>CM042983.1:13230287-14430287 GCA_023678885.1 Pogostemon cablin
GATGCATGATGGCTATCTTTGGAGAGTTGATTGAAAATGTTATGGAAGTCTTTATGGATGATTTTTCCGTGTTTGGATCTTCATTTGATAAATGCTTAACTAATTTGTCCATGGTCTTGCAGCGATGTCAAGATACGAACCTAGTCTTGAATTGGGAAAAATGTCACTTTATGGTTCAAGAGGGTATCGTACTTGGACATCACATTTCGGAAAAGGTTTGAGAGTTGATAAGGCGAAGGTAGTAGCTATTGAACATCTTCCCCCACCAACAAATGAAAAAGGGGTTAGATCGTTTCTTGGCCACGCCGGGTTCTATCGACGTTTTATAAAGAATTTTTCTAATATAGCCAAACCTTTGTGTAAATTGCTTGAGAAAGATACTCCATTTGAATTTAATGATGAATGTCTTGATGCTTTTAGGGTGTTAAAGGAAGCTTTGATTTATTCACCAATCCTTGTCTCTCCCGATTGGAGCAAGCCTTTTGAACTTCATTGTGATGCAAGTGATCATGCCTTGGGAGTAGTGCTTGGACAAGTGCGAGAGAAGAAATTTCGAGCTATCTATTATGCATCCAAGACGTTCAATGCCAATCAAAAGAATTACACCACAACGGAAAAGGAGTTTCTTTCCGTAGTCTATGCTTTTGAAAAATTTCGTCCATACCTAGTTGGCACGAAAACCATTGTCTACACGGATCATGCTGCCATTAGGTATTTGATGAGTAAAAAGGATGCTAAACCAAGACTAATTCGTTGGGTGCTTTTGTTGCAGGAGTTTGATGTGGAGATACGTGATAAGAAGGGAGTCGAAAATGTCATAGCCGACCACTTGTCACGGTTGGAGAATGTTGATGAAAAAGGAACCATGGAGCTCATCAATGATATGTTTCCGGATGAAGAGATACTTCAAGTGGATTTTCACAGGATGTACACTTTGTGTGAGGCCGAAAGACCATGGTACGCGGATTTGGTAAATTACTTAGCGTGCGGTCTCAAGCCGGACCATCTCACCGAGTCAAAAAGGAAAAAGTTCTACCATGATGTTAAAGAATATTTGTGGGATGATCCTTTGTTGTTTAAGAATTGTCCGGATGGTATGTGTATTCCGGAGGAAGAAAAAGTAAGTGTCATGGAGATGTGCCATAGTTTACCATGTGGAGGACACTTTGGGTTTCAAAAGACGGGAGCTAAGATCTTACAGTCGGGATTGTTTTGGCCAACATTGTTCAAGGATTGCAAAGATTACGTCAAAGGGTGTGATAGATGCCAAAGAATTGGAAGTATTGGACAAAGAGATGAGATGCCTATGAGGAACATCTTTGAAGTTGAAGTGTTTGATGTTTGGGGGATGGACTTCATGGGACCATTTCTGCCTTCCAATGGTTTTCTTTACATTTTGCTTGCGGTAGACTATGTGTCTAAATGGGTAGAAGCAATTCCTACAAGAACGAATGATGCTCTAGTTGTCAAGGCTTTCTTGAAGAAGAACATTTTGCAAGATTTGGAGTACCAAAGGCGATCATTAGCGATCAAGGGACTCATTTCATCAACAAGATCATTGAGAAGCTTTTGATAGGCTATGGAGTGAAGCACAAGGTGTCAACACCTTATCATCCGCAAACAAATGGTTTGGCGGAAGTATCAAATAGGCAAGTGAAGCTTGTGCTTGAGAAGACAGTCAAGGGGAATAGGAAGGATTGGTCTTCTAAGCTAAATGATGCGCTTTGGGCTTATCGAACGGCTTACAAGACCGCTCTTGGTTTTTCTCTGTATAAACTTGTCTATGGGAAAGCATGTCATCTTCCGGTTGAAATAGAACACAAGGCTTTATGGGCATTGAAGAAGTTGAATCTTGAGGAGAAAGAATCCGGAAAGAAAAGATGTCTTCAATTGATTGAGCTCGAAGAATTTCGTGAGGAAGCTTATTCAAACTCGAGGATTGTGAAAGAGAAGCTCAAAAGATGGCATGATGAAAGAATCAAAGCAAAGGAGTTTATACCGGGGGATAAAGTACTTTTGTTCAATTCTAGATTGAAAATGTTCCCCGGAAAGCTTCGTTCAAAATGGACCGGTCCATATGAGGTGATTGAAGTTAGAGAAGATGGATCTTTAATGCTTGAAGGATCGGATGGGAATTCTTTTATTATCAATGGTCATAGGGTTAAGCATTACCATTCTCCCTCTCAAAGGGAGTTGGTATATGTTGACACCTTCTTTTCTTGAGATCCGTATCCTTTTGTAGTTTAGGTTTGTACATAGTTTGTTTTGTTTCTTTTTAATTTTTGGTCTTGCAGGTGGATGGTGCTCATGAGAGGAAGAAGTTTTACGATTACACGACGTGCGTCATAGGGTAAATATGGTATATCTTACCACTTTTGCTAACTTACATCGAAATTCTTATTTCGAAATAAGTTTGGGGGATATAGAGTGGTATGATATTACTTGTATATACACTTGTATCTTGTGCTTAAATTTCAAAATTTTCTCGTGAGTTTGGTATGTTTTGGTGTGTTTTGTTGGAGGTGTTTTAGTGTCATAATCCATCTATTTTTATGCAAATTGTTGAACTAAGGATGTGAATGAGTTGTGAGCATGTTTAGGGAGCATGTGGAAGCATTGAAATTGAGGAACAGGGGAATACACGACACGAGCCGAGTACAGCAAACGGCCCTGTGTTGTTTGGCCGTGTACTGCAACCTTCATACACAACTCGACCAAATTCAGGCCGAGTAAAGAGCACGGGTCGTGTCGCGTTTCCAAGAACGGGTCGAGTTCCGCACACGGGCCTGTGCGGTTGGCCGTGTGCAGACGCCAGCAAGCAGAACTCGGCCACACCTGTGGCCGTGTCCCACGCACGCCCCGTGTCGGAGACAGAACATGAACCGTGTAGCAGCGCACGGGGCGAGTAGTGTCTGAGTCAGTATTAAAGCAGCAAAGGCAGCCGAAAGCCATTTCATTCTCTACTCACCCGTAATTACACCATTCATCTCCAAATCACCACTTTTCACCCCCAATTCATCCTAAAACACCATTGTGTGGTAAGATTGTTGGATTTAAGGTTCTCCTTTTAAATTCCAAGCACAAATTCGTTCAATTCTTACTCCGAATCCAAGGTATGCCCTTTTGAACCCTAGTTTTCAATTGAAATGTTCATATGTAAATTGTTGTACGAAAATTGACACATACCCATGATTGTGAAACATGAATGTGCACATTTATATATTGGATTGTGACGGAGAAGAGTAGAAATTAGCTGTTCATATTGGGTGTAATGGAGAAACTCTTGAATGTTAATTGATGAAGTTCATGAAATGGAATTGATTAACTGAAAATGTTTATTTGTCATGAACATTGGTATGATATTGCCTAAATGAGTAATTGGGCATATACTCTTGTAGAATTTTGTTGAAAATTGCATTGAAAAAGTGTGCCTACCAAGTGTTCGATGAAATGCCAAAGTGAGTTTGAGAAAAATTTTGCATGATACATGTGTAAGAAGATTTAAGTTGTTGTGAATTTTCTTATGTTTTGAACATGGGGTTTGAACAAGTTTAGAATTGGTGCATCAATGTATAAAAGATTTAACATTTTGTTGAATAATTAGTGATGATTCCACATTTAAGTTTGTTCTAGTGTAAACTTGGAGTTGATTTGAAATTATTGGATCTTGTAAATGGCGGAAAGAAGGAGGCGAACACGTAATGAAGACTTCATCATTGTGGAGACCAATGCTGAGATGTCTGATTTGGATGCCAAGCTTATGGAGGATGGAATTCACCCGGATAATTTTGGCGTAGAATTTGAAGAAGGATGGGAGAAGTACGTCTTGAGGTGGCAATCACTCTTTTCGAAGATAAGACTAACAAGGTTTCAAAACACTGAAACAATGACAAGATTGGGGATAGAGACAGACTTGAGAAGGATGTTCAGGTTAAGAAATATGGAGGAGTTCTTCGATAAAAGGCCTCCCACCTATCAAGCTTTGACAGCGGAATTTTTTAGCACTCTTCAAGTGAAGAAGAACAGAAATGGGTACCCAATCTCCATCTCTTTCCAACTGGACAATCAATGGAGATCAAAAGTTCGTGTTGATACGTTGAATGGTTACATGGGATGTCCATCCTTCGAGTTTCATAACCATTTTTATGCGGGAGGCAGATTCAACCAACAGAACTGGTGGAACAAATTGTTGAATGATGGAACGGAATTATCAGATTACATCCTAGTGCCTCGAAAGGGACAACCATCAGAAATCCGGTGATGAGGTACCTCGAGAAGATAGTGTCAAACACAGTGTTAGGGAGGTATGAAGGAGGATCTGTGGGGGAAAAACAGTTGTACCTGATGTACTGTTTATACAATGAGCTTAATGTGAACATGGCTGCCTATTTTATACAACATGCTGAGAGGGTAGCAAAGAGGCAAGCATCCCAGGGAGTGATGATTGGAGGGATTGTGACAATGATAGCTGAAGGCCTCGGGATCAACCTAAGGAGCAGAGAAGATAGAATGACATCTGAGGGCTCAACTATCAACAGCTTATGCGAATGGAGCTCCTAGCATTGGTAGGACAAGCATATTGTTTGAGACAAGAAAAAGGAGCTCCATTCCCTCTACCTGCTTCTGAGCTCACCACAGTCTACACCAGAAGGACCAATGCTAACTTTGCAATGGCAAGCGCTCATCATTCTACAGTAGTGAGGGAATTTTATCGGAACAATCGAGAAGGAATGGAAGCAATGTTGAGGCAAATACGAGTTGTGGAGAATAAAGAGCTAGAACAGCTGAGAGCGGAACCTGTAGCCATGGAAGAAGGTGAGGAAGAAGGCAACCAAGAACAACCAGTTGAATTTGAAGAGCAAGCCCCAGAAAGTCCAATCTTTGAAGAAGAAGAAGGTCCACAACAACAAGAAAGAGGAATACCTGATGCAAGATAGAACTTCATGGATGAGGAGATTCGAGGAATCAGACAAACTCAAACTCTACATAGGGATTTGATAAGAGAAATCAGAGAGGAGCAACTGAGGCAAGGAGAGCAAATTAGGGTAATACACGCAGGGCAAAGAAGGCGGAAGTATTATGAAGAGAATCTCCGGAGGCATCAGAACAACATGGAGGAGATGCTCACAATGATGTTCAACTTCCAATTTCCGTCCACGCCTCGTGCTCATATCCCGTGGGGACCAATAGCTCCTCCTCCGAACCCGGATAATTGAGGGAGTACTTTTAGTGCTCGCCACTTATTTAGTTGCTTTTGGAATAATTAGACATTTGATGGATTTGATACTTTTATTGTTATGTTTTGGGATGTTGCGTTTATTTCTTTAGTTTGCTTTTATTTTCAATTAAGGTGGGATGTATTACTTTTGGGAGATTGATGATGATTTGGATGTTTTGTGTCTTTTGTTTCGTGTTTTTTTTGTGTCGTGGTTTTGTTGTTTTTATCTTTATTTGTGTTTGGTGAGTTTTGGTGGTTTGTTTAGGGGATGTGTAAGTCTTGATCATGAGTAGTAATGTGAATTGGTAATGAAGATGACAACTTATGAGTAAGAATATCTACATTTTGGAATTATGACATTATCTATTTAATGTGCTCAATTATGAGATGGATTAAACGTAATAAGTCCTCGATAGTCTAATCACCAAATTAGTGAGTATTTGAGCCTACACCGTGTATCTACGGGTGATCTTTTTATGAGAGAATCGATGATGTTGGATAAGCGAATACTTGCTCAAAGACTAGAGGAATGGACCCAATTTGTGGAAATTGATGATATGATCTTAGGCCATCCTTGTATTTTTAGTCATTGCCAAATATTCCCCTACCATGAGCATCATCCTTAGTTAACCACGTTGAGCCTTAAAGCCATTTTATTGTGAATTTAGCACATTACAAGTCTTGATTACCCACTTAAGCGTTATATATACCTTTTGTGTAAGTAATTAAAGAGGTGTGGATTAAAAAGGTTTGAGAAGATTGAAAAAGAAAAGAGGAATGGTGAACAAGTAAGAAAAAGGATGAAAAGAGCACAAAGAAGAATGAACATACCACACAAAAATAAAAAAATGTGCCAGCAACAATATGCTCATGTACTTAAAAATTCAAGAGATGAAGCATGAATCAAAAGAAGCTCAAAAAGTCCAAAGGGAAGTGATGAGTAGTGCTACCAAGGATCTAAAGACAAGAGAAGAAGAAAGAAAAGTGGAATAATGAAAGAAAGTAGCTACCTCTTTGATTATTTACACGTGTTTAGTCACTATCCAAATCTTCCCTACCGTACCAAAGAGCCTAACATTACATCCTTAAATGAAAGTCTTTTTTTATCATTGATGGAAGCTTTGGAGGCCTATGAATTTAGTTTAGGAGCAAGTATGAAACGAGTCTAGCTAATTGATATATGAGTGTGATTTACCCTTGCTAAAGAGAGTTGAGTGAAATTGTTATCCTATGAGAGAATTGGACTAAAAAGAGCTATATTATATTGGTTCCTCTTCTAATTGAACTTGTTAATTTATCATGTTGTGAATCTAATATTGTAGATGCCTTAGCATGAGTTGTATTCCTTAGTACTATGTTTATGTTGCGACTTGTGATCATTAGAGATGAAATTCCCCATTGTTCTTTATTTTTCATTATTCGAGGACGAACAACACTTCAAGTTTGGGGGTGTGATTATGGTTAATTTCATCTAGTTTTTAGTGTCTTTTTATGTTTATTTTTGGTTTGTTTTATCCGTATTTTGAGTCATTATTGGTGGTGTTATGTGTTTCTTGGAATTTGTGTGTGAATGAACTTATAAATGATGAATCAGGTGAAAAACAGAACAAAAATGGAGTCGGGAGAAAAAGAGAGGAAAAACAACATAACACAGCCGGCCATGTCACGTACACGGGTCGAGTTCCTCGCACGGGCCTGTGCCGTTAGCCGTGCGCGGAAGCCAGATAGCACAACACGGTCACACCTGTGGCCGTGTGCGGCGCACGAGCCGTGCGCTGCTTGAAGCGTGCGTTGACCAGAAACCCTAAACACGACTCGAGCCGAGCTTCAGCGCACGAGCCGTGTAGGTGTTAACATTGCTGAAAAATCCAGATTCCTTCTAGAAGGCCCATGGGGGTATAAATACCTCTCTATTCAACATACAAAAAACCACCCCACGAAATTAAGCTGCCAACACACACCTCATACACAATTCTCTTCATATTACAGCTTTTCTTCATCCATTCATCATCTATCATCATCCTTTCATCAATCCACCATCATTTCATTTTCAAATCAAGTAAGGAAGCAAAGAAGATGAGGATTTCACTCAAGGAAGGAAGGAGATTCAATTGGATTCAATCCAAGGGAGTTTTCATCTTGATTTAGTGTTAGACCTTTTAGTTTACAATGATTTGTAGGATTTCTAATGTCTATGTTATGGATCTTGTGATGATTGTAGGCTAATCTCCTTTGTGAGATTAGCAACATGATAGGAGTTGAATAATTTGTGATATTCATGTACTTAAATTCATGTGTGGATTTGGTAATTGATTTTCTATCATTGATGTTTAATATCTTGAGGTTGATGATGTTTTGTGTGTTTAATTATTTTAAGCATGTGATTAGATTGAGAAATCAATTGCATATTTAGGATAGTTAAGTGAATCATTTCATCAAACACTTCATGTGCATTATAGATTATTAGGAGATTGAGAAGTCCTTAATAGTTTAGAACCCTTTGATAGAACATATCATTTATTAGATTGAGAAGTCAATAGATTATGTGAAGGGACTCTTAATTGAATCTAGTACCTAGTTGGAATGATTTAATTGAGAACTAACCATGGAACCTTTATAAGATCATATTCTACCCATTCCGAGAGGAAGCTTAGGTGACATTAGTGTTAGCTCTTAGTCAAGCCTTAAACCATATGAGTTTGAATGCATGAATATATAAAGTACCACTCCTTGATTGTTGTTAATCTCACCCTTGCTTAATTTGGAAAACACTCATTTAATCATTTAATCTTGCTTGCATTGATTGATTTAATTTTTTGTTTGATCACTCCTCATTTGATATCCGTCTCTATAAAATTACAATGAACATGAGATCGCTTGAGCTCTAGTGCCGTCCTTCTTGAGGTTCGATAATTTTTAGTTGGTCATACCACTAAACTATGGCTAAACACCAACTTACCTCTACTTTTCTTATATTATATATTAAAAAAATAATATTTATTAATCTCCATACTTGTATAAACAAGCATAAATACATAGGACGGATAGGGTATAATAAAATGTTAACATTCTAAATGTGACCATGAAATCTTAAACACTCGAATCGGATCTCTTCTTATATCTTTTAGTATAGGCAAAGACTTGTGTCAGGCTATTCCATATGATACATTCCATTTTGTAAGACGGATAAAAACTAATACTCCCTTCGTCTATTGTCAATTTATTCATTTTCTTTTTACACGTAGATTAATGAGTATTATTATTATTATTTTATATATATAACAGGTAGTTGTATTAATGGGATATGATGGGTCATATGTAAGTCTGTCTTACCAAAAAATTAGAATGAATATATTAAGAGTGAACGATCCAAAATAGTAAAATGAATAGATTAAGGATGAACAGAAGGAGTAACATTTTCAATGAAAAGTGATACCCAACAAATGAAAAGTAATAGTAGTACAATGAACTATTTCATGAACAATTTATAAAATAAAAGAAAAGTGATAATATTTAAAAGAAATATAATAACATTTTTAATATAAAAAAAGTAGCAATTAATTATAAAATCGTAAAATAGAAACAATCTCACCCAAAATTTCCATTTATTATGGACAACAATTGGAACGACAGGTAGGTTTATATGTTAGGAAATTTTAATTTCCTATATAACCTAATTGTAGTCAATATATTATTATGCAATTATATTAGCTATTCAATTATTTTATGGATTTAATTAAGTGATCCAATTAAGGTTAAAAGTCTATGGGTTATAATAATATTGATATGGGCTTATTGAGTAGATACCCAATACTACATGATTGTGTGATAATGGGTGGCCCAGTTGTGTAGGATATAAAGGCTCCCTGGTTATGGTCCCCAACATACTAAGCCGCACATGATCTTTCCTTCTCCCCATGGGGGGGATTACTACGGTCCCATAAGGAATAAGGAGGCTTAGTTGAGGAAGGCCACAATACCTATCGATCGTGTTCCGCCTAACTCTGAATTAAGGTACGCTTTCGCATTATGGTATAGATCTCAATTTATCATGATAGGGTCTCAAGTTTAGGATTTAATTTCCTACAAGTGGTATCAGAGCCACCCTATTCATGATTCTCTGAGATATGAAAGACTTGAGTTTATATCTAAACATTCATAGTTTGATCTTTATGTGAAGTTACGCATTCGAGTTTGATATTGGAATAATGTGGCAGAACTATTTTGTTATCTGCATTGGGGATCGTTAGCTCCCATTTAGCCCAATTTCAAATTGAATTTTGTATCACAAGTAAATTGAGTTATTTGTTGTTATTCAGTAATTTCATGAATGATTAATCATCTATTAATAAATATTAAATTATGCATGTTGTCTTAATGGGTTGATTGGAATTATTCTTGATTGGTTAATTCTATAGTTTGGAGTCTTTGGACTGACCGTTATTTGGATTAATGGCTTAAGACAACATTTTGATAATTGAGATTAAAATTACTGGTGTGGAGATCTGATATTGTATGGGGGTGATTATCGTTCACTAGCTAATTACCACGGCTTGGATATATGTGCGTGAATTACTTAAGCATAGCCTATATTGGTAATTGTTAGGTTAAGTTTACTTTCACTTTCATAAGAGGTGAAATTTTGGCAGTATTCACTTGCATATAAACTGACTTAAATTTGAAGTTAATTTATAATTGAAGAAATTTACGATGTGGCGACAATTATATCTGCTACTTTAGTCTTAATTAATTAAAAAAATTCTGATATGCAATATTCAATCACTTTTGGTTGGTGATGATAATAATTTGGATTTGCATAATATTATTTTGGTTAATGATGGTGTTATTAAATTTATTTGAGGCAATGCTTATATTACTACCATCTATTTGGATTCAGACTCACCTTGAATATCGCAACAATTGTGTTGCTTTATTGAATTATTTGTGGTAATAAATTTTGGCAATAATGATGTTATGATATTAATGTGGTAATTAGTCATGACATTAGTTTTGAATCTATTAATTAATAAAGAGATGGGATACAATGGCAAATTAAAAATTCCACTAAGTAATTATGTGAATGATTTGATTGATCAATCAATTAATTTGTGTGGCATTAATTTGAGTCTCGTATGGAAATTTATTATTTATAGCAATAATTGCTTACTGGATTCAATTTTAATAATATGCTGTTAACAGTGTCCTTAAATAAGGATAAAGATGGTCGAGTTTCTGTGATGTACTCAGCAGCCGATCAGTATGGCAGTTCCTATCCCAATTAAGAATTTTCGAATCAATATATTATAGAATCTTGATTTGATTTATTAATTTATTGGACAACATCCACATAGATTTAGATTTTAACTAATTGTTAGAATCACACCACAATTATGATTTGAAACATATTTAATTTACAGTGATTAAGGCTTTCCATTATAATTTTATTATTGAAATGGTTTACAAAGGATAATTTGCCTAATTTAATTTATTTAATTAAATTAGGATTTGGAATCCTATTTAAGTTAAAAGAAATTTTTCATTAGGATTTGGAATCTTATTTAAGTTAATTTTTTTTAATTAAATTTTAAATTTGTGTGAATCATTTAAAATTCCATTTAATTTGTGGAATTTAATTAAAATTAAAATTGGGGAGACATTTTTAATGTCGTTCAATTAAACACAAATATTTATTTTAAGTATTTGTTTAATTGGTCTAGTAATTTTTCAATCTAGTCAATCAAAACCTCATGTTGTCATAGCAGCCTCTGTGTGTGGAGTGCAACTTTATTGAAATTACATAGATGGGTGTGGAATTATTTATGTGTTCTGTATTCGGCCCATAGGTAGGCACAGTTTGACAGAATAATAACACACATGTGATAATAAGTATGTGATACTTATTTAAATTGTTCATGTGAACATTTGTCGGTCCATAGATAGACTTTTGTTTAACAGAACTTATTATCAATACTTGATTATTACACCGAAATTACCCCTGTAGTTAATTTTTGTCCATAGACGAGGTTAATGTTGCACAGGTGTCTTGTGATGGGTTCCCAATTAAATAATATTGTGAGCGAGTGTATCTTCATGCTGGTATTGATCGGCCCATAGGTAGATTAATATTTGACCAGAAATACACAAGCATCTGTGGTGGTGAATACATGACAATTATTTGTTTAACATGTGAGTAATAAGTCGGCCAAAAGGAAGACTATTGCTTGACAGTTTTATTGTCAGTATTTGACTACTACGTAGAGGGTGTCACTTACAAGTTGGTATTGTTGTCATTGGACTTGATACTAATGATGTGCTTGATTCCTCGAGATGATTCTAATTATTTAAATTTTGAAAGATTATAAAGTTTAATGCAAGCATAATAATTATTTCGAATTAATTCTCTCTATAATTAAGAAGTCTACTTATTGTTTTTTGCTAATATCAACAACTTTTATACATAATGGTTGAACTCCAATAATAAAGATGAGACTAGTAGGCTTCAAGAAAATTTGATATCAATAAAGTATAAGGGTAATACAAGAAAATCCATTAAGAAAGCTGGTAAAGACAAAATCAAAGCATAACTTTATATTTTCTCATAGAGGTTTGTGGAATTGTCTTATAATATACCACATTAAGATTACTCAATGTAAGTGGCATAGTTAAAAGACAAAATAAGAACTCCACAACATATGGTTACTAATTGGAGAAATACTAAAAATTGTAGCTTATGGTCTCAATAAAGTTCCAACTAAAGTAGTTGTGAGAACTCTTTATGAGTTTCACATATGGTGAAGTCCAACTAATGCTAGATCATTGGGATCTACTAAAGAAAATTGGATACAAATAGTTATCAGCTACTTTATTGATTATGAAAAAGGATAAAAGTTTATGATCCAATTAATCGGATAATATTTAAGACGGGTAATACGATATTCTTTGAGGATGTTGATTTGGGGGGAAGAATAATATTATAGATATTGTCTTTGAGGGGGAGTCGATTCGACTCTACTTATGTTTTAAGAACGTGAAAATCCAGAATAAAGATATGACAATGTCAATAATATTTAAGGCATAACAAATTCAACAACCTCAAGAATTAATGTCACTAAGGAAACCACTAGAGTTGGGAGAAAGACAATTCGGATGATTATGTAGTTTTTCTCTTAAATAATGAGGACACTATAGAATTAATGGTAGAACATTCAAACAATGTTCATCAAGCCATGTAAGGTCCAAATACTCGAAGTGGGTTAATGCTACAAGTTATGAGTATAAATCAATACAAGATGATTATGTTTGCATCTTGATAAAGGATTATACTCAAAAGGGAAAGAAGGCATTGTTTTAAGATAACTGTGACATTAGTAGCACATTTTGATCTTGAATCATATATTAGATGGATGTAAAAATAAATTTTTTGATAGCAACATTGATGATACAATTAGAACTAAAAAGAAATCCATCTATACATTCAAGTAAGTTTTTCCATATTGGAATCACAAGTATCATCATGAGGTAATTGTCTCATTTGGTTTTGAGACAAGTGTAGATGTTTATGTGATTCAGTGGGAAAATATTTAAGTTAAACTAAAGGAGACAAGTGCAGTCTCAATAAGGTGCCCTAAAGTTAAACTAAAGATTTAAGAAATGTAGAAATATTCTATATGTTTTGATTGTTGGAAGTTGTTGTATGATGAGGTTTGTACAAGACCTAAATTTAACTTTTATTTTTGGTGTATTAAGTAGACATTTAAGTAACTCTAGTATGTATCTTTATAAAGTATTTATAGAGAACTAAGGATAACATGCTTGCACATCAGGGATTAGATTTGTTAGAGATCATGAGGAATTCTGATTCTAAGTTTGTTGGATGCCTATACAGTATAAGATTCACTTTAGGCTATATCTTCTATTGGTCTGAAGAGCTATACAAATAAAAATATTAAGCAAACACTTTAGCTCATTAACCATGACAACAGAATCAGCAGCACACTAAGGGGCATTCAAACATGAAATAAAGGTTGCGAAGTTTATTCACATAAAGTTGATTGTGACAGTTAGTTCGCAATAAAGTATTAACGACAAGAGTACTTATAAGTCAAACATATTGACATAGAATTCTTGGTTGTTAAAGAAAGTATTCTTATGGATAAATTTTGGTAGAGCATATTATGATAGACTCTAAATACGGATCCGCTAATTATATATTCAACACCCTATACTTTTATGAGCTAGCTATTCATGTGGGTGTTATATGGTTTTAGAATACATTGGTTCAGTAGGAGTCTAAATTTATTGCTCTTTAAAGTTTTCAAGACACTTTGTTTTGGATAATTCGATTTTCTGCCGAATAAAATTGATGATTTTGAATTCATTGTGAATTCACTAAAGTCATAATTTCATTTTGTAATATTTTACATTTTGAATTGATCTCACTAAAGGCTAAAGTAGGACCAGTTGAAAATAGACATGATATTGATCACATTTGCATGTAATTTCCATGCTACTCACCATATTTGATCTATGTCATTGAGTATATTGATATTGGTGATTGTCGCGGTTTAACCATGATTTGTAATGTGGTGAATGCCGCGGTAGTTTCATATTAGTATATGAGATGGGCCAGATTGTTAAGTATAGCCTGAAGAGGAATAGCATAAAGATATGCAACTAAGGACTCTTGATATAATTGCTTTGAGAAATATATAGCCCAAGTGAGAGATTGTTAGGAATTTTTAATTTCCTATAAAACTTAATTGTGGTCAATATATTATTATGCAATTATATTAACTATTCAATTATTTTATGAACTTAATTAAGTGATCCAATTAAGGTTAAAAGTCTATGAGCTATAATAATATTGATATGAGCTTATTGAGTAGATACCCAATACTACATGATTGTGTGATAATGGGTGGCCCAATTGTGTAGTATATAAAGGCTCCCATGTTATGGTCCCCAACATACTAAGCCGCACATAGTCTTCCCTTCTCCCCATCGGGAGGGATTACTACGGTCTCATAAAGAATAAGGAGGCTTAGTTGAGAAAGGCCACAATACCTATCGATTGTGTTCCGCCTAACTCTGAATTAAGGTACGCTTCCGTATTATGGTATAGATCTCAGTTTATCATGATAGGGTCTCAAGTTTAGGATTTCATTTCCTACATTATATTCTTATTAAAAAAAAACATAAATGATCACATATAACGGAATATATGTATACTCCTTTTTTTTTCCTGTTAGTCTAATAATCATCTAACAAGTAAACATGAGACGTAGCATAAAAATCAACACAAACGCTTATGTTAATCGGGTTCACGGTGCAAATCTTGTGGTCTTTCTTCCAATTTTATATACCCTATATTACTAGGATGTGGTCTCCTTTCCAATTTTATATGTCTTATATATTGTTAGGATGTTTAAATTAATTAGGGGGCCACAGAATTTACAAGAATTTATGATATAAATCCAATTACAAGAGACTAACTCTAAAATCAAATGTGACAAGAGAGCATTATTGAACACTTGACATAATTCCGAAAATACAAAATATATTGTTCACTCAAATTTAATTCAAATACATTTAATAATAAATACGTATATTTTAATGAATTAAAATTAATGCAGTTTGTTATTTTCATAACATAGTTTATATATGCAAATTTAATGGAACAACGAATATAAAAATTAATATATTCATTAACAAACATATTATATTATATTGTAATATTATATTATATATTACTAAATTAAAATTGATACAATTTATTATTTTTTTAAAAATAACATATATTCTAAATTCTTATTCTTGGTGCACAGGATATAAGTACTCTTTGAAAAAAAAAATAGCAAATGAAGTCTATTTTAAAAATACTCTTAGAATGGAATGAAATAGCAAACTAAAACGGACTTGTATCGTCTTTTGTCAGTGATTTTATTGTTGAGTTGTTCTTCTGTGTCCCAAGAATTTATAGTTCTAAATTCATATAAGTTTTTGCCTTTATTGTTTATGTGTAATCAGTAAAATCATTGTTGGAGAATTCTCTCTAATTAAGAGGATCCCATCCAACTATAAAACAAGTGAAATCATTTGCTGTTTAGAGGCAATAATTTTTATTTTTTATTTTAATGCAGATACGATGTGGCATTTGGAATCAATGCCTTGGGAGCTATGCATGTCTGTGACTTTGCCATAAAATGTTTGAAAGTCGAGATGATTCTTCAAGTATCAACTGGTAATTAATTGGTGTAATTAATTTAATTTCAATGCTTAAAAGTTTATAAATTACTAAGATCATCGATCATTTCTTTCTCTATCACTTGGTGAGTCTAAGACAAAGAGAGAGTGAGAGAAACTCAAAGAGCTAAATAATTTTCGATGAGTATTATAACAATTACATATATTTATATATAGATTAATTTGAATAATTAAGACCTAACTTCTCACTAAAAAACTCTTTTTTACTAACGAAATTAACCAACGGAATTCAATCTGGCGCAACGGAATGCCAACGGATTTATTCTCTATTTTACCAACGAAATTCAATTCATTAATAATTTTTAATGGAATCATTATATAATATACCGACAGAAATATTTTCCAACAGAATTTAATTTTCGTTGCTAAAAATGTATCAACCACTACTTTACCAATGAATTTTGTTGTTAATCTATTAGCAGACCAATTTAACGATGAAATTGAGGTTTTTACTAATAGAATAGTATTATGTTGCTAAAAAATAGTTTTTTAGTGTCTTGACAGTAAACAGATATAGAATAAATTTAAATAAGTCAAATAATTGTGTTAGAGGCTTAGAGCATCTTATAGAACTCATCTCATGAAAATATGAAAAATGAGAAAATAAGAAGTGGTGATATTTTAATTGGTAAAAAGTGATAGCAGCGCTTAGTAGATGAAAAAATAGTCATCAAAATGAATTCAAATTACTCCTCCGTCCCGAATAAAGATCCTCATTTACTTTTTGTGTGTAAATTAAAAAGTATTATTATTTTATGTATAGTTGGCAATTGTATTAGTAGTGAGTGATGGATCATATGTGGAATCATTTTATTAAAAGAACAAAATGAGAACCTTTGAATATGACACTCAATCTAATAAAATGAGAACTATATAGTTAACTGCAACATAAATTTACGTTTAATTCAATACTATTTTTATAGATTCATATAATATTGTTTTAAATTGTTTTTGCAAATAAAAATTCGGTGTCAATAGGAATATAGTTTTTAGTTTTGGTTTATTTATTGTAAGATTTTTTTTTCTGAAACAAAATATATTCATATAAGAAATGGAATATTAGAAGTACTACAACTCTTATAAGATAAATATAAGTTTTGGATTAAATTTTCCTAATTGCAAACTTATTTATTTACATGCCGTAACAAAAAAATAAATAAATAAATAAATATGAATCCTCCACCGGTTTGGATTTCCTGTTATATTTTGGTGTTACATCTCCTATTATAAACCGTTGGATGATTGACACTATTAATAAAATAATCTATGCCCTAACAATCAAGCCTAAGGGAAAAGGTTGAGATTTTCCTCTCTACATACGTGTCACTCATCTAACTCTTGTAACAGGAGATGTAACAGGACATCCAAGATCATCTGCCACTGTTACTAGTGTTGCTATTTAATTTAGAGTTGGTTTCCTGTGTCCATGGTACACACCGTGCCCCATGAGAATACAAGAATAACTAGTATTAAATTCTTGTATTCCCATGGAGGCACGGTGTGTCCTCGGGCACACAAGTTTTTGCCATTAATTAATATATGGTGGTGTAAATGCTGCATTTGTATATCTTGCGATTTCAATATATAATCAATTTTGGCAGAATCCAATAATCCTAACATAAGTTTTTCTATTAAAAATAAAAATAAAAATGTAGCATATGTACATGATACGAAGGCAGGAGTGAAGGAAGAGGAGCCACTCCGTATGGGTGAGACACTCCCCGGAGCAAAAATTACGAATTTAGACATTAACGTTGAGAAGACCATCATTGAGGAGAGATTAAGAGCCCTCAACACTGAGAAGCTAACTGAAAAGGAAATTGCTATAGCTATGAAGGTTTTGGGCACTGAAAGGTAGTCACATTTAAAATCAAATTATATTCATCAATGTTACATCACTTTTATTTCGGTTTGAATTTTTTGTGTCAGTATCATGTTCATCTCCTATCCCAATAAGTTTTTCACGTTTTCTTTGTAGATTCAAAAAGAAAATGTGAAAAGTTTGTTGGGATGGATGGAGCTCCATCTCATTTTCATCTTTTCATTTATTTTAGATACACAATTTTTATTTATTTATTTTTTAAGAAAAGTCATTTTTAACGGTAATATGATATTTTTGGATGAGTTGGTCTCCTGTGTCCCCGGGGACAAATCGTAGCTCTATGGGAACACAAGAATTATAATAGTAGAAATTCTTTGTAAAATACATTAAAATGTGTTGTGGGATAGAAGTTGGATACATATTCATTTATAAAAGTATAAAGTTGAAGTTGGGATGAAGAAAGAAGCTGAATGGGTGACATGTGAGAAATGGAAAATATGCATATTCTTAAATTCCGTATACAGTAAAGGTAATATGACGGAGGAAGTATATTTTCTAACATTTGAACTGATAAAATTAAATGCAACATTTTGGACTCAATTTGAACTATGGAATCTCTTTGTAAATGAACTCATTTGTACGTGATCAAAAATACACTTTCCCGTGCATGAAAAAGAGTTGAATTTAAATCCAAAGATTGCTTAAATGCTAAAGATTTGTTATTCTATTCAACGTGTCACTCGTACAATTAATAACACAGAAGATGATAAGTGGAAAGAAAAATGTCATGCGTCGTTTTTACTCGGTCAACTATAAATGAAGCAAGAAAATATTTATGTGACAGATCAACGTTGCATGGATGGCCAAACACATACGTATTTACAAAGGCAATGGGGGAGATGATGTTGGAGGGTTTCAAAGAGAAGGCCAATGTAATAATATTATGCCCAACTATTGTTACCAGCACTTTTAAACACCCTTTTCCTGGTTGGATCGAAGGTGTCAAGTAAGAATTATGATGTTTCATTTCTTCTAAAAATTTCTACACATATAGTTTGATAAGGAATCCGACATCTAGTTTTGCCTGCACCGGATCTTTCTGTATAATTTTCGTACATCATCCTCTATGTCGCGCGTTATATAATTGACACGTAAGAGGGGAAAGAAATCCAATCATTGACCCAGGTTTTAAGCTTTCCTTTTTAGGATATAGTTTTCCTCTCTCTCCTACATGTCATTCATCCAACGGTGTGAGATAAGAGATAATGTACCAAAATAACACAAATAATCATAACCGAATTTTACCGGAATCAACTCATGGAGGGATAAAATCAATCAATGACTATATATCCTTACATACTTGTAGCTCCTTAAAAAACAAGTTGTTGGTTCTATATCATTTTGATGCTAAATCAATAGTTTCTTTAATGGACATGATGATCAATATATAGAACTTTGGATTCCATCTTTGTTGCGTATGGTCAAGGCAAATTGAAGTTTTTTGTTGCTGATCCAAACTCAACGTTTGACTTGGTAAGTTGTATTTAGTAATTTAATTGGTTTTATTTTATTAATGATACATAATAAGATGATATGCCATAATAGCAATTTATATGGAAACATAAACTATATATCAAGCTTTTCTAATTTTATCGATCAAATATCAATAGCGTTGACAAATAATTTTGCTGATACCTGGTGACATGGTCGTAAATTGTATGGTTGCAGCATTGGCATTTCATTCGAAGATGTGTGTGTATCAAATTGGTTCTTCTCGGAGAAACCCTATAAAGTTTGGTGAGTTGAGGAGCATAGGGCATCGTTATCTGATTCAAAATTCACTGCATGACGCCACAGGGTACCCTGTGAGAGTAGGGAACCCTACAACCATGAATACCATGGCAAGCTTTCACAGATACATTTCAAACCACTACTTGCCATTTCTCATGGTCAGTTCTTCATCTTCTCTTATTATTTATACTTCCTTTTTTAAACAGCCTGTTAAGTATAGAGCCTTGCATGAAGATGGAATGCGTGTAAACAAGCGTTACATGTGGAGATGGGTAATTGGTTGAGCCAAACACAAGATCATAAGTGAAGATTGATGTGTTGGCATAAGCATGATCCGTTGATCAGTTTCTTGTGCATGGAAGGTGAGATGATGATGATCAGTTAGGGAGAAGTGAAGCAGCTGTTAGTTAGGTTGTTAGGAAGGTGGCTATCAGATTCCATCGATTAACCAATAAGTATGCATACTGATCACAAGAAAAACAGCTCATCATCAGTGTATAAAACGTGGAGTAGATTAGGGTTTCATGTATGTATGTGTTTTTGAGAAGATCATCTCCTTGAGTTGTATTCAATCATCTATAAGATCAAAAACCTTTAAGAGTGGACGTAGGCTATCAAGCCGAACCACTATACTTTCTTTGTTGTTCTTCAATTTGTTCATAAGAGTGATTGTGTGATCATAAGCTTCAATCGATAGAGTGAAAACATGTGTGTGTTATCAAGGATAAAACATTTGCATTCACAAGAAGTGGCGCCGTCTGTGGGAAGGAAGTTACTGGCATCTGATTGAAGAAGGAGATCACCATGGTTACAACAAAGTTCGATGTAGAGAAGTTTACTGAAAAATCAGACTTCAGCTTGTGGCGCATGAAGATGGAGGCCATCCTCATCCAGCAAGGCCTTTCAGATGCAATCAAACCACTTCCTGATAATCAAGATGTGGCAGTTGATGTAGTTGCGGTTGCAGCTGATCAAGATCAACAATCTAAAGCAAGGAGTGCAATCATTCTGTGTTTGGGAGACAAGGCTTTAAGGGAGATTGCAAAAGAAACAACAGCCAGAGGGATTTGGCAAAGGTTAGAAGAACTTTACATGGTTAAGACTCTTGCTAATAGATTGTATAAGAAACAGAAGATGTATTCATTCAAGATTACAGAAGAGAAATCAATTCTTGGGCAGTTAGATGAGTTCAATAGGATAATTGATGATCTAGAAAATATAGATGTAGCCCTGCATACAGAAGATAAGGCTGTTATTCTACTGTCAGCCCTTCCTTCAACATTTGAAGGATTAAGGGATACACTGTTGTTTGGTAATAATGAGACGATTACTCTAGATCAAGTACAACTTGCCTTGAGAGCAAAAGTGTTACACAAGAATCCAGATGTACAGGTTAGTGGTGAAGTATTGGTTGCCAAGAAGCAAGGAACCTGGAGCAATAACAATAAGAAGGTCAGTTTTGACAAGAAGAAGCCTGCTAAGTCTCAGAGTTTTTCAACAGATGAAGATAACAATAATTGCTTCCATTGCAACAAACCTGGGTACTACAAGAAACAGTATTTCAAATGGAAGGCAATGGTGGCCAAGAAAATTGCAGAAAAAGCTGGTAATAAGAAGAACCATGCAAATCAGGTAACTGACATTCAACCTAAGAATGATGTTATTGAGGCATTGTCTGTAGTATCTGATTCTATTTCAGAAGAATGGGTTTTAGACTCTGGATGTACTTTTCGCATGACATCCATTAAAGAGTGGTTCAGTGAGTTAACTGAATTTAATGAGGGGTCTGTCCTTTTAGGAAATGATCAAACATGTAATATTGAAGGCATAGGTTCCATTAAGATGAAAATGTTTGATGGATCTGTCAAATTGCTGGATAAAGTGAGATATGTGCCTAGCTTAAGGAGAAATCTGATCTATCTTGGTATGTTGGATACATTAGGATATGAAAGTAGGCTTAAGAATGGAATACTCACTGTCTTGAAAGAAACTAAAGTTGTGATAAGGGGAATCAAGAAGAATGATCTGTATTTTCTTGAGAGATCTGTCATCACTGGACAGATCAATACATCACAAGAAAAAGATGAAGCATTACTATGGCATGAGAGACTTGCTCATGTAAGTGAAAGGGGATTACAAGAATTGGCTAGACAAGGGTTATTAAATCTTAGCTCATCTGTTGTGTTGAATCAATGTGAGGCTTGCATACTTGGTAAGTTGAAAAGGAATAAGTTTGGTCCTGCAGAGCATAGCACTAAGTCAAGGTTAGAGTATATTCACTCAGATTTATGGGGACCATCAAAGACTACAACTTTGGGAGGTGGTAAATACTTCATAACATTTATTGATGACTACTCAAGAAAGTTGTGGGTAAGGATCTTAAAAACAAAAGATGAGGCACTAACAGCATTCAAGACATGGCTCACTGAAGTGGAGAATCAGACTGAGAGCAAGCTTAAGTGTTTAAGGACTGACAATGGATTAGAATTTGTATCACAAGAATTCAATAGTTTTTGTCAAGAGAAAGGTATCAAGAGGCACAGGACTGTCCCAGGTACACCTCAACAAAATGGGGTGGCAGAAAGAATGAATCAAACTTTACATGAAAGGGTAAGATGTCTGCTGAGTAGTGGTGGATTCACTAAGGGATTTTGGGGTGAACTAGTAACTACTGCTGCTTATCTCATTAACATATGTCCATCAGCAGCAATCAAGTTTAAAACTCCTGAGGAAATATGGTCTGGAAAGCCTCTTAGTTATGATCATCTCAGGGTTATAGGCTGCCAATCCTATGCACATCAGAAACATGATAAGTTAGATCCAAGAACCATTAAATGTGTATTTGTTGGATATCCCAAAGAGACAAAAGGTTACAAGTTGTGGTGTTATGAGGCAAATAAGTTTCTTATTAGTAGAGATGTAAGTTTCAATGAGAAGAAAATGCCTTTAATTGAAAGAGCAGCTGGTATAGTTTCTGATACAGATAATGTTGGGCTTGAGGTGGAGCTTGAAACATATAAGAAACAATAAGTAAGGGATCAAAACACATCAACATCAGAAGAGGGTCAAACATCAGCTGAAAGAAGATCATTGAGTAGCTATCAGTTAGTTAGGGATAGATTGAGTAGGCAGGTAAGAGCTCCTGTTAGGTATATAGAAGCTGTTGTTGTGTCCTATGCATTGTTTGTAGCCACATATATTGAAATGTATGAGCCAAGATCATACTCAGAAGCAATTTCCAGCACTGAGAGTGATAAGTGGTTAGCTGCTATGGAAGATGAGTTACTATCTTTGGAGAAGAACAATACATAGATACTTGTTGATAAACCAACAGATCAAAAGCTTGTTGGATGTAAGTGGTTATTCAAAAGAAAACCAGTAACAAGTAAAGAAGGTGGATTTAGATACAAAGCAAGGCTAGTTGCAAGAGGATTTTTACAAAAGGAGGGTGTTGATTACAATGAGATCTTCTCCCCAGTTGTGAAGCATTGTTCCATTAGGATCTTACTTGCTATAGTGACTTAGTTTGACCATGAATTGCATCAGATGGATGTCACTACTGCATTTTTACATGGTAATCTTAAAGAAGACATATATATGCAAGTGCCTGAAGGGGTGAATATTGACAGATCAGGAAACAAGGCATGCAAGTTAGTTAAGTCTCTGTATGGGCTTAAACAAAGTCCTAGGCAGTGGTACTTGAGGTTTGATGAATACATAACATCAAATGGTTTTGATAGGAGCTTGCATGACAGCTGTGTATATATAAAGAATGAAGAAGGAAATTTCACCTACCTATTGCTATATGTAGATGATATTCTGATTGCATGTAAGAATATTACAGGTATAAACACAGTAAAAGAAGTGCTGAGAAATGAGTTTGAGATGAAGGATCTTGGAGAAGCAAGTGTTATACTAGGTATGCAGATCAAAAGAGATAGATCAACAGGTATTTTGCTGTTAAATCAAGAGTCCTACTTAGTTAAGGTCTTGAAGAGATATAATATGGATCAGTGTAAGTCAGTTTTAGTACCAACAAAGCAAGGTCTGAGACTGTCACTACAAGATAGCCCAAAGACAGATGAAGAAAGGACAATAATGAACAGAATGCCATATGCAAGTGCAGTTAGAAGTTTAATGTACTCAATGGTGTGCTGTAGACCAGACTTAGCATATATAATGAGTCTGATCAGTAGGTTCATGAGTAAACCAGGATTAGTGCATTGGGAATCTGTGAAATGGGCTTTGAGGTACATTAAAGGATCAACATCAGTAGGTTTAAAGTTTCAGAGAAGGACAGATTAGAATCAAGCAATTGTGGGATATTTTGATGCAGACTATGCTGCAAATCTTGATTCAAGAAAATCATTGACAGGTTACGTGTTTAACATGTTTGGTACAGCCATCAATTGGAAAGCTACACATCAACATGTGGTAGCATTGTCTACTACAGAGGCTGAATATGTGGCTCTCACAGAAGCTGTGAAAGAAGGTATTTGGCTGACAGGGATCTTGAAGGAATTTGGGATTCAACAAGAAGCTTTTGAAGTATTTTGTGATAATCAAAGTGCTCTTCATCTCTCTAAACATCAGGGATATCATAAGAGAACAAAGCATATTGACATAAGGCTATACTTCATAAGGGATGTGGTTGAAAAGGGGATTGTTACAGTGAAGAAGATCAACACTGCTGAAAATCCAGCTGATGCATTGACCAAGGCTCTTCCAACTCTCAAGTTTGAGTTGTGCAAGAGCATGTTCAGTATGCAATAAAGTCTTGGAAAGGTTGTTGTACCTTATAACAGCAAAGTGTGGGGTTTTGATTCTTATTGAGGTTATGCAAGGTCTATAAGGTGGAGATTTGTTAAGTATAGAGCCTTGCATGAAGATGGAATGCGTGTAAACAAGCGTTACATGTGGAGATGGGTAATTGGTTGAGCCAAACACAAGATCATAAGTGAAGATTGATGTGTTGGCATAAGCATGAACCGTTGATCAGTTTCTTGTGCATGGAAGGTGAGATGATGATGATCAGTTAGGGGGAAGTGAAGCAGCTGTTAGTTAGGTTGTTAGGAAGGTGGTTATCAGATTCCATCGATTAACCAATAAGCATGCATACTGATCACAAGAAAAACAACTCATCATCAGTGTATAAAACGTGGAGTAGATTAGGGTTTCATGTATGTATGTGTTTTTGAGAAGATCATCTCCTTGAGTTGTATTCAATCATCTATAAGATCAAAAACCTTTAAGAGTGGACGTAGGCTATCAAGCCGAACCACTATACTTTCTTTGTTGTTCTTCAATTTGTTCATAAGAGTGATTGTGTGATCATAAGCTTCAATCGATAGAGTGAAAACATGTGTGTGTTATCAAGGATAAAACGTTTGCATTCACAAGACAGCCAAAAGATGAGTACAAGGGTACTCATCCCTCACGACAAAAGAGAGAGAAAAAACTTATGGAAATAATTTAACCCAATTCTTACTGAAGACTGTCAACTGCTCTGAAAAATAATTGGATTGGAAGTCCAATCGTTATAACATTAATAAGTTTTAATTTCACCCTTAATCTTAATCAAATTCCAAGTCTGCTAAAAAACATTCTTTATATGCCTTCTAACTCCCTCAAATAGCACTCCATTATGTCATTTCCACACACATGAACACTTCTCCTAACTAAAGAGCATTTTAGCTTGCCGCTTTGACTCCCTTCAGTTTGTATCCAGCATGCATTTCAAAACTAAGAAAAAGGATTATGATGCATGCAGAATAAATACCTAGTGAATTACTGACCAATTTAGTCCATAGAAGTTGAAATGCCTGAACCTGATGTTTGGTCTTCTAGGGCTTTTAGTGCTGTATCGACATAGTTCCATCGGATTGGAAAATTTCTTTGTTGTTGCATTTTACCTACAACAATATCTTGATTTTTGTTCATTTTATCATAGATGGTGCATGAATCACCTTTAAATAGTAGGGAATATCCTTTCTCCATCATTTGATACACGCTAACTAAATAACTGTGTAATTTTTGAACCAATAATATATCGTGGATGAATTGTGTACTTTTCTTTGTGTTGACAGCTATTGTACCTTTTCCGTCAACTTTCACTAGGTCTAGTTTCTCAGCTTCACTTGAGATTTAATTGTTTTGTCAATATTTTTAAAGATATTCTCGCTCTTGACATATGGTTATAGCACCCACTGCATGTTATTTTTTTACTTTTGATGCAGTATGACATGTGTAGAAGAGGTGGTCTCCATCTTCTTTTTCTTCTGTGTTATTTGCTTGATAACTTTCTTGGAGCAATAATCTTTCTCCAAGTGTCAAATTTCTCACAACTTTTGCATTGTGGTTTCTCTCAAAACCAACAATCTTTCTTAAGATGAATTGGTCTTTTTACAAATTCCACATGGGTGATATTTTCCTTTTCTAGAATTATAATTTTCCAAAATTTTCTCCCACATTTTTAGAATCCTGAGTATTTTTAATTTAACTGAAATGCATTTTCTACCTTTCTTCTTCATTTATGCTCAATCTTTTTTTATTGACTTCTAATGAACCCCAATATATAAATTTGAGTACGCATTACTCCATCTCGGCTTATTTAACATATCTAAATCTAATGAGCTTATAATGCATAAATATAAGATAAATTTTGGGCCGAAATAGGTAGCATGCAAAAAAAAATTGTATAAGTACCACTGCATCAAACTCCATCCTCCAACAAACAACTTCGAACATGTCACACTTAATCAAAATATGGTCGGTTAATATTTTCTTTGTTACGGAGTCATCAATCAATGGAGTTACTTTTTAGGGGCCGCTTGGTATGAATTTCTCAATCGGAATGGCAATGAGTTTCACTAAAGAGTCAATGACATGGCGGGGAGTAGTTATTGAATTACTGGGATTTTGATTCTCATGCACTGCACCAACCAAACATCAACAAAGAGAATCAATACACATCTATTCTCATTACCCCAACCAAGCAGCCCTAATATTATTCTTTTTGTTTTTTTGTTTTTTTCTTCAGATATTGAAATTTATAAACAAGTTATCCTGGAATCGTTTTGAAAGTGTATATACCAATGCAAGACGGGGAGTGGACAAAGCAATGCGTCTAGCTGATCTTTACAAGCCATATCTGTTTTGCCATGTAATGTATGTATTACACCACCCAACTTTTACGTATTTATTTGATATAAAGTTGAAATCGATCATACCAAAAACCAAAACAAGCATAGATTATCATTATTCATGATTTTGAAAATCCACGCAAAACCTCAAGAAAATATAATACTCCTCCGTAACAAATAGCACTTTCTTTTATTTTCTTTTGCAGTTTCGATGATTCTAACACGAAGAAGTTGCGAGCTAACGTAATAAGAGGAAGCAACTTGGAAATGGAGGTGCTTAATTTTGATCCAGTATGCATAGACTGGGATCACTGCTTCACCAACACCAGGGGCGTATCCTTTTGGAGTGGTACCCTGTAATTTTCCCCTACTATATATATATATATTCATATATATATATATATATATATATATATATATATATTCATAGTATTTTAGTTAATAATAATGATTAATTAGTTTTTTAATAATAATTTAAATCCTTCAAACATTCTTCTAATTATTCTTGCATAATTAATCAAATCCTTAGTATTTCTCTTAGTATATTTATATAGTATTTTAGTTTATAATGATTAATTAATTTTTCTAATAATAATTTTAATTCCTCAAACATTCTTCTAATTATTCTTGCAAAATTAATTAAACCTTACACATTAGTAAAGGAACACCTACCATTTTAAGTTCTGTAATTTTTCATGTTGAATCAATAAAAATTATTGTCGGCACTACTTTTCTTAGTTATAAACATTGAAAAATGTATGAAAATATCTCTAAAAATATTTTTATAGCAAGTTATGCTTTTATATTGCACTATTTTATACTCCCATCCTCCCGCAATTATCATAATATTCGTCACATAATAACTTGCACCACTTAAAAAATAATATAACACCTTAAAATATATTTTAATTTTAAAAATAATACTCATACCTAATACATGTTAGGTACTTTACACTTTATTATTTAGAAAGACTATGTTATTATTCTTAAAAAATAAATAAAGCTACTAAAAAAATTCTCATACTTATTGGTGCTAGTATATAAAAAAAAATAGTGTTATTCTTAAAAAATCAATAAAGCTAGTAAAAAAAATTCTTATACTTATCATGCTAGTAAAAAAATTTTAGCTCCCCTATAAAATTGGTCTAGTTCTGCCCCGACCAACACTCATTTTCCAGGATTCGTTAAATATGTCTTGAATTGATATTATTCACATGCAATATCCTTGGATCTAAGTATATTCATATTTTTAAGAATAATACCAACTCTTTGTTCATTGGTTAGTATCATTACATTTTTACACGGATCAAAATTTTAACATTAGTTAATCTTTTGGATCTTGGATTGAAAAAAATCCAAAAAATAAAATTTAATTATTTAAGAACATCGTCAAAATTATGCCATATAGTTTTTTTTTTTAAAAAGAATATTCAAACATATATATTAGAAAGGAAAAAACTTGTGTAAGATCGTCTCACATAAGTTCTTATATGAGACGAATAAAAAATGATAACATCATTATAACTTTCGCTATAAAATGTTATAGAAAATTTTATTTACATACTAGAGTAAATTTCACTGTATTTCTCCTATAGAACGACTTTGACACTCCACTCAGACTTGAGCATCATTCCCACTCGTCCTGTGTGAACATATTTTCTGGCGATTCTGATTTTAATCTATGAGTGTATATTGGTGCACCCGGGTGCAAGGGTGCACCCATATGTGTATACCTTTTTATTCTATTTTGTATACATATTATTCTATTTTGTATACGTGTTTTGTAATAATTATATATCTTTTTCACATTAAATTTTAATTAAAAAAATTAATATCCATATGTGTATAACATTTTATTGAATATTATATACAATTTTTTATTAAAAAAATTAACAATTAAATTGTATACATTTTTACTCTTAATTGTATATGTTTTTGTTTATATTTGTATGTGGGTGCATCCTATCTTTAGGTGCACCCGGGTGCACATTATAAATTGCCATAATCTATTATTTACCCTTTGTATCCTTGATTTCCATTTGAAACAAGACAAATGCCCCAAATACCTGTGTGAACTTACAAATGGTGTGTTATGTGAGGTACATTTTTTTTAATTAAATTGTATTTTGAGGTAATAAAATTGATGTGTTAAATTTTTTATGGTACATATTATCGTGGAACAGATAAAGATTGAAGTATAAAAATAATCTTAAAAAGAATGAGATAATATTGCACAATTAATTATAGAATATTTAAAATTAAATTTTTATTAAATTAAAATTTAAAAGTAATTTGAAACTGAAAAAAATTATCTTAATCAATAATATATTTTAAATTATAATTTTATTTTAAAATATATAATATGTCAATTATATATTTTTATTTAATATTATATATAACTCTCCTCACAAGAGACTTTGTCTAAAATTTATTTTAAATAAAAAATAAGTCCATTTGATTTTAAAAAAATACTATTAAGAATAATTGACCAAGTAATTTAAAATACATCTTGATAATCTTGTAATTTATTGTAAATATATATTGAAAATCCCCAATCACCTAATCATCGGTGATATTCTATTCATCATCTCATGGTAGCATTCCAATATTTCAGACGGTGCCTCCGGCGTGAGGTTGCCTTCATCCCACGCAATGCTTGTGGGGAATTTACCAAGTAAATATAGAATACATCTGGTATGATCTTGTAATTTATTTTTTTCTTATTTTCTTGATGTAATTGTAAATATACAGTGGAAATCCGCAATCACCTAATCATTGGTAATATTCTATTCATTCATCATCTCAAATACATATATGGAAATGGGTGAAAAAAGAAGTAAAATATTAAAATATAAAATTAAAATATATTTTATTATGATATACATTACCCACATGTGGATGGGATGGACCCTTTTACCTGCAACTTGATAAAAAAAATGTGGTCGAGGTGACCATGTGTCACTAAAATGGAAAATATCACATTTGGTCCCATAAAAATTCCTTCAATTCAATTTTAATTTCATAGGAATTCACTGGTCCTATAGCTAGCGATTTTGGTCCCATAATAATTTTATAACCATAATTTTTCAAAAATTTGTATTCCAAATTAACTTATACTATTATTATTAACTATTAGATTTATATTATTTTCTATCTTTCAACACAGACATAGTCTACGACAATTCCCCTCTATTTTCTCTCTCAATAAACATTGTATTAGTTTTCTTTGGGGATTATTTTTGCAAATTATGAAATCAAATCTACAAGTTGTAATTTTAGTCTTGCTAACGGTTCAAAATATTGAAAAATTCCTATAGGACTAAATCTACCAGTTTTGGGACCTTTTTGGCATTGAGCAATTCTTACGGGACCAAAATTGTAATTTTCCCGTCACTAAAAATCACTCATAATTTTTAACTCCGGTTGCACAACTCCAATGATAAGGTAGCAATCCATTCATAAGTGCACAATTTAAAGACAATTATCCTTCTAATTCAAGTTAAAAAATATTTTCCAAATATTTTTTTAATTTTTATTTTCTTATCATGTCGTATTAACGTGTCCTCAAATTCTTATCGTGTCAATAATGTTCTCATGAAACATCATGCGATGCAACACAAATTGCTACTCTAATAACTTTTAGGTTATTTGAATACTCATTCTCTCCTTATATTATACTCCATTAACGTTCTTTTATGTGGATATCACTTAAAAAACAAAAAAAAAATATTAAATTGATCTGACTCTCCTATATTAACGTTGTTTTGTGTGGATCTTGATAAAAAAAGAAAATATATTAAATTGATGAAAATGTAAATTTTAAAAGATTGAATGATTAGGACTTAATTAAAAAAAAATACATAATTATCTCAAAAAATATTTGCTCTACATACAAAGATATTCTGATATGTCATATGTATTCACTCACGTGGTGAGATGAAGACGTATATAAATTAAAATTACTTACTTATTGACCTTTTTTTTCCTCTTATTTTTGGTAGAATAAATTAAATATGGAAGGAAATCACAACATTTTGCATGAACAAATGGCAAATGAAGTTAAGAAGGAACGTATACAACCGATAAATTTAAAACGATACAGAAATAATTGATTGAATTAAAATAGCACCCGCCGAAATTTATAAACAGATTGGGGATTTCATTTCGTTGCAGTAATCCAAACATCAATGGAGAAACGCAGAAGAATCGAAGCCACTAACGTGGAATTCCCTCTTCCGGAGGCAATGATTATCATATCTCAGTGCAAAAGAAGCAGCTCCAAATACCGTGCTCTCTCAATCATGGCACAGCGCGTGGTCCACACGCCCAATCCTGCATTTCGACTCTCGAAATCATCCAAACAAACATGAATTTTGGGCGTTCACAAGAAGACTATGCAGAGGTACGAACGCTTAAACTTAAAAATACAGAGTTTTAGTCTGTCTATTGATGAATGGGATATGAAAGACATGAAGATTGCTGAAGAATTGATGGGTACTGTAGATTTCAATTTCGTAAATTTGAGCCATCGTTGTGATTTCATTTTACCACATGAGGTGCTCGAATCCAAAAACTTAATCAGATTGTCTGTATTTGGGTGCAGAATTGATTTAGGGGAGGGTGGAAGGGTTAACTGTTTGGGGCTTAAATTTCTTTGTTTAGAGCATGTTAAGATAGTGAAGAATGAACTGATATGGAATATAATTTCCAGCTGCCCATTGATTGAGAAATTTATGTTGCAAGAAATAATGTGGTTATGGGAATTTGGGTCTGTTGTTGATGGTCCGATCAATATTTACCAGTTAAATAAGATCAAGTGTTTGAAGTTGTGTTGTGTGGATGTTGATACTCTATTTTTCAGTGGCTTGTTGTTTTTATTCCTTTCTTGAAGGATTTGAGTCTTGAAAACTGTGGTGGATACGATTACAGAGGAATCAAACTCTGTAGTCATTCCCTTACACTTTCTTTCGACTTCAGGCGAATTGCGGGGGAAAACTTGGACTTACAAGTTTTACCTAAGGAAGATTTACGAATTTGATAATAAATGCACCATCCACTATTTGTTGTGAGCTTATGAATTGTTTGTTTCAGAGTTGTCTCCCTAAGTTCATAGCTCTGAATTTTCCTAAGTCCGTCAAAGTGGAGAAATGATAAGAATTTGGCACAGTGTCTTGGAAAGAGACTTGTTGCATCATCAATGATGACATATGAAGATGAAGATGTGTTTGTTCTGGAGGATCTGATCGAGGAAGTTAATGTACAGGTTCTCCAAGAGAATCTTGCAGAGTGGCTGCCTCTGTCTTGGGTGACATTCGTTGACGATTTATCTACATCCTAACAATTCGCTTCCAACTGAGATGGGCTTTCACATTATCTACATCCAAAAATATGCGAACAGCTCACTTCCAACTGAGATGGCAACCGAAGCTAAGTTATGCAAATTCGAGCTTTCGCATTCAGTTGTTTTTAATGAAAACAACACACTTGTGGGGAAACATGTTTTGAGTTGTTGGAATAGGGAATGTTGTGATATCTTGTTAATATATCTTATTTCTTCAGTGCTTTTGTTTAGAATTGATCTACTCTATGCCACCATATACTTCCTTTGTATTTTGATGTGATGTGATGTGATGTGATTTGAAATAAAGACTATTTATTTTCTTATTTGAATTGTGATATTATATATATATACTCTCTCCGTCCCGTTTCAATGTTTACGTTTCTATTTTGCGCGTCACATTTCAATATTTACGTTTTTCTTTTTGGAATATGAGACTCATCTAAAACAATTAATATATCATCCAACACTGATACATCTACCCATTTTACATTAAATATTATATCTTTCCACTCACTATCTATTAAAATATTATATTCCTTAATCAACGTGCAAAAAGCAAAAGTAAACATTAAAACGGGACGGATGGAGTATATATATATATATATATGAGTACATATTCCCGCATAATATGCGGATACATTATATTTTATAAGAAAATTAATTAGATAATCCAATTTTAAATGCATATTGTAAGCGCAGGAGCTTTTGTCATTTAATAATGAGGATATAATCAATTTTTTTGAAGATATATTTTTATTAATTGGTTTATTTATCTAATTTTTAAGGTATAATTTTTAATTCTAAATATAAAAAAAATATACAAAAGTTTATATGTGATATTAAAATAGAAAATAAAAAAATTTATTTCTAACCGATCAAAAATATGATTAAAGGTGGTGTTTAATTTAAAGATATTCATGATTAATAATAATTATTAGTTGGATATATTTTTATTGATTAGTTTAATTATCTATTCCTAATCGATAAAAAAATTAAAGGTGATATTTAATTTATAGATGCACATGAATAATATAATAATAATAATAATAATAATAATAAATAAACAAATAAATAAAAGTAGAAAATTTATACTGTATTATATTAAAATAAAAAAATACTAACCACGTCGCGGCACCTCATACTTTTAAAAAAATTATTTTTAACCATGTATTCGCAATTAGTATATAAAATATGATACTTCAAGATAATATTAGGATTAAGAGAAGGAGTAAAATTTTATTTTCAAATATTTTCTTAATATTTGTGAATAACTGTACAAACGTATTTTCTTGAAAGCGATACGAATACTAAATACATGCTTACCAGTTTGCTGTAGGAAATTATAAATCCAAATTTTGCAGTTACAGAGACTACACACATATATGAACGACTATACAAGTGATTATGTATTAATTGTACTCCCTCCGTCCGCCACAAAGGTGGACATGTGCTTTTTGCACGTGGATTAAGGAATATTATTATTTAAGGTGTAGTTGGTAATTGTATTAGTGGGGTATAAGGGTCCCATAAATTTATTGTATTAGTGATGTGTGTGGGTCCCATGTGTTTAAAAAGGGAAATGTGGACCTTTGGTGTGGACGCCCAAAATGGTAAAATGTGGACCTTTCGGCGGACGGAGGGATATATTGAAGAGAGGAAAAAAAAGTCAAAAAGGTGGTATTTTTCAAAAATCAACAATTATTTAAGGAATTTTTCACAATTTCTCAATAATTTAATTTAATAAAAATATATTAGAAGTGGTTGGTGTATAAACTCTTTTTTTTTTTTTTTTTTGTAAAATAAACAAAACAAAAATATCTGTATTGGGCCAATTTGGGCTTCATATTCCACAACCCAATAACTAGACAATCAAGAGTCCCATTAAGCCCATATTAATGGCCCAATGTACTAGCAGCGCAGATGTAAACGTTGAAAAAGAGAGAGAGAGAGAGCGCGAAGAGAGATAAACAGGATTCGCCGGAGGTTGAACAGGATGTCGGTGCTACCAGATGAGATGTGGAGAAGAGTAATGGAAATCGGAATCGAAACCAAAATCCTAGATTACAAGAACCTCTGTTGCCTCTCCATCGCCTCCCGCCGCCTCCGCCGACTCGCCTCCGAAGATTCTATCTGGTCGCTTCTTCTGCTCTCTGATTTCCCTTCAACTTCGGATAATAAGGATAGAAACATTAGTATTGGAGATAGCAATTCTTCAACTTCTAACAGCAAATTCAAAACCCTCTACAAAATCAGGTGTACTTTTATTTTTAAATTTTACAGCAAGTAATTAAGTTGCCTAGGTTAAATGGAAGGGTAATGCAATTACAAGTTTTGTGGCAATACTTGAGAACTTCTCTTGAATGCCGAAAGATGATCTTGTTTACCTATTCTGAGCTTTAGTTATTTGCAAAAACTGTGGCAGGTATGAGAAGGATAGAGAAAAAAAGCTCCTAGCACATAGAAGAGCTGTTTTGAGGATCGAGAGTGAAATAGCTGAGCATTTGAGGAGAATTCAGGAGATAGATTATCAGTTAGCAGAGGAGAAGGGGAAAATGAACAAGGCAAGTGTTGAGTTGCTGAAACTACGTAGGATCAGGTAGTGCTCTGTTATTGAAATGATTAAGAGGCAATTATTGCTATATGTCTGAATTTCACTTATTTGTATAGTAAAAACTTAGTTGATAGATCATTTTATTGCTTAAATAATTAACTTGTGTTAACTATTTGTTGGGATGTTAACCCAAAACTATGTTTTGGGTAAGTTTATTCATGGAATTGGAATTCGTCGACATGGTGTGTAATGTGTGGTACGCGTTCATTTTTAATTTGCTTATGTTAACTTGTTAAGTATATTACATTGTGATTTCCCTTTGCTTGTACTTTTTTCTTTCAATTAGAGTGAAGTTTAAACTATCATTTGTTGTTAATTGTTGAGTAATGATGTTGTCAGACAAGCTTCTGTTGCTGTGAATGTTTGGCAGCCAGAGATTATTCGGGGTAGACAAAGAGAGATGATTCAGCAAAACAATGTACCTATTGATTTTCGGATAAATTCTCTTGAGATGGAGCTCAACCTTTGCAAGCAACAGATTGCAGGTCTTGATAAGGCTCATGTAAGATGCTTTCTCATTAAGACTTGCTGTAAATCAAATGCATGCGGGATATTTACATTTGTTCTATTACAGAGAGGTGAGAAAATAAGGCTTCAAACAGCTAAGGAAGAATTGGCTTCGTTGAAATATAATCCAATACAAAACTTGGACTGCTCTAGAGGGCCACTAAGCGAATGCAGGATTAGGAGTAAAAAGTTGAAGAATACATCAACTATGAAGGTCTAAAATCTTTTGATCCTATTTTGATCTTGATTGTTTCTCAAGACTAGAAACATTGCTTCCATCTTTTCATCTTCTTGGTTCATACTTCAACTATTTGGTTAGTTTGATACAGATGTAAGAAGGAGGTTGGAAATGCAATTGTGGAAGTATCCCAATATGCACAAATGAACGGACGGTTCCTGACCTGAAGCTAGGCAAATTTAAGTAGGCTGTTTCTGATTACATTACTAAATAGAGGTATGCAATTATTTAGTATTCACAGTGATGTCTCAACTCTCGTATAAGTAATGCTGAATAATCTTCTCTTCTTTGAAATTGGATGTTTGTTTAGATATTCACAGATGTAGGTTCTCCTCTATGCCCATTCAAGGTCTCATCCACCAAAGTTAGTATCTACAATCCATAAAGAAAAACCCCACCAGCAACCAGCAGGGGATCTGCAATATTCTGGGACTAGCCGTCATCGCCACTGCCATCTTTACTGCATTTGTCACGTGCCAAGCTTTCAGATCTGTCCCCACAACAGGCTCTAGGTCTTGATCTGCACCTGTGATGATCCGACTCGAGCGTCGGACGCCTCTAAGAACATTCAGTGGCAATGTCATGTGACGTGGGTAAAAGAAGTGTAATCAAGGTCATTGGTGTCCCTTTTTTATTAGTAGGGTCTCCCAAATGTGCTGTAGAATGTATCCCTGTCATATGTACATATGATTACAGAGTTGGATCATCATTTGATTATGTAGAAAGCCCTCAATGTCTTGTTTAACTGGTAATTTCAAATTTCCATGGATGCATCTCTATGGCCTTCCATGCATGCGTACGCTGCTGTTCCTAATAAATTTGCCACACATGAATTTCATTTTTTATATTATCTGAGTTAATAAAAGGTTGAATACTTTCCCAGGTGAGACTCCTGTGCATCCGGGCGCAAGGAAAACATTCCGTGCGCCTTTGTAATTTTCATGCTCCTTTACAATTTAAACTCTAGCAATACATAAGTTTAAATAGGATTTGATGGGGAGGGTTGTATTCACATGGGAACACGGAGTATCCCTCTGTGTTCCCGGGTGCGCAGGAGCTTTTGCCTACTTTCCCCTTGAGATTTCTAAGGAAGCGCTTTGCCTTCAGCTTAAATATTTTGAAATAATATCTCATGCACTCCTTCAACCCATAGTCCTTAATTTTTTAACTTACAAGAAACAATGATTTTTTAATACTACTAATTTTTGTTTTATACTCCCTCAGCACCCCATAGGGCATTAATTTTTTAACTTATAAAAAAAAAAATTAATACTATTTTTGTTTTATACTCCCTCAGCATTAGTCAGCAATGACACATTTTCTTTTTGGATTTTCACATAAAGTTAGTATATTTCATTTTTAAGTATATAGAACCCACACAAAACATATTCATATGGGATCCAAACACAACATACTAATACAACTATTAACTACACATTAAAATATTATATCATCAATCCACTACTCATTAAATTATTATACTTCTTAATTTTCGTGTGCCAAAAAATAATGTGATAACTTTAACTGAGGGAGTAATATAGAACACTGAATGATTCGAATGAAACCGGACACACGAGATTAGCTTAGTATAACAACAGCATTATAAGAACAATCTTGCAAACCTGACATGTAGTAGAGAAAATTATAAATTGTGAACGTGGTTTCAAAGAAAATTAATAATAATAAAAAATATAACAAAATATAAAAGTTAAGAAATGATTTAAACTATCACTAAGATCGCACTTTATCATTTGATGAAAATATTTAAGTTGTCAAACGTAATCAAACTGAAGAGTTGATATACAAGATGAATCTGGGAATGTTTTCGAGAACCAGCGTGAAAGCAGCTCCAAACACAAATATCATAAGAAACGCCACCAATATCTTCCCAATATACGTAAAACTGATGGCAGACTCTTTCATCTTGCCCTGTAAATCAGAACTAAACCATTAGCTTTGCTTTTGCTTTTGTTTTGCAATTGCATATTTGTCGATCTTAATCAAAATTTGTGCTTCGAACAAGTGATTATTAATCTCATTCGAAATACTAATCAATCTTCCTAACAAGAACTACAACTCCCAAGAAAGTGGATAGCCAACTACGAAGAAGCAATAAACATGCATCAAGGTTAATCATATAATACACTAATGCATACCTAAAAATACATGAGGATGAGTAATCATCAAAATGAAGCCGAAAATAGACCCTGACTTGACAACAGACATTGAATGAAACAGAGAATTCATGACTCTGCACAATGACCTCATAGCAATAGAGTTGTTACAAATAACATGAAGCTACTAAACATACAAAACTGCAGCTATGATTCATATCAATCAACAAACATAAACCATAGTTGCTCTACATAACACTCAAAACCGAGCAGCTTTCTCGAAATTGGACATATCATAAGTGATCAATAGCTAAGTAACCTGAAAATCCAATATAAGGTAACTCACACTGCATCACATGACATAATAGAATTGAATTCTAGCACTTTTAACTCATAGATTCTGTTAAGCAAATCCACCACCACCACCTTCATCAACCACACCTTATTATATATAAATAATAAATAACTAAATAAATAAAATCAAGAAAACCTCCTTACATTAGCAGAAGCACCCTGCATTCTCGTTGTGCCAATGTGAACTCCTCCATCATCACCTATAACAAGAAATAACAGCAAGATTTCATCATATCATTTGTCCTTTTCAAGAAGTAGGGAAAATTCATCAGAGAGAGTGTATTTACCACGCGCCTCAATCACAGTTTGCAATTTCCAACTGAGCCCATAATCCACAAGCAGAGAATTAGGGCCAAAGTTTACAGGCTCCTCCCCTTCCCCTTCTTTAACCGCCTCGATGTGAGACGCCGGCAAAAAATTCAGACCACCACCACTACCGCCGCAATCGTCAAACAATTTCTTATTGATTAAATTGACCGCGAAGCCCGCTTCAGTTCCGGCAGAAAAACGCCTAATTTTGCCGGAACTCTTACATACCACCTCCAGGAACTACATAATATGTGGAATTTAGATCCAGCTGAAAAATGCTACCTTTATATCCTAAATCGAAAATTAACCCGCAAATTGAAATAGTGAAATTGACATCATCTGACTGAATTTTAACTTCTAAATCAACGATAAGCTTACCCGTAGAGGTACGTGGGGGCTTTTGACTTCTGAATCTTCCTTGCCCTCTGCCATGATTGCAATCAACGCCTTCTATTCTTATTTCCTTTTTCAGCAAAAAGTAGTAATCAAAGCAAATTCTAGAGCGTGCTTGTATCGAAAGATACCATAAATAAGGGTTTTAGCTAATTAATTTTTTATTTTTATTAAATACTCCATATGGGTAATTTGGGTGCACCCTAAATAGTTCTAGTATAAGGTATATGGATAATTACTTAATTTAAAAAGTTAATTATTAAATTAAAATTTAAGGGTAAAAGATTGATTTTTTTTAAATCTAATGAATTATATTTACGGGGCAGTGGTGCATATGAGTATTTATTCTTCTGAGCGTATTTTTTATTTTAGATTTTAGATTTCTTTTTTAATACTTCCTATTCCCAAAAAATGTGAATAATAAATGTGTGATTTTTATTTTTTATTTTTTTTACGGAGAAAGTGCTATGTTATAGGTTAATTATTAAATACTATGTCCAATGTGTAGTGACTATAGTGCGATTTCCTGTGCCCGGGACACGGAGGGATACTTCGTGTCCCCCATGTGAATACAACACTCCCCCTCTATATTCTATTTAAACCTATGTATTGTTAGAGTTTAAATTGCAAAGGCGCACAGAATGTGCTCCATGCGCCCGGGTGCACAGGAGCCTCACTCTTTCATGTATTTTCTTTTTTCACATAACGATACACGCAAATATATGTTCAACTATATGTATTTTTTCCTATTAAATATGTGTGAATCTGATGACTTGATCGAAATATAAAGGATGCTACATGTTTGCCAACGGCAGCAAAACTCTATTGATAAATCTCAAGTACATAATTCAACGATAAAACATACTCCCTCCGTCCCAACTTCAACTTCACACTTTCCGTTTTGATCCGTCCCAAATTCAACTTCACACTTCTATAAAAGGAAAAAGCAACTAACTAATATCCCTCTACTCTACTTTAATATCAAATTTGCCATCACCTTTTTAGCACACATAACATACTTTATCATTTATTTATTACCTAAAAATACCATACTACCCCCAAAAGTAAGTCAAAAAGTGACTTTTCTTAAACTTTTTATCTACAGTAAATGTGAAGATGAATTTGGGACGGAGGGAGTAATATTTATAGAACTAATCTACTATCTACTAACTCAACTAACAACTAAAAAACAGGAACACTAACAGAAAACAATTAGAGCACTAAACCGCTAGATTAACTCCATAAAAATAGGTAAAAGCTAACAAACTATCTAACTGAAATATAAACCCAACATTCCTCCCCTTAAACTGAACATTACTCCCCTTAAACTGAACAGTTCTGAAACTTTCAGTTTAGAGTAAAAGCACACACACTAAGCAAGTCCCGTAACTTCTGAAATAAGGACACTTTGAGAGATTTAGTGAACATATCGACAATCTGGACTTTGAGAAATTAATAACCACATCATTGGAAAGATCTCTCAAAAAATGATACTTCACTCCAATATGTTTGCTGCGCCCAAAAAATACTGAATTCTTGGAGAGTTTAATGGCTGAGTTGCTGTCACAATAAATAGGAGTGATTTTATGTTGCTTGAAGCGTATCTCTTCAAGAATGTTTCTCAACCAAATAGCATGGCAAGCACATGAAGTTGTTGCCACGAACTCAACCTCCGTCGCCGATAACGTGATAATTGGTTGTTTCTTCGAAGACCATGAAACAGCTCCTGAGCCAAGCATAACGACATACCTCGAAGTGCTCTTTCTATCATCTTAATCTCCAACATAATCACTATCGGCATAGCTAATTAACTTGAATTTTTCTTCCTTCTTGTAAAACAACCTATATTCGGCAGTGCCTTGCAAGTACCGTAATATCCTTTTAGCAGCTATAAGATGTACCTTCCTTGGACATTCCATGTATCTACTAATAAGACTCACATCATACATTATGTCAGGCCTTGTGGTTGTCACGTACATCAAACTTCCCACCATTTGTTTGTAAAATATGCTGTCAATTTTCTTCCCCCCAGGATCCCGTACGAGCTTCAAACCTGCTTCAGTTGGTGTGCTAACAGAATTGTAATTTTTCATCTGAAACCTCTCCAAAAATCTCTTTCACATACTTCCTTTGAGAAATAAAAATCCCAGCTGCAGTTTGTACCACTTCAATACCCAAATAATAATGCATCATTTCAAGATCAGACATTTCAAATTCAACCATCATAGATTTCTTGAATTCTTCAAACATGGTATTATCATTTCCTATTAAAATAAGATCATCAACATATAAGCACACAATGAGCAATTTACCTCCATCTCCACTTTTAACATAAAGTGTATGCTCATATGGACACTTCTTAAATTCTTCCTTAGAAAAGTAAGCATCTATGCTACTATACCAAGCACGTGGTACTTGTTTTAGCCTATATAACGCCTTCTTAAGTTTGTAAATCTTGTCTTCACTGCCAAATTTCACATAACCAGGGGATTGATCAACAAATACCTCTTTTTCAAGATCACCATGTAAAAATGCTGATTTCACGTCCAATTGGAAGATAGGCCACGAGTGTTGCGCTGCTAATGCAATAAAAAGTCTCTGTATCGTGCCTCCTCAAAACTGGAGCAAAGACTTCTGTATAATCCACACCATATTTTTGACGATAGCCTTTAGCCACGGGTGTGCCTTGTACTTATCAACTTCACCATTCTCCTTCAGTTTGGTTTTATACACCCATTTGACACCAAAGTTGTGTTTGGATGGATGGATTTGAGGAGGGATTTATAAATTCCTCCCTTAAATTCATTCCTCATGTTTGGATACCACTTGAAATCAATGGATTTATAAATTCAAAATTTTAAATCAATGGATTTTATTTTGAATTTTTTTTTATGTTTTTGAATGGATTTCAAATCCTTACTCAAACTGTGTCATTTGAAATCCTTCCGTCATTGTGTAATTGATTATATTAATATATAAAAATAGTATATAAAATTAATAAATTAATTAAAAAAATATATTTATATATATATATATATATATATATTTTTTAAAATTTAAACTTTACCACCAAACCTATCCCCCACCCACCCCAAATTTTTTTTTTATAAAATTCCCTATCCACCGACCCACACCCTACCCTCCCCCCCTCCCTCCGGCCACCCGCAAAATATTTTTCTTTTATAAATTTTAGATTTTAATTAATATTTAAATAATAAAAATATTACCACCCAACCCCCAATACCCACCCACCCCTCCACCACCCCTATCCAAAAAAAAATATTTTAAATAAAATTTTAGATTTTATTATTTAAATAAATAAAATATTACCACCCAACTCTACCCTCCCTATCCACCCACACACCCACCCACCCACCCATTTTCCCTCCCCAAAAAAAAGATTTTTTTTAATTTAGATTTTAATATTTAAATAATAAAAATATTATCACTGCAACCTACCCCATCCATCCGTGGGAGTGGGGTGACGGGTGGGTTGCTGGGTAGGGGTAGGGTTGGGTGGTAATATTTTTATTATTTAAATATTAAAATCAAAATTTAAAAAAAAATATTTGAGGGGTGGGGTGGGGGTGGGTGGTTGGATAGGGGGTAGGGGCTGGGTGGTGATATTTTTATTATTTAAAATTAAAATCTAAAGTTAAAAAAAATTGGGGGGTGGGGTTGGGGTGGGGTGGAGGTGGGTGGCGGGTTGGGTAGGGGTAGGGTTGGGTGATAATATTTTTATTATTTAAATATTAAATTCTAAAATTTTATTAAAAAAAAATTTTTGGTGGAAGATGGGGTAGGGGTAGTGCTGGATGGTAGAGTTTCCTCCCATAAAAATTATTTTTAATAAAATTTTAGATTCTAATACTTAATATAATAATATTTTATTATTTTTATTTATCATATATAAAATTCTATTTTAAAAATAATTTTTGAATTATGGATTTGAAATCATTTCAAAGATTCATAATTTATCTAAACAGTGGAATTCAAATGAATTGATTTAAAATCCAAGGAATTTAAAATCCACTCATTTTCAAATCCATTGAATTAGAAATGACTCAATCCAAATATAATCCAATAGTCTTATGACCTCTCGGAAGATTGATAAACTCTCACGTATTGTTCCATTCAATGGCGCAATTTCTTCATCCATTACTTTTCTCTATTTCGAGTCTTTGACAGCCTCCTCGAAATCTGTAGGGTCACAATCGGAAAACAAAGTAAAGTGAAATTTGGTTAATCCCCATTACCTCACAATTCATCATCCACGCTGGTCTTTTCCTTACGCGTTCGCTTCTTCGTACTTCAATAAATTCAACTCCTGGTGAGTTTCGAACGTCCGGGGCAATTTCTTAGTTTTATTCCTCTTGTGGCCTCTCCTCTTCAATTTCTCCATCAAAGTTGACAGGAATTTGATGATTGGAAATATTTAATTTCCAAGGCCAGAAATGTCCTTCATCAAAGCTGACATCACGACTGATTATCACCTTTTAAAGTTAGAATTGTAAAGCTTATACTTTTTTGATTGATCAGCAACACCTAAGAAAATACATTTCACTCTTGTCATCAAGCTTTATCCTTTTCTGGTCCGGAACATAAGCATAGACCACACATCTAAAAATTCTGAAGGGTGCCATTGTTAGACGTCGTCCACTCTATGTTTACTCCTATGTCATATTTTGAATAGAAAATGTTGAACTTCTATTCAAAATATGAATGCTCCAATTCACTGCTTCAGGCCAAAAATGTTTTGGCATGCCACTACTTGACAGCAAGCTTCTGACCATATTCAATATTGTGCGATTTTTCCATTCGCAAACTCCATTTTGCTGTGGAAAATATGTTGCTATAAGTTGCCTCTTGATTCCATCACCTTTACAAAAAATTTGCAAATTCATGTGAAGTGTATTCTCCACCACGATCAGTCCGTAAGATTTTTAATGATTTGCCAACTTTTTTTTCAGCAAACACTTTATAGTTTTTGAAGGCTGCAAGTGCTTCCGACTTCTCTTGCAAAAAATACACCCATGTTTTTCAACTAAAATCATCAATAAAACTTATGAAATATCTTTTAACTCCACTTGAAGATTGATTTATTGGCCCACAAATATCCGAATGAACCAGCTTCAATTGTGTTATTGCTCTCCATGATTTTTCTTAAGGAAATTGATTTCGATGTTGTTTGCTAACAGCACAATCTTCACAAACTTCTATTGGAGAGGTAAATTGAGGAAGGCCATCCATTATACTCTTTTGTTGTAGAGTCTTTAATCCGCAAAAACTTAGATGGCCATAGCGAAAATGCCATAACCATGAAGAATCAACGATTCTTGTTGAGAAACATAAGTGAGTGCCATTTTTAAGATAAAGGTGGTGTTGGCAATTGGATCGTGCGGTTCAACGTGATCCGTTAGGATTAACAGGCAAACAAATCAGCGGAAGCAAAAATAATATTTACCGTACTTCTGGGTTGATGTAGAGGATGAACCGTTGCAGAGAACCACCTCTCAATCTTCTGTTGTATGTTCCAAGTCGAATCCTGCTGTTGTGTGGGCAACAATCCGCAGGATTCTCTCAATCTGCTCCTGTTCTTTTCTAACTGTCAAATGAGGCACTCACTTAGGGTTAACAGGAGCTGAGATGACTTATATAGTTGGGCTACAGCAGGGACCAGGAGGAGAAATTGGGCTGGGCCTCAATTGAATTTAATTAACCAAGCTTAGCCCAAAGCTTAAATTAAATCCAATAATAATAATATAGTCCACTAAAATATTATTACTGCACTACCCGTCCAATCCCAAAATTATGTTCTGGGCTCCTTCTTATTATGAGCCCGATAATCTCCCCATATTTAAGATATACAATGTCCATTAATTAATTAAGTTACTGACAACTCAAATTAATTAATATCTCATCCGAGAGTAGTACCACTCAACCTTATTATCATGCCGGAAATTAATCCACTTGCAAGATTTACATGATAAATCTTATGAGCTCCTCAAGGGGACATCATCAACCTATGACGGACATGGATTCCTTCTACAATCAACAGCACACCATAGATACAGCACTACTTCCCAACTCACCGAGTTTGTTGATTTAATACTTATAAATCTCACCCATTGATGAATCAAATAAATACATACTGCCCTACGTGTCGAGGTTATTGTATAGGGATTAAGAGCACGAACTTCCATAATAACAGAGATCAAGTTCTTCTATAAGTCAGTATAAGTCGAACGATCTCAAGCGGTCCTGCTCAATACACACAAGTGCACTAATGTGATTCTATAGCCAAGACAAGCTAATACCAAACCACACTACAACCATACCGATAGAGAGTCCCCGTCTATCTCAGTTGTGAGCATCTGTTTATACTTTATAAGGAAACCGATAATATGATCTTCCGCGTGTTGTCGCACAACATATTATCTACAGTATAAAGTAAATGGACTATTGCATCATGCATATAAAATAAATTATAAGATGCAATCATTTGATCATATGATTCTCATTTCAAATATTGTTATAACATTGTTCATACTAAAGCTAGACTTTTAGTATACAATCCAACAATCTCCCACTTATACTAAAAGACTATGCTGTCATGTCTTCCGCCATACATCTGATTCCTACTCCCACTACACGACCATTAAAAGCTCTCGCCTTAAGGTCCTTGTAAATGGTTTACTAGGTCATCATCCGATGCAATCTAGGCGACAATAACCTTCGCCTCATCATACGATTTCTCGTAACAGGTGGTACTCGCGCTCCATGTGTTTAATTGCCTTATGGACTTGTGATTTTTTCTTCAAGTTTGCAACTGCACCAATATCATCAATGTAAATTGTGATTACCTCGGGCAAACTTAGAAACACTTCAAAGTCCATCATGAAGTCTCTAGAGTCATATAGATACTTTGGCTGCCTCATAGGCTCCAATTAATCATCTTTCCATGATGGATTCCGGAATCTGAAATATATTTCTATATAACACTCCTCCACATTATGACTCTACTTCCTAAGATTAAACACATAACCTTTGAGGTGAATTTACTGCCGTCCAATCTGACTAAAAAATCTGAATCTACGTAATCCACAAGAAGCAGTGAATCTGTCCAATAAGTCCACATATAATTTCCAGTCCTTCTCAGGCACTTTATAAATGTCTTACCACAGTTCATCATTCTTGTTCCGGGTTACGTTGATACCCACTGTTCATGCATTCAGCAAAACAGATATCCAACATTGTTCATAGCATTCCTTAGATTAAGCTTCCTTATTCGTTGAAGCATAAGGAACCACTTTCATCCTCTTTATCTTCTTATTGTGTCTCAAAGACACATTCACTTAGATAAATTCACATGCTAAACGAGTATGGAATGTATCATTTATGAAACTTGAGATAAGCATAATATCCTTTCTTGTGATCCGTATTACCGTGATCAAAAGGATATATTTTGCCTTTCTTAAGTCCTTCATCTCTACCGCTTTATTTACCATACTCATACGCCCGATAATACTCTTTCATTGTCTCCAATGAGCAAGATATTATCTACGTATAGTACAAAAAACACCACCACGTTTTCGTCACTCTTTACAACACACAAGACTCATCCGCTCATTGATTTAAATCCATGCCACTGGATTACCTAATCAAAACAGATGCTTCACGATCTCAAAGCTTGCTTTAGTCCATCGCCGGACACTTTTAAGCTTACTATCAAAATGCTATTAGTACTTTGCAATGAATCAATTTGGTTGCTTCACATAGATGTTTTCCTCAAGACTTCTAATCAGGAAAGCTGTCTTTGACATCTATTTGCTGTTCCTCATAGCAGCAATAAAAGAATCCGGATTAACATAAGCATAGCTACCAGCGAACATGTTTCCTTATAATCGAACCATTTCTTTCTGAGTACACTTTTTCGCAACAAGCTTTGCTTCCAAGGTTTTCACCTTTCCATATGATCCTCTTTTATTTCCTTTGACCACATGCAATGGTTTTTACACCATTTAATGATCATACAAGTTCCCAGACTTAATATAGAATCTGTAGATTCTATTTCAACATTCATTGCAACTTATTAAGATTCCGCATTTTCATCTTGTAGTGCTACGTCGTATCCGTGGGATAATACCATGTTCACTAGGGATCAAGTCTCACGACTCTCCCAAAACATATATTTATGGGTTGTCATACAACCCTCCCACTACGACAAGGCACTACATGTAATTGTGTATCAGACGTGACACGCGTTGCAGTTTACCTTGTGGTGTATCCTCTTGTACACTTGGTACTTATACTTAGTGTTTTCCTCTCACTTCCTTTAGAACAATTTATACATGGGTTTGTGATTTATTACATAGTCCTTTTCCAAAAATCTAGTTATTGAGTTAACAATTATCCTTCAATCTTTTGGACTAAATAAATCACCCTCCAATTTTCTAGGATATCCCATATACAGACAAACGTTTCACGAATTACTGTATCTAGGGCATATCCATAAAATGAATTTAATTATTCCAAATAATTCATCATCTATCTAATCATTACCATAAGAGCCTTATACCTTCTCCCCCCACACCATTCAGCTGGGGCTCGCCCGGTGTAGACTACTTGAGATTTAATCTCAACTTCTGATCAATAGCTCCTAACTATCCCAAGAGGTATTCGCCATCATGATTGAATCGTAATGACTTAATATATTTTCCATGATGCTTCACTGTACCAGCCTTACAATTCTTGAATTAATCAAAGAACTTAGACATGCAGTGCATCATATAAATATATTGGTTTCCAGAATAATCTTCGAATATTCATAACCACCTCTCGCCTGGATAATATTAGGTTCGCTTGAATCAGAATGAACTAATTCCAACATATATATCTTTGGCTCTACACCCCACAGCCTTGAAAAGGCAGTTAATCATTTTTACTTCCAAGCAAGACTCGCAAGTCCGATAGGTTCCACTTCAGATAAACCTTACGGTCTATCGGCTATCAACTTTTGAATCCTACTCAAGTAAAATGAATTAGTCATAGACGACAAATGTATGTTTAGTTCAATTCCGAAGGTTCCTTTCTCTTACTAATATTAGAAGATGCATTATTTAATTACTATTTATTGCATCTGTGGGATGTACATAATTCAAGAGTATACTTTTTATCCACCAACGTACTTTAACGGATTATAGCCTCATTCCTCATTACTATGACCATGTCATTTAAATGAAATGAAGTATCCATTCGTTAATGCATAGAAACCGAAATTACATTCTTTCTATGAAACGTACGTAAAGACAATTTCTCATAATTAATCGTTTATTCTTATCATGAGATAAATAAACAACTCCCACTGCAATAGCTACTATCTTTGTAGTTTTACCCATGTTATTAACAATCTTATCCTTACTCAGTGATAAACATTTAGTGATTCCAGTATCTACATACTTCATGTCAGTAGATGCCATCACTAATCATGTTTAAACTATTAGTAAATAAGATATTAAACTTGTTCACATCATGATGAAAAATGGCTTTCTTTTGCCACATGTTTTGTTAGAAGTTTCCCACCATATACAATCTCTCATATTTCAGGTAGAATTTGCTCAAAACATCCAGGCAAATTGTGAAGAATAAATTGATTTAGGTTTCCCTTTCAATTTCTATTCCAAGCTTTTCCAATTCATTCATCAATTCAACCATGATCTTCTGTCTTTTAATTTACTCAAGTATCCGAAGAGTTACATGAGATCATCATATTTCTATGAACCTCTCATCTCTTCACTAGAGACTTTAATAGGCATCATGAGACGTCCTTTGTGAGAATACACATGTATTTTCTTAAGCAGTAATTTTCAAAACCAAGATTCTTTTCTAATCATCTAATTTGGACAAGTAAATATAATTTCTTTTAGTAAATAAATAGTGAGATGAAACCATTCGAAATTCAGAGATGTAGAGGATGAACCGTACTTTTGGGTTGATGTAGAGGATGAACCGTTGCAGAGAACCACCTCTCAATCTTCTGCTGTATGTCCCAAGTCGAATCCTGCTGTTGTGTGGGCAACAATCTGCAGGATTCTCTCAATCTGCTCCTGTTCTTTTCTAACTGTCAAATGAGGCACTCACTTAGGGTTAACAGGAGCTGAGATGACTTATATAGTTGGGCTACAGCAGGGACCAGGAGGAGAAATTGGGCTGGGCCTCAATTGAATTTAATTAACCAAGCTTAGCCCAAAGCTTTTAATTAAATCCAATAATAATAATATAATCCACTAAAATATTATTACTGCAGTACCCGTCCAATCCCAAAATTATGTTCTGGGCTCCTTCTTATTATGAGCCCGATAGTCTCCCCATGTTTAAGATATACAATGTCCATTAATTAATTAAGTTACTGACAACTCAAATTAATTAATATCTCATCCGAGAGTAGTACCACTCAATCTTATTATCATGCCGGAAATTAATCCACTTGCAAGATTTACATGATAAACCTGATGAGCTCCTCAAGGGGACATCATCAACCTATGACGGACATGGATTCCTTCTACAATCAACAGCACACCATAGATACAGCACTACTTCCCAACTCACCGAGTTTGTTGATTTAATACTTATAAATCTCACCCATTGATGAATCAAAGAAATACATACTGCCCTACGTGTCGAGGTTATTATATAGGGATTAAGAGCACGAACTTCCATAATAACAGAGATCAAGTTCTTCTATAAGTCAGTATAAGTCGAACGATCTCAAGCGGTCCTGCTCAATACACACAAGTGCACTAATGTGATTATATAGCCAAGACAAGCTAATACCAAACCACACTACAATCATACCGATAGAGAGTCCCCGTCTATCTCAGTTGTGAGCATCTGTTTATACTTTATAAGGAAACCGATAATATGATCTTTCGCGTGTTGTCGCACAACATATTATCTACAGTATAAAGTAAATGGACTATTGCATCATGCATATAAAATAAATTATAAGATGCAATCATTTGATCATATGATTCTCATTTCAAATATTGTTATAACATTGTTCATACTAAAGCTAGACTTTTAGTATACAATCCAACAGGTGGAATATTAGATTTTTTGTCATCTCGACTTGAGCAATTAAGCCCAATTTTGCATCTTGAATTTGACACACTCCACCCTTTTATAGGAATGGTGTACCCTTTTTCTTGCAACTGACCCACACTGAGAAGGTTGGTCTTTAAGTCCGGGACAAAAAGAATGTTTGAGATGGTGTGGGTGAAGTTATCCTTTGTGTGAATAGCAACTTTTCCTTTGCCCATAACAGCTATGACAGAGTTATCACCAGACTTGACAGTGCTTCGGAATAAGTCATCCAACTCTGAAAATGCTTCTTTATCACCATATATGTGATTACTGCAACCCGTGTCTAAGTACCACATGTTTTGATGCATTTCTTCTTTCTCATGACATACCATCAAGAGAGAAATCTCTTCTTCATTTTTTGCAAAATTGTTCTTTCTCCACTTTGTTTGTCTGAATTAGTTGGACACTCAGATTGGTAATGGTCATACCTATGACATTTGTAGCACTCCACACACTCGATTGATAATAGCCATACCTATGACATTTGTAGCACTCCACATCAGATTTGTCTGCTGACTTAGATGTGTGATGGCCTCCACGACCTCGACCCTGACCTCGTCCATTTCCTTTTTCATGAAATTGATGTTCATGGTGTTGTGTGTGGCCACGATCATTATTTCCTCTTTCTCTTTCTCGATTTCGACCTCTGCCTTGTCCTCTATCATCTCTTGCTGTGTTGTGATTTGGTGTTGAAGCCTTTAAGGCTTGCTCCTCATTATCTTGCTGTTTGATTTTCTGTTCGTGAATCAGTAGAGAACTTTGTAGTTCATCTATTAGGAGTTTCTCAACATCATTGGCTTCTTCAATAGCACAGACAATGAAATTAAATTTTAGAGTCATTGAACGTAGTATCTTCTCAACTATCGCGACGTCTTCCTTCTTTTCACCATGAATCCACATCTTGTTGACGATTGCCATCGTTCGAGAGAAATAATCTATGATAGATTCTCCCAATTTCATTCGAAGCATTTTAAACTCCGAACAAAGTGCTTGAAGCTGCTGCCTCTTTGCCCTTGTAGAGCCTTGATAATTGTTCTTCGTAGAATCTCAAATTTCCTTAGATGTATCCTTGCAAAGAATGATTTCCAATATTGAACGATCAATAGCTTGGAAGAGGTAATTCTTTGCTTTTAGATCCTTCGAACGTAGTTCTTCTAACTCCAATTTTTGTGCATCCGTCAATATTGTGCATGTGGCTGGCTCTTTTACGGCATTGGAAATAACTTGTCAATATTCTTTCGATCTCATAAAATTCTCCATTAACATGCTCCAATGATCATAATGACCATCGAAATGAGGAATCGCAGGTTGTACTAAATTCTCCATGTCCATCCTTCACTATTGCTGCTGCAAAAAAAAAAGAACTCGTGAAACTTTCAACCTCACTTTCCCAGTGTTTCCCCTCACAAAAAATTTTCTCTCGCACACAACGTGTTTTACCCCTATTACCAGCCAAGCTGGCTCTGATGCCACTGATGACTTGATCAAAATATAAAGGATGCTAGATGTTTGCCAACGCCGCCTCCAATTCAATCTCCGCCACCACCGCCTTCACCTCCGCCCCCTTCTCTACCACCACCTTCACCTCCACCCCCACAACCAAGACGTATACGGCCACCACCTCCACCACGTAGGCCTCCCCCACCGTCGCCTCATCCACCATTGCCACCACCACCAGTTCAATCTCCACCTCCCCCTGCACCACCACCTCTAGTTGAATCTCCACCGCTATCCCCTCCATCACCAAGTCCCCACACCGCCATCCACGAAAGTCCCGATCGCACACGCTGGGTCTGTATACTGCTGCATTTAATCGTCCACCCAGGCCGTCTCACCAACAGATCAGAACGACAGGCCCGGCCTTCCACCATTGCCGGAATCAGCGATCTTGGGGGCTGTCGGTGGTGAAGCTGAGGGCGGAAGACGTGAAGAAGGAGGTGCAGTGCACGGTGTGCAAAGATGAAGTCGAGGTAAACTCAAGCAACAACTTCTCTCTAACTGTTCTCTAGATCCTTTCCAGCAAACTTGATGGAGGCCACAGTGTTGGCTACATCTTTGTAGAATCCATCAAGTGTTGCATTGTCTTTCCCTCCGGTGATATGAAACACCGTCGCGCTACTTCGGCACCGTCATCCCCATCCGGTGGACGAAGGAAGTCCGGAATGATTTCACGATCAAAAAAGGTAGTTGTTAATGGAGCCTCTTCAGTGTATCAGAACCCTCCTCGTCATCAGAGTACTCTTAATGCACAAGCATCCATTTTAGATGTCTCTCCAGAATTGGGTGATGAAGAGAATACTGGACTCGTTCTTCCTCACCATGATAACTCCGAGCAGGTTAGACAACTTCCAGTGGTTGATGTACAAGATCACAGGGAAGCAGAGGAGGCTATTAAAGAACTGCATCATAGTTCCTCGGATGCATCGACCTCGTCTGCAGAGACGCCGTAGGGAGGATCAAAAAGGACAACGGAGGAGATAAAATTGGGTAACAATTTGAACTCCCTTATTCTCACTGCTTTGGAATCTGTCTCTGGGAATTCCCAAAAGAAGAAAGGGGGTACAACACTTACTATACCTCCAGCTGGTTATGCAGCAAAGCAAAATTCAAACACGCATCCTGCCTTTTCCAAAAAGTCCAACTTTCTATCTTCTACCAACTTTCCTATTGACCCCACATCTTCCCCTGACAATTCATGCTCTTTTAGAGATAAGTTGATGGGCTCAATACTGTCACCTGTCCATTCCATCTCACCCCCCCACCTGTCCAGTCCCTCTCATCTCTCTCAAATCAATTCTATCCTATGCCCCCTCCCTACAACCCCTCTACTTGTCCTAATGCACCTACCATGGCCTCACCGCCGATTACTCATCAACTGGACACCCCTCTTCTAGTCCTGCCGGAAGTTCCTATCTCAAACTTGGCGCCACTCCATCCTCATTCCATCTCCAATCCTAAGTAATCCACCCCCCAAACCCTCCTCGTAATCCAACTCGATCTTACTCTACCACGAATCCAGTTCGAACCACCACTTCAAACCTCGAACTTCCCTTGTCAGGAGACTCCTATCCTCGAAACCTACTTCTCCTCCACTCCACCTCAATGAACCAGCATACTGAATCCCTTAACCCGCTCTCCCCTTCTCCACCTGCTGCAGACAATGCCCATCAGCCTGCCTTACAACAGCCCAACCATCATCTTAATCGTCGCCCTAATCCATCCCATACCTTCAAGTTCGTTCCCCCTCAAGAGCCTGGAGTTGCGATCATCCCCGACGAGATGATTGATGATGAAAATGACGAATGGAACTATACCTTGATCGGATGCTTTGTGGATCGCTATCCGGGTTTCCAAGCAATAAAGAAAATTGTCGATAATTGGGGAGTTGATGCCCGTGTTTTCTCTCACGACAGTGGGTGGATAATCTTCAAACTGAATTGTGAAGACGATGCACAAAAGGTAATCCAGAATGGCCCCTACCATGGCAACTTCAAATATCTGATGCTTCGCCGGATGCCGCAAGATTTTCAGTTCGAAGATCTCTCCATTGTCCCCGTATGGATCAGGCTGCCATCTCTTCCCCTCCATTATTGGGATTCGGACAGGTTGAGCATAGTGGCATCTGCAATAGGGGAACCCGTTATGATGGATTATGTTACCACCAACAAAGAACGAGTGTCATTCGCCCGCGTTCTGTTGCACGTAGATGCCTCCAAATCATTACCTGTTTCGATATGGATTAAGAACCGATATGGAGGATTCCGGCAGAGGGTTATATATGAGTTTAATCCAAAATACTGCAATGATTGCAATAGATTGGGGCATCTGGATCATGAATGTTGTTGGGGAGAATATCAGCCGCAACAAAGGGATGAACAGCAACCCTTCCAACCTGGAAAAAAGCGGCGTAATAAAAATAAAAGGCCCAATCCCAATTCCCAGCAGTTTAGGCCCAATTCCAACCCTAACTCCAAGCCCAATAACCCCCCCTGTAAACCTCAGCCCACTTACGTCCCATAAAATAATAACAATTCCAAGCCCACCACCAATATACCCTCCACTAATCGTAACACGTCTACCCCCCCTGTTCTGGCCCAACATCCAGAACACAACCCTTACCCAATACCCAAACCTCTCCAATTATTAAAGTCAAACCCACTTACCCTGTACCTGTTAAACAACCTACCCCCATCAGCAAACCCAACTCACCCCCATCCCATTATCGAACTTTAACCACCTCCTCCTCCAACCTGTTTGCTGCTCTATCTCTACTAGATTCAACCAACACCCCAGATGAATTCTTGTCACTCCAACCACAGTGCCTTGAACAGGTAGAGGAAACACCTCCCGATGCCCAAGACAGAACATATGGAAGAATGGGACTCCTAAATTACAGTGGAGAAACTTCAAACTCAAGTGGAAGGAACTACAAGCACAGAAGGACTAAATCCTTGGGTGGTGAGGAAGAGGCGGATGAGAATTATGGTAAGAATTTTCAGGATGTTCAGGATTATGGAGATTGGATTAGCAAGAAGATTGAAGAGGAAAGTCTTATTTCCTCTAAAATTTCTCCATGACTCTCCTCATTTGGAACGTGCGTGGGTTGGGACGCATACCAACCCGTAATGCACTTAAGAAATTGGTGCGTGAGAATGACGTGTCTATAGCAGCTCTACTAGAAACTAAACTCTCTACTTATAATATAGATGATGTTGTCAGAAGGCTGCTCCCTGGTTGGAACTATATTCATAATTTTGAGCTGTGTAATGGTGGTAGGATAGTAGTCACTTGGGACCCCTGTCGTCTTCACATAGAGAATTTTGTCCTAAGTGATCAATCTATTTTGATGAATGCTCGTTGCCTTACCACCACTAAACAGTTTGTTCTCTCGATTATATATGCCCACAACCGTTACGTTCCTCGAAGAAATTTATGGCAGCATCTCATTTTCCTCTTTCACTCGAATACTTTGCCATGGATCATGGGAGGAGACTTTAACTGTGTAAGATTCGAAGGGGAGCGTAATGGTAGTACACAGAATACGGGGAGAAGAGAAATGCATGAAACTTGCTCTATTTTGGGAATGGAAGATACCTACTCAACGGGTTGTTTCTATACATGGTCGAATGGAGCTTCTTGTTCTAAAATTGATAGAGTGATGACTTGCAAGATTTGGAGGAGTATGGGTTGGGAGTTGCAAACCAAATTTCTTCCATAGGGCTCTCATTCTGATCATTACCCTTCCATCACCTCTTTCCTAAATCCTAGCCCTCACTATATTAAACCCTTCAGATTTTATAATTTTTGGACTAACAATGATAAGTTTATTGCGTTTGTTTCTTCCTTTTGGAAGTTACACATTGCAGGCACAAAACAGTTCATCCTTTGTCAGAAATTGAAAACCTTAAAGGGGCCATCGAAGGAGTTGCACAAATAAAATTACTACCACATCTCAGAAAGAGTTGCTAGAGGAAAAGAATATCTGCATCATCTTCAGACTCTTTTCATGACGAGTCTGAACAATCATGACTTGCACCAGGGGATTACTGAGCAACTCAACAAACAGAGGCATTTGGAAGATTGCGAGGCTAATTATCTTATGCAGGTTCTTAAGCATAAGCATATTACGAACTAGGATCGTGCCACCAAGTATTTTTATTCCCTTATCCGTAGCAATGGAGCGAGAAAAGGTATTCACTCTCTTCACACTGATACCGGACCCACCTCTTCATACCAAGAATTGATTGATACGTTCATTTCTTATTACCAATCAATACTTGGAGAAGAGGGCGCAGTTCCTCAGTCAGTGGAGCAGGATATTTTGGATAGAGGTCCAAAAATCTCCTCTGCAGATGCTGGTATACTTGAAGCACCAGTGGATGAGACAGAGATTAGAGAGGCATTGTGGTTGATCAACAAGAATAAATCTCCGGGTCCGGATGGCTAAATATCAGCTTTCTTTTAGAGTGCATGGAATGTGGTGGGAGGTGACGTAGTGGCAGTAGTCAAGGAATTCTTCCGAAAAGGAAAAATGCTCAAACAGTTGAACTCTACATTTGTCTCTTTGATCCCCAAAAAGAGCCATGAGCCGAGAGTCCAAGACTTTAGACCCATTTTGTGTTGCAACACCGTATACAAAATTATCTCTAAAATCTTAGCTGCTCGACTCAGACTTTATCTTCCTTCGTTAATAAACCAATCCCAGTTTGGATTTATTAAAGGAAGGAAAATGAGAGACTGTGTGCTGCTGGCGGAGGAGATTTTCAAGGGTTATGGTCGGAGAGCGGGAAATATCTCCCCTAGGATGGCAGTCAAAGTTGATATTTCCAAAGCTTATGACTCTGTTAGCTGGAAATATCTCCTTGAATTGCTTGCGGGCCTAGGTTTTCCCTCTACTTTTCGTACTTGGATTGAGCAGTGTATTACTACCCCTTCTTACTCCCTGCTCATTAATGGTAAACCGGAGGATTTCTTCTTAGGCAAGAGGGGTCTTCGACAAGGTGATCCGATCTCATCACTCCTCTTTGTTATTTGCATGGAATACCTTAGTCGGTTGATGAGTACAGAGGTAGATCTACATGAATACAGATTCCATTCTAGAATTTGTAAACATGTAGATGTTTCACACTTGATCTTTACGGATGATCTCTTGATTGTGGGTTATGGAGATATGGCTAGTGCTAGGTGTATTGACAGGATCTTAAAAAGGTTTTCTGAAGTCTCTGGGTTAAATGCGAATCCTCAGAAATCTAATCTCATTACCTCTGGAGCATCGACTCGAGCCCGACGTCGTATTGCTCAGATTTTTCCTTTCAACAAAGGTACCATTCCTTTCAAATACTTGGGCATCCCTATTTGTAGTAGGAGAATTGGAGTTGAGGATTTTACACCCCTTCTGAATGACATTAACAACATGATACATACTTGGTCTTCTAAGTTTTTGTCATTCACGGGTCGTTTGGAATTGATCACGTCTGGGATATATGGTATTCTATCCTTCTGGTGTGGCATTGTAAAAATTCCAGCTGTAGTGGTTAGGAAGGTGGAGAACATTATTCGCAGATTCTTGTGGGGAACGAAGGTGAGCCCGGTGAGTTGGAACGACATCCTTCAACCTAAGAATGCAGGGGGGCTAGGGCTGAAGGACATTACCACATGGAATAAGTCTCTTCTGGCCTCAGCCTTGTGGGATGTACACAGGGAAGCCTCATCCTTATGGGTAAAGTGGATTCATTCTGTCTACCTCTCATCCTCCCCATGGACAATGATCTCTCCCCGTAATAATTCTACATACTTATGGAGAGTTCTCATTGCCATTAGGAACACCATAGAGAATAAATCGGAAGGGGGTGAAGGAGTGATTGATATTATGGAGAAGTGTTGTGTCAGTGGAGTATTAAAAGCCAGTCGCATGTATGATCATCTGAGGAGTAGGCACACAGAGGATTCGACTTTTGTCTATAAACAGATTTGGCACAAATGGATTGTGAGGAAATTCAACTTCAGACTGTGGCTAGTGCATAGAGACAAGGTTGCTACTAGGGACAGGGTGTGGTGCACGGGAGAAGACAAGGGATGTGGTTTTTGCTTCGATCAGGAAACTACATCGCACATCTTCTTCCACTGCCCTTACACCACATATATTTGGGAACAAGTCAGAAAATGGATTGGATGGAGAAGACGAAGACTAGCATCAGTCACAGATGCCTTCAGGAAGATACTTCAGGATACGAGGACCAACAAAAAGGCAAGAAGACTCCTTTTCATCACTTTTGCTACCACGATCTACCAAATATGGATGGAAAGGAATGCCCTTCAGCATGGCACAAGGATGATGTCTCCGAACTACATTGCAGATAGAATCAAGCTTCAGATAGCGTCCTTGTATATGAATTCATGATGTTTTTGTTTTATTTTACCTTAAGCATTTTGCTTAAGGTTGGATAGAGTAGCTAGACTTTGTATTCGCATCTTACGTAAGTACTCGATGTAACCGTTTCCAGTGAAATAACATTTATCAATTTCACTAGATGTTTGCCAACAACAACAAGACTCTATTGATAAATCTCAAGTACATAATTCAACTATGAAACATGATATTTATAGAACTAATCTACTATCCACTAACTCAACTAATAACTAAAAAGCATGAATACTAATATAAAACAATTAGAGCACTAACCCACTAAATTGACTCTATAAGAATAGATAAAAGCTAACAAACTATTTAGATATGTAAACCCAACAGAATCTACATGTAAAAAAGTAAAAAAAATTGCATTTCATAAAAAAATTATGGTGACTGATAATTTCATAATCAGCTATTAAATGAATATTTTTTTTAACAATTTTCTTGATTTTTATGCATTCATTTTTTTTAATAATATTTTTTTAATGAATTTATTATTATATGTGTTTCAGTAATGGATTTTTGCATTAAAAAATAATTGTATTTTATATAAAATATTTAATTTTAATTCACTAACAAATTATATTAGATTTAATTCATTAAGACATGGTATCCCCGATTAGAAAATTTTCATGTAAGGATCCCATTTTTAAGTTAAGTCTCAATTTTAGGCTTCATTTTAAAAATATCTAATTTCAAGACTCAATTTTATATTTTTTCACAAATTAAGGCCTGTCGTAATTTTATTTTTTTCCGAATTCAATATATATATTATAAAATAATATAAAATATTAATAAAAATAACATATATTTAATTTTATGATTTGATTTGAAGGTGTGTAATAATATTTTTAAATTATTTTGTATGACTTGAAATGAAAATATAAATTTCATGATAAGTCTTAAAATGAGAAAAAAATGACAAATATAAAAAATTAGGCCTTAATTTGAGAAAAAAAAAACTAAATTTATATCTTAATTTGAAACACTTATAAAATCAGGTCTTATTTTAAGACTTAAACTAAAAATTAGGTCTTCATATGAAAATCTTCCAGCAAGGATTTGAGTGAGATCATCTCATAGATCCTAATCCTTGAGAGTATTATTCATTGACCCAATTTTTTTTTTTGAGAAAATAAAGTATCTTCATTTAAAGGGGCTGAAAACAGCCAGCATTATTTGACATAATGAAATTCGATTGAAAATTCAACGTAATTTCATCCGAGACAAAGTTTTTTGTGTGAAAAGCAAGTTCATGGGCTATCAAATTAAAAGCACGACATACCCAACAAAATCTAATAGAGTCTATAGAGAGAAGTAGATCCTGAATATCTTCAAAAATAGGAAGAGCATGAGCTGGACAGTCTGACTCGCCCAAAGCACATAGAATAACTGTGCGAGCATCCCCAATAATAGAAAAGTTCGTTATGTAGAGAGAAGTGGCCCTGCGAAGTGCTTCACGAAGTGCCAAAAATTCAGCAATTTCAGGGTCTATAGTCCCAGCAAAAGATTTCGAAAAACCATGTTTCCAAGAACCATTGTCATCAATTTCAGCCAAATTCAGCAATTTCATGATGAATCAGCCAAAATACGTCGTTTTTGGAGATTATCTGAAGTTGGGAGTGAGTTGGTACAACATCTCCAAAGAAAGTGGGAGATACGTGGAGGAATTTTAAGCTTCCAGATGCATTTCCAAACCGAATGAGGGCCGGTGCTTGCAGAACCAAGCGGGTGAGCAGATGAGTGATTAATACCACTTTCAATGATCTTATGGTAGGCTGATTTGACAGAGAATTTATCATTCTTAGAGAAATACCAAATCCATCGATCGGGTGAAAAACAACTTCTCAAAGGCAAAGAAAGAATGAGGCCTGCTTCATCTACGTCGAACATTTGTCTAACAAGATCAGATTTTCAAGTATGTACAGAGTGATCAATGAGCATACTGACCGGAGTAGAGCTCGAGCAAGGCAACTGGACTCGCACAAAAGTTTGACCCAATTACATATACTTTAAATTAATTTAAATTTAAAAAGGAGTTAGGAAGAAAAAAAAGGATGTTTCGCTGCTATCAAATGTGAATCATTTAATTAAGGGCATACTAGTGTGATACCGTCTCACGTAAAACTATTTTATATATTTTTTTAATTAGTTATCACTTATTATTAAAATTGTTATTACTTTTCTTTATAAATATTATCAATTTTAATTTATACTATAAATTTGTCATGAAATAATGCACTACACTCTTATCACTCTTTATAATACTAGTATATAATTATCAATTTTTATCCATCTCACATTATACGAATATGTAATGTCGGGCATGGTCACGTTCAAGTAGAGTAATCTGTCAATGAGTCTTCTGTACTGATATGATGTTTCTAAAGGAATGCCATTGTAGAGGACAAATGTGGTCCACAAGGAAAAGATTTTGAGGTTGTTTTGCTATCATTCATGGAAGTATTAGACAATTGTAGCCACGTGGCATTACTGGTTAGGTGATGGCATTACTGATTGAGTGATCTCTCCCAGCCGAAAAATGATTAAATTGTTAAATTTTGGAAAGTTCATAGACCAATTTTAAAATTTGAAAATTTATGGACTAATTAAAATAAATTAATTAATTAAATGGAAAAAAAATGATCTTCCCTAAATTATAAGGGTGGGTCTTGCATGAGACCGTCTCACGTGAGATCATTTTACACTTTTTGAAATAGTTATCACTTTCGCAATAAAATGTTATCACTTTCGCTATAAAATGTTATCACTTTTCATTTGTACTATAAGTTGTTCATGAAATAACATTATCACTTTTTATTAATTTAATATCACTTTTCAGTACAAAAATTATCACTTTCTGACCGTCTCATGTAAGCCCTTATGTGGGACGGTCTCACACAAGTGTGTCAAATTATAATTATGCTTTTGAATAAGAACTCAATTCCCCATTTTAAGTTGGTAGACATCCTAAAAAAATTTAAACAATCAGAGATTAAAACACCAACTGCAGTTTACTAATGATGATTAATTGATAGGATAAAAATTAAAACATGAATCATACTCAATTATGTTTTGATATACATAAGTCAATGTACATAGAATAATTTGAAGGGATAATTATATCATGAATCTGAACAAGTTGATTAAAATTTTGTATTGTCGTTCTTCCTAAAATCTACATATACAGTTCATTCATAGATTTTTCAGACACATATATAATAATGATTCATACATTATGTTATTTTTATAATAATATCATATGGCAAAGACTTGCTTAATATCATATTACGGAATCCATTTCGTAGGACAAATAAGAGGTGATAATATTCTAATAAAAAATGATACCATTAAAATGAATGAAAAATAATAATTGTGTGCAATGAACTATTTGATGAATTATTTATCATATAAACAAAAAGTGACAACTCTAAGAAAAGTAATAACATGATATTTAATGAAATATAATAACTAATTGACACACAAAATGATATATATAGATACAAACATAATACATAATCTATAGATTGAAATATTAAACTTGAAATGTCTTGAAATATAACCAACTATATACAAACCACTTATGCAAACATTTTGAACCCACAAGAAACTTTAACACTACAGATGTCTTAAAAGATAAGAAATAGAAGTACATTACTATTCCTTTAATAATCTGACAGACATCATTAAATAACTTCACAAACATGTGATTCTCTGTTTTCATGCTCATAAGTCAAGCAATATTGAAGGACAAATTTGAATGACTACTACACTCAGCCACAAGTCTTGGTATGCTTTAAGCAAGTCAAATAATTTCTTTAGTTTTTGGATCAAGAGCCTGTTAGTCTAAGTTTTCCGCATTAAAAGTTGGATCAGCAGCATCCATAGCCATTTCATTTTCTTCACTAATTACGTGAGAAGATGAAGGAATTGCTCCATCAGAATCTGCTTCCATATTATCTCTTGACCACCGCTCACCATGGAAAACCTACTCAAAATAATTTGGAATGAATCAATTTTTGACCAAATGATATTTCACATCTTTAACGGGTAAAAAGGCATTGTTTCGACATTTCTTTCTAGTACATGGACACTTAATTTTTTCTCCATCCATCCAATCATGCTGAGTGGTTGCAAAGTCAATGAATGAATCAAGTTCATTAAAAAAATCCCAAGTCAATCATCCCTTTATCATGCGATTGTACATCCACAAACGATTTGACTTCATTGTCTAATGATGCCTGTTTGAATGAATCGTTATTGGATTACATTTTAATTATTTTGTATGTTACAGGCAAATATTTCGCATATGATGAACATTTTATTTGCTCAAATTTTGTTTCATCTAAAAAGCTACAATAGGCAAGGGAATCATTATTGTCACTAATTTCTCTATGAATATTTCAACGTTTCAAATGTACATTTAACATGAAAATGGCGCAGAAGATCGGTCGGTATATCTTGAATCTAGTCATTCAATTAATGGCAAAGAGCCTAGAATGAACTCCTTTTGAATTTATAAGCTTGAATTGATAAGCCTCAATGTAGTTAATAACAAAAAATTATCACACCAAAGAGTATCTATCATTACAAAATCAAAATAATAGGAGAATGTCCTAAATTTAAATTGGAAAGTAATGACATAAATTAGATATTTATTAAAATAAGTATAAATCACTAATTTATTTTTACCCGCATATAACAACTTTACCTCTTTAAAGCATTGAAATCCCTTCGTTTTAATTTGAAACTTTTGGCCAATTATGTACACTCTTCCAGGTTATGAGAATTAAGTCTAAAAGTTGTGTATACTGGGACACCGAGCTCCCAAATTCAAGTTTATTCAAATTTTCTGAAAATTGTACCATTTAATATTAAAACAAAAAACTTATTTTTTAATCAATATTTATATTATTCATATTTCCCTACATTCTGAATAAAAAAAGTTATACCCTTATTAATTAAAGGATATATCCTTTAAAACAAAATATTATACCCTTATACATCTTGTACTCTCGAGATACAAGAGACCTCGAGAATAAATTATTAAATTATAATGTTAAGAAATTAGAAAAATAAAAAGACATAAAAGACATTCCATGTATTAATCAAATAAAATTCAACATTCCATGTATTAATCAAATAAAATTCATATTTATCTTTTATTTTTCTCTTTTTTAAGAAAATTTATATAATAATTTATATAATATTGCATTTATTTTTTATTACAATGATTTAGTTTTTCATTTAGCTTTATTTGCTTTCTATAGTGTTGTGGCTTAATCTCAAGACAGATATGAATAAATGCTCAGCTAGTCATGATCAGCTCCAAATAATGCCAATCCAAGTAGTTGCTAATCACAATTAATTAGAGATACAAATCTCAGATGAGAGTTCATTTGAGCTAGCTAGAGTTCAATTAGGGCTCTCAACATTTTGAGGGAGCTGAAGGTGCACGGCGGCGGTGGCAGCGGCAGAGCCCTAGACAGCAGTAACAGCCACACCAACCTATGTCTGTAACTGGGAAATGAAAAGAACCCCCCACTTATAAGGAGTACTAGATTATTATTTACCAACAGATTATTTCCGTCGTCAACTTATGCATATCTTTATAGATAACTGATATTCATTCTCTCTGTTGTTTTCTCCTTTTTCTCTTTCAGACTTGGAGGATATATATTAACATAGATTAATTAGAGTGAAGAGGAAAATATTGAGAATGTATTTAGAGTTAGAAATAAAAGAAAGTTAGATTTTGGGGAATGACAACATGAAATCGAGTTTCTTAACAATGACAAACAGAGGGGGTTGGAAGACTAAAAGTGAGACTATTGATAAATATACTTGCAATCTTTAGTAAGAGTATAAAATGTCTCAAATTGCTTTTGTCCCTTAAAAACACTTGAGAATCAACTGATGTCTTCATATAGCCATCAAATTCTACCGCGTTTCCATCATTCAGCTTCGTCGTTTCATGATACCAATCGCCTTTTATTATCCCACAGAATTTATATTCATTGAGAAAGTGAGTCGAGTACTTGGCCCTCAAGGAATCAAAATATTAATAATAGAAGGCAACTCTCCTCCAAGTTGGTTTCCAGCTAAGTCAATTTTTGCAAGTTAGTGGAGCTAACAAGGGATGCAAAAAAGGGTTTAAGGTTAGTGTTGCCATCATGGCTTAAGAAGTGGTCGTATGATAAATAAAGGAATTTCAAATGTGGTCAAGCCACTCTCGCTTGGACGAGTTCGACAGAGATAGAGGGTCTCGACCCACGAGTCGATTCGACCAGAGGAGGAGGTACTTCACCTCCCTCAAAGCACATTGACATCTTATTACGGTCACTTACTTTATCTCTATCATTTCGGTCCGGGACTACAAACATCACATTCTCGCTTGTGTTCTTTTCAACAGTATTAACCATCGAGTCCCCAAAAGATATACCAAATGCACCCTATACTCAAATGCAACATAGTAATTAATTATTTAAATTCCAAATGACACCAGTAACTAGGTCGCAAAACATTGATCCACATAATCTTTAGGATGATCTTTGATCATCACATATTACTTTCAAATTTCAAGCTCAAAAAGCATTTTTTTTCAACCGATAATTAACCACATAAGAATTCAAACTCCAAATTCGAAAGCTAAAATCTAAAAAATAAATAACCAAAAAAGAAACGGTACCTCCGTCGTGGTTGAGTTTTGTCCTCAACAGTAACCGAAGCCCTCGTCACTGAACTACTAGCAAACGTGCATATCCAATGGAATTCACTCTTTTACCGTTTTACTGCAGGTTGAAGTTGCTCTTAAGCTGTCTAAGATGCAAGAGTTCACTGGCCGATCTGCTCCCACCGTTATTACATAGATACTTCATTCACAGTGAGTGAGTGCTAATGGGTTTATTTGTATCAGTTGCTGTCAACGTTCGATAATTTTGTTGAAAAAAATAAGCAATGCAGTTTGTTCTGAAATGTGCAGTGTATATATACAGATAATGAAACGATGTAATGGAACATGTTTTATTGTAATACGATGAGAGCGGGTCAAGGATATACATGGTTTGGTCTGGAGAGATTCTAGCACGTATCTGCTTTATATTTTGTTTCTGCTACTGGGGTTTCATCCGTCGCAACGTAAACGTTCCTTTCCCTCTTCAATCTTGTCTTGCCATCAGAGACTCAGGTTAAGTATCTTTGTCAAGATTAGGCCACAGCTTCTTGTTCCTAGCTTTCTCCCTCTCTCCACATGAACAGCGTCGGAATCATGTTTCATCCTTGCTGTAAGAGCAGAAGCAATACCCTGCAACGGTCTTGATTTCCGAATCATACCCCATGGCTGCTGGATGACACTCTCACAAACCCGACACCAGTAATTATCCGGATCAACAAACCCGAATTTTCTCATGATCACAGTAGCCTTGATGTCAGTTAACTTCATCGGTGTGACTTTGAAATCCTCCACCAGGTGGAGAGATGATCCATCCTTCTGTTGCCATCTATTCCAACCAGACTAAAACTGAACTTGATCAACCACTGAAGGTGAATCCTTCAAGTGATCAAAGTCGAAGTACAACATGAAATCTTTACCTTCTTCATCAACTCCGGAGGAAGAGTAAACCTTGGACAAACACATGCTTAGATCCAACACCAGAGTTCGGTTCAAGAACTGCGTTTCACCCAACATACACGTAAGAACTGCTCTTTTGCACCTCTCCCCACCACCAGAATAGATCAAGTACCTTCCACTACTAAACGGAAACGAGGGAAGAGATTCACCGGTCTCCACTAACTCCTCCGACGCATTCCCCTTTCACTTCCTCATCCTAGCATTGCTACCAGAGGTAATCTCCAATGCCACTACACTCAACGCGCAATTATAAGATTTCAACAATGTGCAACGTTAATTATAGAGTAAACTTCAGAGATAAAGTTGGGCGATGGAACTAGTTTGATTCTCGTTTCACAAAACAGCATGATCTAAACATTAGGATTCAAGTTGATATACATTGTGACTATCTTCACCCGTTAACTACACATGACAAAGATATGTCATGCTTAATCATCTTTTTATAAGATAAACTATTGAATCTACGCATCTGATATGAACTGAAGTGAACATATAGATGCTGAAGCAAAGAAATACTGGAACAGATAGTACAACTTAGAACTTGATACTAGAATTAAGTCCAGAAAACGCATGAACGCAAATGAAACAACATAGTATATGATAGCTCAACTCGACTCACAATCGTAAACTTGAGAACAAGGCAATTACTTTTAAATGCTAAAAGTTGTAAGATGGCTGCTTTTTAAATGAGTGATTAAAAGCTTCCATAATTTTTCAAGAACACCCATGTAGTCTCAAACCAGCAATTTAATATTAAGCTTACCTAACAAGCCAATTGTCACAATAATCCATTTTGAAGCTGGTGATTTTATATTCTTTTCAAGTGGAGTACATAATATTTTCTTCAAAAAATGATATTCAATATTAATCCATAACATGAAGAGCTTATCTAGTTTTCCAGATCAAGCTCCATTATATCTGTTTCATACCAAGATAACCTTAACAACTTGGTCAATCCTCTAAGTGTTTGGTATATCTCTCGTGTTCTCGAGTGACTCTCATCGAAAGCATAGAACTCAACGATTCCATCATCAGTTTCAACTGCACTATATCCTGGCACCTTCTTTGATCCTGTATCCCTCATTGCAACTTTTAATCGCGCCCGTTCCTCCCATTTCCGAGCTTCACCATATATATTAGATACCACAACATAGACTGCAGGGTTCTTAGGATCAAGTTTGATGAGCTTTTGAAGAGAAAGCTCAACAAATTCGATTTTCTTATGAACCCTTGAAGCTGCAAGCAGAGATGTCCATATAACACTGTCCGCTTTTATGGGCATATTATGTACAAACTCCATAGCTTGCTCCAAGCGCCCACATCGAGCCAAGAGGTCAACTACGCAACCATAATGCTCAATTTGTGGTTCAATCGAGTATTCAGCAGTCATAGATTGGAAACGATCCAACCCCTCCTCAACTAACCCCATATGAGAACAAGCGCACAGTATGCCTATGAAAGTGATCCCATCTGGTTTCTCCCCAGCATTTTTCATTTCATCAAAAAGGCTCAGAGCATCAGCTCCATGACCATGCACTGCTAAGGCATTGATTATTGTGTTCCAGGATATTAGATCCCTCTTATCCATCTTATTAAACACATTAACTGCACATTCTACCAATCCACATTTTGCATACATATCAATCAGACCATTGCAAACGTAAACGTTCCCTATGTAGCCATTATCATCAGCATACTTATGCAACCATTTACCATAATCTAGAGCTCCTAATCTTGCACAAGCAGCTAACACATTAACCAGTGTGGCATCATTAGGCTGCACATTATGCTCTTTCAGCATCCTCTGAAAGGCATCAAGAACTTGGCTGAAATGTCCATTGTGAGCATACCCTCCAATCAAACCGTTCCAAGAGAAAATATTTTTCTCTTGCATAGACTCGAATAGTCTCTCACAGCCCTCCACTTCCCCATTATTCGCGTACCCATTCAACATAGTATTGTAAGACATCAAGTCTTTAGACGGCATCACATCAAAAAGCCTCTTTGCCTCCAACATATCTCCAGACTCTATATGTGCAGTGATCATCCGATTCCACAACACAACATCCTTTTCAGGTGACAAATCAAAAAGCTTTCTTGCTGAAACCAAATCATTGTTGAAAACGTACCCATTTAGCATTGCAGTCCAAGAAACCACATTCCTGAGTACCATCTCATTGAACACCCTATAGGCTAACTCCACATGCCCCCCACCACTGTACAAATCAATCAAATTAGTGCCAACATAAGTGTTCGACTTGAAACCATTTTTAATTGAGATGCAATGCACTTCTTCACCTTCATTAAGAGCCAGTAATTTGCAACACGACTTGAGCACCACGGGTAAGGTGTAACAATTGAGCTTCACGTTCTCCCTCAACATATCACTAAATAACACAATCACTTTATCGTAAAAGTCGTTTTGGAGATACCCTTTTGACAATACATTCCAAAGCGACGTAAAACTTCTGTCGGGCAATTGGTCGAACACTTCCCGGGCATAATTAATTTGTTTGAACTGAGAGCATTTGGAGAGGAAGTGGGAACTTACGAGGAGGTTTTGGTGATCTACAGCGTTGACTATAATCTGGGATTGGATTTGTCGGAGTTGTTTGAGATTCTTACACGACTGTACGAGTGAAATTAGTTTCAGCTCGAGGGCTCGAAAAGTATCTGATGAGAAGTTTAAGCCCACTTTAGCTATCATGGAAATAGAGTGGTTTCAGCAACGAACCAAGTTCATTAAGGTAAAATGATGGTTAACCATCCTCCACAGGTCAAAGTTATCCTAACCCGCACCTGAAGGGCTGGTTTGGTAGTATGTATTATGGGCTATTCACAATTTTTATGCAGCAATGGAGTTTGGTAGGGGGCCCGATACTTCTCTTTTGTGCATCCACTCGATAAAAATTTTGTAGATTTGGGTGTTTGATACTTTGATCGCTTGATTTGTTATTGTGGAGTATTTTTCATTCTTCACGGTAATGGCGGTGGATTCGGGACCGTGACGCCTGGAAAGATGCAATTTCGATATTTGTTTCAACATTTTTATTCTCTTCTGAGTTCTGTAGTTTTATCTCAATATTTGGCAATTGTCTGTGTGTATTTTTTATAATAATATATTATTTTTTTCTTTTTTTCAGATATATATTTAGATAATTTTCAATTAAGTTTATTGAGTAATTGACTGCCATTCATTCTGGAATGATCAAGTTTTGAGTATGCTAGTGATAGTTGAGCGGATGCAACAAACTTGTCTATCAGCATTTTGAGCTTCCAAGCCTTCCATGGCCATTTTGCTTTTCTCCCTGTTTTTTCACTTTCTACTGCAACCATACATATATTGTGTGTGTACTTATTTTTCACTTAGTTTCTCTTTCTCGGTATTCATTTGGGGTGAGTGGGGGTTGAATGGTGAGATTGTAATTAAAATTAAAAGAAAAGGTTGTTATAGTAATTTGGCCATATATTTTAATTCTTTTATGAGTTAGTCTCTTGTGAGACGGGTCATTAGAGAGACGGGTCGTGAGACGGTTTAACCCACTATATTATTTATAATTTAATATTATAATATATATTATAATTATGGTTAGTCAACCCACTATCTTAATTAGTTCCTAATTTTGAGGGATTAATATTTATGATTTCTGCGTGCATCACATATGATCGAAAATAACATCCCCATCCGGCTAATCATCTCATTCAACAAATCTGATGTATCGTTGTTGGCTGTCCACATTCGTTTGACTCTAGCGAATCGTCACAAAATCATCTTCAAGTTTTGTACAAGAAAAAGACAAAACCATGGATATGTTCCGTATTAAGGAAATTTCGTTGAAGGTACGTATATGCTGATTTTCTTATAGTATGTCGTCCAATGGTTAAAGTATGTTATTTTGATGTTATTGTATATAACATGTGAGTATATCACGTTGATGTTATTGTATGTTACTAGCGTTTAACCCGTGCGATGCACGGGAAGACGTTATGACAACGATATCAATGTATTATTTTCGAAAGTTTAAGTAATTCAAAATGATTTATTTTTTCTTATTGCGGATTTTATTATTGGTGAAAGAAGACCTGTGCCAAAATCAATTATGGTTATGAACATCGAATTTCAAACTCCTTGATTTTTAATTATTAGGAGTTTTAACTCCACACGAAAATGTGAATTAAGTTTATATGAATAAGTAGGAAGGTGAAATTTAAAGATTTAACTGATTCAAAGGGAATTAAAGAAAAAAAATGCACACAAACAGATGATTGATGAAATTTTAAAAATTACTTTGAACAATAATTAAATAAAGATTATATTAGGTGTTCTAAAATTTTAAAAATATTCATGAAATCAATATAATTTAACTTTTATTAAGAACCATACATTTTTCTTACATTTTTGCAATGGATCAAAGTTGCATACAAAAATATGATTTTTTATATTATATTTTACATCTAATACAGCTTTTCAAGAACTAACAAAATTGATACATACCAAAATTAATAATTAACGAAACTATTTATTATTCATTTTGAAGACCAAAAAAATTGACATTATGTGTTGAAAAAACTAAGCAATATAATCATAATTTAAGCACTATCATGTATTCTGTAGTAATTTTTGCATGACATTAATGATCATCTGTTGTGAAAATCTAACAACAATCAATAGTCACCAACAAAATAATGCCTGCAAACTTGCAAATCACACGTTTCTAAAAACTTCTCTAAAAACATAATTTTTACAAATACCTGATTCACTGCCTTCGTCACTTTCCAACAAAATTTTCAGACCCACCTTGGTGGTTGATCTTGAAACTGCCACGTACAACTGACCATGACTGAAAACTGGTCTTCTCAGGAATAATCCAACATTTCCAAGTGACTGTCCTTGACTCTTGTTTATGGTCATAGCATAGGACACAATGACAGGAAACTGTCTTCTTTGGAACCTGAAAGGAAGCCTAATATCTGTCGGTGTTAATGTGAATCTGGGTATGAGAACTTCTTCACCAGCATTTGTTCCGCTTAATATCCTTGCATGAAGAACATGTTTTCCAAGTTTTGTAACCAAAAGCCTTGTTCCGTTACACAAACCCCTCGAATGATCAATATTCCGCAAAAGCATTATTGGTGTCCCAACCTTGAGGTTAAGCTCGTGATTAGGTACTCCAGAACATCTTAATGTGTTTAGAAACTCGGGCGTGTGCACATCAGAAAGCATATCAGCATTAGCATCTGATTTGCAGGCGGAATCCGAGCTGAAGTACGATTTCAATTCATTGTTGTTCATTCCTATCATGTAGTCATTAATTGAATCCACCACATCTAGAGTTGGTGCCAGGATTGCTCTATCCTGCAAATATTCTGGGTGATCAATCACATTTCCCAAGCCACGATAGATGTGGTTCACAATTGCACCAATAGCATCATCTTCGTACCTCAACAAAATATCATCTGGGATTTTAACATCACTTCCATATTCAGTGTATGTACCCTCAGTTCCATCACCAATGTTGGCCACCCATTCAGCAAATTTCCTAATCTCATTTGTTTCTGAATTTTCTGGCATGTTCATCAGACGCATATTTTTTGTAAGTTTCAGGACCTTTATTTCATCCCATAGATAAGAAGAGTTGATGGTAGCACCAACAATATTCTGTCTTGATCCTTTTGCGATTACTGGTAGAATCTGCCTGAAATCACCACCAAAAACTACTGTCTTACCACCAAAAGGTTTGGAAGCAAAATCTGCATCTTTTACCTGCATGATATCTCTCATCGTCCTGTCAAGAGCCTCAACACAATATCTATTAATCATAGGAGCTTCATCCCAAATTATAAGTCGACACTCAGACAGCAAATTTGCCAAATGACTCCCTTGTCTGACGTTACATGTTGACTCTTCATGTATGTTTATTGGTATTGCAAATCTTGAATGAGCTGTTCTTCCTCCAGGTAGCAGGAGAGATGCCATTCCGCTAGATGCAACGTTGAGCACAATTTGTCCCTTTGACCTTATTAATGCTGAGAGTGTTCTCCATAGAAACGTTTTACCTGTTCCACCATAACCATAAACAAAAAATATAGTTCCAGTAGCTTCGAGTACGGAATTTGATATTGTGTTGTACACTGCCCGCTGGTCTGCATTAAGCTTCTTAATCAGCATATCGTGTTCCATTTTCATCTCGTGTCTATTATAGCATAATTCATTGATTATCATTCTATTCTCTAGATGTATCTCGCGATCAAATGTTGGAATGGGCATTCCATCATAGTCACTAAGTGACTTACCCATTACCTTCAATAGCTTATCGATATCCAACAATGTTGCTTCTCTAATCTCATCTTCAGTCATTTCCAAACCTAATAAGCATTAGAGTAAGAAAGAAATGCAGTATAAATTACTTGAAAAAAAACAATTGGTGTAATTATGTAGATATGCACTACTTAATGATAATTACCAATACATGTAAATTTAATATACGAAATCTGTTAACAAATCATGTTTTTAAAAGTAATTAATTTACATAATATCCATAAATATTTAATCTTAAAGTTTAGTTTTAAACAGTGTATTATCAAGATTAAAATTTTGTACAATGAATTCACAACAAATAAGTTAATACACATTTATTACAATATGTATAGATGAGTGGTGAAAATAGATTTATTTTTATTTGAGAAAAATTTGCAGCCATCATTTAATCAACACCAAAATCATAAACCAAAAAAACTAAGCCAAACCTGGGAAATTCATAATAAGTCGTTGCTGGTACAATATGTCCTCGGAAAGATAATGCAGGCACCCTTTAAAGACGACCTCTGGACGGTTCATTGTTCCAGAAATCAGAAGTGTTACAAATAACTGTCTCATTTGTTTTCCACTTGAAACAATGCTTGCTTCTTCAAAACAATCTATGTATTCCCTATCATCATCCAACAAACCTCTCGCGTAGCAAGCCTCTCTGTAAGTAGTACAGAGAAGACCGTTATACCTTCTGAAATCTTCATAGCATGTAGGTCCTTTAACAACTGTAAGAAGAATCCTGAAATAATAACTGATTCCCGCACCAGGCGGGACATAATGAATTCTGCCTAAAGACATGCCTCTTTGTCTCATCACCCATTCTTTTTTGTCTCTCTTGTAGATAAAATGCTGCGGAAATTCTGCATATGTGAGATTTCTTGCCTCTGGATAATTTTTATTTGCTTCAAACCAAGCAAGAAACATGCTCTCTTTCATTGTTGCCTTCTCTACAATTTCTCCCAGTTGATCTGTATCTGAGAATATGATGCTCTGTTCGTCTTCTAAATGGAAGCTGAGTCTTTCCACGGGTGGATATCGAAACTGAATTTCATAGCCAAAAATTCTCCACGCAGCTTCACATGCTGAGATGTACCTGCAGTCATAAAACATCTTTATTTCATCCACGTGCGTCACTCTTTCTTGGTCTTCAGCGCTCTGGCAGAATGTTGTGGAGATCCTATCGTTTCACCATAATCAATAATTAATTTATATAATTATATTAAAATTAAATTAATTTAATTTAATGATTTAAATTTAAAATTTATGTTATATATTTTAATGTCAAAATACTTGTGTGAAATTGCTTTATGGAAAGATTATTATGATACAGATAAAAAATAATAATATTTTAATAAAATAATATAGTCGAATTAGTAAAAAGTGACAATAATGAAATAGATTTTATTTGCTGAATAAGAGTTTTATCCGTTTTATAAGAGTTTTATTGTGAAACGATTTTACATAAATATTTTATCATTTAAATAAATAATACACTAATTCTAAATCATTAAATATAACATAAATTTTTAATTCAAATCATTAAATTAATTAAATTAAATTTTAATCATATTTATATGAATTAATTATTGATTGTGTTGACACAATTGGCGACTCTGCTTAATTATCACCCAGTCACATATTGAAAGTTTCATGTGATAATGATATATAAGTTAAAGTATAGGCTAATGCATTTAATATGTTGATTGATAATTGAAGCTAATGACTGAATTTACTAAATATTTGAACAAAAATTAGGCGTTCAATAATTTCCATATTTGGCAAATCAAATTAATCATTCAAAAATTTCCAATTTTGACAAATCACTCAATCAATTATTTTCATATTATTGAATATATATCTTTCTAAATTATTGGAATAAACATAGTCGACATGTAATGTTTTAATAAGCATTTTTTAACATTGTTATTTAGTTGGGAATTTACTCGAACACTTTGTGTGCATTTGTATAATTCCCGTCATAACAAAATATTTCAAAATGTACATAGGATATAATGAAATCAGACATATCTCAACAATATATACCAGTGAGAATTGACCAGCTGCAATATTATTATTAATAAAAACAAAAATCCAAATCATAAAAAAGACTTTGAAGGGTCATATAACCATAATGTGTAATTCCTTTCCCTATTGAGAACCACAATATACAGTCTTAAAAATGTTGACTCAAAACTTCCATATCATCTTTAAGATTTCTAAGGAAGTCAAGGTTCTAAGAATTCGAAATTGAGGCTGAGGTATTGCCCAGAATTAAGTATAGACTTATTTTGAGGTAAAAATGAACATCAGGATTTGAATTTACTACCAAACTGTTATATCTTCATTAGAACCTTCTACTAAGACAAAACACCTATGTTACTTAATTCTCAGCATTCATATAAGGGAAGCATCATAATCTTTCTCGCAAACAACAGTGCTGTGTAACATACTACTATGAGTAATTTTCTTAATGAACCGAAAACGTTAATAAAAGAATGCTAAGGGACGAATTGTTAATAAAAGAATGATAAAACCATATAGTGGGGTCTAGGGGCCAATTTAATCATAAACATTTAAGCATAATAAACATATAAATAAAAAAGAATTATTATTGTTATAGTAAAAAATTATTATTTAACCGAATCCGTGGGATTCACAAACATAGCAATAAAATGACAACAGAAAGAAAAAAAAAAAGAAAATTTGAGGATCATCATCTCAAATTCTCAATAGAAGGTTCTAATTATTGGGCATTAAAGTAAAACTGTAAATCAATGTTTACGATAAAACAGAAACAACATCCATTGTAATAGGTGAGATAGCTTATTGTTTGCAGACAAAACAGCCCAGCCACCCATCAATCTTTTTCAATCTTGATGGAAACTGACTTGTTCTTCTTCAAAGAAGCCGAGGATGATAGATTATCCAACAAAGATCTCTTCACACTCGCATCAACATCGTCAACGTCGATCACTTGTTTCCCACGCTGATCAACCTTAATTGGTGATTCAGCATCATCAATTGTTGAATCAACCTGTTTTCAAAAAGATAAATCAATGTATAGTAAATGAAATTTTCACAATGCAATAAGTTAATTAAACTCTAGTATTTCATTATTGAAAACTTACTCTGGAGACTTTAGAACTATCTTCAGTATGATTGTTGTTCATGAAATCAAAATCCTACAAAGTGATAATCCAATGAAAAAGATAAATTAACAATTTCAATCATATTGTATTTCTTGTAAAAAAAGAGAAAAATATATAAATTAAAGTCATTGTCAGTAAACCTGATTCTCGTCAACTGAAGGTAAGTATTTCTCCATGATCTTTGTGTCTGTGCAAACTCTCAAAACAGCTGCTTTTGAATTTGGTGTATCACTTTTCTTTGGAGAAACCATCATCAGCATATCCTTTTCAAGTAAATTCAGAATTTCTTCTGGGGCAGAATCCGGATTGTTCTTAAATTACAATACATTAACGAAAAATGTATAAGTATCTTAGACGCTTAATTTGTTGTTAATAAAAAAATAATAATGAAGAAATTTCTATAATTAATACGTACATGTAGTGCTGTTTCATACAACATATTAGCGGTCTTCCCAATCAAAGTCTTGCACACTGAATCCCATACAACAAAAAAGGAATTGCTTGTGGAATCCATAATCAGAACAGTAAGCATATACCTGCATAAATATTCTATGAGCTTAAGTCCAATAAGTTTGAACAAAATTAATAATCATATTATTATCTGTACAGAATAATGAAAATAAAGCTGAAATTAATAAATAAGGATAAAAAATTATTTGAAACTGAACTATTAACCTCTTAGTTCCAGTGACAACGTTTTTCTTGCACCCATAACAATAAAGTTTACCATCAACTTCTCTAATCTTGCGTGCACAACCTTTACAGGACATATACCACCAATTCATGGCATTTTCGATCTGCAACATCTTGCCAAGTATCCAGTAAGTTCCCTACATTATTTTTCAATTATATAAAGATTCAACTTACAAAATTTAATTTATAGTTTCTCAATAAATGAAAACGTAAACAATAAATTTTTTTATAAACTCATTTTTTGTTAAAAATTCTTCAATTGTAATAGGCACAATCTCTCCAGAGTCTAGTTCATTAGAGTTATTGGTATGCGTTGACATAGATCCAGTGGCAATGGAAATGGAACCTCCCTCCGAAATGAACCTGCAGTAGTGCTCATCATATTAATTTATGTTGAATAATAGACATTTTTAATATAGGAAATGATATTAACTTTCCAATAATTATGATCTTGAAATAGTAGCACTCATCTTCTCATCCCAATTTCACGTTCACTCTGTCCAACTTGAAATAAGAGAAGACATTTGGTTGTGTAATAAAAATCAATTTTTCGTATATCAGCTTTTCACAAATAGTAGGTTCTCTATGTGAATATATAAGGCTTTCTTTTTATTTTATTAAAATATAAAGTCCTGCATCTTATTTATTTTAGTTCAAAATATTACATTATTTATTATTACTAATTATTTTCTCTTATTAGCATATGTGTAATGTAATTACTTTGATTAACTATGTTAATAAGATCTTTATATATTACAGAATTAGTTGGACATTTATTCCATATGTCACTTTCATAATTGGCAATAAGAAAGTGAAAATAATATATTGAAGATAAACCTTTATTAAATGAAATTTTGATTCAAGCATAATCAGGTCCATAATTACAATTAAGGTGTAATTGATGCTTCAACAGACATTTCTAATATAGGAAATTATATTAACTTCAATAGTTAAAGCGCTAGAAAAATATAGGAAATTATATTAACTTCAATAGTTAAAGCGCTAGAAAAATTAATCAGTTAATTACCTTGCCTTGTACTGTTCAATTTCCCCGCAATGATCAGATGATATAATTCTGGATGGAGTGAAGGAAGTTGTCATGGATACCTCACCAGTGACTTTTAATTCGACCCAATATAAATAAAAAATTAATGAAAAAAAATATATTACTAAATTAATTCAAAACATGGTAATTCTTGCTTTATTAATAAAACCTTACCGAATTCATATTGACATAATATATAATTAATAAAAATAACAAACAATTGTTAATAGATAGAGATTATAAATAAAATATAATTATTATTATAAAATTTGAAAGACAAATTAGGAACTTTATTATTATCTCCTAAATCATAAAATTAATATTTACAATTTACGGAAATCAATAATCAATAATAAGAATTATAAAAACATTACTTCATTCATGCTGAAATGAGTAAAAAGTGAACTTTAAGTTAATTAAATTCTTCCCAAAAGGTAATTTTGTGTAGATTTAGTTGTGATAATAAATGGTGGAGATTGGTCATCTTAGGTTAAAAATAATTAATCTAAAGTGGTAAATTTGCATTGGGGGGAAAGATTTTATCTCAAATTAATGGTAAAATAGGTCTTTTTATATATATAAAGATTTCCATGTTACAGTATGCAATGCCGGTGTTATAGTGTACTAGGTGAAAGTGTTTTCTGTTTAGCTTAAAGTATGTCATTACCGTGTTTTAGTCTTTGAACTTTATTAAGTGTCATGTCGACGATTAAATGATGAAGTTAATAAAAAAATATTAAAATTTCTCTAGTATGACGGTGATCAGTTATAGTATGTTATGTCGGTTTTATTGCATGTTCAATGAAAGTATATGATGGTGATGTTATAGTACGTTGTGTTTGTCTCATATTATGTATGAAAATATTATAGTATATTAAATAAAAGTGCATTCTTTTTCTCTTATGGTATGTCATATTAGTATTATAGTAGGTGAAACTTTGTTGAAAAGTGTCATTACTAGGACCGATTAAAGCATGTTATTTCAGTGTACTTAAAGAATATTGTTATAGCATATCAAGGCGATGGTATGGTACGTCGTTTCATTTTTATAGTATATAATGTCAGTTGTGTACCGTTTATCTTACGGTATGTCGTTTTAGTCTTATAATTAATATGTGAAACTTTATTGTAACGTTTCATGACTAGGATTAAATGAGTAAGGTAGAGTAAAAACAGTAAAAAGGTTATAGTATTTAATGGATCGATTAAAGTATGTTATGTCAGTGAATGTTAGCTAAAAGTATATAAAGTTGATGATATAGTAGTAATTTTGTTGTTATAGTATGTCATGGATAAGTGTAGTATGCTAATTCAAAATTGTTATAGTTTGTTAACTTGAAATTGTTATAGTATTTCAAGGATTGATTAAAGTATGTTATTTAGGTGTTATTGTATGTTAGCTTATAGTCTATAACGTTGATGTTATAGTATGTTGTTTTCGTCTTATAATATGTAATAAAAGTGTTATAGTATGTGAAGTAAAATTATATTTCATTTCTCTTATAGTATGTCTTTTTTTGTTGTAATAGGTGAAACTTTGATGAAACGTTTCATTAATATGATCGATTAAAGCATGTTATTTTAGTATTATTGTATGTTAACTTAAAGTATATCAGGGTGATGGTATAGTACGCCGTTTCATTGTTATAGTATATATTGTCGATCTCTTATATTATATTAGGTATTAAGCAATGAAAGAGTTATAGATTCGTCTAATGTCGGCTTATAGTCTATGACGTCGATGTTATAGTATATATGTTGTTTTCGTCTAAGAGTATGTAATGAAAGTTTTATATTATATTAAGTAAAAGTGCATTTCATTTCTCTTATAGTATGTCGTTTCATTATTGTAGTAGGTGAAACCTTATTAAAAAGTGTCATAGAAGATGCCAATAATGGAGCTTCAGAGATGATACATGAGCTAGTTGCTGGGGAAGCAAAGTCTGATTGTTGTGAATGTGATAATATTGTAGTTGCAGCAGTCAAGGATCCTATGAATGCCACAACCAAGGGTAGGAGCAAGAGAAAGAAAGGGAACCTAGAGATAAAACGGAAAGCACGAATTGAGCGGTCGAGATCCCTATTAAAACGTTCAAGTGGTTCTACTCCTAGAACAAAATTACTCTGAATCACTTTGTTTATGTTAATATTTTTCTTTTATTTTTTAGACTTTTACTGGTATTTATGTGACTTGACAATGCTTAAAGGATTATCATCTAGTTTGGTTTTATTATCATTAAACTATCCATGCTTAAAGTAATTTGGTAAAAGTTTTTTTTCCCTAAAGTGTAACATATGTGGAGAAGAGTATCACGTCAAATTTGTTATATGAATGTCTGGTGCCAGGTTAATATTGTAATAATAATATGAAACTTTGAAGGTCGTACAGTTTTTTAGATTGTATGGTATAGTATGTGGAGTATGCATTTTAATGTTGAGGTTATTTTAAAGTATTATTTCTTTACATAATAGAGATTCTATTCAACGATTTAAGCCTTGCAATATATAACACAAAATCATATTACTTTTTTACTACATCGAGTGTTTTGATTAGATTACGTTTTAGTATATGTTGCAATGATTATAGTGTTAGATTATATTATAAGTTTATAACTTGCAAAAAGAATGTGTTAAAGTATCATCAATATATTCTATTATATGACGTTTATTCTTTATAGTATATGGCTGATTATGTTTATAATAGTATGCTAGGTTTTGGTAATAGAGTATTTAATAAATGTTAAAGTGGTACAATCTATCTTGCACCCGAAAACCTATTAAAGTATCAAAATTTTATATAATAGTATTACGTTTATGACTTGCAATATGTTAGGCGTAACTATGTAACTCTTTCTGGTCTTCTACAATGAAATTGAGAAATAAACTTTCTGTTGATTGATCATGTGAAAATAGATGAAAATAGCTTCATAATATTAATAGTTCCTTGCATAACAGGCGCATCTGAGTTCAAATGATCCAACATTACTGTCTTAATAAAAAAAGAATAATGCTAAGTTTTTCCTAATAATTCACAAATCTAACACATTGAAACCAATTGAAAAAAAAACTTTTAAAACTTCAAATCTATTTTTTCCTCTATTTCTTCCCTAGCATCTCCAGTTTGCTTTCATAGAAGCCGTAGATTTTCTTCAATGATTCATTCTTCAACAGATTTTGATCAACAATGACCAACGTAGCATAAATCTGCGCTCTTAATGCATTTCGAATTGATACCTTGAACACAAAAATATGAAAACAAGACAAATCAAAATCACAGCAATTAAACTTACTTCAACAAAACACTCCAACATAAAATTGCATTACACCAGAAATGACACCCAATAAATATGTATACATAAAGAATACATAAGAACAACAACTCTTTCAATATTAGATGTGTGTAAACCATTATATAAGTATGCATCCAAGCTTTATGAAGTTTACAACATTATATCCCTATAGATCTGGGTATAACATTATTAATACTATAATCCATTTTGCATGATTTCTTATGCAGAATATTAACTTTCATTGGGCTTATTTGCCTCAGAGTTCTTATAAGTTGGTTCATTTCCAAATTTCCCATAGACAAGTGATTATGTGGGTAGCCTTCACATGACAGATTCCTTAAATGAAGGCAGTACTTAATATGGCTCTACTTGTTCCCCATTTTCTTCATCGGTAAAACCAAGAATCACAAAAATATTACTAATAAAATAATACATTATAGAAAAGAAATTGTGTGAGGAAGGTACAGTTCATTTGGCACTGTTTTCCACCTACAGAACACCATCTACAAGCTAAGGGGAAAGATACAGTAAATCAATCAAATATGGGTCGTACCAAGAAAATAATAAGATACAAATATTAGCCTAATAAGATCAGTAACCCCAAAATGAAAGCGTAGATACACAATGCCTAATAGTCTCACTTGAAATCACCAAGATTTACTCAAAGCATATTTTGATTAAGATATGAATACTAACAGAAATTGACCAGCATATAATTTTAGTTGTCTGACGAAAACCACATCCCTTTACAAAAGAGCTATGAACATCGCTAATTAATAGCATCAGAAAATCTCCAAGATTTTCAAGGATAATGATAAAGAAAACCAAGAACAAAGAGTAACAGAACACCATTACACAAACCCAACATGTAAAAAATGAAACAAATACTGCTTCCTTCCAAACCCTCACCTAAACCCTCCCACCGCCACTCCCAATCCGACCACCATCGCGCCTCCCTCCACCACCGCCACCACCCCGACTACTACTCCTAATTTTCAGCCACTACACCAACCACACACACTCCCCCAGCCTACACCCCGAATGCTAATCCCTATAATTCAGCCACCACTCCGGCCGCATGTAATCCCCTCGCCCCCACCATGAATGCTACCCTATCCATTCCAGCCGAATTAGGGGCTTCACTACCCACAATAATACACTAGGAAATTAAATGAAAACAACATTACCTATGATATTGGAGGAGATTCATTCCCAAGCTTTTCAAAACGCGAATGGAGAAATGGAGATGACAAGTTTTTGGAGTAAACAATAGAGGAAACAAACCTTGGGAAAAAATTGATCACTCCTTGGACTCCCCAACATCAAAATGGATACTCTCTTCTCTTTTCCATTTCGCCATTTCTCTGTTTCTCATTGTCGTCGATGGAGGCGTGTTGTAATTTGGATAAATTTTTCTCTCTCCTACATTGTCGTCGATGGAGATGGAAGTGTATTCAATTTGGAAAAACTTTTATGTTTCCTAAATCTATATTAATGGGGCAGAATTATAAGGGATTTGAAAAAACTAATCAATTTAAAAATAAATATGGATAACGGGTTAAATAAAAAATAGTATCCGTCTAAGATCCGTCTCACATAAATTAAGTCTCACAGGAGAATTTGTCTTCTTTTATATCCTACCAAACATCTCAATATTTTGTTATGTCAATTTTAATACATATTATCAAACAATCTTCACTTTTCATATTATGCACATTTATCTTTACTTGAATCTCATTTCTTATACTAGTAATGTCCCGTGCGATGCACGGTTATTGAAGAAAATATAAATTTCTTCATTCTAATACGTGATATTCAATTGAGGAATAAAATTGAGATTTTTTAATTTAAAAATATGGAGTAAAAATAATGATATACTCCCTCCGTCCCAGCGTAAGAGGGCCATTTGCTTTTTTACACGTAGATTAAGGAGTATTATTATTTAATGTGTAGTGAGTAGTTGTATTAGTGGGTGTGTGTGTCCCATATTTTTTTTTTTTTTTTTTGATACCGAGGTTCCGGGCTTACGCCCGACTAGTCCTCGAGGAAACAGTCCCGGCCCCTCAGAACTGCCTCCAAGTAAATCGCGGTAACCACACAATGGCCATATTTTAATTGTATTAGAAGGGGTGTGTGGGTCTCATGTGTGTAAAAAAAGGAAAGGGGACTATTTGGGTGGGACGACCAAAATGGAAAAATGATCCTCTTAGCCTGGGACGGAGGGAGTATATTTATTTTGAATTTTTTATATGGTAGATTTTAAATTTATGTCAAATATGTATTAGAATATATATTAATTTATAGTATAAAAAAAAGATAAATAGACCGATCACTTTTCATTTATATACTATAAATCTATTTATTTATGTAAAAATTATTTGGTAAATATAGTAGTATAATAGTAAGGAATGATAGTAAGGAATGGCAATGAATACTTTTATTTATGTAAAAATTATTTGGTAAATAATGATTATCATATTAATTAATTTAATATATTTTTAAAATAATTTATATCTCTTCCATCTTCTGTACCATATATTACTGCATACTATATTTTATTTTTCATTTCACTTTGAAAATAACACATTTTGTTTATTAATTTTTTTTTTTAAAAATCAATTTTCATTTTTTTTTCTTCTTGAATATTATACTATTATTTTAAAATTTAGTTAAATCAAATAAGTGATTTTTTTCCTCTTTCAATAATATCTATTTTGTCTTTTCTTCTATATACATTTAAAAATAATAATTTTTTTTTAAAAAATAAATCGAACTATCAATTGTGCAATGTCCACATTACCACGAAATATTCATGAGATAAAAGTTCAAAATTTTTTATTACTCCTAAATATATAACATTGTAAATAATATACTTATGAAATGCAATAATTTTATACAACAATTTTACATTAGTTTAATGATATACTATATATTTGTGGATACTTTGTTAATAAAGTATATGAACTTAGAAACTCCCCCATATAGATCTTTAAATATATCTCTAAATCTTTAAATATATTTTTAAATATATAAAAATAATAGAAAATGAGTAAAACGATATCACCAAATGTAGAAAATGACTTCAGCTTCTGATCTTTTGCTATCTCCAATCTTTCTTTTTCTCATTTTATTTACGGTGTCATATATTACAAATTAAATTATTTCTTGACATATCTCCAATCTTTTCTCATTTATTTCGGTGATATATCACAAATTTTCTTGCCATATCATAAAAATCCACTCGAGACATATCTCCAATCATTCTTTCTAAATATTTCTGTGTTATATATCACAATTAAACTATTTCTTGCCACTAAATATTTATGTGTTATATATCACAATTAAATTATTTCTTGCCATATTTCCAATATTTTTTCTCTGTAATATAGAAATGGAGAAAAAATTTATTGACCATTTCTAATCGTTAAAATATCATCCGCAGATGCATCCGCAGATGGAGGCTCTCTTGGACTCTCCCAACTCCACTTTCCACATTTCTCTTGGACTCTCCCTACTCCACTTTCCACATCTCTCGCGGCTCTCCGACGACTCTCGGTTCTCCGACTCTACCGACTCTCCCGCCACCTCACATGATCCATCAATGGTTTATTACTTTATTAAATATTTTAAATTTACTTTTTTTTAAATAATAGAATATATATCTAATAAAATTATAATAAGTAAACAAATTAAAGAACTAATTTACTTATAATAAATATTATAACACTATTTTAATTTTAATTTGAAGTATACATAAATATATATATATCTTATTCTTAACTATATTATAGTATAACCTTTTTCTTCATAGCGCTCTATTATGATGTATAATGTTCTTATTTTTAATTATTTTTTTATATTTTCCTTATTTACTTACAATTAATTTCCTTATATCATGTTAATAAATTTTATTAGATAAAATTTACAAATAATACATTGAATATAAAACTCACAAACTTGCATAAACGCAATTAACGTGGGATGAAAGTAAAATCCCAATGATAAATGAGCAATATATATAAACACATCTATATATATTAACCAAATAATTTCGCTTGAGGTTGCTTTATTATTAATAAATCAATATAAAATTTTATTTTTGCTTTAATAAATGAAGACTAATATAGATCCCAGATATATTATTAAAAAATGAGCAACAATTATATGTTCGTATATACATAAGTTGAGGAAAAGGAAAGGTAAAAAAAAAACACAGATTGCACAATTAACTCCTCTAATTAATAAATCCAATCTCCTTTATTGCTTAAATTTTATTCCACCGAAGAATATCTTTATCTTTTCAACATTTCACTTTGTGTGATTCTGTTTATTTTGAATTCAATTTCGGAAGGAAGAACCAAAGAATATCTTTATCTTTTCAACATTTCTCTTCGTAATTCTATTGATTTTGAATTCAATTTCGGAAGGATGAATCTGATTAATTTGAATCGATTGTTCTACTTCTACTCTTATGAAGTTACACCTGTGATCCCTCCAACGATTTGTTTACCCAACAATCACCTTGTTCGTTAGAAATTGATTGTTGGACTGATGGCATTTGAATCATATTTTTTATGCCTTTATGTAAATCCATGTAGACTGAAAAAATCTTTGAAACAGCTCCTGAGGCGTTTCAAGTAGATTGTTGATGTTGAAGTGCCTTGACAGGCCTTCAGCCTGCACAAATGATTTTCAACGCATTCCACTGCTGGATGAGTTTGAGATGGAAAGCTATTTGATCGTGAATGGAAAGATGTTATTATGTTTTCTTTTATGTGAAAAAGGAAGCCTTCTTTCCAATGAGAGATCACATCTCTCTCGCCTCATTCCTTCAACCATAGCAAGATAAAATATTTTCTCATTCCTTTGTTTCACCTGTTCCGGCTCGATTGGTATGACTGAATGAAATTACAGAGGAATGGATTGAACTCATGAATGGAATAAAAATGGAAATGGAATGATTATGAAATGATAATTCTTCTGATTGGTATAACCTCAGTAATGGAAAGTGCATTTCTAAGTTGATTCCAATTTCATGATTGATATGTCACTGTGTAAGTATCAAATTATTTAATCTTAAATGACTAAATTACCCTTTAACATATACTTTGTTAAAAAATTTTGATTGAATTCTTCAATATGATATAATTTTATTTAATGTCAAAATTTTACAAAAATTAGAAAAAAAATTATTATTATGAAACTCACATAACATATAATTATAAATTTTGAATTTACATAAATATATATCATATACAAAATATTTATTTTCAAAAAGGAAAAAAATCTAATAAATAAAAAGTATAACGAAAATAATAACTTTATAACAAAATCATTTAAAATATTAAAAAAAATATTGACAAAATAATTTATATTTTTAAATAATTCCATTTAAATTTCTAATTTGAGTAAAATAAAAAATTAAAATTTTCATAGCAGCAAATCACAATAATGTAAGAAAAAAATAATAAATGGCAAGACATGTTTATAACTCATAAAAATTATATGATGGCACATCTATAAAATCAAAAACACGTATAATTCCATGATCAAATCATGTGTACTGCAATCATTTATTTATTTAAATACCAAAAGAAACCAACATCTGAAATAATTCATGTAATACGAAAATATTCAATAATTTGTTTGACTAGAATAGATAAAATAAAAATCACTAGCATCACTTATTTTTTTAAGATAATGCCTTCAAATATCCCCATTTAGAATAGCCATACCCAACTTCTCTCTACCTTCTTCAGTCATGCTAAAAAAGACATCAATAAACTCGTGGTTTTTTGCTATATGACACACCGCTTTAATAACTTATGATGTAGTAAGATTAGCAATCTTCCTTATCTCTGAATCAATTTTCTTTCTCTTTTCTGATATTTCTGCATCAACTCCAATCGCTTTACATAAAACTTGGCTAGCATTAGCAATTTCACTGCCAATAATTGAAGCAGCTTCTTTAATATCTGCAGTTACCTTCAAATTATCAAAACCTGAACTTTTTCTTCTTTTCTTCTGCTTGTGAACTACTTCATTCTTTGGGGATAGTAGAGGAGATATTGGATCATCAAAGCCATCAAGTTTAGATAACCAGGTTTGAATCCATTATCAGCTTTATATACTCCAAGATTTACCATATCAAGAAGAGCCTCAACTAGTTTGACATTGTCATCATACTTCCACTTTTTTTTATTATTACCAGGACCTCTGGCATCTTGATTTTGAGAATCCATTCTTAAAAAAAAAATTAAAACAAAACTTAGTTGAATACCATAAACAGTATAAGATTTGATTAGGAAAATCAATTAATAAAAAAATATATAAAAAAAGCCCATGAATAGACCAATCAAACTATAATATGTGCCAGAAAATAAATAGCATTACTCAATAACATGATCTTGATGATGGTTTAAAAATTCACAATACTTGTTTCAAACAAATAAAATATGAGCATTCTAGAATGAACTAGCAAGCATTTTTACGTATTATTTCTTTGTGCTTTCCAACTATTGTACATGTTAACTGCGAGGTCCTTCCTAAAATTTGTCCATGCATCAGAAGGCTTTATTGAAGCAACAAGTTCTTCATCTTCGTCACTTTCGCTGCTCTCTTCATCTTCTTCTAGAACTTCTCTTCTTCCAATTGATAACCACCCATTTCTTGTGTTATAAAATTATGAAGCAAGCAACATACCATGATGATGCGATTTTGAAGTTTAATTGGATAATAGGAAGGGCTTCTAAGAATGCCCCAACGAGTTTTTAAAAGTCCAAACAATCTTTCTATCACATTTCTAGTAGAAGAATGTTTCATATTAAAAAACTCTTCTGCGGTAGTAGGATTGTATCCTTCACTCCAGTCATTCAAATGGTATCTTTGGCCTCTATATGGTGCAAGAAATCCTTCGTCATTTGTATATCCAGCATCCACAAGATAATATGATCCTTCATTATATATTATTATGGCTTAATTAAATAGTTTTTAAGTGTGATTATTTGTTTTATGATAAAATATTAAAATTTACCTCGAGGAACAACTAACTCATTTCTTCTAATAATTGCATCTCTTAATATTCTACCATCAGCAGTAGACCCCTCCCAACCTAGTAAAACATATATAAACTGCAAATCTTGGGAGCACACTCCTAAAACATTAATAGCGATCTCATTTTTTGGTTTCGATATCTAGGTTTATCTTCTTTAGGCACTCGAACTTTGATATGGGTGCCATCCAAAGCTCCCAGACATCCCTATTGTAAACTTAAAATTAGTATGACACCATATAATATTTAATTTTATATTAAATTATATGGCATACCTTAAACTATTTCCATCGCTCATCTGTAGAGTCATTAGGTACCGGCATAGTTGTCTTCAGTATTTCTCTTTGAAGTGTAATAATAGAATTTATCACTTGCCTAAAATGTCTACTAATTATTTCTCCTAATCGTTCAAAATTAATATTTATGGTTCTTTGCTTTTGGTGATGAGCCAAAATATGTAGAGTCATTGCCACTTGTTCATCCACTAGCATGTTTTTTGTCGATGATACAATACCAGTTCCTTCTAGTTTAGCGCACAGACGAACGAAAGTTTGTCTATTCATCCTAGTCATGTTTTTGCATGCTGTATCACTTCTGTAAATTATTTTTTGAATATATTTTCTTCTCTCATAAAAGTTATAATGATAATTTCGTCTTAAGTTGTTAGAACTAATATGATATTTTATTTTGTTCACAATAATGATAAAAAAAACCAATTCACAAATTGCATTATGTTCAACCAAAGCGACAACATTGCATTGTTTTTCTTTCTCCTTGTCAAACTTAATCTGGCCATAATTGTAAATTAATAGAATAGTTAAGAAAAAATCTCACAAGCTTGTTGTGCAGAAATTACTTAAATTAATAGACACAACGATATCATGAGAGAAACTTTTTAATGAGCATCACAAAAGTTCATAATGACTTATATCTACTTTTCATCATAAACCTGACTTAGTAAGAGGTCAGGCTCCAAAAGAATAATTTTGCATAACAAAATATGAAATTAATTATGTAAATTATCCAGACATAATTATAAAGTTGTTCAATAATCCTTACTAAGCCTAAAAGGAAAACTGTATAGCATATCATGAAAACTGTATAGCATAGCATGCTACAAGAATGTGGGCACGATACTGATGCATAATATGACAAAGAGAATACACCTGCAAATATTAAATAGTATTTAGAAACATCAACCTTAAAAAATTTATACATGATCACTTGAGACTTTTTTTAATTGATTCTTTAAACTGATGACTCATTGTGAGTCAAAAAATTCACTTACAATTAATTAGTTCTATTGAATTCACAATTATTTTTTTCTAGAGATGTATCCGTGGGATGCAAATGGAATTATGCTCATAGTTTCTTTTCTTTCTTTTTTGGAATTTTATTTAGGTTATTAATCACTTTGTCCAAAATACCTAGTTCAATAACAATGTTCCATGATTTTGTAAGAATCCTTGCCAGTTTTCAACACTTGAGTGAATATGATATACTGCTCATATTGAGAAGTCTATTATTTATTTATAATATCAAAATATTTCATTGGTAATTAAGATTAATATTCATCTATTTGTATCTCAAAATATTAGAAAGTAATTATCCTCTAAAATGGAGATTTAATTAATTTTTTAATACTCTGTTAATTTAATACACATCACAGAAAAATCCTAATTCCCATAAACCCTAATTCGATCCCATTCAAATAACCCTTGATCAACAAAAAATTCCAATTCCCATAAATCCCAATTCAAGAATAAAATACATCAGACAAAAAAATCAACACATTCAAGTAAGAAAAAAAAACTCACTTCACATAGAAACACGATGAACGCTAAGCCAAACTTTAAGCCAAAAAAAATTGACGACAAGTGAGAAGAGAGAGAAAATAAACGATGATGATGTGGGTACCTTTGGATTTCTTTCTCTTTCTTATTTTCTCATGCGCAGTCGTCTTCTTTCGTTGTTCTTCTATTCTATTTCTCTATCACGATGTGGAAGAAGATAGAATTATAAAATAAAAAGGAAAGAAATATAATATTATATAAAATAAAATTATATCACGGAATGGAATCACTAATACCAGAGGGGTTGGGATGAATTTCTATTCCTTAAAATAAAGAATACCCATTCCTCATGGAATTAGGATTCCAATCTTACTTAATATATCAATCATAGGAATGGTAATGTAATTAGTAATGATGATTCTATTCCTTAACCATTCCCCCATATCAATCAGCCGTTAGTGATTATTTATAAAAATAAACACCCTCGATAAAAGTGAAACTTCCATCACAATCCTTGCACAATTTTTAAAGATTATGCTAGACAGATCTTTTATATTATTAAAAATATAAAAAATTAATTGTTTGTCTTAATTTTCTTTTTATTATTTTTATTATGTTTTTTTTCTCCTCATTTTGGCGCCATCTTCCATGGGAAGCCACTATCTTACTTTTATATACACTAGTAATACACTCGTGCGTTGCACGAAAAAGAATAAAAATTAAACTAAATTATTATGAAAGTATCATAAATAAATAAAGTAAAGTTAAAATATAAATATATGATATTTTAAAAGAATAAAAATTTAACTAAATTATTATAAAAGTATTATAAATAAATAAAGTGAAGTTAAAATATAAATATATGAAATTTAAAAATAAAAATTAAATGTGACAATGATTATAGAATATACCTAATAAATAAATTATAGCATTCATCAATAATGAATTGAGAATAAAATATAATATTGAAGAGCAATATACAGTTAATTTGTATTAAAAATAGGTTTAAACAACTTAATTTATTCAAAATAATATTCTCATAATTTTTGAATTTTCACCTATATAACTATTTTCACTTAAAATGTTCAATTTTTTAATTTCATATTACTAAACTATGGGATTAAATTGGTGCTTTATCAAATTTATGAGAAAAAATAGGTGAAAATTATTATTTTGGGACGAAATCAAAACAAAATTGAAAAGTTTAGGACTATAATGAATATCATCATAACTATTTTAGAGTTTTTTTCAAAAACAAAAATGTACAGTTTAGTTTATCTTAAGCATATTAACATAAAGTTACAGATGACATAGCAAAATCTATAAAATTTCTTGTTTTAACTTAGATATTAGCAAGACTTTATGATAATTTTTAACCATTCTTTTTTAAAAAGTTGACAACTTATTATCTTACTCTTGCAATCAATCCCAATTCATGATAAATACAAAATGCAACTACTTACTCAATTACAAAATAAATAATAAAACTAAAATAATAAAAGATACAAAATCGATTACTATTTTTCATTAAATATATTATTACAGTTTTATCAACAATAATATACTCAGTAACATATACTTCCTCCGTCCCATACTTATGTTCACACTTTCCGATTTCGTCCGTTCCATACTTATGTTCACCACCCAAAAAAGAAAATTTCACATCAACCAACAACCTCAAAAGTTATCTTAATTTCAAAAATATCACTTCCACCTAACACACATAACATACTTTATAATTTATTTAATATCTAAAAATACCACAATACCCCTAAAAAGTCAATAAAATTGGTCAAAAAGCAACATCTCTTAAACTCTGTATCTACAGTGCCGGTGAACATAAGTCCGGGACGAAGGTAGTATTTTTTAAATAACTTTTAGGTTGTGTTTGGATTGAATTATTTCAAATCCAATGGATTTGAAAAATGAGTGGATTTTAAATTCCTTGGATTTTAAATCAATTCATTTGAATTCCACTGTTTGGATAAATTATGGATCTTTGAAAGGATTTCAAATCCATAATTGAAAATTTATTTTTAAAATAAAATTTTATATATGATAAATAAAAATAATAAAATTTATTATATTAAATATTAAAATCTAAAATTTTATTAAAAATAATTTTTTTGGGAGGGAACTCTACCACCCAACCTACCCCCTACCCATTCCCCTCTCACCATCCCACCCCAAAAAATTTTTTTTTATAAAATTTTAAATTTTTAATATTTGAATAATAAAAAATATTACCACCCAACTCTACCCCCTACCAACCACCCACCCAACACCACCCCACACCCAAAAAAAATTTTATATAAAATTTTAGATTTTAATATTTAAATAATAAAAATATTATCATCCAATCCTATCACCCTATCCATCCACCCACCCCACCCCCACTCTCACCACCCCTCAATCCACCAAATTTTTTTTTAAAAAAAAATTTAGATTTTAATATTTAAAAAATAAAATCTAAAATTTTATTTAAATTTTTTTTGGTGGGGTGGGGTGGGGGTGGTGAAGGGGGGTGGGTAGGTTGGGTTGGGTTAGGTGGTAATATTTTTATTTTTTAAATATTAAAATCTAAAATTTTATTTAAAAAAAAATTTTTAGGGGTGGTGGGTGGAGGGAGGTGGGTAGGGGGTAGGTTGGGTGATAATATTTTTATTCTTTATTTAAATATTAAAATCTAAAATTTTATAAAAAAAAAATTTTGGGGTGGGAATGGGTAGAGGGGTATGGCAGGGTGGTAATATTTTTATTATTCAAATATTAAAAATCTAAAATTTTATAAAAATTTTTTTTTAGGGAGGAGGGGTGGGTGGCCGGGGTTGGGGTGGGGATGGGTAGGAGGTATGCTGGGTGGTAGAGTTTAAAATATATTTTTTAATTAATTTATTAATTTTATATATTATTTTTATATATTAATATATCAATTACACAACAACGGAAGGATTTCAAATGACACGGCTTCAGTGAGGATTTGAAATCCATTCAAAAACAACTAAAAAATTCAAAATCAAATTCATTGATTTGAAATTCACTGATTTAAAATCTTAGATTTATAAATCCATTAATTTCAAGTGTTATCCAAACATGATGGAGGGTTTTGAGGGAAGGATTTATAAATCTCTCCTCAAATCCTTCCATCTAAACACAACCTTATATTATTTATAAAAAATAAAATACTCATATAGTAATTAGTACTCCTTCCACCCTAAAAAAGATTTCACACTTTCTCATTCGTCTGTCTAATAACAACCTTCACACCCCTATTAAAAAAAGAAAAAACATTTATCTAATAACCTCAAAATTCACTTTAATTTTATATGTGTCACTCCTATTTAATTTTATATTTGTCACTCCTATTTAAATCCCCAAAATAAACCTAAATTAACATTATATGTTGGATTTACTAAATTCACCCAATCATAAAATTAACTTTCTTACTCTTACTTATACCCAGAGCAAATATCAAGAGTTTATACTTTTTCAAATGAATTTGTAAGGTATAACTGTAATTTAATATTTGAGATTAATGATGTATTTTAATCATTGTACTAAATTATATATATTTTAGCAATATTACACTATTCTTACCATATTCTCTATCAAAATAATTGATAGCATATTTATTTCATTTCTTCCTACTTCCATGTCTTCTATTTTACTGGAGTATATAATTTTAATGAATTCTATTATTTATAATTATTTTTCTTTGATATCAACAATATTATTTATTTGTAAACTTTACTAATATTTTACAAATTTTGTATTATTTAGAAACTTATTTCTCACATGTAAGTTAAAATAGTAACATTTTTATATCCATATCACTTCTAAATATCTAAACTACATATGCTTATCATAATTTTCTACGCATTTTACCATTTGCAATTTATCTATGTAATTTTTACATGATGATGTGAATGATCGATAATTTTCTATGCATTTTACCATATACAAATGATCTATGCAATTTTTACATGATATATATGAATGATCGATGCAATTTTTGAACAATTTATTTTTTCTTCTAAGTTAATGATTTGAGGATAATATTTCTTAATCCTTTTTAATTTAATAAATGAGTTGATGATAGTATTTTTTAATTCTTTCTAATTTAATAAATTAATAATACGTTACATTTGTAGATTACTAATTTATATCTTTAAAATTATAAAGATATATAAAAAAACACTAATATTTCAAATTTCTAGTCATACAATTTTCTCCAACCATGATCACATGCTTATATTTTGAATTCACATTCAATAGATAGTTTAATATTTAATTAATATAACTAATTAAAAAAATTATTTCGAATAATTTTATTTTGAGAAAAATCTATTCGAATAATTTGTAGATTACTAATTTATATCTTTAAAATTATAAAGATATATATAAAAGAACTAATGTTTCAAATATCTAGTCATATAATTTTTCTCCAACCATGATCAAATGCTTATATTTTAAATTCACATTCAATTGATAATTTGATATTTTATTGCTATAACTAATTAAAAATATTATTTTGAATAATTTTATTTTGAGGAACATCTATTCGTACTTGTACAACACATCATTTTTTTAGCCTTGCACTCACTTTACTCTTCATGATGCTCCATTTTATTTCTCTATCTCTTATTTCATTCATCTTATTCAATTCAATCTTCCATTTCTTACAATTCCTTCTAACTCTTTCTTCTTCCTCCATTTTCATGTCAAAATTATACATATAATATGAATTGATTTCTTCAATGTTAATAAAGAAAATATCCACAATTCTATCCATAATTATGAATAGCAAAAAATTGAAGATGAGTTTGATGATGAAAAAACTATCTTGTTAAACAAATTTTCATTAATTAAAAAGTCAAACTAATAAAAAATAATCTTACTCATCAAAGACTATCTATGCATCGGATGAGAACTTCTTTATTTTCTTTTTACGAAGAATCTAAAATGCATCCCATTGCCAATGAAGTGTTCTTTTGGCAGCACATATTCTACATTGGCTATAGAAGCTCCTCCGCTACCTCAATCGGCTACTCCTTCGCCATGTCCGACTATAATAGGCAGTTGAACGGACGTGGTGGAGGAGTGGCCGCTACCTCAATCGGCTACTCCTTAGCCATGTCCGCTCGACCACTCCTCCGCCACGTCCGCTCAAATGTCTATTATAGTCGGATGTTTTTGTATAAATTTTTATCATTAGTAGCATATATATATATATTTAAATGTGACTTGCTTCCAATGAAAGATTTGCACCAAACTTTTTGTAGAAACCTTGCACAAGCTTATTCCAAAAGCTTCAAACTTCTTCTTCTAGAAGTCTTACACAAATAAAATTATGTATATTTTTAAAGTGAAATATATTTAATTATTTTATTTCAAAAAGAAATAACTTTACTCTTAAATAATACATAGTTATCAATAAAAAATTTACTTAATAATATATATTAAACTAAAATCATTAATGATTAGAATTTTTAAAATTTCAATAATAAATAATTAAATAGAATTTAATTTAAATATTTTTACTCATTTATAAATACTTTTTTATTAATAAATTGTGATAAAGAATCATTTAAAATATTTTTTTATTAAATTTGAAATTTTGTAATTCCTACTATATTATATTATTAATATGGATTTCAATTCGAAGATCTTGAAAAGACGAATAATTTGATATAATTTTCATGTAACATAAATTTAAAATAAATAAGTTATAAACATTTAAAATATTAGATAAATTTTTAAATAAAGATAAGAATAAAATATTTTGATTGGTTACAAAAATTGACTACTAATACTTCATCTCACTCTCTCTAAAGCAAGTATATTTCACACACCATTAATAATTTGACACATGTATTTTATTTTTAGTTTTTAGCACATTACTATTTATAGTAAGTTAATTTTGGAGGAAAATTTCCTAAAATAGCACTATTGTGTTATTATATAGATATATAGATATATAAATATACTCTCTTATCTCATCTCGCTTATCAAACAAGTCGGAAAAATAAACTTCCCTATGATAATTTTAGATCACAAATCTCACAAAATAAATTTAAGACATATTCAAGCCTCTAGTTCTCTATATACTCCCTCCGTCTGCTTTCAAAGGTATCATTTTTCCATTTTGGGAGTCCGCCTCCAAGGGTCTCATTTTCTTTTTTATCCACACACACTCACTAATACAACTAAAAATGAAACCGACACCTCCACTAATACAACTACCCACTACATACTCCCTCCGTCCAGCGTTAACATTGATGTTTGGTTTTTGCACGGAGATTAAGAGAGTATAATATTTTAAAGTGTAGTAAGGTGAGAGAAATAATATTTAATGTAAAGTTGGTATTTGTTTTAGTATTGTGTGCGGGTCTTACATAAAATAATTAATTATTTTGTGTGGGCCCATGTCATGACCATAAATTTATACAAAGAAATATTTTATTAATTTTATAAGCGAGAAAATTTATAAATGCAGAATTAAAGCCCTTTATTTTACTAGAAGAATTAAATTAAGTTGAGTTGAGTTCAAAATCACATTTTTAATATAGAAAATAATTAAACCATATGAAAAGAAATAGAATTTGGTCAAACATTGTAAAGTACGAGTAGCGGAAGACTTTCAGTGGTTTGTGTGCAGTGACAATTGATGTGCGTTTTCTTTGCACACAAAATTAATCCCCAAGTATTAAGGATATCAATTGCAGCTTAAGCAAGCGACCAAGTGAATATCGAATTCAAAAGACGACATATTATCAATTTAATTATTTACTAAATTAATTAAGACGTAAGGCAATAACATTTGAGGATTGAATGATTAACGAATAAACAATTAATTAAAATAACAAATTAAATAAAATATCACTCGAAGAATACGAAAGTGGATCAAGTAGGAGAATAGGTAGCTCTAGGATAATCCAGTTTCACTCATTAATTTCCCTTCCGTGTGTTGATGTCCGACTCTGCCTTGTGGAATATGGACGCATCACTAAACCATGCATATCTACTCTATAGACATAAGTAAACATGAGTGTAACACGTGTGAATAACCTCAGAGCAAGAGATATAATTCCACCCTCCTTTCTAGGTACTATCAGTATCAATTATTTTCCTGGCCAATTGGTACTCTAACACGATATGATCTCCCTTTATAGGTACTATAAAAGTATCCTCTTCATCCTACTTAATAACCCGAATTCAATTCAATTAATAAGTATTCATATATGATAGTTCTAATGAAGCTTCGGAATCCCCTCATTTAGAATCATAACATGGAATCCTGTTCAGCGGTGAACGCACTCAATCTACAACCAAGATATATATTCAGACTCTATATACCAATTGAATATGCACAAAACGACTGTGAATATGGATTAAAAACGTGCAGTCATATATAAAATAAATCCACAAGTAGTGTTGTACGAAGTTTACACACAAACGTTCAATTAATTCATAAAAATCTTCACAACCCTAGTTATACCAAAATAGTTTTAGCCCATGATGTTGCGAAGAACAATCATAGGGGTTGGATAGATCTTACCCGGATATCTGGAAAATTACAAGATAAATTAAGAAATGAATAAAACCCTAGATGTGGGAGTCGTCGTATCCTTCTCCGTCTTGAATCCTCCTCTTGGTACTCCTCTTGATTCCACAGATAAATCTTCAAAGTGATGGATGGATGGAGGAAAGGATGTGGATGATGGTTGGGGGGTGATCCCCCTTGTGGGGTGTAGGATGGTTGTGTTGTGTTATATCTCCTCTCTAATTTTTCTTTGTGTGATCTACATCTCTTTTACACTTGTAAGTTCTCCTTATGGACCTAGGAAGGGCTTTTTCTTGGAAAGCATGAAAATTTACAAACAGGGGGTAAAAATTCCGATTTTTCGCTGTTTAGGCTTCTGGTTCGACCAAGACACAGTGGTCAAACCCCTCATGTCGTGGTCGAACTCTGATCGAACTATAGTGTGCAGTCTCACCGTTTCACGTATAACTTTCACATCTGAACTCTGATTTGAGTGATTCTTATGCTTACGTAATTCTCTCTTCCTTGGATTTCTATCCATATAAAGAACTCACAAAAACTCCAAGATTTGAAGGTGTAACAAGCCATGCAAAGTAACACAGCTGTTCTGTTTGGCATAGCTCGCGCGACGTCACCACTTTGATAATAACTTTCTTGTTTGGAATCCAATTGGGGTATTCTTTACGCCAAAATGACCCTCTCTTCTGTGGCTTTCCAACCATGTATCACAATCCTAATTCAGAGCTCCACACAAAAACAGAAAAATTACACAAGTTGGACGTATTTTTCAGCATCATTACACAAATTGCACATTTTCTCCAACTTTGTACTTTTGATCCTTTTTCCACCTAAAACACAATAAAACACCTCAAGTACACCTTTTTCTCACATATATTGAATATAAGATACTTGTGCTAATATATGACAACAATTCTAATCAAGAAGGTGTTAATTTGGACACTATAACACGCTTATTTTAACTCTCATTAACAATTCAAGAGTTATTGTTCACAAGATTAACACTTATTTAAGTAAATTAAGTAGTACTCCTTGCCGTAATCCAACCCCTTCCAATTCATCATCCACCACGCCGGCTACACAGCATCATCTGTAGATGGAAACATAGGGAGTGAGCATACGGGAATGTACTCAGTGGGGGATTTCCTGTTAGATTTCATAATTGTAAATGACTACACCTTTTGAGAAATGAACATCATGATTTTATAATAGTAAAGGGAATTAACCCATAGTCAAGTCGCCCGAGAGCGCTCATTATTTAATCCTTCAAAGTTATGCGAACGCGTCCGTCTTTCCTTATTGACATTGCAATAATGCCAACTGTACGTACAGGATCCCGGCCCACCGGTCTTAGGTAAATTTTCATGCATATTCATAACATCAATAAATGCAACCAAGTTCAATATAAAATTCATAACAGAAAGCCCACCTCTGTGAATACGAGCTATACAAGGATTAAAGGTTGGACTTCAAACGAGCGTTGTCGTTGCTAATTTCTCCTTGCAATCTCTATGCCTTCAAAAATTTAATTCTTACTTAGCTTATAATTAAGTATTTTTATTTATAAACTATTTTGATGATTTAGAAATTATTTCTTTAGAAGAGGGGCTAAATTAGTGTTATAAAATAAACCTCAAAATACAATGAGTTTGTATAAAAGGTTCTTAATGGTGTTACAGTTTGGGAAATTGATTATAGCTATCGGACAACTAATTTATTTCAAAAATTATTTTATATGTATATATTAGACACATATGTGAATATTTTCATATTTAGCCCTTTCACTAATTCGTTCGTTTTAAGGGTAAAACGAAAAGATGAAGTTTTTGCTTGAGTTTCACGTAAGTATTCTGTCACAATTTAGTAAAATATGCATAAATTTTATTTGGGTGGATATTTTTCAAAGATATTTTACAGTTACATAATAGACATATAGACGAACAAGTTTCATGTTAAAAGTTTTGGCAGATTCATTTATTTTTATGGTGTAAAATGAGCATGAATTTATGCAGTTTTATAACACATTCTCACCTATGGTAGAATGTGTATAATTTTTAATGACCAAGCATTTTCTTAAAAAATTTGATAAATAAGTTTTAAATATCTAATAAACTCATATCATTGAAAATTTTTAAAATTTTTACATATTATACATAACATATATACATGTATATATATAACTTTTTATTATTATGAAAAAATACTATACATTCTTTAATTTGGAGTAAGATATTTATAATATAAATTTATTTTAATAACTCTTTTTATGTATATTTATATACACACATTTATATTTATAATTAAGTATTTTTATTTATAAACTATTTTGATGATTTAGAAATTATTTCTTTAGAAGAGAGCCTAAATTAGTGTTATAAAATAAACCTCAAAATATAATGAGTTTGTATAAAAGGTTCTTAATAGTATTACAGTTTGGGAAATTGGTTATAGCTATCGGACAACTAATTTATTTCAAAAACTATTTTATATGCATATATTAGACACATATGTGAACATTTTCATATTTAGCCCTTTTACTAATTCGTTCATTTTAAGGGTAAAACGAAAAGATGAAGTTTTTGCTTGAGTTTCACGTAAGTATTCTGCCACAATTTAGTAAAACATGCATAACTTTTATTTGGGTGGATATTTTTCAAAGATATTTTACAGTTACATAATAAACATATAGACAAACAAGTTTCATGTTAAAAGTTTTGGCAGATTCATTCATTTTAATAGTGTAAAATGAGCATGAAGTTTCTGCAGTTTTATAACACATTCTCCCCTATGGTAGAATGTGTATAATTTTTAATGACCAAGCATTTTCTTAAAAAAATTGATAAATAAGTTTTAAATATCTAATAAACTCATATCATTGAAAATTTTTAAAATTTTTTACATATTATACATAACATACATACATGTATATATATAACTTTTTATTATTATGAAAAAATACTATACATTCTTTAATTTGGAGTAAGATATTTATAATATAAATTTTATTTTAATAATTCTTTTTATGTATATTTATATACACACATTTATATTTATAATTAAGTATTTTTATTTATAAACTATTTTGATGATTTGAAAATTATTTCTTTAGTAGAGGGCCTAAATTAGTGTTATAAAATAAACCTCAAAATATAATGAGTTTGTATAAAAGGTTCTTAATAGTGTTACAGTTTGGGAAATTGGTTATAGCTATCGGACAACTAATTTATTTCAAAAACTATTTTATATGCATATATTAGACACATATGTGAATATTTTCATATTTAGCCCTTTCACTAATTCGTTCGATTTAAGGGTAAAACGAAAAGATGAAATTTTTACTTGAGTTTCACGTAAGCATTCTTCTACAGTTTAGTAAAACATGCATAACTTTTAGTTAGGTGGATATTTTTCAAAGATATTTTACAGTTATATAATAGACATATAGACGAACAAGTTTCATGTTAAACATTTTAGCAGATTCATCCATTTTAATAGTGTAAAATGAGCATGAAGTTTCTACAGTTTTATAACACATAATGTGTATAATTTTTAATGACCAAGCATTTTCTTAAAAAAATTGATAAATAAGTTTTGAATATCTAATAAACTCATATCATTGAAAATTTTTAAAATTTTTTACATATTATACATAACATACATACATGTATATATATAACTTTTTATTATTATGAAAAAATACTATACATTCTTTAATTTGGTGTAAGATATTTATAATATAAATTTTATTTTAATAACTCTTTTTATGTATATTTATACACACACACACACATATATATATATATATATACTATTAATGTTATCATTATTATTTACCTATAATATATTGGAATTATATTTTTATAAAACTACACACTTATAGCGTATAAGATTATGAAAAATTTCACGTGATACATACTTATTTAACTTGATATAGTATTAATACAAGAAGGGTATATGATTGTAAAATAATTTTAATGCAAAAGGTATGTTTATTTGTGAAATAGTATCCATACATTAGGGTATATTTATTGCAAGACAGTATTTATACAAATGTTGTAAAATAATTTTAATAATTTTATAATATAATTTTTATTTGATATGTAAACATTTAAGGGCTATCACTAAGTTGAGTTTAAAACCTATTAACATTTTTAAATGGGGGCGGCTATTCGCACCCCAATTTTGTTAAATATACCCCACAAACTCATAAGTTAAAATATTCTTATCTATTAAGATATAAATACCCTTATTAATTAATATTTCAAATTTATTCTTATACAAAAATTTTATGCTTACCGTGCTCATTAACCTTGATAGTTCTTCATCCATAATGGAACTATCAGAACTTCTGACATTGGATGACAGATTAGGATGTATGGTTGCACAATGAACACTATCAAACCAATCATATAAACTCCACTATATAGCTGTTCATAGGAAAGGTATATTCCTATAACAATCCAGAAGTATTCTGCTAATGAATCAACAAAAAAAACAATACCAGCATATTCAAAATTAAAATATACTGTCTACTAGTTAATCAAAGCAAGCAAGTCTTTGAGTAATTTAGTAATGATAAAAACTAAGCTAGATCCAAACATAATATTGTAATGACAGAATTTTAAATCAATACTCCTCCTCTTCGAGATTCACATTCAAATTGATATTTTTTGACAATTTTTGCGAGAAAAACACAACAAACAAAATTATTGAGTAATGAATCATGAGTTGTACATAGAACCACAGTATGGGCGGCATTGGCACGACATTCACCGCCGTCGTCGATTAAGTCAACATTCGATCAGCGGAGAAAGAAGAATAATTCGGCTTTATATTGAACCCATACCCTTGCATTTTTTTCTTATTATTTAATGTAATTTGAAGTATATTGATTGTATTCTTAAGATTATCCTAAATGTTTCTTCTTCGATCTGTTTCTTGTGTTCTTTCGATTTTTCTTTCATTCTTCTTCTATTGCTTCATCATCCGTTGCCATGAATTGGGTATGTTTTTAATTTAAAGGGTAAAATAGACTTAAATGGAATTTATTTAGTAATGTATATATAAATTTCTTTATTTTAGTGGGGTACGATTAATAATTGGGGTATATTTAACAAAAGTGGGGGTGCGAATAGTCATCCCCTTAAATATATTCATTCATAGTTTTTATAAAAGTAACATTTGCATGAGTTATTGAACATTTATCCAATTTATTAAAATATACTCCATTAATCATCTTAATTATTCTATCATTAATCATCTTAATTATTTTATTTATTTTTTTAGGGTTAAAACTCACCCTACATAAATTTCAAAATAATATTGATTCTAAAATTTATAAATCTTATCATTTCTAAACTCAATTTTATTATTCTAACTTAAAGTATGATTTTAGGGTGTTATAATATGATTTATTATTGATATACTTTAACTATAAAAAAATATACTTTACATATATAATAAGCATACTTTAGTAATTGGTCAACCCGTCTCACAACCGTATCACAAGAGAGTTTGTCTATGTTTTATATAGAGTAAATATTCATATTATAAAGATAATTTTTTAATTTTGATTTTTTTAAAAAGAGAGACTCTCTTGTGAGTCGAGTAATTTGTGAGACGGGTCAACTCATCACTAAAATATGCTTATTGTATAGATAAAGTATGCTTATTTGCAGTTAAAGTATGTCAATAATAAATTAAATTATAACACACTAAAATCATACTTTAATGCACAATCTAATATACCTTAGAAAATATACTTTAACAACCATTAAACATATTTTATCTAAATAATAAACATACTTTAATACGTCTTACAAACCATCTCATCTAATTAGCGTAAACTTTGTCTTTTAAAAATATGTATGTAGCTTTTTTAGAACTATTTTAGTTTTTTTATTGATAAAAAATTGTGTGAATTTTTTTCTTCTAATTTCGAAGAACTATTTTAACAATATATTATCAAATATTATTTAATTGTAAACAAATTAAGCTCTCAATATTTATACCAATTTAAACATATTATCAAAATATTTGATGTGTGCCCGACCAAAACTATTAATTAATCACTCTTTTCTTCTCTAACTCATGTCTCTCTTCCATTTTATTAATAAATATAATTTTAATGATTTTTTTGTCATTCTTTTTTTAAAATTACGTAATTTTATTTATTTATACAAAAATGATAGATTTCATTTTCTTCTTCTATGAATATTACACAAATTTTGTATTATTTTCAAACCTATTTGCACCTTCATTAAATAAGTGATATATACTCTCTATAATATAGGAGTATATTTTTTCTCTATATATTTCAATAATATTTTTTTTAGTTTTCTATATATACTTAATATATATATATATATATATATATATATATATATATATTTCTAATGAAAAATTTAATAATATTCATATTAATATAAAATATATAAGAAAAAAAATTAATAACTTCTAAATATATTACATTAATTGAATGGTGTATTTGTGAAATATTACAATAATTTTTTACAATTATTTTCGTTAATGAATTATAAACCTTACAATAATTTTAAAACTTATGCATATACTATTTATCATTAACAAATGATTATTGTAATTTTTAATTTATTCATTTCATTATTTTTGCATTCATGATTTCCTCTTTTAAGATTTAGCGAAACCCTACTTATCAATTAAATTATATGCCTCTTGGTCCTAATGGTGGGGTATACCATTTTTATATGCCTCTTGGTTACACCAACCATCTTCTTCTTCCTTTTCCTTTTCTAATTCTATATGAGAATTTTAAATAACTACTTTTCTAATTCTATATGAGAATTTCAAATAACTATAAATTGATGAAGAGCTTCGTTCCCTTTTCTAATGCTATATGAGAATTTTAAATAACTATAAATTGATGAAGAGGGGTTGATGATGAAGAAACTCCTAGTCTTACTATAAGAGATCTCCCAATGATCAATTGACGAAGCGACCTCCAAATCTACGAAATAAATCAACGATTTCGGGAGATCATTAAGTAGTGTCGGCTCCTCCACAATTGCCACCGACCCCATATAAATCGACGATTTCAAGGGATAATTAAGTAGTGTCGGCTCTCCACCACCCCCATATTTAGTCCGCAATCGACATGAGCCACAATATTCACAAACCTACCTTAAGACTCAATAATACTTTACCCATGACCACTTATATATATATATATATAGTCAAGTATCAATCTTCTTGGTTGTTGCAGGGTGACTCAAGTGGTAGAGGGGAGGGTGGAAAGACCTTCCAACTGAGCTTGGTTGCTATAGGGTGGGGGTTCGAATCCTGCCTTTGGCATATTAATAAATTAAAATTCACAATAAAAAATTAAATTATTTTGGTGGTTTACTAAATAGTTTCTTGCCCTTGTATTCTAATATATAATAAAATATATTAATAATAATATTATTATATATATATATATAAGTATATAATTCTTATTATTCTAAATAGTTTATTAAATGTTTGACGTTATACTTTAATGAGAATCATTTCAAATTTTATTAATTTATACATGTTTACATGTGAAAAAAAATTATTTAATCATACCAAAATAAATTAAAACTTGACATTGATACATATAAGATGAAAATAAGAATATTAAACATAATATATTGTATATTATCATTCAATTTTATAATATTAAATAGAAATTATTATAATAATAAAATAAATTTTAAAACCATAGTACTATATGCATTGGGAGACAATCACATTAATAATACGACATAAAATTTTAATTAACGATTTTAAAAAATACTTCATCCATTCCATCGAAAGGTATCAATTTTTCTTAAGTTGATAAATGAAAAAATTAATTATTTTCAAAAATATAAATATTCTAAAATCCTTATTTAATACATAACTTTATATATTATTTTGTGATGAAAAAATTTATGATCAATTATTCTACTGAAAGATTTTAGTAATTTAAAATAGTAGTAACTAATTTATACTCCATTAAATACAACAAACTAATTATTTGATAAATATTTAATTAGAAAGAACCTTTAATTATTTAATACTAATAAATATATTATTTTAACTTGAATAATATATTTATTCTTTTATATATATTTATTTAATATGTAAATTTGATTAAAATGATATAAAATATATAAAATTATAAAATATTTATTATATTAGTAATATGGGTGTCAAATTAAAGATCTATATAAAAGACAATTTATTTGATATATTTTTCATATAAAATAAATTTAAAATAAAAAAGTTATATCCATTTAAAAATTTAGATAAAATTCTAAAGAAAAATAAAATGTTTTGATTGGTTATTAAGGGGTGGTTAATATTATCTATTCTCCCTTTTGGTGAGTGTATTACACACCTCCATTCATGACATAACATGTGTATTTTTGTTAATTTTAATTCACATTATTATTTATAGAAAGTTTAATTTAGCGGGAACTTTCCATTTTTAACACTATTATATATATATATATATATAAATATTTTCATACTTAGTCCTTTCACTAATTCGTTCGTTTTAAGGGTTAAACGAAAAGATGAAGTTTTTGCTTGAGTTTCACGTAAGCATTCTGCCACAATTTAGTAAAACATGCATAACTTTTATTTGGGTAGATATTTTTCAAAGGTATTTTACAGTTACATAATAGACATATAGACGAACAAGTTTCATGTTAAAAGTTTTGGCATATTCATCCATTTTAATGGTGTAAAACGAGCATGAAGTTTATGTAGTGTTATAACACATTCTCCCCTATGGTAGAATGTGTATAATTTTTAATGACCAAGCATTTTCTTAAAAAAATTGGTAAATAAGTTTTAAATATCTAATAAACTCATATCATTGAAAAATTTTAAAAACTTTTACATATTATACATAACGAGTGAGGCTTGCGTGTGCTTGAGCGCACGCCGTGCTCCTTTAGAATTTAATATTATGGATAATGGTACATTATTTTGTTCTAAATGGTATACACTTTAATTAATAAGGGTACACCATTTTGTTCTAAATGGTATACACTTTTCATTATATTTTTTATTTTTCTTCAAAAAATAAAGTGTACACAACTTTATACTAAAAGGTATATAATTTAGCACAAAATTCTAAAAGCACACGGAATGTGCTCCCGTGTGCCCTGGCACACACAAGCTTTTGCCATACATAACATACATATATGTATATATATAACTTTTTATTATTATGAAAAAGATACTATACATTCTTTAATTTGGAGTAAGATATTTATAATATAAATAAATTTTATTTTAATAACTTTTTTATGTATATTTATATACACACACATATATATATATATATATATATATATATATATATATATATATATATATATATATACGCTATAGAAGATTATGAAAAATTGCACGTGATACATACTTATTTAACTTGTGATATAGTATTAATACAAGAAGGGTATATGATTGTGAAATAATTTTAATACAAGAGGTATGTTTATTTGTGAAATAGTATCCATAGAGTAGGGTATATTTATTGAAAGACAGTGTTGATACAAAGATTGTGAAATAATTTTAATACTTTTATTATATAATTTTTATTTGATATGTAAACTTTTAAGGGCTACCACTAAGTTGAAGTTTAAAACCTATTTAGATTTTTAAATATCACTTAACCCAGACAGCAGACCACTAACTAAGGCAAGCAAACAACAAACTACTAAACTAAGAAAAGTTTAACACGATAATCAAAGTGGAACACCACATAGCGTTGTAAGAAAGGAAACATATTATATCCCATTTCACATTTAATGAAGAATAATATGCAGAAAACAAAGCGTTATAAGAAAGGAAACATATTATATACCATTTCACATTTAATGAAGAATAATATACAAAAAAAACTATCATTCTTATTTTTTCACGTGTAATGAAGAGTCATATGCAGAAAAGTATCATTCTCAGTCTTTCACATGTAATAACAGAGAGTGAAACGTTCAATAATAGAGAATGAAAAGTTCAATAACGCAATTCTACTGCAAGAGTACGCATCTCTTTGGCATTCAATTATTGAAGTGTAAATGAGGTAAAAGAAGTTACCTTGTAGCTAGCTTAGGAGAGAGATCTAAAGTTTTAGGTAATATACGACCACCTTCTTATCAACAGATGGCCCGACCCTTACCGAACAATGTAGTGTACTAGTTGTGAGATTTTGAAAGAAACACAAGTAAGTTTTAAGATTAAAACGACATGTGATAATCTTACCTCGTAGATCTCCTTAAAGTCACGGTAAGTTTTTCCCTATTATGATATCGTAGCTTTCCTTCTGGAATAAAGGATTTAATCGTGAACTAAGTTTTCTTTCTGTATACAGGGAGGACAAGATTTCTTTCTTTACGGGAGGACAAGATTTGCTAATGTGGTTAGAGAGTTTTTTCTAAATTTTTGGGCGGAAGAGTGTTTAGGAGTTCTCTGGTCAGGGGAGGACAAGATTTCTTTCTTTACGGGAGGACAAGATTTGCTAATGTGGTTAGAGAGTTTTTTCTAAATTTTTGGGCGGAAGAGTGTTTAGGAGTTCTCTGGTCAGTAGGAACAAGTTACTCTATGAAGAAGACATGAGGAAAGGTTTTTCTTCTGTGGTGAAGAAGGCCAGAGGAAACATGTTTATTTTGATATAGGAGAGAAAGAAGGGCGGTGGATGTGGAACTGAGGAGTCATGTCTCTTGGGTTTTGTGTTATTAGACGCTGAGAATATTAATGATTCCTGGGGTGGGTTATCTTATTAGTTTTGGAATTTTCTTTTTTTATCGTTTACTCCTTATTATTAGCGTGTATATTATTTCTAAGTTGTTTATGAGGCACACATATCATATTATTATTATTATTATTTTATAAAAATATATATATATATATATATATATAAATCATGATTATTATAGTCCAACTTGATAAAAAAGGAAAGGTAAACCTTAACTTGAGACAACTAAAAATGGAAAACGTAAACCTTAATGCGGGACAGAGGGAGTATTAAATAACAATACTCCTTAATCTTCGTGCCCAAAAGTAAATGGCACCCTTGAATCCAGACGGAGGGAGTACACCTCAAAGACTAAATACAATCCATAAATTTATTTTTCTTTTCACTAAATACATGTCAAAATAGATAATTATAACATTTTTTAAATTTTATAGTAAGGGTGTTCAGGGCCGAACAAAATGAATTTGTTCGGTGCTGAACACAAAGAACTTGGAAACTTTCAAAGTAAAATAAAATGTTCGGCGCCGAACAAATACTTTTATGTTCGATGCTGAACACAAAAGTCGTGCAAAAATAAAACGTTGGCAGCTGAACAAATGATTTTTGTTTGGGCCAAATATAAAATCTTGAAATTTTTTAAGTATAAAATGGTAAATTTGTCAAACGATTATTTTAATTTCAATATTTTGGGATGTGTAAAGAGATTTTGAGATGTTAATAGGCGTGACCTAAATTTAATGGGCTCCCAAATCTAAAACACTCGAAGTAATTGGGCCGGTTAGCGGGCCTTCAGCCATTTTGTATGTGTCCAGTTTTGGATTATCCAGCTAATTCGGGTGTTTCAAGAAACATCAATGTGAAGCGCGGGAAAGAATCTGTATCTTCATCCCGCCTCTCTCTAAAGCCTACGCCTCTGCTTCTCTCTACAGCCTACGCCTCTGCTCTCTCTCTGCCTCGCAGCAGTTCATACTTTTTTTTCTCACTTCTTACTATACACACCGGATTCACATTTTTCACAAGCTCTTTGTATAGAAGATGAATGGCAGCGATAATAGGAGGAGAGATTGGAGGGATTCTCGGATTTCGAAAAAGCAGAAGCTTATCCTAAACGCGGAGGAACAGCTTGAGTCCAAGCTCGGTTTCGATCTCTTCACTGAAGGAGATAAACGACTCGGTTGGCTACTTACTTTCGCCTCTGTGAGTGCCTTCTTCCTCTCCTTATGCTTAATTTGTTCCGCACTATAAAGTTTGATCCACTTTACTTGATTGACAACTTTCTTTTTTATTGGAAATTTGGTGCGGTTTTTGAACAGTCATCATGGGAGGATCGAGAAACTAACAGAGTGTACAGTTGCGTGGATCTGTATTTTGTATGCCAGGTAAATTACATTTATTTATAAATTACTGCAATTACTGTAATTTCGTTTGGAAGAAAATTTGTTTTTGTTTTTTAATAATACAATTACGGTTGAATGCTCTGGTTGAAGGATGGTTCGATGTTCAAGGCAAAGTATAAGTTCCGGCCTTATTTTTATGCAGCCACCAAGGTAAGTAAATGCACACTTGAATGCAAATAAGTTTATTGTAGATTGATGGTTCCCTATCATGGACTATTTAATTATGGGTTGTGATAATGTAGGATAAAATGGAAATGGATGTTGAGGCATACTTGCGAAGGCGTTATGAAGGCCAAATTGCAGATATTGAGATTGTGGAGAAAGAAGATCTTGATCTTGTAAAACAATTCTACTCATTACTACATTTTCTTAGATGTTCAAATTTCAACTTTTCTCATCCAAAACTCGTTAATTTGAAGCTGCGAATGCAGAATATCTTTTGCTGCCAATTTATTCTTTATTAAACGAAAAAATTGCTATTGCTTGCTTCATGGATTGGATAAAATTTTATGGTGAGATATGATCAATATAACAACCCATGTAATGAGATTACGGCTTAGTTTGTTGTTGTCCTTGCAGACATTTTAATGAGTTGACTCATATTTCATAATTGTTGTTATTGTATACCATCTCTTTCACGCAAAAAAATGTTGAGTATTCACTGTGAAGCATCTTGAAATATATATTTTCTGAATAATCCTTCTATTTGCCACAGAAAAATCACCTCTCTGGTCTTCAAAAATGTTATTTGAAGATATCTTTTGATACTGTTCAACAATTAATGCAAGTGAAGAATGATCTAATTCACGTTGTTGAAAGAAACAAAGCAAAGTTGGATGCCGAGGATGCATATGAGTCCATATTGTTAGGGAAAAGGTATTTGAATTTCTTTAAGCTTATCTATTTATTAATTACTATATATTAATCTGTTGAGTTAACTCTTCTGTGCTACTTCCGATGACTATTATCAGTAATCAACATTAGTTCCAAATATATTTTATATTTGCATAAAGTTCCTACAAGAAACTCTGTTTAAGTCTGAAGATTTTTTTTTATTGGGCAGCAAACAACGGACTCAAGATTTCATGGACTGTATAAATGATCTTCGTGAATATGACGTACCTTATCATGTTCGATTTGCCATTGACAATGGTATTTTGCTTCTTCATGTATCTGAACTCTCTTTCTTTTTCTCCTTGTTGATTCCTGGACTACGAATATATTCAATCTAACTTACTCTTGAGTTCTTAAAATTCAGATATAAGGAGTGGGCTGTGGTATGATGTAAGTGTTTCCACTTCTAGGGTTACAGTAGAAAGGAGGACAGATCTGTTGCAACGTGCAGAAGTTCATGTTTGTGCCTTTGACATTGAGACTACAAAGCTTCCTTTAAAATTTCCTGATGCTGAATATGACTCAATCATGATGATTTCATACATGATTGATGGTCAAGGGTACCTCATCATTAACAGAGAGGTAAAAGCAGACCAATGCTCATCTTTTCTCTTAACTAGCTTATATATCTGTGAATGTTTTCAGCATCAATGTTTTTCATTTACGAGATTAAGTAATTGCAACTATTCAATTCTTTCTTTTCTCTTATTTTCTTTTCTTTTTCTCTCTTTTAATTCCCCCATTTTCTCGTTAGGGTGGGTGGTGGAGAAATTTTTTTGAACTGATACTACTGGATTACACGTGTCTGGACACACATGCTAGTTTTAGAAGAACATTAACATGAGATTATTGCGACGAAAGAATATTGGTTCTACTTATCATTATATTTCAAAATTGAAGTTCAGGCTAGATATTTGGATCTCTTTGATGTAACATTAAATAATGAATACTATAAGTCCAATGGCTCTGCTGTAACTTGAAGGATAAAAATTATACTACAGAACATGGGTTGGTTAGATCAATTTCTATGATTGCTATATTTGTGAATTATTTTGTGTTCCTTACAAAAAATTATGTTTCTTTCTCGTCCCCTTTAAAATTATTAATGAGAATTTTGTTTCCTTTAAAAAAAAATTACTTTGTGTTCAAACAATTGCAGTGTGTTGGGGAGGATATAGAGGATTTAGAGTACTCTCCCAAACCAGAATTTGAAGGTTGCTTCAAAGTGAAAAACGTGAAAGACGAGGTAAAAAGGGTCTTATCATGTCATACGCAATTAAACACAATTTTTATATTACTGACCCTGGATCTTCTCACAGAAAGGACTTCTTAGACTATGGTTCTCCCATATGCAAGATGTAAAGCCTGGTATATATGTCACATACAATGGTGACTTTTTTGACTGGCCATTCCTTGAAAGCAGGGCAGCGCATCATGGTTACAACATGAATGAAGTATGAAGTCTTTCATTGCTAGCCTCATGGAATTTCCGAAGCCATATTCTGTAAAAATTGCACTTGAAAACAACAAGTTAATGTCTGTCCAAAATTCCTTCTAATGTCAGTGCAAATTTGATCATCCATATATGATGCAGAAAATTTGTTAGCTTTGTATGTCAGTTGCATGCTCACTTGTTGAAATTTAATCATCTGCACATGATTCAGAAATTTGTCGGTTTTTTATGTCTTTTGAGTGCTCTCATGTCCAACGCATGATGCCAGTGATCCATGAAGCAGAAACTCTATTACCATTGTGTGCATTTGCAATTCTTTTTTTTTTTTCTTCTTTCCAATGTTCAACTGGTGCTTCTCAATGACTTAAAATCACCCCTTTTCTGTTATAAAAATTTTATACCCAACATTCATTCCTAGTATACTTTTCTTGATTATATAGTTAATCACATGAGAGCTCTGGTAATGTAATTGAAGAAACTATTATGTCATTTTATTTGCAAATTTATTTTCCTTCAAGTTATGAAAACCCGAGCATACATTTCCTGAATTCCTTTAACTTTTGAATTGCAGGAACTTGGATTTCTGTGTGATAAAAATCAAGGTGAATGCCGCGCCAAATTTTCATGTCACTTGGATTGTTTTGCATGGGTGAAACGTGATAGTTATCTCCCTCAAGGCAGCCAAGGCCTAAAGGTGCTTTTTTTTTTTTTTTTAAACTTTTGTTTTGGTTTTGGCTTTTTTACTAATTTATCAGTTTTCCATTTCCAATTGGCTTTTAGGTAACTTTAAAGTCAATTTAAGTAGTAAACTAGTGTGAGGGAAGTCTAGACTTTGAAATATTTGTATATGAAAGACTTGAAATTCTTTTGAAATACATGTTTGTTACGAGATTTTGCCGGAAATGTTTGTGCAGAGATGTCACATAAATGCTGAAAACTAGATGATGCATAAAGAACTTCTTGGTTTTGTCATTCAAACAATGGAGCAGGCTTACCTCTGATGGATACAAATGCAATGACACTCCAGCGTGATACATATTAGATCACATTTATATGATTTTGAGTGAATTCTGAATTTATGTCATCTAATGAAACTTTTGCATATGTTCTTTTTAGCATGTTATGTTTTTAAATACCTAGTGAATGGTTTTCAAACCATTTTCTTGTATGGCCTGATTCTTATTGTGATTGAAATATGGTTGAAAATGTTGCAATCCTATCTACTTCTCTTTCCATTTTCCTTAGTTTGTATGTTATCACTTGATAATTAATTGGGTCTTCCCAGTTCCTATCTTATTTTGGCATAACATGTCCAGCTTTTAGCATTTTGTCTCTTGGATACATGTATTTAAATTGTTTATAATATTTCAGGCCGTGACAAAAGCCAAATTGGGTTATGATCCACTAGAAGTCAATCCTGAGGATATGGTTCGTTTTGCAAAAGAAAGGCCACAGGTATGTTCAATTAGATCTGTTGGTGCAGTTTTTATTCAATAAGATTAATATTGATATCATTTTGGGTGCGCATTATAAGTTAGGTATTGACTATAAGGTCGTTTTTAGCTGAGGAAACTAAACATACAGAACTATTATCCGAGATCGGTGAATGCTCACTTTAAATGGAGAGGATGGCTATAGACAACACAAGTCGATAAAATAAACACGGAACTGTGTATATTACTGATTGAATGTTGAAGCTGATTTTCTTTTTAGAAAGACCCTTATTCTGTAGGTGGTCAGGTGAAGGAATTATTGCAATGCATGGGCTTTCATTAAAACTACATATGAAAATAAGGAAGGGAAATTGATATTTACTAAGGCGCGGGGGAGGAAATTGACATCACGTATTTATGCTCTTAAGCAGCTTCATGCCAGTTTCCTTCAGCAAAGATTTTTATCCTCGCTAAAACCTATATAAGTGGCTATAGATGATCAAATTAAAGGTTCAATTTGACCAGAGTTTTAGTAATCAAAGTTCAAGTTATCTATTTCGTGTAAATAATATAACTTTTACTGTGATAGGGTTCTCAAAAAAGCTTTACTGTGCTAGATAGGGTCCCAAATACATAGGTCAACTATTATTTGTCATTTAAAAGTGGCTCATTCCCTAAGTGACCAGCAGAAACCATTTAGCATACCTTTCATAGTATATCAATCCTCTCTTATACGGTGTGTATTTATCTTGAGAACATTAACACAAGCTATTTGAGCTTGGTCTTGGTCTAGGATTTCTTACTGCGAGGGAAATTGCCTGATGTGAAAGTGTGATTTATGCGTGTCTGCTTGCACCAACATCAATTCTTTGGCAAAATTGACTAAACATATATCCCTTGACATTTAAGTAATTGTACATTTATAAGTTTATTATCCTATTTAGACTCAGTAGTTTTTTGGTGCTAAACTGTTTGGTTTATTACAAGTTGTGTTGCTTAATATAACATCAACTAGAAACTTGCAGTATGATTCATATGACCTCGAGTTAAATTCTCCCCCCTGTTCTTGGTGGAACTTGCTTGACAATGTTTATTTAATAGTATATTCTTGTAAGCATCTAATTATTATTTTCCAAACTGGAGAAATAAAAGGTCAAAAATTGCATTTGCGAATGTGAAACTATCAAATAAATTTAAAATCTGGTTTTCTTCAATAACCTAGAGAAGTTACTTTTGAGCTCTGATCGTCATTTTGCACTTTTAGTGAACATTTCATTTGTTTCATTGATGGAAGACTCCATTGAATTTAACTCCTTTTCAATTACATTGTTTTGACATTGCAGATGATGGCATCATATTCAGTTTCTGATGCTGTTGCAACGTATTACCTTTATATGACTTACGTGCACCCCTTTATTTTCTCCCTAGCAACCATAATCCCCATGCCACCAGATGAAGTTTTAAGGAAAGGAAGTGGGACTCTTTGTGAAATGCTTCTAATGGTCCAGGTGAATAATTGGACCCATGCCATTGCTGAAACTTATGGTTCATTGCTTTTGCTAATTTTATATTTCTGATTTTCTGGCTTTATACTCTAAGTTATATGCCTTTTGGTCCCTCTAAGTGCTGGTGTCCAACTAAATGTAAGAAATAAATCAGAAACTAGAAGAAGCAAAAGTTCAGCTATTTCAGCTTCTGACCTCTATAAAGTTTATTATTATATCTTAGACTATTTGCTCTTATGCTGCTTGCAGGCATACAAAGCAAATGTTATCTGCCCTAATAAACACCAATCTAATCCAGAGAAGTTCTATAATAATCATCTTCTTGAGAGTGAAACTTATATTGGTGGCCACGTGGAATGCCTAGAAAGTGGTGTTTTCAGATCGGATCTTCCCACAAGTTTCAAACTCGATCCATCTGCTTTTGAGGTAATCATCTTTAACAATTTCTCTTCAATTAAAATTTCCATCCTTTTGTTATAAAGTTTAGTTATCGAAGAATGAAATAAGATGTTGAAGACAATTGTTAGTTGAATGCTAAAAAAATGCAAATTATCTGGTGCATTTCATCAAGATGACCTTTATGTATGTCCTTTGGACTTCTGAATTCAACTTCTTTTTGTTTCTAGAATGATAAAATCCCCTAGCATAACCATATCTTACATTTGGAATATTAGGTAAAATATTACTACTACTTTGATAAAATACAATGAGTTTCTTAGTAGCCTAGTTGGGCTGCATCCTTTTAATATCCTTATGCTTATATAGCGACGCTTTTCTCTATAATCAGTTTGAAAAAAAATTAGTCACTTTTTTGTCATGAAGGCTTTATCTCCTACTAGACTTTCTTTGCATGCCAATATTACTGAAAGCATAATGTTTTATCCTTACAGCAATTACTTGATAATCTTGATCGGGACCTGCAATATGCTATTAAAGTGGAAGGAAAGATGGACCTGGAATCAGTTACAAACTATGATGAAGTAAAGAACGCCATAAGGGAAAAGGTAATGAGACCCTTATATGAACCCTGCATTAACTAACTGATTCTCTCTGTGGAGTAGAGATATTAGACAGGTTTTCTTAGTTTGTAATCCCTCCTTATAGATGTTATCTTCTATGACTCGAGTTGTCCCATGTATTAGACTACCGCGTTTTATAGTCGTGCAAGAGTTGGATTTCTTCTCCTAATTCTTAGCATCTTCTCTATTCGCACGTGTGTGAGTTTGTAACAAATGGCAAAGGCATTCTACAATACTGCCTAATGACTGTGTGTTTGCCCTTTAATGTTCAGCTAGTGAAACTGAGGGATGAGCCAATACGTGAAGAATGCCCTCTAATATATCATCTTGATGTTGCTGCAATGTATCCGAACATTATTTTAACAAACAGGCTTCAGGTAATCATAGAATTGCCTAATCCTAAATACTATTTCCTCAATCAATTTATTTGTTTAGACAAAGGAGAGGCTATGTTTAGATGAGCATATCAAATTAGTTTTGGATACATATCATCTGAATATGACCCACACCCTGCTATGTTTATGGGACTCAAACTTAATTTTAGAAATTTACTGTCTTGCTCATTCGCTGTGAGAGGTGAAAGGGGGGTGCTGAAATTTTCAAATGTACTGTAGCTAAATGAATCAGAAAATTTAAATCAAGCATTTCCTTTTTCATTAGAATAATTTGCATATATTTTCTTAAGGATTTGATGTGGAATGGATGTTGGGTTTTCTTATGAAGCCAAACTCAACACAAGAGATTGCTGATAAAGTGATAATATTGTTGAGTTTGACTCTATTAAAAAACTCAACATTGAGTTCTATATCGATACTATATATGTATGTGAAAGTGTGTTTATATGTATAGTTCATAGCAGTCAATAAGCAATCTTCTGCTAAATTGTAAGTATTTGACTGGTGAAACCAATCTTCAAGATTTTAGCCCAATGTTATATGATTTACACTTTACAGTTGATTGAGTGACTTTTCTGTACATTAGAAAGTCTTTTCTTGTATGATAACCTGCTCACTTGGAAATTTTCATCTGATTGCCAATTTATTTCTTGAGTTCATTTAGGCTGACATCTGCTATATAAGCCATCACAAGACCATATTTTCATGATTACATCTTAGACTTATAATGCAATGAACTTGTTTTTTTTCTGCCTCAATTTCTAGCCACCCTCAACAGTCACAGATGAAATATGCACTGCATGTGATTTCAATCGTCCTGGCAAAAACTGCCTTAGGAAGCTTGAATGGGTTTGGCGTGGAGAAGTATATATGGCCAAGAGAAGGTTTAATCATATTTCACTGATGTTTTAAAATTTAATTCAAATTGTTGTGAGAAATTTCCAATGAACTTGGTGACATTATATTTATGCCAGTGATTACTATCATCTAAAGAGGCAGATTGAATCTGAGCTTGTGAATGGCATGGATGGGAAACTATCAAACTCTTTTCTTGACCTACCTAAAGCAGAGCAACAGTTGAAACTCAAGGAACGACTTAAGAAATACTGCCAAAAGGTATGTGTATATCCTTGTCTGCTTCTATTTATTTGAACCAGATAACCAGTTGTTGCTGACAATCTTATCTGTCCATTTCAACTCTTAGGCTTATAAAAGAGTACTTGACAAACCTATTACTGAACTTCGAGAAGCAGGGATCTGCATGCGTGAAAACCCATTCTATGTTGACACTGTCCGCAGGTAGGTTATATAGAATGATCTGTCATTTTTCTTTTAGACTAAGCTATCATGTCTTCTTGAAATTTAGTTTGATAAACTCATGCTAAGTTGTCTTATCTATAATCATTCTCTTGTGTTTTTCATTAGCTTTCGTGATAGAAGGTATGAGTACAAAGGGCTGAATAAAGTTTGGAAGGGACGGTTGTCAGAAGCAAAATCAAGTGGAAATTCTATTAAAATCCAGGAAGCACAAGTATCAATCTCCCAATCCTGTTTACAATAATTGAAAGTTATTAAACTAGAAATAACTCATATATACTTACATTTTCAGGACATGGTAGTGCTTTATGATTCATTGCAACTTGCCCATAAGTGCATTCTCAACTCCTTCTATGGATATGTAATGCGCAAGTGTGTTTCCAGGCTTTTATTTTCTTTTAGTTCCATGTTTCTTGTGAGCCTTTTGGGTTCTTATAGGTCTTTGTCCAATATTAAAATTTTCAGGGGTGCAAGATGGTATTCCATGGAAATGGCCGGGGTGGTTACTTATACTGGAGCTAAAATTATTCAGAATGCCCGCTTACTGGTCGAAAGAATTGGGAGGCCTCTTGAGTTAGACACTGATGGTATTTGGTGTGCACTACCAGGGTCATTCCCAGAGAACTTCACATTTAAGACAAAGTACTTTTTAAGTTACTGAAACATGGCTGCTTTTCTGACTTCTCTGCTTAAGTGTATATGTTCTTCAGTCAGTATGAATATATTGAAGAACCAAAGATCATGTCTAGTAGTTACTTATTTATACTGTGGTTAGGTTGTCAACCTGCTTTACATTTGTTAGAGTTTGGTTTCAATAGACACTGATCATGTTTTTTTGGACGTATATGTCAGAGACACAAAGAAGTTGACTATATCATATCCTTGCGTCATGCTTAATGTTGATGTGGCTAGAAACAATACCAATGATCAATACCAGGTTTGTAAATGACCTTATCTCAGTATTTCTGTAAGTTGTCTTCAAAACTTACTTGAAGTCATCTTGATTCGAAATCAAGCTTTTGCTAGGAAAAAAAACGTGACTAAATGCCAGGTTTCTTGCAGACACTAAAAGACCCTTTAAGCAAAGCATATGCAACACACAGCGAGTGCTCAATTGAGTTTGAGGTGGATGGACCGTATAAGGTGACGCTGACTGAGCACATGAGATAACCTTCAGTTTCTTCTTTTATTAGGTCACTGTCTCTGATCTATTGGTTGTTATATTATTCATAAGATTTTTTTGGTGTAATTTTATGCTTATAGGCAATGATTATACCTGCTTCCAAGGAGGAAGGGATCTTGATTAAGAAGCGATATGCAGTTTTCAATGATGATGGTACCCTAGCTGAACTGAAGGGTTTTGAGATCAAGCGTAGAGGTGAGCTGAAGCTCATCAAAGTTTTCCAGGTATCACATTAACCAGCCGCCCTTGGTATAATAGTGATTTTTTTTATTTTTTTTCCACAGTATGCATCCTGGTTCTTTGTAAACAAAATTACTTTATTTTGATGTTCTTGAACCTTAAATCTTCAATACCCAATGTTGATGATTTAATTTAGACCTTGTGGTTGATTGCTGTCAATTTTTATAATACCTCATTCTAAGAATACCTTTATCCCTCTACTAGAGCTGTTTGCAGGAAACTTTTCTCATCATGGATTTTGCTTCTTGAGTTAACTAAATTCCCTTTTTTTGCAGGCTGAGCTATTTGACAAGTTTCTTCACGGGTCAACATTGGAAGAGTGCTATTCAGCTGTTGCCTCTGTGGCAAATCGCTGGCTTGATCTTCTTGATGTATGTTACTAACATAAATGAGTTTTTTTAATAATGGAAACACACTGCAACATTTATTGCCCACTTAGAAGTATTATTACTCCAAGAATTTCAAAGAATATATCATACCCTCCTATAATTTCAGAATCAGGGAGAAGATATTGCGGATAGTGAATTGCTTGGTTACATTTCAGAATCAAGCACAATGAGCAAGTCCTTAGCAGAATATGGTGAACAAAAGTCATGTGCAGTGACCACTGCAAAGCGCCTAGCTGATTTCCTTGGGGATGCGATGGTTAAGGACAAAGGATTGCTGTGTCAGTATATAGTTGCATGTGAACCGAAGGTATAGAATCATTTTAGTTTTCTGAGTAGAAGTTTATCTGCTTATAATTCATACTGAAGCAAAAACTGTGAAATGGCCCTTGACACCAAAAATGCACGTTTCTTTTTTGTTAGCTTTTTTGCTTTTGAATTTTTGGATAATGAAACAGTAAATTATAGCATTCATTCAATAATTGATCAGTCCAAATTATTCTGCCTAAGATTTTAATGTTAACTTGATAGATTCTAGTCAATTGACTTTTTAATTTTCCTTTCTGCATGATCTATTATAATGATCGGATAAGAAAAAGTGTGATTCATTCTCTGGATGAATGACTATAGCAGATAAATAACCAGTATGACTAAATTTATCATGGACATGCATATTTGTCTTTGCCTTGTCTGATGATCGGATCTCTCTCTCTCTCCCCTTTTGTGATGAGTTTTGCATGCACTTTGATAAGTATGTGCATTCTTCTGATACAATCGTAATAATTGCGTCATATTTTCTTGACACCTATTGTGCTATTTAGAATCTCCCGCCACAGTTAGTTTATGCATGAAGATATAACATCAGACATGGAATAAAACACCAAACAAACGAGCTATGGAATTTGTTGCCTAGCTAGGTTTTGTGTGTTCCTCTCCTGTACCCCAACAATTTGTCATAGTAATGTGACCGGTATTTTTCCCATATATTTTACCTCTTTCAATGCTGCAAAATTTTGTGGCCTTCAAGGCTATTGACATGCTGCTGCATTGAACAGGGAACCCCGGTGAGTGAGCGTGCTGTTCCGGTTGCAATTTTTGAGACTGAAACAGGTTAAATAATTTCCATTGAAGTTATGTTAACATAGTTGTGAAATAAATCAAGTACTTATGCTGGCAAGAAAAATGGATTGCAGAAATCATGAAGTTCTATCTCAAAAAGTGGTGCAGAGTCTCATCAGATGTTGGGATCAGGTCAATTATTGATTGGGCATACTACAAACAAAGACTTAGTTCAGCTATTCAAAAAATTGTAACCATTCCTGCTGCTATGCAGAAGGTGGGGATGCTGATTATTTCTGCTGAATATTCTTCTTATTATTTTTTCCTGTAGTTGAGACCATATTTGACAGGTTGCAAATCCTGTCCCGAGGGTTGTCCATCCTGATTGGTTGCACAAGAAAGTTCGTGAAAAAGAGGACAAATTTCGTCAGAGAAAGTTGGTTGATATCTTCTCTCGAAAACAGAGAGATGATGCTGTGAGAGTGAGTGGTAATCTTGAAGTCAATGATCAAGCAACAATTGGATTTGGAAATAATGATACAGACATGGAAGATTTTAAGAACACTGGAAAAACTTCTTTGAGACCTCAACCTATTGTTCATTCCTTTGGGATCAATAGAGAACAGCATCAGGCCAAGAAAAGTACTTTTGTTGAAAGCACAGTGCAAAATGATGGAGATGTAAGTGGACTTGAGCAGTCAACCCATCCATTGCGCAAGGTTTATGAGGAGAGTATTGACAAAGCTGTAGATTATCAAGGATGGCTGGAGATAAGGAAGAGAAAGTGGAAAGAGACCCGGGAGAAGAGAAAACGTCAAAGGTGTTCTTTTCTAATTTCTGCAGTGAGAGGGTGGGGAGGTTATTGTGGAATGATGCTTTTGTGAATCCAGTCTTTACATTTTCACTTTCGTGGGGGTTGTATGTGTTTGAAATTTTATTTTGTAATGCATGTTCAATTTATTTAGTGATATGGCTAATACACAAGAAAATGCTATATTTACAGGCTAGAAAATTATAAGAAATCCAACCTTAGCGGTGCCGATGCGCCCCGCAACATTCCCAATTATGACCAGGGTCGAGGCAAAGTTGGGGTTAATTCCTATTTCCAGAGGCACGACTTAGCACTCACGCGGTGTCACTGGCAGGTGATGCATTTTTTACAAATTTAATATTTTGGATTTTTTTCCTCAATGACATGAGAAGTGATATATATATATATATATATATATACATTATTTTATGTATTTATTTATTTATTTTTATGTCAGATTCTTCAACTTGAGCCAAGTGGAATGCCTGGTCAATTTTTTGCTTGGATAGTTGTGGAAGGAGTAATGCGTAAAATTCCCATACTAATTCCTAGAGTTTTTTACCTCAACTCTAAAGCACCTGTTACTGAAGAATTTCCTGGTAGACTAGTAAACAAGATTCTTCCCCATGGGCACCAAATGTATAATCTGATTGAGGTAGATAATTTTAAGATTATAAGACAGTTATGTTCCAATATCAGAACAAAAAGTTTAAAGTTATGATATACAATTTAATCTTGGCCTGTTTTAAAGGTTATAATTGATGAAGACCAATTTAGGGCTGAAAGCAAGAAATTAGCTGCTCACCTTGCAGATCCTGAAGTTGAGGTATCTTTTACTTCTCTGGATTTATAAACTACTGTATCCATTGAATGCTTATTTGAATACCTTGATGTACCTTGTTCATTATAGTATGAACAATCTTCGTTGGGAGTTCTTCTAAGATCTTTGACTTAACAACGTTTCTCTGGCATTGATTTTTTTCTTTTTTCTGCATTTAATACATTTGGAAAGATTACAAATTTTTTAATGTAATGTATTATACTATAACTTCATAATTCATTGAGACTATTAGATTAAAACTGCATCTTTCATTGAAAAGTTAATGGTTTACTCATTGCGAGGCCTATTCAGCGCAATGAACTTTCAGCCGTATCAAAGAAAGCACATTTTTTCTTTTGTGCTTCTTTTATGTTGAAACTTGCGCAGTGTCAAATGTTTCAATTTTGTTGTTAAGGATCTACTTGGAGTTGGACAGTACATGAAACTTCGGCCTTGCTCACATGATCGTACCAATTTTGTTTAATATGAATTTTGAACTTTTATTCCAGAGAAAGATACTCCTAGTTGGTGCAAATTTCTCGCTGGCATCTGATTTTTTTTTCTTATATTATTTTTTTTTCATTGTGGTGAAGGTTGTGAGGTACTGAGGTTAACTTGTTGTCATGTCTATTCAGTTAACCACATTCCTGATCTTTCTAAAGTTTGACAAAATTATCCTTGAATAGTAGGTTGTATTAAATATTATCTACTGCTGTTAATAATCTAAATTTTGTTGTCCATACTGAAATTTATGTTGATGTCAGTGAATTGTGAAATCTATTTTTACCTACTTTAGAGCAAGTCTCGGACTTAATTTTGTTCTAAGATGACAAGCATGTGAAACTTTGACAGGGTATATATGAAACAAATATTTCTCCAGAGTTTAATGCTATCCTTCAGATTGGTTGTGTCTGTAAAGTGGACAAATCAGCGAAAAAAAGAAACTCCCAAGAAGCTTGGAGGTTGAGTGATTTGCATATGAAGACAACAACTGAGTGTCCATATCTTGAAAATTCAATTTCTTTCCTTTACTTGTATCATAGGTATGCCATTGTAAAATTTGTTGTTTTAGGAAGGGAAAATGTGCGATATGGTTGAGTTATATAGCTGCTATGATATTTATGCTTAATTGTCATTACTAATTTTTTCAGCATCTGTGATGGGCGAGCTATGTATGTTGCATATTTTCCTTCTTCCAGTAGAATAGCTGTTGTGGTTGTCACTCCTTTCCAGAGCAAGGAATTATCACCTCAAATGCTGGAAAGGCAATTTCGTGAAGCTAGTCAGTCATTATCCTTTCAACCTCCCATGGAAAATGAAAGTATCACATTCAAGGTACATTCACTTAGCATAAGAATACTATTTTTTTGTATTACTATTTTCATTTATTCTTGTAATGTGCTTTGCTTTTGATTAGGTGGATTATGTTGGTTATGTGAAAGATGCTCAAGGAAACCTGCAGAGGATGGTTACTGAATACAGGTTTACTTCGATTCCTAGTCATTTAATTGTCAATAATAACTGGTTAGCTTGTTATGAAATCCTTACAAATATAGTCGAGTAGAACTGTCATGCATTAGCTACTATTAACAAATACTTAAGGTAATTATTAAGATGGAGGTCATCCTGTTATATCTTGCAAGAACATGGAAAAGAAAAGAATGAAAATTTGTGCAAGCTGATATTTTTTTTTCTTTTGCTGTTTGGTGATAAAATCAATTCTTTCAACTTCGACAATTTCCAAAAAATGTTCACCACAATAATACAATAAGCCTTGCATCATAATCCCTCTATGCGAGTTCTTTTTTTTCTTTTTTTTTTCTCAAAAACTTGTGTAGAATTTTGGAGGTTTTCTTTATTATCAAGTTACTGAAATGTATATTATTGTTGCATATTGTTTATTTCTTGGAAATTTTATTTTTGTCCTCTCAAACAAATTTTTTACTTATTCCTTCTCCAGGAACATAACCTGCATGAATTTTGATATAGTTTTTACCTACATCAATTTTTCAGTAGTTCTTCTCCTGCCTCTCACCGACTAATATTTTCCCCTAGAAGCCCCATAAGCCAGATAACATGATCTTGTAAACAGATCTACGAAGTGTATTTGCTAAGTAAGAAGATCATTCCATGCAGATGTGTTACTAACATTTATTATCCTTTTTATAACCCTGGAAAGAGACAATAATATATAGAACAACATGTATCTTAAATGAGTAAAAAAATGCACATGCATGCTTGGTAGAGGGAGAAAACCAAGGTCATTTCACGCTATGCTTTCTTAATGGCACCTCTACAATGTCAGGGATAATATTATGATCTTATTGGTCTTTTTAATGTAAATTTAAATGATGTAAAGTGAAAATCAAATTGGATACAAAGTAGAATTTATTTTATCTGTGATTTGTGGAGACCACACAAGGACTGGCACATTTTGCATGTAAGAATCAGACAAGGTTAGGTGAAAACCAACTTGATGTGCTGGTTGACAGCATGATCCGAAAATTTACAGGATATGTGCTATATTTACATTTTAAAGTATGTGTATTTTACCACCTGGCTTGTGTACAATTGATAAAACAGTTTAGTTAAAGAATTGGGTGCCCAAAGTTGGGGCATTTTGTAAGTATGTTAGATACTTGGAAACAAGAGGGAGCAAACTGACTTGGTAAAAGGAAAATGAAAGAAATCTGAAGATTATACTGTTGTGTGGTTAGTGCAATATTGAATAGACAATGCCCTATAAAGTTTTTACCAATATCTCAAGCAGTGTCTACATGTCAATCCAGATGGTCCATGGTCTTTAATTCTTCTTCAAAGCTTCTCCAATCACTTTGTTCTTTTTCTTGATCCTTTCTCAGTATCGAATCGTGGATTCTGCGAGTTAGTATTTCTGTATTTCCTTGTGTAAATCCTATTAATTTTTTACATGTATTGATATTTCTCCTTTGCATATTGTGTTGGCAGACATCGGCATCAAGGACCTGTAATTGCTGTTATAGAGTGCCCTAATATTCAGCTGTTGAAGTCTGGCATACGAGCATTGGAAGATTTTCCTTGTGTTTCCATACCCTCTAATGCCCGTGATAGCCAATATCAGGTGATCAAATATACTAAGTACTGTATTTTTTGTTTGTGGATTTTATTTGTGTTGAGCACAACTGTACTAGTCAATGAAGTCAAAAGAACAGATCTCGTCAACTCTCTGAGGCACAAGGCTCACAGCACTTATGCGTCTTGCTGAAATTACCTTCACAAACTGCGTTGGCCATCTTCTCTTTGGTTGTAGTCTTATTCAACCTATTAAAATAACTAAAAGCTAGGTCAATCCGTCAATAATTAATATTATCTATTTCATATAAATATCTCAGTGATGGCCTTTAAATTATAGATATTTCTTGAATTATCATTTTTTAGCATATGAGAATAGTATATATAATATTTTCATAATGGTGCACTGTGCTTTGGCCATTTGTGCTTATTATTTTTTACTTGTGCATCACGCAATATGGGACATCTCGACTTGAGCACAACTAAATAGACTATTTTGGTTTTAACACATTGCTTCATTCTTTATTTGTATAGGCTATTGGGTGGCAAGTAATTGCTGCAAAAATTGGAATACAACGATGTGCTGCATCGTTGCAATGGCTGAATGAGAGAGTGGCCCTATCTCGATATGCCCATGTAAAAGTTGCTGCACTCATTTCTGATATGCTGGTTATTGAGCACTATATCTGTTTCAGTTGCTTTACTAAGAATAATTTTGATTGTACAGGTTCCATTAGGAAACTTTGAAGTTGATTGGCTCATATATACAGCTGATATCTTTTTGTCGAGAGCTTTGCGTGATCACCAACAGGTTGCGGCTGTATTTATTGCTTGATTGAAATCTTCTTTGCTTTCTCTTTCAGCCAGTAGTAGACATAAATTAATATAACGAGTTAGTTGGCTGCTTGCATTTCACATCCTAGGTGTATTTCACATTTATGATCTTCCGAACTTTGTTCATTTTAAAGGTACTTTGGGTATCTGATAACGGCTTTGCAGACTTGGGAGGGACTAATGAAGAAGGACCGTGCTTTATTGATGAGGTAAGTGATTTGACCTTCAGACTATGTTTTGTTTTCCCAGGGGTTGTGGCTCTTTTTATCAGTCATACTGTCATACTTGTTGGTGATATTATACGAAATACTTATTCTCTTGTAAGATTCTTGAAGTTGACATCTGTTAATTTAACTAGGTCAATCAACCTGTTCTAACTTATCCTGGTGCATATAGAAAGGTGACAGTTGAGCTTAAGGTATAAGCTGCTACTCTCTCTGTCTTCTTCTAAACCCCATCCACCCCCTCCATTTATGTGATTAAAATTATTTGTATCTCTAATTCTTTTAGATACATCACCTAGCTGTCAATGCTCTACTGAAAAGTAACCAAGTGAATGAAATGGAAGGAGGTGCTTTATTTGGCCTAGACCAGGAATTGAACTCCACTTCTGACAAGCAATATTCTTTAGATGAGGCTACTTCCTGTGCATCTGCGTTTCGTGTTCTTAAGCAGTTGATCCAAAAATGCCTTGCTGATGCAGTTACATCTGGAAATGTGTTTGCAGATGCTGTATTACAGCATCTGTACCGATGGCTTTGCAGGTTGCTGAATGTGAGCTTTTATTCCGTATATCACATCATCTTTCTGCTAATCCCTTTCCAAATGTGTATTGCAGCCCAAAGTCGAAACTTCATGACCCAGCTCTGCATCGCGTTCTTCATAAGGTAATATTTATCCCACGATGTGATGCATGGGAGTTGGAACATTTGCACGACATTCACAAAATGCTATTTTTTATTTTTTAACATTGTTTCAGCTGATTGCTGTTCCTACTCTCAAAAAGACTTTCATGTTTGTTTGGAGAGGCTATTATAAATTGTACTATTGTAACATTTTAACAATTCTTCAGCATCTAAAATGACAAAAGGGCTTTACATCTAATTGACTTGTCAGGTTTTACTGCTCGATAGCCGACAAACAGATCATTTCTTGACATGCATCATTACCTTGAATTATGTTTGCTTTATGTCATTAAAGGTTTGATTAGTTTGTATCATTTATTAATGATATTATTTTTGGCAGGTTATGCAAAAGGTCTTTGCTTTGCTAATGGCAGAGCTTCGCAAATTAGGGGCAGCAGTTGTATTTGCAAGCTTCAGCAGAGTTATAATTGATACAGGGAAGTCAGATCTATCCGCAGCTAAAGCTTATTGTGATAGTGTACTTAAAACATTGCAAACAAGGTTTGCCTCTATATGCGTCCTGATGGCCTGTTACTGTCAAATTGTTACTCATTTCAAACTTTTTTTCGTTGTAGCAGAGATTTGTTTGAGTGGATTGAACTTGAACCCTTCCAGTTTTGGAATTCCTTGCTCTTTATGGATCAGGTTAGTGGTCTCTTAGTTGGTCAATTACCTGTTCCTAAGAAATATATATGTGCATGTTCAGATGAATTTGAATATAATCATCTATTTGAAATTATTTATCTTTACATTGTAATTGTGATAAGAAACATCTCTATAACAGACCCCACATCTACTCTTGGATGGTCAGAAAATTTTATTTATGTAATTTTGGACAACAATATAATTAAGTACATCATGCAAAAATGGGTCAATTTTTTTATTCATACTAAATCTTTGAGTCTAGTTCTGAAGACTGGGAGTTAAATTAGTAATTAAAGGGTTCGTGCATTGCCAAATGAGTGGGCGCCCGATAATGTAATAGCCAACAATTAAAAAATGGGTTTGGAACTGAACAAGTATTTGAATCATATTGCAAAAGACATTATTTGGTCCAAAGTGTCATGAAACATAACTTAGTAATGAAAAATAAATTCTGGACACCCATCTAGAATATCTATACATAATGAGGGGTATTAGATTAGTGATGCATCCTGAGAGTGAAGAATCTCTAAACTTTTGTGTGATGTCCTGTATGAGTAACAAGGATTTGGCGCACAATTTCAAAATTATGATAGCAGCACAATGAAATCTGGTACCATATAGTTAATTAATTTGGGTACTCTGCTGGTATTTCAAAGAGTTCACATCTTGCTCTTCCCCTAAAAAATGCCTGTGTGCAACTTTTCTGCTGAAAAAAAATCTATACTTTGTTCTCAGCATGATATATGTTGGAATTATAGGAACTAAAATCCTAAATAATATATGTTTTAATTTTCCATCTTTTCTGATAAATTAGGATTCCATTTCCGGTGACAATTTTTTTTATGTTTGTACTTTTAATTACTGCTGGTTGTGGTGTTATTTCTTTTCATAATTCCTTTATTACCTCCCCCCTTTGGTTGGCTGGTCAGACATTAGTGTAATATTTATCTTTTTTTTTCTCAATGTTAGTACAACTATGGTGGAATTCAAGCTAGATCAGAAGATAGGTCCACAGAAGAATGTTCCAAAGCAAGTGCAGAAAGCATAGGTGATGACTTTCAAGTAGATATCATCTCTAACTGGACAATAGCAGAAAACTTAACAAAAGAAACTCAGGTGGGTCAATCATTCGTGGAGAAATTTACTTGTTGGTTTCAGAGGATCTTATGATTGAATTGTCTCCTTTACTATTGCAGAGCTCATTAGCATGTTTTAGCTCATTCTTGAAATATCAATTCTCAACAAGAAAAAGAAAAAATAGATGCTCTACCAGCTTTAGGACTGTGTAGTAATCATAGTTAAGAGTCATTAAAAAAAAAAAACCTGCCCATAAAATTGGCATCAAGGATGTTTCACATTTCAGAGAAATCCTGTTCAAAATTCTCTAGATTCTGAACAAGCTAGAATATAAATGCTACAATTAAGGATCAGCTGCATAATTGTCTATTCTGCCCATAATTGACTTTTTTTGTCATACAGGAGCACTTCATCTTGATCGTGTCCGAGTTTTTGTATTTTCCCTGGAAGTTTGCACAAGAAGAGTCTGCAAAACGTGCATCTGCAATGGGCGATCTTTGCACTCCATCAATAACTGCTTCAACGGCTGAAATTATTGAATCACAGATGACAGAATTCCTTAAGAAAAAGGTACTGTTTTATATACATTTGAAGTGTTTTTTTTTTCCAACCTTATCTATAAAAATATTGTACTCGCTTATACAATTTTTTTTCCCCTACAGATTGGATCTGACTTCACCGACAAACTTCTTAAAATTGTTTGCGATCCACGTCTACATATGACAGGAAAAAACAAGTCTCAGAGTAATCCTACTGAAAATCTGCAATCTTTGAACAACATCCGTATGGAAGATTCTGCACTGGATTTCATCAAGTATGTATGTGCAGTTTTGGCACTGGACCAAAAAGTTCAGCATGAAGTTCTGGTAAAGCATACCTACATTTTCTAAGCACAAAGTTCTTCTTTAATTGCATGTTTTTCATCTATAGGAGCTTTTAACCTTGCACATCATTTTCCTGAAAAAGTATATAGATGATATCCATCCATCCATGTCTACTTAATAGCAGCATTTCACCATGCGGATCTCAACATTTGATTTGGAATTTATTTTTTTCCATGTGAATATTTTCCTTCTATTTTTTTCCTTGAAGCTAGTGAATGTTCATTTGTTTGACCCAAAGAATTTTTAATGTTCTCTGCAACGTTTTCAGTTCATTATTTTATTAGGTTTCACTGCTTCGATAATATTTTTAGTATTTATTTTTCTTTTCAGCAGCTCAGTTTCTGCAAATAGGATGAGCAGTCATCCTTTTGGCATTATCCAGTAGATTTTTATCTTAGTAGTCTGTACCTTTATATATTCAAGATGACTTATTCCTGAAACTACTTGAGCAATGATGTGCACAACAATTCATAACGAATTGAGAGTATTATACATCCATGATTTCATACATAGAGGATGCAATCATAATACATAGTACGCTTTTGCTCATTTGATAACGCTCGGTTGTTGAGAATTAAAAATGTTTGGTTTAACCTTTCAAGTAACTTGTTATCTTGGCTTTTCACAGGTCATGAGGAGGAATCTTTTGAAGTTGGTCCGCGTAAGGGAATTCGCTCCAGAAGCTGAATTTCAAAATCTACACACGTCCTTGACTTTACCAAATGTTGTCTGCAGGTAAAAGTGGCCGCATTACATTTTTCTGGCCACTCTTCAGTATGCTCCTTTATTTCTGTCCTAGCAGTTTCATATCTATCGAGAAAGACATGGTTTCATTCAATTTCTTTCAACCATCCTGTTGGCAGTTACTGCAACGACTCAAGGGATCTAGACTTGTCTCGTGACAGAGCATTAAAAGGTCAGGAATGGCACTGTGCTGTGCCTCAGTGCGGGCAACCCTACGATCGTGAAGCAATGGAGAACGCTCTTCTTCAGATAGTTCGTCAGAGGGAGAGGCTCTACCACCTCCAAGATCTGGTGTGCCTAAAGTGCAACCAGATCAAAGCTGCACACTTGGCCCAACATTGTTCGTGTGCTGGATCATTTGCTTGCAAGGAAGATTCCTCGGAGTTCCTTACCAAAATGAAGATCTTCCAAAGCGTAGCCGTCGATCAAAAGTTTCAGCTCCTCCAAGAATGCGTCTCTTGGATCCTGGAAGTCAGATGGCAATGACCACATATTAAGGTGGTTACAACTGGATTGACATGGTTATTAAATTCTGGTGGGTCTTGCAGAATTCAACTGTATAGTATAGTTAGCTTTTTACTGGTGCTATTTAAAGGGGGTAATTGTGTTAATTTAATTTCACCTACATACCTTCAGCTAAGCTTACTTGATACTAAAGATTTGTACATGTAAACTATTGACTAAATCAATGGCAATGAAAGTTGAGCCATGAATGACTTTTTATCTCACGTGGCTTACTTCATATGAAATGACTTGAGAAATTTTTTTGCAATAATCAATTTGATTTCTGCATATTCTTTTATAACACGTTCAATTAAGAAACTCCTTTTAACCCTACTTTTAATGTGTCTGCTTAATTTTATCCTTGATAAACTATTTGTTCTTTTTTATTAGTTTCATTTGTGGTTTCATATATTTGTAGGACTGGATGAATAAATAATATTTCTCTATTATATGCATGATTGTTTCACAACATCCTTCCCATTAAAAAGATAATAATAATAATAATAATAAATTAAAAACAACAACACATACATTTATTCAAAAGTCTCATAATTTCAAATTTGCAATTCCAACTATCACATAATACACTTTATATTTCTCTAAAATATCTAAAATGCATCAAAAAATTACAATAAAGTTGATAAAAAAAATAATACAAAATTTTCTGAATTATTCCGGTATAGATAGCCTAATGAATACATAACGTCTTTTCCTTTTTTTCAGCATCATCCTTAGTTATAACGATTAATATTCAATATAAGTACTTAACAATACTTTGGTTGAACACTAATGTGCACTACATCAGATAAAAATAGTAAAAGCCTATTTTTCTAACAGCAACAACCGCTCCAACTCTCTTAAACCTCCAGGGATCAATACTTTGGTTGAATACTAATATGCACTGAATCATCTGTTTGGTTTCTGGTGAAATTTTTTTTATGAAATTTGATTTTTTCTTCGCCAAAGTGTTTCTGCACCAATTAGTCGAGGAGTTCTCCATATCCTATTTATGATTTTGGCAAAAATGGAATGAACATGATTATGAACTAGCAATTTAGGACACAAATAGTTACAAAAAAATCGATACATTATATCAATATGCAATAAATTTTTTAATGAACACCAATACGCATTTTTAAATTCTTGGCATTTATTATGAGCGCGACGATTCCACACAAAATCCATGCCAAAAATTTAAAGGAGGGTAGAATTGTTCTATTGGCCCAATGATTATATTCGTCTCAATAAGTATGTCATAGACTCATTATATATGACAACATTGGTGGGTAATCGTTGTGAGATTGCTTTATTATTAATTTTTAAATAAATCATCACTTTTCAATACAAATGTTATTACTTTGTAATATAAATGGTTCATAAATTATTTTATTGAATTATTAATTTTCATTAATTGAGTACCACTTTTTCATTTTTCACTTCTTATTCATTTAATGAAACCCACTCTATGGGATGGTCTTATGCAACACTTGTTCATTAAATTAATACTCCCTACGTCCCAACAACCTTTTCATTATTTTCTAATTTATTTATCTCAATACACTCCTTATCCTCTAAAAATAATAAAAGTTTTAAAATAAATAATCTCTCACTATATATTAAAAAAAAAGCATTCTCATCTAACTCACATAACTTATTTTATCATTTATTTATTACTTAAAATTACTATAATGCTCCTAAAAGTCAATAAAGTTTGTAATTTTTTTTTTTTTAAAACTCGATAATTACAATAACAATGAAAAGTTAATCGGAACGGAGGAACTTCTGTGTATGTCAACTTCTATAGTATGATAGTATTGAGTTGGATTGAGAATTATTATTATTATTATTATTTATTATTATTATTTGGGTAATATTACTGTGCACTTGGGTGCACCCTATAATACGGTGCACCCACTTTTAGAAACGTATGTAATTATGAACAAAAATATATATAATTATGAATAAAAATGTAGTATTCACTTTGTTAGTAAATTTTTTGTTAGTTTTTTTAATGAAAAATTGAGTGTAAAAAAATATACAACTATTAAAAAACATGTATACATTATTGAATAAAAAGTATACACACATGAATGCTAGTTTTTTAATAAAAAATTGAGTGTGAAAAAAGTAGTATAAAATTTTTAAAAAAAAACATGTAGTATACAATATAGAATAAAAAATTATACACATATACGCAACATTAACTCTTATTATTTTTGAAAGGCTGATTGAGAATTATTTTTTTTATTAAAAAAAGTGCAAAAAGATTTGGTACAAACAATAAAAAAAATAGTGAGTTTGTTTGCAGCTTAAATTATTTACAAAACCCGAAATTAAGTTGGGGTGGGGTTAGGGCTGGGGAAAAATACCGAAATTTTGGTATACCGCCCTTATCATAACGAAAAATATCGATTTTACCGAAATTTTAGGTATGCCGAAATTTTTGGTAAGGTATGATACCGTATTGAAAATTTTGGTACGATAAAGGTATATAAATAATCAATACCGCGGTATTTTGGTATATGCCGAAATACCGTAAAATATTTAATTTTTTGAGTTATATGATACGATATTACCATATTAGATGATATATACAATTATAATTATTATTTATGTATTATAATTTTTAATTAAATTATATATATACACTATTTTATTAAAGATTAAATCTAAAATCCTACTGTATATTTCTTCATAATTATAAATTATTGATAAAGATCATTGACTTACATGATATTAGTACTTATTTTTTAATTAAGTAATTCTATGTATATGAAAATTTAAAAGTGTTGATTTTAATATAAGTTCCATATATTTTTGTGTAGATCTCTTAGGTACTATTTATTTAATGACAAACACTTTGTAAAACGGGTTTAGATATATTAATTATGTAAACTCGGTTACTGTTTAGTACATAAAAAATTACTCTTTAGCACATGAATTGTTACTTTTTAAATTAAAAAATTACTCTTCAAATTCTTGTAAATCCCGATGTATCGATTACTTTAAGTACATGAAAAATTACTTTTTAGAGATACGAATTATTACTCTATTGTGTAAAAATTATTACTCTTCAAAGAGTTATTTTTTATATATTAAAGAGTAATATTAAAAAATAAGGCTTACCTGTAAACCCGGTTTTCATGAGACTTACTCTTATTTAATTTGGTCGTTTGCAAATTGTCGTATATTTTTGAATTTGTTATTTATTAGAGTATGTTTTATAGCTATCTTTCACTTTTCTAGTACATGGTTTTTATAAGATTTATTGAATTTTAGATGTATAACGGTATAACAAACTATGTAATAGGATGATATATACCGATATTTTAGGTATGGTATGGCATACCGAAATATTGGTAAATAGAAGGTATACTATTTTCTTATACCGAAATATTGGTATACCGAACTAAGGTATACCGAAAGTTTAGGTAAGGTAACGGTATGATTTTTTAAATACCGAAAATTTCGGTACGGTATATGGTATGACCAAAAATCTTCGGTATGCCATACCGCCCACCCCGGGGTTAGTCTCTCAAAAACTAAAATTCGGAGTATTTCTGAACGTTATGAACAAAATCTGACTCCAGAAAAATAGTTTGGAAGTAGCTGTTGCTTTTAGTTCCTGTGAGTGATAATTTTCTTGAAAGCTGAAAACAGTACATTTCTGTTAATTCTGCAATCAATCTTCGATACCTGGAATCTAATCCAGTGAGTCATTGAAAGGAATTCGAAAACCGAGAGAAAATCAGGAGAAGGATAGGATGGAAGCTGTCCAAAATGACAACGGCAACGCCGCCGCCGGAGAGGAGGAAGAGCCTCTGGTAGGTCCCGGTCCGGCTCCAATCCGCCGGCCTAAACGTCCCTTGCAATTTGAACAGGCCTATCTCGATGCCCTACCCTCCGCCAACATGTATGTGTGTGTTCTGTTCTAAACCAAATTTTAGGGTTTAGGGTTTTTTATTTAAAAATGAAAATTTGCTGAAGTTTTAGTTAACTCAGAGTCGAATTCAATGCAGGTACGAGAAGAGTTACATGCACCGCGATGTTGTTACGCATGTTGCGGTGTCCGCGGCTGATTTTTTCATATCTGGGAGTGAGGATGGTATGAATTTTAACAGTATTTAAGATGCTTAGATGCGTCATATGGATTTATTTCAGTGTTGCTGATCTTAAGTTTGGATATTTATATTAAAGTTTTCTTCATGTTTGGAATACACTTCAATTTCATTTTCTTGAAACATCAGCTATCATGTAGGTGAGAATATACTCTGTTTTTCTTTACTGATTGCTAGCTTGCATATTGTGGTATGAGTAGTTGAAGCATTTTGGTTTCTTGTTTCTGATGCTGCGTGGTTTTTTTGTGGGCTTTTTGATTGGCTTGCTCTAGACTTTGTTGATTTGTTTGTGAGATTCTTACTGGATTTTTTAATTACTTTACTCATAATGTAATTGCAACGATGTAAAACATCAGCTTCAGTTTGCTGTTTCTGTCCTGGCTGATTTCATCTAGTGGTACGAGCTGTTAAGGTTTTTGATTGTCTGATTCTCTGAGGTGTGATTTATTGTGGGTCTTTGAACTTGATTGTGAAGACTCTGTTGATCTGATTGAGAGAATCTTGCTCGATTTTAAATTTTTTAAAAATCTCCACATTTCTATTATAGCAATACACTATAATTGTACTCATGCTATACAGAATATATGTGAATTATATTGGTTATGTTGCAGTAGCCATCATTGTATTAAATTTTGTGTTTTTACAGGCCACATAAAATTTTGGAAGAAAAAGCCCATTGGTATAGAATTTGCAAAACATTTTAGGTCCCATCTTGGTCCAATTGAAGGCTTAGCGGTGAGTTCCTCTGTTTTCTGGTGTTTTTAATAGTATTAAGATAATTTTTTTTACAATGTTACAACTATTTTCTTCCTTATTGCATCTTAGAATTCTTTTTTGCCTTCTCTTTATGATATGTATGATTTAGCGTTTAAAAATATCTCCGGAGGGCAACAACTTTCCGACTTCTAAACTTTCTTTCTGGAATTTGTTTATGTAGATTTTTGTATAGTTTGTATAGTTTTAGTAATCCTGTTCTCTTTTTTTTTTCTCTTTCATTTATGTCATATTGGATATTTTCCGCATCTATTTTCGTTAAGCTTCTTCACTCAGTCATTACCTTATTATTTATTTGGTCTCGCAGGTTAGCATAGATGGCACACTGTGTTGTACAATTTCAAATGATCATTCAGTGAAAATATATGATGTGTTTAACTATGATATGATGGCCATGATACGTCTTCCATTTGCTCCTGGTAGTATTGAATGGGTTTACAAACAAGGGGATGTGAAGGCAAAACTAGCTGTTAGTGATCGCAACTCTTCCTTTGTTCACATATATGATGCTCGATCTGGATCAAATGAATCCATTGTATCAAGAGAGGTATTTCCCCATATAAAATGTGAAGTTGAAATCTGCAGTTGCTTGGATTGCTCTTATAATGTCTTATCATGTCCGATTTCTTTTGAGCAGGTGCACATGGGACCAGTAAAATGCATGAAGTACAACCATGAATTTGATGTTGTGATTTCTGCAGATGATAAAGGAATCATTGAATACTGGAATCCTGCTTCGCTTCAGTTCCCTGAAACTGGGTTAGTTTAAATTTTGTGCTTCACTTCAGACTCTGCGAAACTCTTTTCTTGGGGGGTTGAAACTTGTGTTAGTTATCAATTAGCGACTTCTTCTTCTTTTTCCTTTTTTTTTTTTTCTTGGTGAATGTGGATCAGAATGAAGCCTATCAGCTGCCATTTAGATATTTCTATATTTATAGAATTTTTTTTTTCCTAATCTTTTGAATGCATTTGATATGATATAAAATGTTAGAGTTTTAGATCTTTAGATGATATCTTATGCATAGTTGTTAAAGGCACGCCTAAGGCGCTCAGGCTCAAGGGTCTGGGCCTAGATTGTTGATTTTTTGCTATTCCAGGCTCATGTATCAAAGGCGCGCGCCTAGGTGCGCCTAGGCGCGCCTTAGGAGTGCTTCTTTAACATCCTTTTTTAAGTTTTTTGAAGTTGCTACTCAATCATTAAAGTGTTTACACGTTTTAAAGATAAAAATGGACTGCCCACTTATAAAATGAAATAAATAGAGAATTAGGGTTAGGGTTTTAGTACTTGAACTTTCAAAACAAAGACAAAAAGGTGGGCTGTCTTCACCTCAACCGCCTACTTGAACTTTATTTGTGTGTATGTTTTATGTGTTATAATGCTATTATGAGTTATTATGTATCATTATGTGATGTTATGTGATTTTTACCTTTAGTTAGGTAATATGATTGTAAGTAGGATATATTTGTGTATATAGATTGTAAATTCAGTTTTGGGCAAAATGTAGCTCAGGCGCGCGCCTCAGGCGCACCTAGGGGTCCGTGCGCCTAGGTGCGCCTCTCGCTTATAACAACTATGATCTTATGTGTTGTCATTTATTTAAACCATTACTAGAGAAGGGATCCAGTCCTCTTTCTTTTGTTGTCTTTAGATGTCTTTTAGTCTGGATTAGTATTGTTGCCATTTAGTTTCCTTTGGTCCTTGTTTGTGTAATGGGTTTTGTTACAACATTGGCATGCAGGGTGAATTTTAGACTTAAGAGTGATACAGATCTGTTTGCAATTGTAAAAAGCAAGACTTCCGTTTCTTCCATTGAGGTATTTAATTTAGTATTCTTTGGTTATATATATTTTTTATCGTTTTATCCTGTCATCCTAATAGCTTAGTTATGTAACCTGTTAACAAATATATTCTAGTTGCTTTAGCTTATATATTTACCTGTTTTACACAATCCAATGTCTGTTCTAACTACTTTCTAGGTCAGTCCAGATGGAAAGCAATTTTCAGTCACATCACCTGATCGTAGAATTCGTATATTTTGGTTCAGAACTGGAAAATTGAGGCGTGTTTATGATGAATCTCTTGAGGTAATATATATGTATATGCTTCGCCTATTTCATTAAACTTGGTTTTCTTTGAAAAATGGTAATGAATTTTTCATCTTCCTTTGTTAGGTTGCCCAAGATCTTCAGAGGAATGATGTCCCTTTATACAGGCTTGAAGCTATTGATTTTGGACGACGAATGGCTGTAGAGAAAGAAATTGAGAAAACAGAAAATGCACCTCAACCTAATGCCGTATTCGATGAAAGCTCCAACTTCCTTATATATGCCACCCTTCTTGGAATTAAAGTACCCAATAAAATCTCTTCGTAGTGTGTAAATGTTAACATTCTGTTTGTTTGTGAATTATATTCTGATGGGATTGCATAATTTTTTCACCATCAATCTAAAACAGAGGATCATGCAGCAATCTTTCTCGTGTTTTAGGTTGTAAATCTGCAAACCAACAAAGTTTCCCGGATCCTAGGAAAGGTGGAGAACAATGATAGATTCCTAAAAATTGCATTATATCAAGGAGATAGAAGCAGTAAAAAAGTACGAAAAATTCCTGCAGCCGCAGCAAATGTCAATGAAAGCAAAGATCCACTCGTGGATCCCACTCTCTTGTGCTGTGCTTTCAAGAAGCACAGGATCTATTTATTCAGGTATTAATTCATGGCCTGGTCATATCAGTAATGTAGCTATACAAACCATTCACAAATATCAGCTATCTGAAGTTCATCACAGTATTGTGTGATAGCTGCCATTTTCTCCCAGTGCATACATGGATATTCATATCACAAATGGCGAATAAATATACACCTATTTTTAATGGTATATCTTTAAGATAATTTAATAGTCAAGTAGCTTGGTAATAGAAAACTTGAGTCTATTTTTTAAACTTGGAATGCATATTAGTCATACACAGTAGGATTCTATGATTCATCTTTGTAAACCTGGATGAAGTGATTAATGTTGCTTTGCAGTCGGAGAGAACCTGAGGAACCTGAAGATGCGACTAAAGGTAGAGATGTGTTTAACGAAAAACCACCTGCTGATGAACTATTGGCAGCATCAGATATTGGAAAAGCTGTTACAACATCCCTCCCAGATAATGTGGTAAGTGGTTTCCCTTTTGCTGTCCACGACTGGCTGTCCATAACTGGTATTTTCATGTTTTTCCTCTTTTTTTTGGGGGGTGGGGGATTGCTTCTTCATTTTGCTTTTAAAAAAGTGATTACACTTTCATTTAATCAGCTACTTATTATGTTCCAGATCATGCACACCACAATGGGTGATATTCACATGCGGTTGTATCCTGAAGAATGTCCTAGAACAGTGGAGAACTTCACAACACATTGCAGGAATGGCTATTATGACAATTTGATCTTTCACCGAGTCATCAAAGGTTTCATGATTCAGACAGGAGACCCCCTGGGAGATGGCACTGGTGGGCAATCTATATGGGGAAGGGAATTTGAAGATGAGTTCCACAAGAGGTAAGTTCTACTTTGGTCCTTGATGGTTGATACATGGAGGATCAGTTACGGTATTTAGTTGCAGCTAGGATAAATTGAAGTGTTTCTTTGTCTCTCTGAGGCTCTATATATCCTTGAAATCGTCCAAAAAATGCAGCATGTGTATATTATGGTATTGTATCTCACATGCTAATGAATGGATGATAGTCGGCAGATGTTATGTCAATCTATTCAAGGTCCAATGTTTATAAAGGTTCTGCACTTATGCAGTTTGCGGCATGACAGACCCTTCACAGTTTCGATGGCAAATGCTGGGCCGAACACCAATGGCTCCCAATTCTTCATTACAACGGTTGCCACTCCATGGTTGGACAACAAACACACTGTTTTTGGTAGAGTTGCTAAAGGAATGGATGTTGTACAGGTACATCACCTTCTTTTTTATTAACCTGAAAAATACATTTCCTAAACTTACACTTATTAAGTGCGGGTTTGGGTGTAAATCTAGTGCAAATTGATATTATAATCTCAGTAATTTATGAATTGTAACAGGGGATAGAGAAAGTGAAGACAGACAAGGCAGACAAGCCATATCAAGATGTGAAAATCCTGAATGTCACTATTCCGAAGTGATGTGAATCAGTTTGTATCTCAATTTGGTGGGTAATTAATCATCTCCTTCATCAAATCCCTGATTTACTATACAGATGATAGGCCCTTTTGAATGGCCAGGCCTTCCTCCCTAGTCTTCCTTTTGTCTTTATCTATTATGATAGAAATTATGAGATGATCAAGTATCAATTGATTTTCGATGATTTATTTATTAAAACCATAAATATGATTTCTATCGAGTATTTTGCTTTGAATGAACAGTAGTGGTGCTTTAGCCCATAGAATTTACAGAATTTTAAGTACCTTCTGCAAGCTTCCTTGTATTTAGCTTGTATTTTTACATTGCTTCCATTCGGATTTTTTTTTCTTTTCTTTACGAGCTAGTCTCTTATGAATCAAGAGAATACGGTAAACCCTATTTATTTATGGATTGAAAAGAAAATTATACTTAAATCTAAGGTATAATCTATGTTTTCAATTGCTAGTCTAGTTTTAGGATTATGTAATAAATTCATTGTTCTAGATAGTTGGGATTTAGTAAAATTAAATTACATAATTCTCAATAATTATCTCTTAACCATATTACATTCTACTCTTTCACACACATCATCTCCTTCTCTTATTAATTCGATATTAAATTAAAATTTCTCATACTTAAATTTTTAAAACAAACATAGATTTATAGTATAATTTAAATTAGCATTATTTGTTAGATACTCCCTCTGTCCCAGGCTAAAAGGGCCAGAGACCTTATGTTAAAACCCTAAACCCTAAAACATAAGGTCTCTGACCCTTTTAGCCTGGGACGGAGGGAGTATATACTAAATCTTACTAAGTCTAAATCTACATGTCTTATTCCTGTTTAAACCCAAAATAAATACTCCATCCGTCTTATTAATTTAAAAATTATGTTTACTATTTGCATGGAGATTAAGCAATATACTCCTTCCGTCCCGACGTAAGAGGACCATTTGATTTTTTGCACGTAGATTAAGGAGCATTATTATTTAATGTGTAGTGGGTAGTTGTATTAGTGGGAGTGTGGGTCCCATATTTTAATTGTATTAGAGGGGGTGTGTGGGTCCCATGTGTGTAAAAAAGGAAAGGAGGCTCTTTAGATGAGACGACCAAAATGAAAAAATGGTCCTCTTAGCCTGGGACGGAGGGAGTAATATTCTAGCCCACCTGGCCACTGGGCTCATCACTTAAGTGAGAGACCCAGGTTCGATTTCCATTGGGAACGAATTAAATTTTTTTTATTATAGATAAGGCTTATTTTTTTAGAATAGGTGGAACCTCATTCCTTCACCTTCAATGTTTGTTTTGCTGTTTCATCTAATTATTTTTTTTAATTCTCTTTGTGTATGGTTACATTGCTGTTTTTATAATTTCACCTATAATTGTAATTTCACCATTGTGGTTTAAAGTATACTTTATCCCCCAAGAATTTAAGGTTTAAGATATAATTGTAATTTCACCCCTTGTGGTTTAGGGTATATTTTGTTTCTAAGGTTTAGGATCTATGTATAATAGTCATTTAAGTATAATAAATTTTAAAATAAATAAAAAAAAACATTAATAAAGAAGAAAAAATTAATTAAGAAGGGTGGAGATCATAATTCCACCCAAAAATGCTCTCTTGTTTTTATTTTATTTTATTTTATTTGAATTGTGATATATTTTGCAAGATCAGATAATACCTAGTAGAATTAGGAGTGAAATTTAATGGAGCTTGTCTCCCCGCTATTGATCCTACTTTTAAGTTAATGAAAATTTATTTTTTAATTAATAAATTATTACGCTTATATGTATGAAAAATAAAAGAGGTAGTTATCATAATCTACATTTTGACATTACACTCTTAAAGTATCTATATTTTTATTTTCAATAGGAGGGCTCTATATGACTCACTACTCACCACTAATTGATATAATTATCTACTTTATAAAAAATTATAATACTTCTTAATGTTTGTGTAAGAAAACATATAAATACGTTTACGATAGGTGAAGAGAGTAATATTTTTCATTCAATAATAATTCATTCATTACTTTAAAGAATAATATTTCATGTATAAAAGAGTAATAGTACTATGAACTAAGGTGTAAAGAATAATTTCCATACAATTTTGTTTTAAAAATATTTGTTGAAAATCTGTCCAAGTGTTTTTTCTGGGATTGAGCGGATACTGTACCAGGTTAGAACATCTTCAAGAGCATCTCTATATTTCATTTAATTTGTTATCTTCTCAAAGTTTATTTATTACTTTTTATTATATTTTATATATTCTCTCCTAATTTATTTTATCATAGATGTGAATTATTATTTTTTTTTGACATTTCAAGAAAAGAAAGGATCGGAAGTAGAGTGGTTAAAAAGCCCGAAAACTATGGACTCGACCTGATTAACCCTAAAAAAATTAGAGTTAGGCCTGAGAATTTCGGGCCCATTTAACTAGATTAGCCCATGGGCTAACCGGTCCGGTCCGCCCCGTAATGCTGGGAGTTGTTGTTGTTATTATTATTATTATTATTATTATTATTATTATTATTATTATTATTATTATTATTATTATTATTATTATTATTATTATTATTATTATTATTATTATTATTATTGTTAATTTATATCTTTAACACTCATAACTTATACATCAACCATCCCCCACCCTACCCTCATCTCATCGTTGGACAAACTCTCGTCATCCTTTAATTTTCTTCTCTTTCTCATTCTTTCTCTTACTCTAATCCATCTTTTTCTCTAATAAATTAAATAATACTTAAATAAATATATTAGAATTAATTTAAGGGATACTTACTATTAGGTACAATACATCTCCCACTATTACTATTAGATACATGGACTTCAAATTATTACTGCAGGGTACAAAATTAAATTGTGCAATTCCAATTATGTCCTTTCACTTCATTCTATCATAATAATAAATATATTTAATTACGGCACTGCAATATTACATTATAATTATGCACAACTGCTGAATAATTTTGCACAACATGATTTTTTTTATATATATTTTTTCGGCGAACTTGACGTGATTTTTTTTGCACAATTAGTATATAATTATGCACTACATGTGAATAATTTTGCATAATAATTTCTTTACATATTTTTCCAGCGAACTTTACGTGAATAATTTTGTACAACTAGTGAATAATTTTGCATAATATAATTTTTAACATATTTTTTCGGCATGTATTTTGGTCAATTTTTTATTTTCTTCAACTTTCTCAATTCTTCATGCTTTTCTTTACCGTTTATCTTCATAATCTCCTCAATTTGATTCCATTTTTCTCCTTAGATATTTTTAACTCAAAACACCTCAATTTCCTACATGAAAATAGCATGATTCACACACTTTCCTCCAAAAACACAAACAACACAAACAAAAGAATAAAACACCAAAAATAGCATAAAAACACGTAAAAATCACACGAACACGACTCTAAAATCTACCAAATTTTCACGCTAATCAGAACTTGACATGGATAATTTTGCACAATTAGTGTATAATTATGCACAACTAGTTAATAATTTTGTACAACATAATTTTCGTACATATTTCTCCAACGAATGATGAACTAGTGAATAATTTTGCATAACATAATTTTGTACATATTTTTCCGTTGAATGATACTGTTTAAAATGGAGTTCGTTGCAGAATTGTGAAAATTTAAATCCCAATTATGTAGTTCGTTCCATATAGTCTAAACTACACCTTAAGCCCACATTATAAATGGCGAAGTCCAATATCCTGTTGTCGCGCACCAGCACCATCTGACCATATCTGTAGCCATATGTAGGCTGTGGTGATGATGTGTTCTGTTCCTCACAAGTGAACACATCATGAAATCAGCAAGATGGACTCCCACAAGGAATAATTTTGATGATCAATACCTCCATCCTCCTAAAATTTTAAACATGGAAAGAATTACTTTCTCTCTCCTCTTCATGGGAAGTGCTAAAGGAGTAATGAATAAGAATTGATGACTATGATGCGAAACTCACGGTTTCTCTTATCAATTCCTTCGCAACCTTGAACTTTATGCATCAGTCGTGATGCCGAGCGAAGGAGACAATGCTGAAGATGTGAACTTTATGCATTAGTTGTGATGCCGAGAAAAGGAGACAATGCTAAAGATGACGGCTATGATGTTGCGTTATGGCGAAACTCACGGGGAGTGCTAAAGGAGTAATGAATAATATATTTATTTCCTTTTTAAATATTTAATTGGTGTTATATTAGTATATCTATTCAACTTTTGTATCTAATACTAATATAATTTAATGCATATATATCTTTTTTATTGATTTACCTTCATTAATATAATGTAACTTACTAGATTTGAAACTATCTAATACTAATATAATTTAATGCATGTATAAATTTTTTATTGATTTACCTTCATTAACATAATTTAACTTACTTAGGTTTGAACCTTTAACCTCAATAAGTTACTTCTAACGCCTTAACTAACTATAAGTTTATTAAGAAATATAATAATTTAAATAATTAAAAATAATTATATTATATAATTAAAATATATTTTTATTATAAATAAATTTATATGTATTAAAATTATTTTAAATAAATATAAATATATTTTTTTCATACATTACTAATATTTCTATATAATATAATAAATATTTTACATAATAAATATTTTATTTATATGAGCATATATATTTTTTCAACTTGTATAATATATAAATTTGTTTAATAGTGTGTTAACTTTTTTTAATTATTTAAACTATATAAAATATTATGTATTTAAAAATGTAATTTGATAGTGTTATACTCCCTCCGTCCCACAACTAGGTATATATTTTTCCAATTTGGTCCGTCCCAAAACAAAGTATACATTTTTCTTTTTGGTATATGGGACCCACACAAAATAATTATTATATCCACATGTGGCCCACCTACTACACTAATACAACTACACACTGCACATTAAAATATTATTTCTCTCACTTCATTACACATTTAAATATTATACTCCTTAATCAACGTGCAAAAAACAAATGTATACCTTGTTCCAGGACGGAGGGAGTATTTCATAGCGTTTCATAAAAGGTGTAATATATGAAAAATGACACTACTAAAATGTTAGTATAAAAAAGTGTAATCTGAAAAGTGTTATATTTATAAAAATATTATTTAAAAAGTGTTACTTTCATAAAAATGATACTTATCGATGTTGCATATAAAATAAGTATTACATATTATTAAAATTTAAATAATGTTACAATTAAGTGTTATATATATATATATATATATATATATATATATATATATATATATATATGATAAAAGTGTTATTGTGGAGTGTAACATAACATTATTTATGTTGTAGTTGGTGCTTGCTGGTTGTAATTGTCTTTAATCTAATACTTGTTTTGTTTTAAATTGTTTTTATTTGGTAGCGTCAAGCTGTTGACTTAAATGCATCAATATGATATTATTTTATTTTTTAAAAGGAAACAAAGATTTTATTGCTAATTTATAAAAGTGACTAGTAGTTTAAAAAGATACATGATACTAAATGTATATGAAAAAAAGCAATTCTTTAGCCTTTTTAGCACACTACAACATAACTTGCTTTATATAACACGTAAAAAGTGTTATTAAATAGCAAAAAAGTATTATTGTAGCTAATATGTAACATTTTTTATGGTGCAATGTTTGCCGGTGCTGTTTATTGTCTAAAGCAACACTATTTCGATCATTAATAACACTTCTAAAAAAATATTACAGTGTTATTAAATAGCAAAAAAGTGTTATTGTACAGCAAAAAAATGTTATTGTAGCTAATATGTAACATTTTTTATGGTGCAATATTTGCCCATGCTGTTTATTGTCTAAAGCAACACTATTTCGATCATTAATAACACTTTTAAAAAATATTACAATGTTATTAAATAGCAAAAAAGTGTTATTGTAGCTAATATGTAACATTTTTTATGGTGCAATGTTTGCCCATGCTGTTTATTGTCTAAAGCAACACTATTTCGATCATTAATAACACTTTTAAAAAAATGTTACAATAGATAAATTTTATTTAACACTTTATAAATGTTACACGTGATATTCTTTTTATAAAACATATTTTATAAGAAAAAAAATGCATTTACTGGGTTTGAACCTTTGACCTGTTAGATAGAATAAGTTATTTCCACCACCTTGACTAACTATAACCTTGTTTTTATTTTATTATACATGACATCAACACTTTTTATTTAATTTATTATTAAAATATAATTTTTAAAATCATCTAATACATTTAAATTTGAGTTGTTATTATACTAACTAATTTTAAAAAAATTATTATATTATACGATATAATTTTATTAAGAAATATAATAATTTAAATAATTAAAAATAATCATATTATATAATTAAAATATATTTTTATTATAAATAAATTTATATTATAAATAAATTTATATGTATTAAAATTATTTTAAATAAATATAAATATATTTTTTCATACATTACTAATATTTTTATACGGAGTATAACATAATAAATATTTTACATAATAAACATTTTATTTATATGAGCATATATTTTTTTCAACTTGTATAATATATAAATTATTTAATAGTGTGTTAGTTTTTTTAATTATTTAAACTATATAAATATTACATATTTCATTTATATAAAATGTTATGTATTTAAAAATGTAATATGATAGTGTTACATAAAAGGTGTAATATATGAAAATTGATACTAATAAAATGTGACATATAAAAAAGTGTAATCTGAAAAGTGTTATTTAAAAAGTGTTATTTTTATAAAAATATTACTTATTGATGTAGCATATAAACCAAGTGTTACATATTATTAAAATTTAAATAGTTTTATAATTAAGTGTTATATATAATCCCTCTGCCCCGGAAAACTTTTCACATTTACTGTTCCACGTTGTTTAAGAAAAATTGCTCTTTTTAACCAACTTTATTGACTTTGGAGGGTATTGTAGTATTTTTAGGTAGTTAAAAAGTATAAAGTAATGATATGTGTATGAAAAATGAGTGACAAATTTGAAATTAAAGTAACTTTTGAGGTTGTTGGATAAAGTGATGTTTCCTTTTTTGGGGTGAAAGGTTTTGTGGGACAAACAAATGAGGAAAGTGAGAAAAGTATTATGGGACAAATGGAGTAATAAAAGTGTTACTGTAAAGTGTAACATAATATGTTGTAGTTCTATTATTAATTTTAACAATATTTTACATGAATTTTAATTCTCTCAAATTCTATGAATTGATTTGAATTTATTATATTATTTATAATAAATTTAAATTTATAATTTTTAAAATATTTTTTATTGTACAACCCACAAGTCCGGCCATTTAACTCGAAGCCCGTTAAGGTTAGGTTCACCTTTTAGAAACTCGTTTAACAGGCTCGATTAATCCGAAGCTCGATAGGGCCGACCCTGATGGGTTAGGACTAGCCCGGTTAACATCTATAGTTCGAAGGGATGAAATAATTAATGCAATAAACTTTAAGGAGTTGTTTTGGCTTTCTAAATTTTAAGAGGCAAAATCATTATCCAAATTTAACTTTCTAAATTTTAATTATTTTTAAATTTAGAGTATCTTGCTCTTACAAAACTATTTGTGTAGAGTACTTTGAATTTGAAGTTTATTATGACATTATGTATGGGTATTCAATTTGTCATTTTATTTATGAGTTATTATGCAATACATTGATGTTTTGTGATTTGACCTTTATTTTGTTAGGTAATTATGTGTTAAGTTGAATATAATATGTACTCCCTCCGTCCCACGTAAGGTTTATATTTTCCATTTTGAGTTGTCCCAAGTTAAGGTTTACATTTTCTTTTTTATCAAGTAGGTCCACACAAAACAATTAATTATTCCATGTATGACCCACACACAACACTAATACAACTGCACACTTTATATTAAATATTATTTCTCTCACCTCACTCCATTTTAAAATATTATATCTCTTAATCTCCGTGCAAAAAGCAAACGTCAACGTTAATACGGGACGGAAAGATTATATGTTTTAAAACATATTGTACCTCATGCATGCGACTGAGTTCCAACAAGAGCTCTGTGCCTTTTCCTTGAACAACTATGATTTTGCAGGTAGGATAAGCTTATGAAGTTTTTCTTTGTCTCTATGAGGCTCTATATTTCCTTGAAATCGTCAAAAAATGCAGCATGTGTATATTATGGTATTGTATCACACATTCTAATGAATGGATAATAATCGACAGATGTTATGTCAATCTATTCAAGGTCCAATGTTTATAAAGGTTCTGCACTTTTGTAATTTGCGGCATGACCGACCCTTCACAGTTTCGATGGCAAATGCTGCGCCGAACACCAATGGCTCCCAATTCTTCATTACAACGGTGGTCACTCCATGGTTGGATAACAAGCACACTGTTTTTGGTAGAGTTGCTAAAGGAATGGATGTTGTACATGTACATCACCTTCTTTTTCATTAACCTGGAATATACATTTCCTAAATTTACACTCTTATTAAGTGCGGGGTTGGGTGTATATCTAGTGCAATTTGATATTTTAATCTCAGTAATTTATGAAATGTAACAGGGGATAGAGAAAGTGAAGACAGACAAGCCATATCAAGATGTGAAAATCCTGAATGTCACTATTTTAAAGTGATGTGAATCAATTTGTATCTCAATTTGGTGGGTAATTAATCATCTCCTTCATCAAATCCATGATTTACTATACAGATGATAGGCCCTTTTGAATGGTCATGTCTTCCTCCCTAGTATTCCCCTTGTCTTTATTAATATGATAGAAATTATGAGATGATTTTTGGTGATTTATTTGTGAAAATCACAAATATGATTTCTACTGAGAATTTAAATTTGAATGAACAATAGTGGTGCTTTAGCCCATAGAATTTTAAGTACCTTCTGCAAGCTTCCTTGTATTTAGCTTGTATTTTTACACTGCTGCCATTCACCTTCGATTTTTTTTTCTTTAAAAGCTAGTCTCTTGTGAATCAGAATATACGATAAACCTCATTTATTTGTGATGAAAAGACAATTATACTTAAAACTAAGGATATAATAGAATATAAACTATTGCTTGTTTTCGATTGTTAGTCCAGGTTTAGGATAAAGTAATAAATTCACTATTCTATTTGAGATTTAGTAAAACCAAATTACATAAATCTCAATTATTATCTCTTAAACTCATTACACACTACTTTATCTCACACACATCATCTCATTCTCTTACATATTGAATTGATATAAATTTAAAAATTTCTCATACTTAAATCCTCAAAAACATAGATTAACATAATTTAGATTAGCATAGATTAACATAATTTAGATTAGCAATTTAGCATTATTGGTTAGATATACTAAATCTTACTAATTCTAAATCTATGAGTCTTATTCCTACTTAAATCCAAAATAAATACTCTCTCCGTTCCATTTAAAGAATTGTGTTTATTATTTGCATGGAGATTAAATGATATAATATTTTAATATATAGTTGGTTGATGGATATAATATTTTAATGTATAGTAAGTAATTTTATTTGTATTATGTGTGGGGCTATATGTTTGTTCATGGGTACACCAATCAATCACTATTACAATGAATATGGAAATAGAGCAGAGAATTACTAACCTTTCTTATAGATCTGGATGTAGGATGTAGGATCTTGAACGTCTCTGAATCTACGGTCTAGGATCTTGAACGTCTCGGGATGGTGGGTGAAGTCGAGTCGAGTAGAACTCTTTCCGGAAGAAGAAATATGCCCCGGTAGTGCTCCGGTCTTGGCGGATCTTCTCCAAAGGTGAAACGACTTCTCGTTTCTGGCGAAGCAGCACCGCTATCGCAGGAACTCCGATGAACTTAGAGAGAATGGAGGATTAGATCGTCTAGACTATGTACTAGCAAGTGTATGCAGACACTTGGAAGACTTTAGATCGTCTAGACTATGCACTAGCAAGTGTATGCAGACACTTGGAAGACTTTGGTATTTTGTGTGTTTCTTAGTGTGCTTGAATGAATGTAGAATGACCCTATTTATAGGTTACAGAGACCACTCTCATATGGTAGGATTTTTATTTTAATTAGTGATCGTGATCAATACCATATTTGATCAAATTTACCATATTTGATCAATTTACCATATTTGATCAATTCCACATGTGAGACTAATTTCTCTCACTTTAATTATTATTTAATTGGTGATTAATTTATTTATTAATCCTTACTAACTAATTAAATTCTCTAACAATCCCTCACATGAGTGGAATTCGGCGCCTATAAAATGCAGACACACAATTTAGTCCTCGTGAAATATTAATGTATCCGGATAGGTAGCTTGGGACTTTGAACCGTAGTCCAATACTATCGAGTATACCGTGTTGGATTGTATACTAAAAGTCTAGCTTTAGTATGAACTATGTTATAACAATATTTGAAATGAGAATCATATGATCAAATGATTGCATCTTATAATTTATTTTATATGCATGATGCAATAGTCCATTTACTTTATACTGTAGATAATATGTTGTGCGACAACACGCGGAAGATCATATTATCGGTTTCCTTATAAAGTATAAACAGATGCTCACAATTGAGATAGACGGGACTCTCTATCGGTATGGTTATAGTGTGGTTTGGTATTAGCTTGTCTTGGCTATAGAATCACATTAGTGCACTTGTGTGTATTGAGTAGGACCACTTGAGATCGTTCGACTTATACTGACTTATAGAAGAACTTGATCTCTGTTATTATGGAAGTTCGTGCTCTTAATCCCTATACAATAACCTCGACACTTAGGGCAGTATGTATTTCTTTGATTCATCAATGGATGAGATTTATAAGTATTAAATCAACAAACTCGGTGAGTTGGAAAATAGTGCTGTATCTATGGTGTGCTGTTGATTGTAGAAGGAATCCATGTCCGACATAGGTTGATGATGTCCCCTTGAGGAGCTCATAAGGTTTATCATGTAAATCTTGCAAGTGGATTAATTTTCGGCATGATAATAAGGTTGAGTGGTACTACTCTCTGATGAGATATTAATTAATTTGAGTTGTCAGTAACTTAATTAATTAATGGGCGTTGTATATCTTAAACATGGGGAGACTGTCGGGCTTATAATAAGAAGGAGCCCTGAACATAATTTTGGGATTGGACGGGTAGTGCAGTAATAATATTTTAGTGGACTATATTATTATTATTGGATTTAATTAAAAGCTTTGGGCTAAGCTTGGTTAATTAAATTCAATTGAGGCCCAGCCCAATTTCTCCTCCTGGTCCCTGCTGTAGCCCAACTATATAAGTCATCTCAGCTCCTGTTAACCCTAAGTCAGTGCCTCATTTGACAGTTAGAAAGAACAGGAGCAGATTGAGAGAATCCTGCGGATTGTTGCCCATACAACAGCAGGATTCGACTTGGGACATACAGCAGAAGATTGAGTGGTGGTTCTCTGCAACGGTTCATCCTCTACATCAACCCAAAAGTACGGTAAATGATTTAATTTCTTCCGCTGCTAATTGTTTGCCTTAAATCCTAACGATCACGTTTGAACCACAAGATCCAATTGCCAACAATTGGTATCAGAGCGTTGGTTTCGTGGTGATACGTGAATCGTAAGGTTGGGTTTTAAGTGATTATGTGATTATTGGAAATAATCTTGTTGTAATTGCTTATTTTCTTTTGCTTTTCATGGTTTATTGAAAGCATGTATCAATTTGATTATTTGATTATGTGAATTAATGTGGAAATAATCTCATGGGTTCTGTAATATTGTTATTTGTGTGATTGTTGTTGATTGATAATGCTGGACACAACACACACTCTGCTCGAGACCCATCTGCCATCTTATCACACCACTACCATCCCATCTCAAACCCTGTATCTCCAAACCCACCCTACACGACGAGGCTCCGACCGGCGGCAAGTGGAAGGGTAGAAGGAGACAGAAGCGATTTCCGACCGCATCAGGCCGCTATCCGAGTGAGTCTCAGACGATGGCTCGCGTTCGGGGGTTAGCGGCGGTGGCGGTGAAATTGCATTCTGGGAAGGTGAGTCGAAAGCTGCCGGTCTCACCAGTGGTGGCGTGTCGATCATCGTATGGTCGCGGCGGCGTCTGGTGGTCGAGCATCAGAATCGACGGTGATTGGCTGCCAAGGAGAAAGACTAGTCAACCCTGGATAGATCGACGGAGGCGACTGAAAGGACATCGAATGGCGGATTTTCAATCCTGTTGGGTGCCAGTCCAACCATGTTCTGGTCGTGGCGGGCAGATCTATCACGGCGGCGCTGGATACGGCAGAAACACGGCGGTGACTGGGCGGCGCTGGAGGTGACGGATGTGCATTGTGCGCGGCCACTCGGCCGAGCAGCGGTGTTGAACTCCATCGCCTCTCGCCGGAGTGTCACGTTTAACAGATCCGGGATGTCTGCATGCGCGGATCTTGGTCGGCGGTAGCGTGGCAGGCGGGAGCGGCTGTCGAGCTTGAACGACTGACAGCTGACGGTTCGGCTCCGGTTGGCTATCGACGGCGGCTACCGGGAGCATTGGGTCTGAAGGTTCTGGGCGGCGTCTGACGTTTGTGGCGTTCCGGTCGCAGTGCCCTGACGGTACGGTTCCGATGGTCTCTGGGCGGCAGCGACACCTGGATGCGCTGATTTTGCACTGGGGTGATGGAGCTTCAGCGGCGGACGTGTTAGGGCAACCACATTGGATTTGGGCTGCCCTTGGGCCTTGTTTCAAATTTTGATTTGGGTTGCTGGGCCATTTAGGGCAGCTATGATTATTCCTCATGTTGGGCCTCATTTTAATTATAGTGCTTGATGGGCCTATTTAATTGTTGGATGTTGGGCCCAATTCAGTAATTAATAGAGGGCTGCCCATTTTTTTTAATTTGATTTTTTGGGCTGTTGGGCCCAAATTTTATTAAATTGGTAATGGGCTGCTGGGCTATTTTTTATTATTGCTGGATTTAATTTATTGTGGGATTGTTGTTGGGCCAAGGTTAAATATTGGGCTAGAGCTTAATGCAGAAATTGGCAGGGTAAATGGGCTTAATTATTTTGTTAATGGACTGCTCATTTTATGCTGATGATGCTTGGGTCAGCTGGGCCTATTTAATTGATCCAAAATTTTATGCAATTAATTAATGTTATATAACTGATTAATTGATTTAATTGTCAATTATTGTTGTATATGTGATAGGCATGTTCTATGTGATTTATTTATTTAAATTGCTGTTAATAGAAGCATGCTAGAATGTATATTTTATTTCAGAATATTATATGCATGTTAAAAACCCTCAGTGTTTAAATAACTAAGTGGGAGAGGGGATTGGTAATAAATTCCCGCGGCCTCCATTATTAGTTTGTTAGCAATGTGAATAGACTTGCGCGTCGGCATTAGAGCCTTCCTCCCCATCGGATGAGTTTATTCATGGATTGCTGGAACAGACTTCATTAAATAATTACGTTTGTAATGTGATGCATATGAACTTGCGCGTTGGCATAGACCTTCCTCCCTATCGGATGAGTTTATATGCGGTTCACTGGTACAAACTTGTAATTGATGACTGTAGGAAGTTATCCGAGCGCGTGTGTACTTCTCCATCTGTAAGGCACACAAGCTTGGGCCGCGGACTTGGGGTCAAATAATGGTGTACACTTAGATGTAAATAATAAGTATCCTCCCCATCGGAGTCACTGCTTTTATTTGCATGGCTAAAGAGGAACCGACTATTAATTATTTTGTCATAAAGTGAGGTTGACAAATGAAATTAATGGGTAAAACCTTCTCTTGTAAATGTTCGGGTTTGTAAACGTCCACACTATCGTGGCTTGCAGACTCACGGTGCTTGAGATGTCGGTGAATTTTATTTTATATTGTTTTGAGGGAATCAATATAAAAGAATAAAATTCGAAGTTTTGATCGGTAAATTTATTTGTGATTCTCTGAATTTCGAATGGTTTTATTTCACTAATTGTTAACTAAAAGACATTAAATTTACTCGTCCTAATTAGATGATTAGAAAAGAATCTTGGTTTTGAATTTTACTGCTTAAGAAATTACATGTGTATTCTCACAAAGGACGTCTCATGATGCCTATTAAATTCTCTAGTGAAGAGATGAGAGGTTCATAGAAATATGATGGTCTCATGTAACTCTTCGGATACTTGAGTAAATTAAAAGGCAGAAGATCATGGTTGAATTGATGAATGAATTGGAAAAGCTTGGAATAGAAATTTAAAGGGAAACCTAAATAAATTTATTCTTCACAATTTTCCTGGATGTTTTGAGCAAGTTCTACCTGAAATACGAGAGATTGTATATGGTGGGAAACTTCTGACAAAACATGTGGCAAAAGAAAGCCATTTTTCATCATGATGTGAACAAGTTTAATATCTTATTTACTAATGGTTTAAACATGATTAGTGATGGCATCTACTGACACGAATTATGTAGATACTGGAATCACTAAATGTTTATCACTGAGTAAGGATAAGATTGTTAATAACATGGGTAAAACTACAAAGATAGTGGCTATTGCAGTGGGAGTTGTTTATTTATCTCATGATAAGAATAAACGATTGACTATGAGAAATTGTCTTTACGTACGTTTCATAGAAAGAATTTAATTTCGGTTTCTATGCATTAACGGATGGATACTTCATTTTATTTAAATGACATGGTCATAGTAATGAGGAATGAGGTTATAATCCGTTAAAATACGTTGGTGGATAAAAAGTTTACTCTTGAATCATGTACATCCCACAGATGCAATAAATAGTAATTAAATAATGCATCTTCTAATATTAGTAAGAGAAAGGAACCTTCGAAGATGAACTAAACATACATTTGGCGTCTAAGGCTAATTCATTTTACTTGAGTAGGATTCAAAAGTTGATAGCCGATAGACCGTAAAGTTTATCTGAAGTGGAAACTATCGGACTTGCGAGTCTTGCTTGAAAGTAAAAATGATTATCTGCCTTTTCAAGGCTGTGGGGCGTAGAGCCAAAGATATATATGTTGGAATTAGTTCATTCTAATTCAAGCGAACCTAATATTATCCAGGCGAGAGGAGGTTATGAATATTCGAAGATTATTCTGGAAACCAATATATTTATATGATGCACTGCATGTCTAAGTTCTTTGATTAATTCAAGAATTGTAAGGCTGGTACAGTGAAGCGTCATGGAAAATATATTAAGTCATTACGATTCAATCATGATGGCGAATACCTCTTGGGATAGTTAGGAGCTACTGATCAGAAGTTGAGATTAAATCTCAAATTGACTACACCGGGTATACCCCAAACTGAATGGTGTGGTGGATAGAAGGAATAAGGCTCTTATGGTTATGATTAGATAGATGATGAATTATTTGGAATAATTAAATTCATTTTATGGATATGCCCTAGATACAGTAATTCGTGAAACGTTTGTCTGTGTATGGGATATCCTAGAAAAATGGAGGGTGATTTATTTAGTCCAAAAGATCGAAGGGTGATTGTCAACACAAAAACTAGATTTTTGGATAAGGACTATGTAATAAATCACAAACCCATGTGTAAGTTGTTCTAAAGGAAGTGAGAGGAAAACACTAAGTATAAGTACCAAGTGTACAAGAGGATATACCACAAGGTAAACTGCAACGCGTGTCACGTCTGATACACAATTACATGTAGTGCCTTGTCGTAGTGGGAGGGTTGTATGACAACCCATAAATATATGTTTTGGGAGAGTCGTGAGACTTGATCCCTAGTGAACATGGTATTGACCCACGGATACGACGTAGCACTACAAGATGAAAATGCGGAATCTTAGTAAGTTGCAATGAATGTTGAAATAGAATCTACGGATTCTATATTAAGTCTGGGAACTTGTATGACCACTAAATGGTGTAAAAGACATTGCAAGTAGTCAAAGGAAATAAAAGAGGATCATATGGAAAGGTGAAAACCTTGGAAGCAAAGCTTGTTGCGAAAAAAAGTGTACTCAGAAAGAAATGGTTCGATTATGAGGAAACATATTCGCTGGTAGCTATGCTTATGTTGATCCGGATTCTTTTATTGCTGCTATGAGGAACATCAAATAGATGTCAAAGACAGCTTTCCTGATTGGAAGTCTTGAGGAAAACATCTATGTGAAGCAACCAGAGTGATTCATTGCAAAGTACTAATAGCATTTTGATAGTAAGCTTAAAATTGTTCAGCGATGGACTAAAGTAAGCTTTAAGATCGTGAAGCATCTGTTTTGATTAGGTAATCCAGTGGCATGGATTTAAATTAATGAGCGGATGAGTCTTGTGTGTTGTAAAGAGTGACGGAAATGTGGTGGTGTTTTTTGTACTATACGTAGATAGTATCTTGCTCATTGGAGATAATGAAAGAGTATTATCGGGCGTATGGGTACGGTTAATAAAGCGGTAGAGATAAAGGACTTAAGAAAGGCAAAATATATCCTTTTGATCAAGGTAATACGGATCACAAGAAAGGATATTATGCTTATCTCAAGTTTCATAAAATGATACAGTCCATACTCGTTTAACATGTAAATTTATCTAAGTGAATGTGTCTTTGAGATACAAGAAGAAGATAAAGAGGATGAAAGCGGTTCCTTATGCTTCGGCGAATAAGGAAGCTTAATCTAAGGAATGCTATGAACGATGTTGGATATCTGTTTTGCTGAATGCATGAACAGTGGGTATCAACGTAACCCGGAACAAGAATGATGAACTGTGGTAAGACATTTTTAAAGTGCCTGAGAAGGACTGGAAATTATATGTGGACTTACTGGACAGATTCACTACTTCTTGTGGATTACATAGATTCGGATATTTTAGTCAGATTGGACGGTAGTAAATTCTCCTCAAAGGTTATGTGTTTAATTTTAGGAAGTAGAGTCATAATGTGGAGGAGTGTTATATAGAAATATATTTCAGACTCCGGACTCCATCATAGAAAGATGATAAATTGGAGCCTATACGGCAGCCAAAGTATCTATATGACTCTAGAGACTTCATGATGGACTTTGAAGTGTTTCTAAGTTTGCCCAAGGTAATCACAATTTACATTGATGATATTGGTGCAGTTGCAAACTTGAAGAAATCACAAGTCCATAAGGCAATTAAACACATGGAGCGTGAGTACCACCTGTTACGAGAAATCGTATGATGAGGGGAAGGTTGTTGTCGCCTAGATTGCATCGGGTGATGACCTAGCAAACCATTTACAAGGACCTTAAGGCGAGAGCTTTTAATGGTCGTGTAGTGGGAGTAGGAATCAGATGTATAGCGGAAGACATGACAACATAGTCTTTTAGTATAAGTGGGAGATTGTTGGATTGTATAATAAAAGTCTAGCTTTAGTATGAACTATGTTATAACAATATTTGAAATGAGAATCATATGATCAAATGATTGCATCTTATAATTTATTTTATATGCATGATGCAATAGTCCATTTACTTTATACTGTAGATAATATGTTGTGCGACAACACGCGGAAGATCATATTATCGGTTTCCTTATAAAGTATAAACAGATGCTCACAACTGAGATAGACGGGGACTCTCTATCGGTATGGTTGTAGTGTGGTTTGGTATTAGCTTGTCTTGGCTATAGAATCACATTAGTGCACTTGTGTGTATTGAGCAGGACGGCTTGAGATCGTTCGACTTATACTGACTTATAGAAGAACTTGATCTCTGTTATTATGGAAGTTCGTGCTCTTAATCCCTATACAATAACCTCGACACGTAGGGCAGTATGTATTTCTTTGATTCATCAATGTGTGAGATTTATAAGTATTAAATCAACAAACTCGGTGAGTTGGGAAATAGTGCTGTATCTATGGTGTGCTGTTGATTGTAGAAGGAATCCATGTCCGACATAGGTTGATGATGTCCCCTTGAGGAGCTCATAAGGTTTATCATGTAAATCTTGCAAGTGGATTAATTTCCGGCATGATAATAAGGTTGAGTGGTACTACTCTCGGATGAGATATTAATTAATTTGAGTTGTCAGTAACTTAATTAATTAATGGGCATTGTATATCTTAAACATGGGGAGACTGTCGGGCTTATAATAAGAAGGAGCCCAGAACATAATTTTGGGATTGGAAGGGTAGTGCAGTAATAATATTTTAGTGGACTATATTATTATTATTGGATTTAATTAAAAGCTTTGGGCTAAACTTGGTTAATTAAATTCAATTGTGGCCCAGCCTAATTTCTCCTCCTGGTCCCTGCTGTAGCCCAACTATATAAGTCATCTCAGCTCCTGTTAACCCTAAGTCAGTGCCTCATTTGACAGTTAGAAAGAACAGGAGCAGATTGAGAGAATCCTGCAGATTGTTGCCCACACAACAGCAGGATTCGACTTGGGACATACAGCAGAAGATTGAGAGGTGGTTCTCTGCAACGGTTCATCCTCTACATCAACCCAGAAGTACGGTAAATGATTTAATTGCTTCCGCTGCTAATTGTTTGCCTTGAATCCTAACGATCACGTTTGAACCACAAGATCCAAACATACCGGTGGTTTAGTAGACATGATGTCTTTGAACTACTCCTCCTTAGAGTATACTGAGACAACAATGCGAATGCATCAATGTCTCGCATTCTCCTTGTTCTCACGTTTTGGTCCGTTTCGACCATGGACCCCCTTTGGATTCATAAGTGTTTCACTTTGAAGCAGCCACTCACTTCACAATTACATAGGTAATATCCTATTTTGAGTACCCTGTTATACTCAACCAGCCATTACTTGGCCTTTTAGAAATCATTAATAGTCAAAGACTTAGCCTCACCACAATACGGGTTCCAAACTTGGTAGAATTATTCTACTAAGGAATGGTAGGTACCAAGTTTCACTTGAACCTCTACAGTTTCGTTATCCCTTTGAACCAAGTTCTTGGGATCTCCAGTCATCACGGTTAGGTTTCCACTATTTTGGCTCATTACTTTGTGGATTTTAGCCCCATTGTGGATCCGCTATATTGTCTTTTGACTTCACGTAGTCAATTGACATTACACCACTCGAAATCAATTGTCTCACCGTGTTGTGTCGCCTACGGATATGTCTAGACTTTCCATTATACATATCATTAAGAGCTCTTTCAATTATGGCTTGACTGTCACAATGTACCATCACTGACCAATTTGTTCCAATATGGAATGTCCTCAAGGAAATTACAAAGTCATTCTACTTCTTTCCCAACTTTATCTAGAGCTATGAACTCAGATTCCATTGTGGAACGGGCTATACAGGTCTGTTTTGTAGACCTCCACGATACTGCTCCACCTCTAATAGTGAATACGTATCCACTCGTTGAGAACGAGTCTTTTGTGTCAGATATCCAGTTTGCATCACTGTACCCTTCGAGTACTGCTGGATACTTAGAATAGTGTAGCCCCACATCAAGAGTGTATTTCAAATATCTCAACACTTTTCTCAATGCTTTCCAGTGCTCATTGCTTGGGTTACTCGTGTATCTACTCAGTTTGTCAAATGAACACGCTATGTCAGGACACATACAATTAGTTATGTACATTATGCTCCCTATAACCCTTGCATACTCAGATTGAGCCACTAATTCACCTTTATTCTTACTAAGGTGTACACTTGGTTCCATGGGTGTCTTAGCCAATGAATCATCGAATGCATTGAATTTCTTTAACACTTTCTCAATGTAATGAGATTGTGACAAAGAAATTCCATCAGATATTCTTTGAATCTTGATTCCGAGTATCACATCTGCTATACCCATATCCTTCATGTCAAAGTTCTAATTCAACATTCTTTTAGTGTCAACGATTATGTCATTACTGCTTCCATGATAAGAATATCATCTACATAGAGGCAGACCATGACAAATTCCTTTGGTGTATTTCTCACATACACACATTTATCACACTCATTGATTCGAAAACCATTTGATATCATTGTATTGTCAAACTTCACATGCCATTATTTTGGAGCTTGTTTAAGTCCATACAATGATCGCACGAGTTTGCACATCTTTTTCTCATTTTCAGGTGCTATAAAATCTTCTTGTTGGTCCATGTATTTTTCTTCTTCCAACTCACTATTTAAGAAGCCTATCTTCACATCCATTTGATGGATCTCTAGATTGTGCAATGCAGCAATCGCTATAAGTGCACGAATAGACGTAATACGTGTCAATATTGAGTAGGTATCAAAGAAATCATACTCTTTCTTTTGTCTAAAGCCTTTAGCCACCAACCAGGCTTTATATTTTTCTATTGACCTATCAGCTTTATATTTTATTTTAAGGATCCATTTGCATCCTAAGTTCTTGCAACCCTTTGGTAAATCTACCAATTCCCATGTATGATTTTGCATAATGGAATCAATCTCGCTGTCTATAGCTTCTTTCCAGAATGGTGCATCTGGATGTGATAGAGCTTCAGATACGAATTTGGGCTCATCTTCAACCACGTAGGTGAAGAAGTCTTGACCAAAGTCTTTTTCTACTCTGGCTCTCTTACTATGTCTTGGTTCTACACTCTCTTGTGTAGATTGAACCACAGTAGTATCTACAAGTGGTCTCTTAGAAGATGTCACTTATTTATTTCCTTTTCTAGGAAATATGTCTTCAAAGAATATTGCATTCCTTGATTCTATCATAGTGCCTTCAGTCATGTCAGGTATTTCCGATTTATGAATGAGAAATCTGTAAGCACTGTTGTTAAGTGCGTACCCTATAAATATACAATCAACCATTTTAGGTCCGATTCTAACTTTTTTAGAGGCACGTCAACCTTAGCAAAATACCCCCATACTTTGAGGTATTTGTATAACGTTTACATCCCTTCCACATTTCATAAGGAGTTTGATCCTTAGATTTGTGTAGAATCTTATTCAGAATGTGGTTAGATGATAGGATAGCTTCCCCCACATGTTCTGAGGCAACCCTGAACTGATTAACATTGAGTTCATCATTTCCTTCAGAGTTCCATTCTTGTGCTCAGTAACACCATTTGATTGAGGTGAATAAGGAGCCATTTCTTGATGTATGATGCCAGATTCGGTACATATTTGTTCAAACGGTGCTATGTATTCGCCACCTCTATCACTCCGAACTGCTTTAATTTGAGAGTTAATTTGATTTTCAACTTCATTCTTGTAGTGTTTGAATGCTTTTAAAACTTCATCTTTGCTTCTCAAAAGATACAAATAACAAAATCTTGTGCAGTCGTCAATAAAAGTAATGAAATACTTTTTCCCCCTCTAGTTTACACAAGTTTTAAATCACATGTATCAGTGTGGATCAACTCTATAGGTTTAGTGCTCCTCTCCATTATTGGAAATGGTTGTTTTGTCATAACAACACCAACTGCCGTTCAGTGTCCGCAACTCTAGAAATATCAGAATACGATCTCCACTGTCCAGAATCTACCCCTATGAGTCCTGAACGTGTTGTCCAAATTACACTTGATCCAACGGTTATTTTATGAGAAATGACTTTTTCCCCTCGACTGCGCAGAATAGTATCGCCCAAAAACCTGACTTCTATTTTTAGCCTATTCCCGTCAACATAGAGTTCCAAACACGATTTTCATCGTTCAAAATATATTCGACAAGTTCCGAACGTACTGACAAAAATTTAGCTTGATCCAACGGTTGAAACTTTGGTTATTGCCTCTGCAATAATACCGCGCTGGATTCTCTCTCAAAAATGTGAATTTTATTTTTTTCTTCTATCTTCCCTCAATGACTTCTAGGGCAAGATAACACCAAGTATCGGGCCTACTTGAGCTTTTTCACCTTGTACTTCTTCTCCAAAGAATCCCACAGTTCTTTGGATGTCTTCGTGTTTAGTTACACTGGTGTAGACTCCTTTAAGAAGTTTACCAGATTCAGCGTAATGAGGTAGAACAGCATCTTTTGCTGCCATCTCTTGAAGTCTGTACCCCCAAACTTCTCGAGCTTCTCCGCTGGAGTTAGAACCATGAATGGTCTCGACATCCCCATTGGAGGATACATCATTGGGAATCAGTCCCAATAGGAATCTCAGCATTAACTCTCTGGGAGTTATTAGCATTGGATGTTTCAATCCCGTCAATATCCATTGAATTAGTCATAGTGATTGTAGGGTGTGGAGGCTAGATGTTTCTTTTTACGATTTTTGGTTTATAGGTATACCAATAAATCACTATTACAATGAATATGGAAATAGATTACTAACCTTTCGTATAGATCTGGATCTGAATCTAGGATCTTGAATGTCTTTGGATCTACGATCTAAGATCTTGAATATCTCGGGATGATGGGCGAAGTCGAGTCGAGTTGAACTCTTTTCGTAAGAAGAAACACGCCTTGGTAGCGCTTCGGTCTTGGCAGATCTTCTCCAAAGGTGAAACGACTTCTCTTTTCTAGCGAAGCAGCACCGTTATCGCAGGAACTCCGACGAACTTAGAGAGAATGGAGGACTAGATCCTCTAGACTATGCACTATGCAAGTGTATGCAAACGCTTGGAAGACTTTGGTATTTTGTGTGTTTTTTAGTGTGTTTGAATGAATGTAGAATGACCCTATTTATAGGTTTCAGAGACCACTCTCATATGGTAAGATTGTTATTTTAATTAGTGATCGTGATCACTACCATATTTGATCAATTACCATATTTGATCAAATTTACCATATTTGATCAATTCCACATGTGAGACTAATTTCACTCACTTTAATTATTATTTAATTGGTGATTAATTTATTTATTAATCCTTACTAACTAGTTAAATTCTCCAATACTATAAAGATATTATAATTATTTTATTTGGGTTTCATCTACCAAAAATGAAATTGTAACTCTTTTGATGGGATTCTTAGTTAGTAAATGTAATTATTGTGGGTGAGAGTATTGCAGGGTGTTGTAAGAATATTTTGTTTTCTTTATTAAATCATTTACTTTTTGAGTTAGTCCAGTGTACCCGGTTGGGTCATCTGTACCTAAATTTTGAAATTGATTTGAGAGAAATTTAATCCTTCAATCTCACGTTAAGGTTTATGTATTTTATTTTGATTTGTCCCAAATTAAAGTTTACATTTTTATTTTTATCAAATTGGACCCATAACAATTAATTATTCCATGTAGGGGGTCCATACACAACACTAATACAATTTCTCACTTCATATTAAATATTATTTCTCTCACTTCATTATATATTAAAATATTATATCTCTTAATCTATGTGCAAATATAAACATTAACTCGGGACAGAGGAAGTACATAATAATACAGGAAAGTTTTAAGGGCCGTGGAGGATCCTAAACTAATTCCAATGGATCAAATAGGCTCCTAAACTTTTATTTTGGTCATCTAATCCCTTTATCTTTTATAATATGATCAAGTGCATCCTTTATCTTTCAAAAATAAAATAAATGAGCATTTTGACTATTTTCTTCAAAAGTTATAAGCTATTTCCAAATCAATCTTTAACAACACACCATCCACAACACACCTTTTTACAATATGGCTTATGTACTTTATTTTCTATTCAATTTTTATCATATCCTCATGTGTAGGAATGACAATGAGTAGGGTACCCATTTATTTTGGGGTACCTGTATTCGATTAAAAAAACCTATCCATACCCGTACCCATCCCGTTTAAAAAATCTATTGTGGTACCCGTACTCGTTTAATACTCATTTATTTTATATATATTTATATATTTTTTAATTATTTAAATAAATATAATAATAAAAATTATATTATTATTAATTAAATATAAATAAAAATAATGTAAATTATGCTATTTTAAATAAATATTTAATATATATGATTAAATAAAACTTATAACTACTAAAAATATATAAATTATATAATATATTATTAAATTTGATAAATTATATATATATATAGGCAATCCGCGGGTATTGAGACATTACCCGTACCCATCGTAAACTCTAATGGTATTTTTTATAACTACCTTTACCCGTCTAAAACCCATTTACAACTATCCATACTCGTTCTATTAGGGTACGGGTAGACTGAATATTCAAAAATACGCATCCCATTATCATCCCTACTTACTCTTCAAAATGGTATATAAAAAAAAGTGGGGAGTTAGAAAAAAGAAATTGATAAAAAAAAATAATAACAGTAAATAAACATATAAACAAAAATAAAAATAAATAAATAAATTCTGAAAAAAAAGATATATTCCGACTGTCAATTTTTTCATTTCAACCACGTACCCAGTCATTATGTGGTGTTTAATTTTTTTAATCGATAAAATGCAATTTTGGTCTGCAAATGAGAGATGAGGGGTAAATTTGATTATAAAAAAAAGTAGAAGGATTTAGATGCTCCAAAAAATTAGTTTGAGGGTGCGTTTGACCCTCATGAATAAAGAGATGGGTGTTAGTAGTCCATTATAAAGATATCCATTTTTTCTTTTTAGCTAAAAGGGTCCCACACATACCAACCGCTCACTACTAATATAACTATCAATTTTATATAAAATAATAATACTTCTTAATTCATGTGAAAAAGTAAATGAGTATGTTATCAATGAACGGAATAAGTATTTTGGAACAAGCAAAATAGCAAAATGTATACATTATCTTGAAACAGGGAGTATAATACTAATTATAATTTAACCATTAAATTATTTAAACATATTAATTTAATTATTTTAAATATTATTTGCTAAAATCGCCAGTTGAATTGGCGACTCAATTTTTTTAAGTGATGAACAGTGGAAGAGTCGCTACTACTTGTGGCGCTCCCTCTCAAAAAATTAAGGGAGACTTACTTTAAAGTACAATACAGATTCTATTATTATTATTAGATACGTGGACTCAAAATTATCATTGCTAAGTACAAAATTAAATTGTTCAATGCCAATTTTATCCCTTCACCAAATTATATTTAAAATAGTAAAGGTATATTAACATCTCTAAATTATAGCTATGTAACTATTGAACAACGAATTTATAAAATATAATCTTTAATCAAGGTCGGATTTCAAAATATAATCTTTTTTAAATTTCAAAATATAATCTTTTTTTAAATTTCTTTATTGTTGTCATGTTTATTTTTCTACAAAATCTGCATTTTTTCTGTACAATATGCATTTTTTCTGCTCAATTTGCACAATCTATACAACAACGGCACAATATAGTTATATTGTTGTACTACCTAGAGATATCACATTTTTATAAAAAAATAATATAAAATTAGATTAATAACTATAAATTAGATTATTGCTTATTAAAAATATAATTTCATTGCTACATGACAAGATTATATCGTTGCACAACACAATAAAGAGAATCAAAATTTTTTTTGTTAATCTTCACACCATAGTTATATTGTTGCGCAACTAATGTATATCTGCATAATCCATTAATATTTTGCATAATTGGGTACAAATTTGCACATATAGTTACATTGCTGCACAACTAATGTATATATTTTGGAGGGACAGCGTCGGCAGTATGGTTGCCAACAGTTAACAAATTAGTTCTTTTAGTGAACGAACCTTATGTGCAGTCAGAAACTTGCGGCGGCAATGGAAAATTGGCAGTGGGAGATGGATCCTTCATCGGGAAATTGGCAGTGGGAGATCGATCCTTCGTCGATGGCATGATGTGCGGTGAACTTGGAGTGACGAAGCAGGTCTGATGCGTTTTAATTAACAATTTCGTTTGAATCAACAAACTGACCTGGATGATTCCCAGCAGAGAGATGTAAAGGTGGAGCAGAAGACTTGTTACGGGATGACTTGGCTAACAGCCTCCTTGAATTATTTTGAATGGCCGGAAGAGGAGGCTGAATCTGTCGGCGGTGCCCTAGACTTGAAGGATGACGAGGCCACCGTCTGCGACTGAGAAATAGAGCCACTGTAGAATTTTTGAAATTGGAATCGGCAAAAAATCTCGAACAGAATGGGGGTACTGAGTTCTTCAGTGTTTTAATTAGACGAGAAGAGAGAGTAATGATGATTTCTTAAATAGAAAAATTGAAAAGAAGGGGAGGAGATAAATGCCTAAAAATATAAAGGTGATTTGATCAGATAAAATCTCATTTTTAAATATTTAATTAATATAAAAAGGGTCGAAATTTTATTAATTCAAGGCCTGAAAAATAGGTAAACTATTAATTCGGGGCTTGAATTATGTTTTCTATCCAAGCTCTCGTAATGTTGTGTAGTTGTAAGTAATTAATTAAAAAATAGAAAGGGTCTTCAAAGAGTCTTCAAACTACCATATTTAGTTAAATGAAATGTAAAACTACTATATTTAATTAAATTAACCCTATAATGCCCCTTTATTTTTCCTTGGAAGTATAAATCAACTATAGGAGAAAATCCAAAGAAAGTAAGTTATTTTAATTGTGGTTTGGTATATATATGGTATATATATAGGGGTAACTATTTGCACCCGAAATTATTATTTGAACCCTAATTATTTATAAAATTAAAATATGATAATGTAAGAAGACATAAATACCCTTTTATAAATAATAAACTAAGATTAAATATAATTAAATTTCTAAATGCACCCCAGTAAAATTTCTAAATGTATCCCAAAGTTATACCCACTAAAACACGATCAATCCTAAATTTAGAAGTTTTAGTTTGTAGAACAGAAGATTGTATTGTGATGTGTTGAATCAAATTATCATATTCCACTGCAACAAACAAATAGGGATTATGAGGATTTAGGTTTGAATAGATTCACAAATAGGGATTACGATGGTTTAGGTTTGAATAGATTCAAGTCGATTAATGCCAACATGTTATTCGACTACAGAATTCAAAACAGTATATTCTGTTCGACGGATCAAATGCCAACATGATGTTCGACCACATAACTCAAATAGTTTATTCAGTTCGACTATAGAACTCGAACATTTTATTCTGTTTGATTACTTTGATCAAACAGTTGGGTCACGATTGTAATCTGTTCAGTTATAATGTTCGATTGTACTTACCGAACATCTTTTTTTTCTTAAAAGGGTAAGATTGTCCTTGCATGGGGTGCATTTAGTAACTTAAGTATATATTTTTTAATTTAAGTGGTGTACATATAATAATTGAGGTTCAAATAACAATTCCGGGGGGTGCAAATAGCTGCCCCCATATATATATATTGCAGATCAACTTAAAAGGACAATAAAATCTACTAAAATTTACTTCCTCCGTCCCGGAAATATTGACGCATTTTTTTGGGCACGGAGATTAAGGAGTATAATAATTTAATGTAAAGTGAAGTGAGAGAAATAATATTTAATGTGTAGTGGGTAGTTGTATTAGTGTTGAGTGTGATGTATGTATGGGCCATATAAATAAATAAATAGTTTGTATGTGGGTCTCGTGTTCTTAAAAAAGAAATATGTCAATTACTATGAGACAACCCGAAAAGAAAAAATGTGTCAATATCTTGGGGGTAAAAAAGATGTAATATTGGTAATGAATCAGCCCATGGGCTTTGGAGTAACCGCCTCTACTCCAATGTTTATAAAAGATTGGAAAATCATGAAGAATGTGCAGCTAGCAATGGAGAAACGCATAAGAATCGAAGCCATTATGTTGCAACAAACGTGGGGCAAAAGACCTCCTTCGGTTACTAATGGTCCAGTTAATCTGTACTAGTTATGTAAACTCAGGTCATTTAAGTTGTTTCGTGTGGATGTCGATCCTTCGTTTTTCAGTGATCTGTTGTTTAAATTTCCTTTGTTGAAGGATTTGAGCCTTGATGAGTGTGGTGGATACAATCACAAAGGGATCAAAATCCGTAGCCGTTCCCTTGAGTACATAAGCTTCATGCAGAATATGCAGAGTAGGCTGTTGAGGGCCAACTGATATAACTGTGACAGGCATTAATGCTACCATTAAATGGTTCCGCAAGTTGAATGAACTGCTAACTCGTCTGAGATCGTCAAAATTACTCTCTCTCTCATATTTTGATTTTGGGGAATTAGGGGGAAGACATGGATTTAGAGGGGTTACCTGTGGCTTTGGTGGAGAGTTTGAAAATGTATGCAATATCCACTATGTTATCCTTATTGTTTGGTTATGAATAAGAATAACTTGAAAGAATGTGATAAGAGAAATAATCTCACCGTACATGGCGACGTCATATATTGCCACTATTAATAGTACAAAATTGCAACAATAAGATCCGTAAATAAAGGATCGTATCAATCTCTATCAAACTTTACAAGGAAATAATATATTCTAATAAAAGAGAAAATATAGTCTACGGTTTAATCTTAACACCCCTCTCAAGCTTTGCGAGGGGTGAAAGCAGACGCAGAGCTTGAATTGAAGGAACTGGAAAGTTGGACGAGGTAGACTCTTAGTGAAATTATCGGCTAGCTGGAGATCAGAAGGCACAAACTTGGTGGAGAGTTTTCCCGCAGATACCAAATTATCACGAATGAAGTGGCAGTCAATATCATATGATTGGCATGCTTGTGTGAAATCGGATTTTGATTGAGAAAAAATTGCACTATTGTTATCACATAATAGAACAGGTGAGCGGCGATAGGAACTTGGAGTTCATGAAACAGATTAGTGAGCCAAACTACCTTAGCAGCAATATTTGCAAGGGCTCTATATTTAAATTCACTGCTTGAACGAGCAACAGTAGGTTATTTTTTGCACTCCAAGAAACAAGGTTTCCACCTAGAAATATGGAATATCCGTAAGTGGAGCGATGTGTGTCCACACAACGAGCCCAATTGATGTTAGAGTAACCAAGGATTGATAAATCAGGATGATGACCAGTGAAAGAGAGCACAAGGTGAATAGTGCCCTTGACATAAAGAGTAATATATATCACTGCGTTAAAATGATCATCAGTGGAGGAATGAATTAAGAAACTGACTTAAGTGATTAAAAACGTAAGAAAGATCAGGCCGAGTGATGGTAAGATATTAGGTCCACAACCAATGAACAATACAGCGATGTGTCCTTAAAGGGTGTGCCGTGCTATTGTAGTGAAGCTCCAGCAACAAGGGGCGTAGCAACTGGCTTTGAATCAAGGAGTTGGGCACGAGATAAGATAATATGCGCATATTTTTCTTGACCAATAAAGAGACCCTTTGGTTGAGATGTAATTTCAAGACCTAGGAAGTATGTAAGAGCTTCGAAGTCTTTAAGAGCAAACTCATTGCTGACACATGAAACGAACTTCCGAAGCAAAGAGATATTGTTGCCTGTTAAGATGATATCATCGACGTGTAAGAGGAGAAATATTACTAAGAATCCTTGTCTATGGAAAAATAGAGAAGTATCATACCGACTCTGTTGAAACCTGAGGCTAAATAGAAAGCTACTGAAGATTTTGATACCAAGTAAGGAGAGCTTGCTGAAGACCATATAGCGCCTTTTTAAGGCGACAAACATGAGTCGGATGCTATGGATCAATGAAACCTGGGGGTTGAGCCATGTAGACAGGTTTGGATAAGAAACCATTCAAGAAGGCATTTTTAACATCCAGTTGATGTAAAGGGCCATCGAATATTAACAGAAAGAGTGAAGATTACTCAAACCGTTGCAGCCTTGACAACGGGCTGAACGTGTGATGGAAATCTGATCTTGGTATTTGAGTGAACCATTGAGCGACTAGACGAGCCTTGTAATGATCAATAGAGCCATTGAAATTGCACTTAATTTGTTCGAAACACCCATTTCGAACCAACAATATTAGTGTTTGGAGGCAAAGGTACAAGATCCCAAGTTTGATTAGCATGGAGGGCATCCATTTCTTCCTTCATAGCCGAAAGTCAATGTGGATATTTGGCAGCTGACTTAAATCCTCGAGGTTCAGTAGAGGAGGTAGATGAAACCAAGGCATTTAAGAGAGGAGTGGTTCCAAGATCGATCAACCACGTAGCGTGGTTTGAAAATACTACCTTGGCTCGAGTGATCATGGGATGAGTGTTTGGAGGTGTGGTGATGAGAGTGATAGTGCACGTATTTTAAGCTCAGATTTATGTGAAAATTGAGTACGATTTGGTATATTCTTAAGACGAATCAGGTTGTTTATGAAAAAGCCACGAATCATATGCTACTAAGGCTAGTTGAACGTATTTGTACAGGAAAACAGGTCTAAAGAATTAGGAATTGGAAAGCACGATTTTTGAGATGATTTCTGAAGTGTTGTTCGACCTAGAGAGGTTGTTTGACCAGCGTTGGCTAGGTTGAACAAGGGTGATAAGTCGAATGGGAGACATTTCAACTTACAGAGAGGTCATTCGATCAAGGATGCCCGTTCGGCCAAATGAAGCCAAGTCGAACGCTGAAGGTCAAGTCAAATGGGAAGCAGAGATGAAGTTCAGATTACAGACATGCCATTCGATCAGCGTTTGACTAAGAGGATCCATTCGACCAATTCTAGTCTGGTCGAACAGTGACGTATCATCTCTATAAAGTCAGGATTTTCACCTCCAGTGCGTGCGTGTGCATGTTTTTGATGAAAAAGCCCAGTAAAGGTCCATGAGGAGAAGTAACAAGTATAAAAAGGGGTGTTGATCACACCAAAAAGAGAGTTAGATTCCACATCCATCCTACATCACATCCAAACCCTAACTCCATCCGTAGGAGCAGTAGAGAGAGATTCGTACAACGAATCAAGTGAGAACCAAGTGAAGATTCAAGACGGAGCGACAAGCGACGGCGCCCACATCTAGGGTTTACTTCACAACTTTATATATCTTGTAATTTTCAAGACAATGAGTAAGATCTATCCAATCACCATGAATGTTCTTCGAAGTGTCATGGGTTAGAACCACTTTTGTAGTTCTAGGCTTAGGAAGGTTTTATCTAGTTAATTGAACTTCCGTGTGTATACTCCGTACAACACTACTTGTGGTTTATTTTATATAAGACTATACTTTATTAATTCATACTCAGAGTTGTTTTGTGCATCATTAACTGTTATGTAGAGTCTGAATACATATCTTGGTTATTGGTTGAGTGCGTTCACTGCTGAGCAGGATTCCATGTTATTATTCTAAGTGAGGGGACTCTGAAACTTCATTAGAACTATCTTATATAAATACTTAGTAATTGAATTGAATTTGAGTTAGTAAGTAGGATAAAGAGGATAATTATATAGTACCTACAAAGAAAGATCATATCGGGTTAGAGTACTTAGTGCACGGGAATTAATTGACACTGATAGTACCTAGAAAGAGGGGATGTATTTATATCTCTTGCTCCAAAGTAATTCACACCTGTTACATGCTTGTCTGTGTTGGATTGTATACTAAAAGTCTAGGTTTTTGTATGAACAATGTTTAAACAATTAATTTGAAATGAGAATCATATGATCAAATGATTGCGTCTTATAATTTATATGTTCGATGCAATAGTCCACTTACTTTATACTGTAGATAATATGTTGTGCGACAACACGCGGAATATCATATTATCGGTTTCCTTATAAAGTATAAACAGATGCTCACAACCGAGATAGACGGGGACTCTCTATCGGGATGGTTGTAGTGTGGTTTGTTATTAGCTTGTCTTGGCTATAGAATCACTCTAGTGCACTTATGTGTATTGAGCAGGACCACATGAGATCGTTCAACTTATACTGACTTATAGAAGAACTTGATCTCTGTTATTATGGATGTTCGTGCTCTTAATCCCTATACAATAACCTCGACACGTAGGGCCGTATATATTTCTTTGATTCATCAATGGGTGAGATTTAGATGCAATTAAATCAATAAACTCGGTGAGTTGGGAAATAGTGCTGTATCTATGGTGTGCTGTTGATTGTAGAAGGAATCCGTGTCCGTCATAGGTTGATGATGTCCCCTTGAGGAGCTCATAAGGATTATCATGTAAACCCTGCAGGTGGAATTTATTCCGGCATGATAATGAGGTTGAGTGGTACTACTCTTGGATGAGATATTAATTAATTGAGTTGTCAGTAACTTATATTAATTAATGGACATTGTATATCTTAAACATGGGGAGACTAACGGGCTCATAATAAGAAGGAGCCCAAAACGTAATTTTGGGATTGGTACGGTAGTGCAGTAATAATATTTTAGTGGAATATATTATTATTATTGGACTTAAGTATAAGCTTTGGGCTAAGCTTGGATACTTAAGCCCAATGGATGCCCAACCCAATTTCTCCTCCTGGTCCCTGCTGTAGCCCATGTATATAAGTCACCTCAGCTTATCTGGAACCCTAATCTAATTCATTATTCACGTGTGATTAGGGTTGATAGCAGATTGAGTAGGTCTCATAGATCGTCGCCCACACGACGTCGAGATCGGACTTGGGACATACAACAGAAGACCTGGGACATACAACAGAAGACCGGAAGGTCGTTTGCTGCTGCAGTTCGTCATGTTACAAAATTCATAAAAAATCGTACAGTACTCCGATTTTGATGTATTATATACTGACGGAAAGCCGTCGAAGAGAGGATCGTCTGAGCGCAAAGACCACTCAATTCCGACATCAGAAGAGGAACTTATGGCTATTCTCGTGGGACTGCGCAGTCTGCCAGCGAGAATTCAACCTCTACATCAACCCTTGGTGAAAGGTAATGCGTTTCATGTTTACTTGCTTCCGCTGCTTGTTAGAAATACATGGAACCCTAACGGGTCACGTTAACCAAATGATCGAATGCCAACAATTGGTATCAGAGCGTCGGTTTCGTGGTGAAGCGTGACACGTTAGGCTAGGGTTTATGTGATTAATTTTTCGGAATTAGGATCACATGTTTAGGGTTTTGGTTTTATTGCGCAAACCATGAATATCCCTATGTGATATATACCCTGTATCATATCTATTTGTCCATGGTTGTGTGTGAGAGGATTCGACGAAAACTGTTCGTCAATTTCACATGCAAGGAAGAAAAAGAGGGCAAAAATAGAATCACGTTTTTGAGAGAAAATCCAGCGCAGTGATATTGCAGAGACAATAACCGGAGTTTCAACCTTCGGATTGAGCTGTAATTTGGTCAGCACGTTCAGATCTTGTGAATGTACATTCTGAACGGTGGAGATCGAATTTGGAGCTTTTTCGTGCTAGGATTACGCTGAAAACAGAAGCAGATTTTTGGGCGATTCTGTTTTGCGCAGTCGAAGGAAAAGAGCCGTTTCTCATAAACTAACCGTTGGATCGAGCTGTAATTTGGTCAGCACGTTCAGATATTGTGGATGTACATTCTGAACGGTGGAGATCGAATTTGGAGCTTTGTCTTGCTGGGATTACGCTGAAAACAGAAGCAGATTTTTGGGCGATTCTGTTTTGCGCAGTCCAGGGAAAAGAGCCGTTCCTCAGAAATTAACCGTTGGATCGAGCTGTAATTTGGTCAGCACGTTCAGATCTTGTGGATGTACAATCCGAACGGTGGAGATTGAATTTGGAGCGTTGTCGTGCTGGGATTACGCTGAAAACAGAAGCAGATTTTTGGGCGATTCTGTTTTGCGCAGTTGAGGGAAAAGACCCGTTTCTCACAACATAACCGTTGGATCGACCTGTAATTTGGACAGCACGTTCATGGATTACAGGAGTAGATTCTGGACGGTGGAGATTGGATTCTGAGGTTCTTGCAGTTTCGAACTACGAACGACAGTTGGTATAGTTTGGTGTTGCGCGTTGGGCTGAACTTGGTTCCATGCAAGTAGGCCCTTGGACGAGCGACAGTCCGGGCGAGGGGCGCTCGTCAAGGAACTTGGAGCGCTCCCTGACACGATTGATGGTGGGATATGACGATGGACGTCTTGGGGCACAAGCAATCCTGCTTGTTGCGTAAGGCATCGATTCCACAGTAGGAGTGTCGGACAAGACATTAAAATTTAGAGGCGTTTTTATTCCTAATATATATAACTGTCATAATTGATTTAATTGTCTATTATTGTTATATATATATGGATGTCTGATCTCTATGATTTATTGTCTTATATAGAAGCATGCTAGATTGCATATTATATTTGGTATATTATATGCATGTATTGCTAGAGTGTTGGATAAGACATCCAATTTTAGGAAAACTAATTCCTAATATATAACTGCCATAATAGATTGTATATTATTGTTATATATGGATGTCGAATTAATTCCTAATATATGACTGCTATAATTGATTTAATAATCTATTATTGTCATATATGGATGTCGAATTAATTCCTAATATATAACTGCTATAATTAATTGTCTATTATTGTTATATATGGATGTTGAATTAATTCCTAATATATAACTGACATAATTGATTTAATTATCTATTATTGTTGTATATGGTTGCTCGTCGATATCGATGATTTCGATAATCTAGACGATATCGACGATCGATATCGATAGTTTTGGAATGTTGATAATCTTGATGTTTTTCGAATATTTGATAATCTAGTCAATATCGATGATTTTGATAATCTGGACGACATCGACGGTCGATATCGATGGTTTCGAAAATTGGACAATCTGGAAATTTCAAAATTTTGATAGTTTGGAAGTCTTTGCTGATATTCGTGCCTGATGGCGAACAATCGAATTCGCTGATATATAACTGTTAATGATTGATTTAATTATTGATTATTGTTATATATGTATGCATGACTCTTTGGGATTTACTGCCTTATGTGCCGTGATAGGAGCATGCTAGGATTGCGTATATTATTCTGAATATTATATGCATGTAAAAACCCTCGGTTTTAAATAACTAAGTGGGAGAGGGGATTGGTAAAAATTCCCGCAGCCTCCATTATTGGTTTGTAAGTGATGTGAGTAAACTTGCGTGTTGGCAATAGGCCTTCCTCCCTAACGGATGAGTTTATTCACGGATCACTGGTACAGACTTCATTACATAATTATTGTTTGTAATGTGGCACATGAACTTACGTGTTGGCAATAGGCCTTCCTCCCTAACGGATGAGTTTATGTGGGGCTCACTGGTACAAACTTATAATTGATGATTGTAGGAAGCTATCCGAGCGCGTGTGTACTTCTCCAACTGTAAGGCACACAAGCTCGCGCAGTGGACTTGGGATCAAATAATGGTGTACACTTAGGTGTAAATAATTAGTATCCTCCCCAACGGAGTCACTGCTTTTATTTGCATGGCTAAAGAGGAACCGACTATTAATTATTTTGTCATGAGGTTAGGTTGACAAATGAAATTAATGGGTATAACCTTCTCTTGTAAATGTTTGGGTTTGTAAACGTCCACACTAACGTGGCTTGCAGACTCACGGTGCTTGAGATGTCGGTGAATTTTATTTTTATATTATTTTGAGGGAATTAATATAAAAGGATAAAATTCGAAGATTTGATCGGTATATTTATTTATGATTCTCTGTAATTTCAAATGGTTTTATCTCGCTTATTGTTAACTAAAAGAAATTATATTTACTGGTCCAAAATTAGATGATTAGAAAAGAATCTTGGTTTTGATTTTACTGCTTAAGAAAATAAAAATGTGTTCTTCCTTAAGGATGTTCATGATGCCTATTAAAGTCTCTAGTGGAGAGGTGAGAGGTTCATAGAAATATGATGGTCTCATGAAACTCTTCGGATACTTGAGTGAGGTTAAAAGGCAAGAAGTCATCGTTGACTTGATGAATGAATTGAAAAGCTTGAAGTAGAAATTGAAGGGGAAACCTAGATCAATTTACTCTCCATCATTTGCCTAGGTGTTTTGAGCAAGTTTCACCTGAATTACAAGAGGATGTATATGGTGGGAAACTTCTAACAAAACATGTGGCAAAGGAAAGCCATTTTCATCATAATATGAACAAGGTTTATATCTTATTCACTAGTTGTTTAAACATGATTAGTGATGGCATCTACTGATACATTGTGTAGATACCGGAATCACTAAATGTTTATTACTAAGTGAGGGTAAGATTATTTTATACATGGATAATACTACGAGAGTAGTGGCTGTTGCAGTGGGAGTTGTTTATTTATCTTGCGATATGAATAAACGTTTGATTTTATGAAATTGTCTTTACATACGTTTTCATAGAAAGAATTTGATTTCGGTTTCTATGCATTAATAGATGGATACTCCATTTCATTTAAATGACATGGTCATTATAATGAAGGATAGAGTTGTAATCTGTTATGGTACGTTGGTGAACAATTTGTATACTCTGAAATCATGTTTATCCCCTGGATGTGACAAATAGTAATTAATAATGAGTCTTCTAATCTAGTAAGAGAAAGGTACCTTCAGAAATGAATCTCCCACCTTAATGGTGTGACGAATAGAAGGAATAGCACTCTTATGGTAGTGATTAGATAGATGATGAATTATTTGGAATTACTAAATTCATTTTATGGATATGCCCTAGGAACAGTAATTCGTAAGAATGTTTTTCTGTTTGTGGGATATCCTAGAAAAATGAAGGATGATTTATTTAGTCCACAAGATCGAAGAGTGATTGTTAACATAAACACTAGATTTTTGGAAAAATGACTATGTAATAAATCAAATACCCATGTATAAGTTGTTCTAAAAGAAGTGAGAGGAAAACAAAAAGTATTAGTACCAAGTGTACAAGAGGATATACCACAAGGTAGACTGCAACGCTTGTCACGTCTGATACACAATTGCATGTAGTGCCCTGTCGTAGTGGGAGGGTTGTTCGACAACCCGTAAGATATATATTTTGGGAGAGTCGTGAGACTTGGTCCCTAGTAAATATGGAATGGACCCATGGATACGACGAAGCACTACAAGATAGAAATGCAGAATCTTAGCTAATTGCAATGAATGTTGAATTAGAATCGATGGATTCTGAATTAAATCTGGGTGCTAGTAGAGCCGCTAAATGGCGTAAAAGCCATTGGAAGCGGGCATACAAGAATAAAAGAGGATCATAGCATAAGGTGAAAACCTTGGAAGCAAGCTTGTTGCGAAAAGGTATACTCAGAAAGAAAGGGTTCGATTATGAGAAAACCTGTTCGCCGGTAGCTGTGCCTATATTGATCCGGATTCTTTTATATGTTGCTACTCATATGGAATATGAGGGATAGCAAATAGATGTCAAGACAACTTTCCTAATTGGAAGTCTTGAGGAAAACATCTATGTGAAGCAACCAGAGTGATTTATTGCAAAGGGCTAAGAGCATTGTGATAGGAAGCTTAAAAGTGTCCATCGATGGACTAAAGCAAGCTTCAAGATCATGAAACATCCGTTTTGATGAGGAAATCCAAAGATATGGATTTATTCAATGCGCGGATGTGTCTTGTGTATTGAAAAGAGTGATGGAAACGTGGTGGTATTACTTGTACTATACATAGATATTATCTTGCTCATTGGAGACAATGAAAGAGTATTATTGGGCGTATGGGGTATGGTTAATAAAGCGGTATAAGATGAAGGACTTAAGAGGAGCAAAAATATCCTTTTGATCACGGTAATACGGATCACAAGAAAGGATGTTATGCTTATCTCAAGCTTCATGAAATGATACAATCCTTACTCGTTTTAGCATGTGACTTTATCTAAGGAAATGTGTCTTGAGACACAAAAGGAAGATAAAGGAGATGAAAGCAGTTCCTTATGCTTCGGCAAATGAGGAAGCCTAATCTAAGGAATGCTATACATGAGTATGGATATCTGTTTTGCTAAATGCAAGAACAGTGGGTATCAACGTAACCTGGAACAAGAATGATGAGCTGTGGTAAGACATATATGAAGTGCCTGAGAAGGACTGGAAATTATATGTAAGCTTACTTGACAGATTCACTGCTTCTTGTGGATTACGTAGATTCAGATTTTTTAGTCAGATTGGACGGCAGTAAATCCACCTCAAGGTTATGTGTTTAATTTTAGGAAGTTGAGTCATAATGTGGAGGAGTGTTATATAGAAATATATTTCAGACTTCGGACTCCATATGGAAAGATGATAAATTGGAGCCTATGAGGCAACCAATGTATCTGTATGACTCTAGAAACTTCATGATGGACTTTGTAGTGTTTCTAAGTTTGCCCAAGGATATTAAAATTTATATTGATGATATTGGTGCAGTTGCAAACTTGAAGGAATCACAAGTCCATAAGGCAATTAAACACATGGAGCACGAGTACCACCTGTTATGAGAAATCGTATGATGAGGGGAAGGTTGTTGTCACCTAGATTGCATCGGATGATAACCTAGTAAATCCATTAACAAGGACCTTAAGGCGAGAGCTTTTGATGGCCGAGTAGTGGGAGTGGAAATCAGATGTATGGTAGAAGACATAACAGCATAGTCTTTTAGTATAAGTGGGAGATTGTTGGATTGTATACTAAAAGTCTAGGTTTTTGTATGAACAATGTTTAAACAATTAATTTGAAATGAGAATCATATGATCAAATGATTGCGTCTTATAATTTATATGTTCGATGCAATAGTCCACTTACTTTATACTGTAGATAATATGTTGTGCGACAACACGCGGAATATCATATTATCGGTTTCCTTATAAAGTATAAACAGATGCTCACAACCGAGATAGACGGGGACTCTCTATCGGGATGGTTGTAGTGTGGTTTGTTATTAGCTTGTCTTGGCTATAGAATCACTCTAGTGCACTTATGTGTATTGAGCAGGACCACATGAGATCGTTCAACTTATACTGACTTATAGAAGAACTTGATCTCTGTTATTATGGATGTTCGTGCTCTTAATCCCTATACAATAACCTCGACACGTAGGGCAGTATATATTTCTTTGATTCATCAATGGGTGAGATTTAGATGCAATTAAATCAATAAACTCGGTGAGTTGGGAAATAGTGCTGTATCTATGGTGTGCTGTTGATTGTAGAAGGAATCCGTGTCCGTCATAGGTTGATGATGTCCCCTTGAGGAGCTCATAAGGATTATCATGTAAACCCTGCAGGTGGAATTTATTCCGGCATGATAATGAGGTTGAGTGGTACTACTCTTGGATGAGATATTAATTAATTGAGTTGTCAGTAACTTATATTAATTAATGGACATTGTATATCTTAAACATGGGGAGACTAACGGGCTCATAATAAGAAGGAGCCCAAAACGTAATTTTGGGATTGGTACGGTAGTGCAGTAATAATATTTTAGTGGAATATATTATTATTATTGGACTTAAGTATAAGCTTTGGGCTAAGCTTGGATACTTAAGCCCAATGGAGGCCCAACCCAATTTCTCCTCCTGGTCCCTGCTGTAGCCCATGTATATAAGTCACCTCAGCTTATCTGGAACCCTAATCTAATTCATTATTCACGTGTGATTAGGGTTGATAGCAGATTGAGTAGGTCTCATAGATCGTCGCCCACATGACGTCGAGATCGGACTTGGGACATACAACAGAAGACCGGAAGGTCGTTTGCTGCTGCAGTTCGTCATGTTACAAAATTCATAAAAAATCGTACAGTACTCCGATTTTGATGTATTATATACTGACGGAAAGCCGTCGAAGAGAGGATCATCTGAGCGCAAAGACCACTCAATTCCGACATCAGAAGAGGAACTTATGGCTATTCTCGTGGGACTGCGCAGTCTGCCAGCGAGAATTCAACCTCTACATCAACCCTTGGTGAAAGGTAATGCGTTTCATGTTTACTTGCTTCCGCTGCTTGTTAGAAATACATGGAACCCTAACGGGTCACGTTAATCAAACGATCGAATGCCAACAGTCTGCTTGTGTCTATAGAGCACAACACACATCAATTCAATGAGAATCCTCCTCAACAAGCCTATCAAAATCATGGAGCTATGAACAACTAAGCTTTGCTTCAACAAATGGTGCAACAAGTTTTAAGGCAACAAGGCTTTCAACAAGCTTATGCTCCTCCACAACAAGCTTATATGCCGCCACCACTACCACCTCCGGTGCAACATGGAATACAAAATGATCAAAGTGTGATCCGGGATTTCTTTATGCCAAGAGCAATGCCACAAATGATGGGGCCACCAATCCATGCTAATAACTTTGAATTTAAGATGGGCTTGATTTCTATGGTGAGGGAGCAACAATTTAGTGGAACCCCGAATGAAGATCCTAATGCTCATCTAGCCCAATTTGTGGAGATTGCTAACACAGTGAAGATGAATGGGGTGAGTGAAGATTGCATCAAGATGAGGTTGTTCCCATTTTCTTTGAGGGATAGAGCAAGAACATGACTCTCCACTATTACACCGGGTACGTGCAACACTTGGGACGAGCTAGCACAAATGTTTTTGAACAAATATTTTCCACCTTCAAAGATGCTTCAAATGAAGAGCTTGATCACTCAATTCAAGCAAATGCCTCAAGAGAGTTTTTATGAAGCGTGGGAAAGGTTTAAGGATATGCTACGCAAGTGTCCACAACATGGTTTCCCGGAGAATCAACAAGTTGGATTTTTCTATCAAGGACTTGTGAATGGGCAAAGAGTGCTTGTTGATGCTTCGGCGGGTGGATCCATACTTGGAGTGACTCCGGAAAGGGCCATAAAATTTTTTGAAGAGATTGCTACAAATGTGTACCAATGGCCATCGGAGAGGGTAAGTGGATGCTATGGATTTGAAAGTTTTGATCAAGAGCAACACTCGAGTGTGAAGAGTGTGAATGTTGAAGCACAAGTGCCAAGCATGGAAAAGATAGTGGCGGAGGTCATGAAGCAAATAAGCTTGAATCAAATTGTGAACAATCAAGGAGCGAATATGGTTGAGGGGCTACAAGTCGAGCAAGGTGTGCTTCCTCCGAATGTAGTGAATGGAGAACAATGGGTCAACTCTATGCCACATGTGGAAGATGTGTCGTACATGCAAGGAAGAAATTACCAATGGAATTTCCAAAACAATTACCAAGGTAATTTCAACCAAAGTCAAGGAAACTATCCACCAAGGCAAGGGGGCTTTAATGGTCAAAGTAGTGGAAGCTCATACCCACAACAACAAAGGCAAAGCAACTTCTCTTACTCTAATCCGAGCAATGCGGTTGCGTATCCTCCGGAATATCAACCGGGAGCTAAGGCAACGAACAATGAGGGAAGAGCATCAACCGATGAGCTACTTGAACAATTGATTGCATCAAACAAAGCTAGAGATGAAGCCAATGAAAGAAGATTCAAAGCTTTTGAGGAAAATAATGAAAGAAGATTCAAAGCTATTGAGGAAAATAGTGATAGAAGATGCAAAGCTTTGGAGTACAATGTTGGACAAATGGCAAGTTCATTGAGTGCTCAACAAAAAGGAAAGTTCCCGGCCACAACCGAAGTTAATCCAAAGGCTCAATGTTTGTTGGTTGATATGAAAGAGGAACGAAAGATTGAAGAAGGGTTGGTGGAAAGCAAGGTTGTTGAAGAAATGAAAGAAGACCAAAAGCCTAAATGGATACCTAAGTGGAAAAGGGTGCAAGAGGAAAAGAAAGTTGAGGAGAAGATCAAAGAAGAGGATTACAAACATGACTATTGGGATATTCCGATCACTCCATTCCCTATTCCCTATCCACAAATGTTTGTAAAAGAGGAGAAAAAAAAGGAATTTGCGGAGTATGTCATGTCGCTCAAGAAGAAGTATGAAGAGAAAAAGAAAGAGGAGCAACCCGAAACAAGTGAGCCGATGCAAAAAGGGGGCCTACAAAGGTTGGTGATCCGGGAAAGTTCATAATCCCTTGTGATTTTGAAGGAAAAAGCACCCTCGATACATTGTGTGACTTGGGGGCAAGTGTCAACGTGATGTCTCATGCCACGTTTAAAGACCTTGAAATTGGAGAGCTAAAACCAACAACAATCCGTCTTGAAGTGGTAAATGGCGAGGTTGTGAAGCCACTTGGGATTGTTGAAGACATTGAGGTAAAGGTGAACGGGTTAGCATTTCCGGTTGATTTCATGGTTTTGGAAGTAAAAGCGGACCCTAAAATTCCACTTATTTTGGGAAGACCATTTCTAGCCACCGGAAGAGCAAAGATTGATGTTGGTAGAGAGGAGTTATCCTTGAGCTCAAAAGGAAAAAGTGTCACATTCTTGTGCAAGAAAGATAAAGGGATCAAGCCTCATCATACAAGTCCTCCGGATGATTTCGATGATCATTATTCTCTTCTCTTTGACAATTTAAATTCATTTCTTCATGATTATATGAAATTGTCAAATGCTAACTTGTCTTCTTGTGATGTTGATAGAAAGAAAGCTCCGAACCTCGATTGGAAAATTGACAAAGGAGAAAGAGGAAGTCCACTAGAATCACTTCTTGATGACGATTTGATGCTAGTGAGCAAGAATGGAGAGATTGAGCTAGTGGACAAGAAGAAGGCCAAGCTAATGTTTAAAGTGAGGATGCGAGGAGAAAGTGGGATGGACCATCCTTTGGTCCAATGATCGTAAAATTCCGTCCGGCTTGAAGACGTTAAACTTAGCGCTAAATGGGAGGCAACCCATTCTTTTGTTATTTTGATATTTTTTTGTTGATTTTGGTCTTGTAGGTGGATTGGGCTTGTGAGAAAAATGCATGTTGAAGAAAGGAGAAGTGTTTCATGGTTTCTCCACAAGATGACCATCAATGGAAACTACAAGGGTAAGTCTCACAACTTTTTGCAAACTTAAGTCTCAACTTGTTTCGATTTAAGTTTGGGGGGAGAGTGTGTGGTGTGACTCACCAATTGAGTGTGCTTGATATGATGATATTTTGATAATGATAAGTCTTCTTGTAAAAAATTGGTAAATTTTAAATTTTTTCTCATAAGTTTTGGTTGGATTTTGGTATGATTGGTGGTGTTGAAGTGCATGTGAATCCATATTTTTAATGAAATTGTTGAGCTAATGGTTTTGTTGAGCATGTATGAAGGGTATTGGAAGCACGAATTGAGCTCGGAGCTAACAACTTCCACTATCAAATGCTTATTGAGGGAGTTCATTCTACACCCTACCACTTTTATGTGTTTAGCATAATTTATGTTGATTTGGATTGTTGTGATTAGCATGTTTCTTCATTTGTTATGTTTTTGGGATGTTTACTTTCGTAATTTAGGATTTCCTTTTCAATCAAGGTTGGGATGATTGTGAGCTTACATTGTTATGGATGATTTGAATGTGTGCTTTATTGTTTAATGATAGTGATTTTTGTTTTTGCATGTTATGTGTTTTTGTTTTGTTTCTTGTTTGTTGAGTCTTTATTTTATGTTTTGTGTGTTTTTTTATTTTTTGTCTTGGTATGTTTGGTGGTTTGTTTTGGGATGTTGTGAGTCATTTTTGAACATGAGTGGTGATATGTTGTGGTAGTAAGTGATGACAAGTTATGATTAAGAATCTCTACACTTTCGAATTGTGACATGTTTTACTTAACTTGTTCAATTTTGAGATGAATGTGGTGTAATAAGTTTCTTAAGGTCCGAGCACAAGCTTGTGAGCATTTGAGCCTCAACCGTGCATACATGGTTTTTTTTCTTCATGAGTGGATTGGTTGTGTTTGATAAGTTAAAACTTGCTCAAGGACTATAGGAACGAGCCCGATTAGTGAAGATTAGTGACATGATCTAAGGCCATCCTTGTTATTATAGTCATTACCATATATTTTCCTACCATGAACATCATCCCTAGTCAACCACTTTGAGCCTTAAAGCCTATTTATTGTGATATAAGCACATTACAAGCCATGATTACCCAGTTAAGCCTTACATATATACCATTTGTGTGGGTGATTGAGGAGATGGTAACTAGAAAGGTTTGATAAGGAAGAAAAAGAAAAAAGGAAATGGTAAACAAGCAAGAAAAAGGATGAAAAAGAGCACAAGAAAGAATGGACATGCAACCTCAAAATAAGAAAATGAGCAAAGCAATAACAATATGCTCAAGTACTTAAAAGTTCAAAGAAGGAAGCATGCATTAAAAGAAGCTCAAAATCTAAGGAAAGTTGATGATGAGTGCTAGTGATTACCAAAGTTGAGAAAGGAATAAAGAAAAGTGGAGAAGTTGAGGAAGTTGATCATCTCTTCGATTACTTACACTTAATTAGTCACTCTTACCTATATTCTTCCTACCCTACCAAAGAGCCTATCATTACATCCCAATTAAAGACCTTTTTGATCACTAATTGAAACTTTGGAGGTTTGTGAATGTAGTCCACGAGCAAGCTTATAGCGAGTCGAGCCAATCGATTGATGAGTGTTGTTTTACCCTATTTTAAAGAGTGTTGAGTGACATTTATATCCTATGTGAGGCTTGGACTAAAAAAAAGAGACTATATTACACTATCATTCTCTTTAGATTGAACTTGTTAATTCTTCATGTCATGAATCTAATGTTGTAGGATGACTTAGCATAAATTGTGATTCTTATTATTATTTGTGTGTTATTACTTATGTTCGTTTAGTATTTTCCTAGGTGAATATCACTCTCCTTGGTTTATCATTTCGTTGTGCGGGGACGCACAACACTTTAAGTTTGGGGGTGTGATGAGTGATATTTTCACCTCGATTTTAGTATCTTTTTATGTGAGTTTTCGTATATTTTTATCCGTATTTTATGTGTTATTTGGTTGTGTTTTGTGTTTTCATGGAAATGTGTGTGAATGAGCTTAAACTTATAATTTTCACTTTTTATTTGATGCTAGATATGATAAGGAAGACGTAGGAAAAAGCGAATCTCAATTCGGAGTTGAAACGAGGGAGAACGAGCCAAAACAGTGAAGAAATACAGGAGCCAGCACCAACACGGGCCGTGTAGCCAACACGACCCTGTAAGCGATGGCCGTGCGGTGAAACCTATTCGTTCAACACGGGTACCTTAAGGCCATGTCCAGTCGCACGAGTCGTGTTGGCAGTACGAGCCGTGTCATCAACATGGCCCTGTAAGAAAAGGCCGTGCGGGAGCATCAGTTCACACGACACGGCCACCTTATGGCCGTGTGGCAGAGCACGACTCGTGCTGTGTAAAATCCTGGAAAAAAATCAGAATCCTTCTAGAAGCCTCCCAAGGGGTATAAATACCCAATACTTCAATATGTGAGAGGAGATCCGAATTCCAGCCCTTCCACACACACATCACACACAATTCTCTCCATTTTACACCATCATCTTCATTCATTCACCATCCTTTGGATCTACAATCATCCAACCATCAAAATCATCATCCAATTGAAGAAAAGAAGCAAGGAAGAGAGGAAGATAACAAGGGAAGGAAGGAAATCACCATTGAAGTGACATCAAGGGAGTTTCCATTCATTTCTTGTATTAAACCTCATAGTTTCATCATGTTTTGTAAGGATCTTAATGTCTATGTTCAATTCCTTCTTAATATGGTAGGCTAATCTCCCTTGTGAGATTAGCAACATGATAGTTGTTGGATAACTTTGGGGATTTATGTATTCTAATTCATATGTTAATTGGATCTATGATTTTTTACCATTGATTATTAATTGCTTGAATTGTATTGATGATTTGTGTGCTTAGTTGTTCTAGATATGTGATTAGATTGAGAAATCAATTATATGTTTAGGATAATTGAGTGAATCATTTCATCAAACACTTCATGTGCATTATAGATTGTGAAGAGATTGAGAAGTCCTTCATAGTTTAGAACCCTTTGGTAGGACATGTGATTGGTTTGATCGAGAGATTGATTAATTGTGTGAAGGGACTCTCATTTAAGCTTAGTACCTAGTTGGAATTGTTTAAGTGAGAACCAATCCATTGAGCTATTTGATATTCATATCCTATCCATCTCGAGAGGGAGTTTAGGTGATTTTAGTGTTGGCCCTTAGTCTTCAATCCATGATACATATGAATTTGATACATAATTCCTAGAATTACCACTTCTTGATTGTTGTTAATCTCACTTTTAATCAATTTGGTAAACCACTTTCCATCATCATCTTGTTCGTTTGATCATTGCTTGCTTTGATTACTTGTCATTTATTTGTTTACAACCAATCCCATTGATGATTCGTCTCTATAAAATTACAACAAACGTGAGATCGCTTAAGCACTAGTGCCTACCTCCCTTGGGTTCGATAATTTCTTGAATTGGTCATTCTCCACTAAACTATGGCTAATCACATGGCTTAGTGATGCATCCATATTCCACAAGGTAGAGTCGGACATTGACATATGGAAGGGAGATTAATTAGTGAATTTGGATGGCTTGAAGAGCTACATATCTTCTCACTTGAGCAACTCTCATTTATTCTCTACTGTTATTTATTTTAATTGCTATTTTAATTGATTGTTTATTTGTTACTAAATCATCACAACTTTATTACCATACTAGTCTTAATAAGTTAGTTAATAAATAAATTGATAATAATACGTCATTTGAGTTCGATAATCACTTGATCGCTTATCAAAGCTACAATATCATCCTTAACAATGGGGATTAATATTGTGTGTTGAGAAAACACTCATCAAGTTCTTGACGCCATTGCCGGGGACAGCATTAATTATTAGTTTATTATTTCTAGTTTAATTGAGACTACTTTATTCTTATCTTGATTTTCTAACAATTATTTTTCTTAGGTGTATGCTCACTAGATCAAAGGTAGGAGATTTAGAACCTTATAATCCGGAGATTGGAGCATCATTGAGGAAGAAGAAGAAGAAGAACAAGAACGTAGAACCAACCGAGTCTCTTAATTTAGGAGTTGAAGTTGACGAGCTGAACTCGCAAGCGACTGAAGCTACAATCAACGTTAATTTGGAAGCAGAAGTAATCAACATGGCGGCAAATCCAAATAATCTTACCATCCGTGAAGTCTTTAAGAACAACGGAGGAGGCAATGTGGGGCTGTTAGGAGTAAGAGGGGCCGGAGTTGATTTTGATCTTCACCCTGCTCTGATCAGTATGATTGAAAGAAGTCCCTTCTCTAGGGGAACCTTTGAAGATCCTCAGCAACATCTGAATAAGTTCCTTGGTTATTCAAGTACACAAAAAGATGTAGGAACTCATGAAGTTGCAAGGAGGATCATCTTATTTAAGTTCTCGCTTAATGAAAAGGCGAGAGATTGGTACGATAATCTTGATGGGGATGAATGCACCACTTGGGAGCAATTGAAATTGAAATTCTTGGAGCGATACATGCCACCTTCAAAGGTGTTCAAGATGAAACAAGAAATCAATCAATTTGCTATCAATGGTAATGAGACGTTTCGTGAGGATTGGGACCGATTCAAGAACATGCTTCGAAAGTATCCACAGCATGGGCTATCTAAAGCTCAATACATCAATTTTTCTACAATGGATTGGACTGTGATTCTCGAGTATTACTTGATGCTTATTCTAATGGAGCATTGCTTACAAAGTAATTCGTACAAGTCGAAAAGCTCTTTGAGGATATTTCGATGAATTCAAGAGATTGGCCAACTGATAGAGTGAGAGGAACTTATGTTTTTGGAAAAGTAGTGCATGTTGAGCACACTATGGTTAAGTCGAGTAGAGAAGATGAGATCGTCTCTAGTTTGGCTAGTATCAATAAGTTACTTGAGTCTCAGCAAAAGCAGATAACTGATATAGCGCAGCGAGTACCAATGATGTAGCAGGATATTGGTTATGAAGGAACTAACCAAGAGGAATTGGAAGAAGAGGACTACGCCATGGGTCAAAATATTCAAGGAACGAGGTATCAAAATAATCAAGGAAACAAGAATTACCATGGGAACTACAATAATGGTGGTCCCCCTCAAGGAGGCCAGAATTTTCGTGGAGCAATCCAAATGAGGCGATGCAACTCCTATTGGTGTTAATCCTGGTGCTAAGACAAAAGAAGAAAAACTTAGTTTAGAGAATACGGTGAACCAATATGTGGCTAAGAATGATTCTAGGGTGGATCGTTTGGAAGAAAAAATTGATTCAAATCATGGAGAATTATCAAAGCAGATGAAGACACTAACATTGTTGATGGGTCAGATGGCGGGGAGTGTAAATTAATTGACACAAACAATTGAGAAAGGAAAGATTCCATCTCAAAGCATTACGAACCCTAAGTCTTGAGCATAAGCTTGACAACCTATACTTCTAAGATGTGAGTAACTAGGGATCTTACCAGATAATATTTCTTCTGGAGTTTAGAAATTCAGAGCTATAGGACATAAGTTGATTAGATAAGCTGCAGTTGCAACTAATTCTCCCCAAAACATTTTGCTTAAGCCTGTACTGCTCAACATGCATCTGATTCTTTGCAAAAGTGTCTGATTCATCCTCTATGCAATGCCATTTTGTTGAGGACTCCAGGGACAGTCTTGTGTCTCTTAATCCCCCTTTCCTTGCAGTATGAATTAAACTCTTCAGATACAAACTCCAATCCATTGTATGTCCTTATGTACTTCAAACTACTTCCTGTGCTATTCTCAGTTTCTGTCAGCTAAGTTTTGAATGTGATGAATGCTTCAACCTTAGTTTTCAGAACATAAACCCATAGCTTTCTTGAATAATCATCAATGATGGTCATGATGTATCTTGCTCCACCTCTGGTTATTGTCTTTGAAGGTCCCCAGAGATCAGAATGAACATAGTCCATTCTTGCTTTGGTTGTATGTTTTGATTCACCAAACTTAAGTCTCTTGGACTTACTAAGAATGCAATGCTCACATTGTCTGATCTTATCATCTGCACTAAACTTGATCAGTTGTTGTTTAGCCGATTCTTGCATCCCCCTTTCACTAACATGGCCTAGCCTACCATGCCATAGCTTGGCATCATCCTACTTATCAGTGTTATGTATCTGTCCAACAATAACACTTCCATCCAGGAAATACAAATCAGATCTCCTAGTTCCCTTCATGACTATCTTATCACCCTTAGTCACTGTGAGAACTCTCCTTTTCAGATTTGAATCACATCCTCGAGAATCAAGCATCCCAAGAGAGATGAGGTTTCTTTTTAATCTAGGAACATACCTAACATTCCTAAGAAGCCTTTGAACTCCATCAAACATGAGTAATATAATGAATCCCACTCCCTTAATCTTACAAGATTAATCATTACCTAATAGTACTGATCCTTCTTCATGATGCTTCAATTCTTCAAACCAATGCTTCATGGGTGTAATGTGGAAGGTATACCCTGAATCCAATAACTCAGCAGATACATCTGATGATGTGATGGGCAGTGCTTCAATACCTTCCACACTAGCATTATTTTGTAATTCTCCAACCTGATTCACTTGATTCTTCTGATTTCCAACAGGTGCATCAGCTTTCTTGGACTTGTTAGCCTTCCATTTTACACATTGTTTCTTGAAGTGACCTGGTTCATTACAATAGTAACACTTCTTTCCAGTTATATGTCCTGTTGCATTCTTCTTTTGATCAGCATTGCCTCCATTGTTCCCTTTCTTGTTTTGGTTTCCTTTCTTGGCAAAAAGTCCTTCTGCACCTGATTTTTCATAGTTGTCTGCTCCCTCCTCTAGATCTTTTGATATTAGTGCTTTCAGCACATCTTCTAACAGCACAACATCTTTGAAATGCCTTTGTGATCTTGGCAATGCAGACAACAACATGATGGCCTTATCCTCACAGGTTAGCTTGAAATCCACACTTTCCAGATCATCTGTGATCTTGCAGAACTCATCAGCTTGTTCCATCAGAGGCTTTTCATCAGTCATCCTGAAGGCATGAAGTCTTTGCCTCAAATGCAATTTATTTGCAGATGTTTTAACCATAAACAGAGCTTCCAATTTATTCCATACACCAATAACAGTTGTTTCCTTTGATACTTCTCTAACTACTTTATCACTTAGGCACAAGATTATTGTAGAAAAGGCTTTTTGAAGTACCTGATCATCCACATGGCCTCTTACACCACCTGCTGCAGCTTGACGATATCTGAGTATTTCAATCTTTAATGGTGGAGGTGGCTTCAATGCATCCATCAAACCTTGCTGCATGAGGACAACTTTCATCTTCAACTTTCATAGGTTGTAATCTGATTTCTCTGTGAGTTTTTCAACATCAAATCTTGTGGTGTCCATCTTGAATGCTTGTTGTGTGTTTGTTTCCCACAGACGGCGTCAATTGACATGATAATGCACTCAATGATCTCACAAAACACTCAAGAACACACATATGAAATAATAAACTTGAATAAAAATGAAAAGCTTGCACAAAGATGTATAGTGGTTCAGTTATAAATAACCTACATCCACTTTAGGGAGAAGAAACTGTATTATCACTCAATGCTTACAACCAAGAAAGATTGATCTCAATCTGATGCAACAAACATAAAAACGCAGCACTCAAACTGTCAACTCTCAATGTGAAAACTTAGTGTGATCAGCCTATTTTGAGCCCTTATATCTAACTACCCCTTCAACCTATTGATCCGGTTGAACCTCCACTAGACAGCCCTCACTTAGTAGATGAAATATAGCTATATAGCCAGTGGTAAGTAGCTAGATAAACTGTCCAAAAACTGCTCCAAAGTCAGCTGCTCACCCTTGCACCAGTTTGACAGTTTTCAACCGATTGAGTTGTTAGTTAGTTTTAACTGATCTAACTTGCTTCCAGCAAGCATGCAACATATGATGATCATTGTTAAGCCTCCAATAAACATAATTCACGTGTTAAACTCCCTCATGCATGCATCTATTGTTATCACGTGGCATGACCGACCCTTCACAGTTTCGATGGCAAATGCTGGGCCGAACACCAATGGCTATCAATTCATCATTACAACGGTTGCCACTTCATGGTTGGACAACAAGCGCATTGTTTTTGGTAGAGTTGCTAAAGGAATGGATGTTGTACCGGTACATCACCTTCTTTTTCATTAACCTGGAATATACATTTCCTAAACTTACACTCTTATTAAGTGCATGTTTGGGTTTATATCTAGTGCAATTTAATATTATAATCTCTGTAATTTATGAAATGTAACAGGGGATAGAGAAAGTGAAGACAGACAAGCCATATTATCAAGATGTGAAAATCCTGAATGTCACTATTCCAAAGTGATGTGAATCAGTTTGTATCTCAATTTGGTGGGTAATTACATATCTCCTTCATCAAATCCATGATTTACTATACAGATGCTAGGCCCTTTTGAATGGTCATGTCTTCCTCCCTAGTCTCCCCTGTCTTTATTAATATGACAGAAATTATGAGATGATCAATTATAAATTGATTTTTGGTGATTTATTTATGAAAACCATAAATACGATTTCTACTGAGAATTTTGCTTTGAATGTAAAATAGTGGTGCTTTATAGCCCATAGAATTCACATAATTTTAAGCACATTCTGCAAGCTTCCTTGTATTTGGCATCCTTGTATTTTTTACATTGCTTCCATTAGCTGTCGGATTTTATTATATTTTTTCTCTATGAACTAGTTTCTTGTGAAGCATAGTATGCAGCAAACCCCCCTTTATTTGTGTGTTAAAAAGATTGTTATACTTAAATCTAAAGATATAAGAGTCAATTTGATTGGTAAGATAAGATAAATGGTTATTATTTAAATAATTAATATGAATATTGAGATAGGGGATAATTTGGATGAGTGATATTGTTTGGTAGAAATGAAATAATTGAGATTAATAATATTTAAGTGTTTGTTAGATTTGTATAATTTATTAATAAATAGGGTAAAATACTTTTATATGATTTATAATTACAAGTACAAATTAAATTTGCCTACAAGTTTTACAACTAAATATTACACGGCACTACATTCAATTTTCTTTTCCTCAGTTATTTCAAATTTATTTTATTCTTTTATTCAAAATAAATTATATTAAAATTATTCATTTTGAAAAATGTGTTACACTTGAGTCTAGAGAAATGTATTATGTAAAATCATTTTACCGTTCAACTTTTACTTTTTCTTAAATAATTATTATTTTTAATTAATTATCTTTAATAAAAAGTGATAATTATTTAAAAAAGATTAACATATGTTTGAAATCGTCTCACGAGAAAATTTTCGTGAAACAAATAAAAAGTTATAATATTTTAATAAAAATGATACTCAAATTAATAAAAAGTAACAGTAGTATTTTGAATTATTTTATAAATAATTTTTTGTATAAATAAAAATTAATAATACTTTTTAATAAAAATAAAAATATATTTTTATTTATTTAAAAAATATAAAAACGCTAACATAATTATTATTGTCCATTATTTTTGAATTCATCCGTGAAGCCCTGCATTATTTAGTGAAAATTTGAAAAATATGCCCAAAATGGTAATTTTATAGCATTATCGGAATCTCCTGTTGAATACATAGTATTAATACACGGAAAGTGCAAGATTATTAATGCAGAAGGAAACAGCGTTTTAGAACGGGCAGTGAAGTTTTTGACGGGCGCCATAATATATCTATATAGCTTACTGATGCAGCGGACAACACAACGAGATAAATCCAATATTTTCCGTTGATTCAAGATAAGAATACCGGAGATAAAGAAGATGAAACGAATAGCAAAGATAAACAATTAAGCTTCGTTGATTCTAGAACACGGATACCGGAGATAACAAAAGAGATTAAACGTCACCAATAATTAATTATCATTCACTGCCTTTCAATGTTCAGCAACCCAATACATACATATAGCTGTTGCAAGTTTTTGAATTTGCAAAAAGAACCCAACGAAAATAATAATTCCAAACTAGTAAAGAAATAAAGAGGCCCATTAAAAAAAAGAAACATGATAAGTTAATGGGCTTTGCTGCTCTTGTTCCAATCCAGTTGATTAAAGAAGTCCAAAGCAATGTGATCTGCATCATCTCCCCTGGGGTAAGAGAGATTCACCCTCGAATCAGAAATGGGAATATCAGCAGTTGCTCCATTAGTAGCTTCACCAAGGTAAGGAATCAGATGCTTAATATTGAACACATCAGAGGTATGAACATGACTAGGTAGTGTCAAGCGATATGCATTGGAGTTTATCTTCTCACTGACCTCCATAGGACCAATCTTGCGTGCCTTTAGCTTGTTATATGTATGAGCTGGGAATCGATCTTTCGTCAAAACAACCCAAACAAGATCACCAAGATTAAATTCAACTGAACGTCGCCCCTTGTCAGCGTGATGTTTATACCGGGCTGAAGAAGCCACCAAATTCGAATGTGTAGCTTGATGTATACACTGCAAATCAGCAACGAAGTCAGAAGCAACACAATGAGGGTGTGGAGTTGGGAGAGAGATCAGGTCCAAAGGACCTCACGGGGAATAACCATAAACCACTTGGAAAGGATTAAACCCAGTACTACGGTTAACAGCTCTGTTAAATGCAAATTCAGCTTGGGCAAGTTTCAAATCCCAAACACGAATATTCTCACCCACCAAGCTTCGAAGAAGATTACCCAAAGAGTGGTTGACAAACTCAGTTTGGCCATCTGTCTGAGGATGATAGGCCGAACTAAAGTTTAAAGATATATTGACCATGTGCCACAAGCTTCTCCAAAAATGACTGAGGAAACGAGTGTCCTTATCAGAGACAATAGTCTGAGGCAAACTATGAAGGTGATAAATTTACTGAAAAAAAGTTGTGCTATGCTCACAGCATCACTAGTTTTCTTGCAAGCCAAGAAGTGGAGCATTTTAGAGAACCGGTCTACCACGACAAATATTGAATCATAGCCACGTTGAGTCCTTGGTAGACCAAAGACAAAATCCATGCTAACATCTGTCCATGGGTGAGTAGGAATGGGCAAGGGAAGATAAAGACCCGCATTAGTTGCGTTCCCTTTTGACAATTGGCAAGTACGACAACGAGCCACAAATCGATTAACCTCCTTGCGTAAAGAAGGCCAAAATAAGAAGAGGAGATCAACTGATATATTCTGTCACGGCCCAAATGTCGCTCATTATGTGCTTCCTAGACAATTTTGAGTCGAAAACTCAAATCTGGAATACAAAGTTGTGATCCATGAAAAATAAATCCATCATCAAAATAAAAATCCTAGCGCTCACCAATTGTAGGTCAGCCAAAATTTTCAAAAAGTACGGATCCAAAGTGTAGAGACTTGATAATTCGGCAAACCCAGGGACCTCAATCTTCAGTTGAACAAGAAAAGAATGCTGACGACTAAGTGCATCAGCAACACGATTCGATACACCAGCTTTGTGCTTGAGAACAAAGGTAAACTATTGCAGATATGCATGCCAAGAGACATGACGAGCAGAGATTTTATCTTGACTTCCAATGTGCCTGAGAGAATCATGATCACTGTATAAGATGAACTCTAGGTGGAATAAATAATGGCGCCAATGCTTAACAGCTTGCACAATAGCAAACAATTCTACATCATAATCACTGAAACGAACTTTGGGGCCCTTCAATTTCTCGCTAAAGTAAGCAATTGGTAAGCCGTATTGACTAAGAAAAACTCATATTCCTACTTTAGAGGTGTCACAGTGAAGTTTGAATGACAAGGAAAAATCTAGAAGGCCTAGGACAGGTGCTTTAGACAAAAGATATTTGATCTCCTCGAAGGCTGCTGATTAGCCATTTTGTAGTTGGGATGACTAATTAAAATAATTTATCGAGCCATAGGGAGGAAGGTACTAGAGTCTAAGCGATCTCGTGTTCATCATAGTATTATAGAAATTATCATAAAGGGGGAATAATCAAGAAATGACAATAAAATAAATGGATAGATGAATGAATCAATGGATGAATGAGCCAAGTAGATAGAGAATAAGACTAGCAATACTTAAAGCATGAAAAATCTAGGTATCATGCAACGAATTCATATATGTCATGGATTAATAACTAAGGGCCAATACGAATTCCACCTAAATTCCCTCTCGAGATGGATAGGTTGTAGATCCTCACAAAGGTCTCAAAATAGCTCAAAAGTTGATTCTCAATCAAACAATTCCAACTAGGTACTAAGTTCAATTAGAGAGTCCCCACACACGATCAATTGACCTCTCGATCTAACCAATCGAATGTTCTATCAAAGGGTTCTAAATCCTAAAGGGTTTCTCAATCGCTTTACAATTTATAATGCACATGAAGTGTTTGATGAAATGATTCAATGAACTATCATAAACATATAATTGATTTCTCAATCTAATCACATGCCCATGACAATTAATCACACAAATCAATAATACAAATCAAGCAATTAACAATCAATTATAGAAAATTAACAAATCCAATCAACATATGAATTCAATTGCAAAATACCCAAAATTCCAACACAATTTATATTGCTAATCTCACAAGGGAGATTAGCCTCTCAAATTTATAAGAAAATTAACATAGACATTAAAATCCTTACAAAACATGATAAATAATAAGGTTTCAATACAAAGTTTGGATGAAAATTCCTTGGATGTCTCCAATGGTGATCTTCTTCTTCCCCTTGCAATTCACCTCTCTTCCTTACTTCTCTAACTACTTGGATGAAGGATTTGATGGTGGGATCAAGGTAGATGATATGGATGAAGAATGGAGGAAATGGATGGTGAAAAATGAAGGAAAATGTGTGTGATGTGTGTGCAGGGGTGAAACCCTCGAAAATCTACTCAAATATTGAAGTATTGGATATTTATACCCCTTGGGAAGCTTCTAGAAGAATTCTGATTTTTTTGCAGAAAAAGCACCTACACGGCCCGTTTACGGTACACGGCCAAAGGGGTGGCCGTATAGGCATTTCTGGTGTCAGAACTGTTGGCATTCGATCGTTTGGTTAACGTGAACCGTTAGCATATCATGCGTTTCTATCACAGCGGAAGCAATAAATCATAGAAATGATTACCGTTCACCAGGGTATGTTGAAGACGAAGGATTCTCGCTTGCAGCCTGTGCAGTCCCACGAGAATAGCCATAACTTCCTCGTCTGATGTCGGAATTGAGTAATATTTGCGCTCAGTCGATCCTCTCTTTGACGGCTTTCCGTCAGTATATTGTTCATCAAATTTTGAGCATTATACGAATTTATACAAATTTCGCAAGGTCACGGACAGCAGCAGCAAACTACCTTCTGATTTTCTGCTGTATGTCCCAAGTCCGATCTCGACGTCGTGTGGGCGACGATCTACGAGACCTCCTCAATCTGCTCTCAACCCTCATCATACGTGAATAATCAATTAGATTAGATTAGATTAGATTAGGGTTCCAGATAAGTTGAGGTGACTTATATACATGGGCTACAGCAGGGACCAGGAGGAGAAATTTGGTTGGGTCTCCATTGGGCTTAAGTATCCAAGCTTAGCCCAAAGCTTATACTTAAGTCCAATAATAATAATATATTCCACTAAAATATTATTATTGCACTACCGTACCAATCCCAAAATTACGTTTTGGGCTCCTTCTTATTATGAGCCCGTTAGTCTCCCCATGTTTAAGATATACAATGTCCATTAATTAATTTAAGTTACTGACAACTCAATTAATTAATATCTCATCCAAGAGTAGTACCACTCAACCTCATTATCATATCGGAATAAATTCCACCTGCAGGGTTTACATGATAATCCTTATGAGCTCCTCAAGGGGACATCATCAACCTATGACGGACACGGATTCCTTCTACAATCAACAACACACCATAGAGACAGCATTATTTCCCAACTCATCGAGTTTGTTGATTTAATTACATGTAAATCTCACCCATTGATGAATCAAAGAAATACATACTGCCCTACGTGTTGAGGTTATTGTATAGGGATTAAGAGCATGAACTTCCATAATAACTGAGATCAAGTTCTCCTATAAGTCAGTATAAGTCGAACGATCTCAAGCGGTCCTGCTCAATACACACAAGTGCACTAATGTGATTCTATAACCAAGACAAGCTAATACCAAACCACACTACAACCATCCCGATAGAGAGTCCCCGTCTATCTCGGTTGTGAGCATCTGTTTATACTTTATAAGGAAACCGATAATATGATCTTCCGCGTGTTGTCGCACAACATATTATCTACAGTATAAAGTAAGTGGACTATTGCATCGAACATATAAATAAATTATAAGATGCAATCATTTGATCATATGATTCTCATTTCAAATTAATTGTTACAATATTGTTCATACAAAAAGCTAGACTTTTAGTATACAATCCAACAATCTCCCACTTATACTAAAAGACTATGCTGTCATGTCTTCTGCCATACATCTGATTTCCACTCCCACTACACGACCATCAAAAGCTCTCGCCTTAAGGTCCTTGTAAATGGATTTATTAGGTTATCATCCGATGTAATCTATGTGACAACATCCTTCCCCTCATCATACGATTTCTCGTAACAGGTGGTACTCGCGCTCCATGTGTTTAATTTTCTTATAGACTTGTGATTCCTTCAAGTTTGCAACTGCACCAATATCATCAATATAAATTGTGATAACCTTGGGCAAACTTAGAATCACACCAAAGTCCATCATGAAGTTTCTAGAGTCATACAGATACTTTGACTGCCTCATGGGTCCAATTTATCATCTTTCCATTATGGAATCCGGAGTCTGAAATATATTTCTATATAACACTCCTCCATATTATGACTCTACTTCCTAAAATTAAACGCATAACCTTTGAGGTGGATTTACTGTCGTCCCTATCTGATTTGAAAAATCTGAATCTATGTAATCCACAAGAAGCAGTGAATCTATTTAGTAAGTCCACATATAATTTCCAGTCCTTCTCAGGCACTTAATATATGTCTTACTACAGTTCATCATTCTTGTTCCAGGTTATGTTGATACCCACTGTTCATGTCATCGGCAAAACAGATATCCAATCTCGTGCATAGCATTCCTTAGATTAAGCTTCCTCATTTGCCGAAGCATAAGGAACCGCTTTCATCTTCTTTATCTACTTTTGTGTCACAAGACACATTCACTTAGATAAATTCACATGCTAAACGAGTAAGGATCGTATCATTATATGAAACTTGAGATAAGCATAACATCCTTTCTTGTGATCCGTATTACCGTGATCAAAAGGATATTTTTGCTCTTCTTAAGTCCTTCATCTCATACCGCTTTATCAACCATACCCATACGCCCGACAATACTCTTTCATTGTCTCCAATGAGCAAGATACTATCTACATATAGTACAAGAAATACCACCACGTTTCCATCACTCTTTTCAATACACAAGACCCATCTGATCATTGATTAGATCCATGTCACTGGATTACCTCATCAAAACGGATGTTTCATGATCTTGAAGCTTGTTTTAGTCCATTAATGGACACTTTTAAACTCACTATCACAATGCTCTTAGCTCTTTGCAATGAATCACTCTGGTTGCTTCACATAGATGTTTCCCTTAAGACTTCCAATCAGGAAAGCTGTCTTGACATCTATTTGCTATCCCTCATATTTCATATGAGTAGCAACAAATAAAAGAGTCCGGATCAACTTAGGCATAGCTACCGGCGAACAGGTTTTCTCATAATCGAACCCTTTCTTTCTGAGTATACCTTTTCGCAACAAGCATGCTTCCAAGGTTTTCACCTTATTCTATGATCCTCTTTTATTCTTGCATGCCCGCTTCCAATGGCTTTTACGCCATTTAGCGGTTCAACAAGCATCCAGACCTAATTTAAAATCATCGATTCTATTTTAATATTCATTGCACTTACTAAGATTCCGCATTTTAATTTTGTAGTGCAACGTCGTATCCCTGGGATAATACCATGTTTACTAGGGATCAAGTCTTACGACTTTCCCAAAACATATATCTCACGGGTTGTCGAATAATCCTCCCACTGCGACAAGGCACTACATGTAATTGTGTATCAGACGTGACACGCATTGCAGTTTACCTTGTGGTATATCCTCTTGTACACTTGGTACTTATACTTTGTGTTTTCTTCTCACTACCTTTAGAACAACTCATACATGGGTTTGTGATTTATTACATAGTCCCTTTCCAAAAATCTAGTGTTTGTGTTAACAATCACCCTTCGATCTTTTAGACTAAATAAATCACCTTCATTTTTATAGCATATCCCACAAACAGACAAACATTCAAATGAATTACTATTTCTAGGGCTTATCCATAAAATGAATTAAATAATTCCAAATAATTCATCATCTATCTAATCATTACCATAAGAGTCTTATTCCTTCTGTCCACCACACCATTCAGCTGGGGCATGCTCGGTGTAGACCACTTGAGATTTAATCTCAACCTCTGATTAATAGTTCCTAATTATCCTAAGAGGTACTCGTAATGATGATTAAATCGTCATTACTTGATATATTTTCCATGATGCTTTACTGTACCAACCTTGTAATTCTTGAATAAATCAAAGAGTTTAGACATGCAGTGCATCAAATAAATATATCGGTATCTAGAATAATCTTTGATTATTCATAACCACCTCTCGCCTAGAAAATATTAGGCCCGCTTGAATCAGAATGAACCAATTCCAACATATATATCTTTGGCTCTACACCCCTTTACCTTGAAAAGGTAATTAATCATTTTTACTTCCAAGTAAGACTCGCAAGTCCGATAGTTTCCACTTCAGATAAACCTTACGGTCCATCTGCTATCAACTTTTGAGTCCTACTCAAGTAAAATGATCTAGTCTTAGACGCCAAATGCATGTTTAGTTCATCTCCGAAGGTTACTTTCTCTTACTAAGATCAGAAGATGCATTATTAATTACTATTTGTTGCATCTGTGGAATATACATGATTTAAGAGTATACAAATTGTCCATCAACGTACCATAACAGATTACAACTCTATCCTCCATTATAATGACCATGTCATTTAAATGAAATGGAGTATCCATCTATTAATGCATAGAAACCGAAATCAAATTCTTTCTATGAAAACGTAAGTAAAGACAATTTTACAAAATCAAACGTTTATTCATATCGTAAGATAAATAAACAACTCCCACTGCAATAGCCACTAGTCTTGTAGTTTTACCCATGTCATAACAATCTTATCCTCACTTAGTAATGAACATTCAGTGATTCCAGTATCTACACACTTCGTGTCAGTAGATGCCATCACTAATCATGTTTAAACAACTAGTAAGTAAGATTCTATCCTTGTTCACTCCTTTTATGAAATTGAATTTCCTTTAACACATGTTTTGTCAGAAGTTTCCCACCATATACAACCTCTTGTTATTCATGAGAAACTTACTCAAAACATCTAGGCAATTATGAAGAATAAAATTGACTTAGGTTTCCCCTTCCACTTCTATTCCATGTATTTCCAATTCATTCATCAAATTCAATCATGACCTACCGCCTTTTAAATTACTCAAGTATCCGAAGAATTACATGAGACCATCATATTTCTATGAACCTCTCATCTCTTCACTAGAGACTTTAATAGGCATCATGAGACGTCCTTTGTGAGAACACACATGTATTTTCTTAAGCAGTAAAATTCAAAACCAAGATTCTTTTCTAATCATCTAATTTGGACAAGTAAATATAATTTCTTTTAGTTAATAATAAGTGAGATAAAACCATTTGAAAATTAGAGAATCACAAATAAATATACCGATCAAAACTTTGAATTTTATCCTTTTATATTGATTCCCTCAAAACAATATAAAAATAAAATTCACCGACATCTCAAGCACCGTTAGTCTGCAAGCCACGATATTGTGGACGTTTACAAACCCGAACATTTACAAGAGAAGGTTTTACCCATTAATTTCATTTGTCAACCTAACTTTATGACAAAATAATTAGTAGTCGGTTCCTCTTTAGCCATGCAAATAAAAGCAGTGACTCCGATGGGGAGGATACTTATTATTTACACCTAAGTGTACACCATTATTTGACTCCAAGTCCGTGGCCCAAGCTTATGTGCCTTACAGATGGAGAAGTACACACGCACTCGAATAACTTCCTACAGTCATCAATTATAAGTCTGTACAGTGATCCGCACATGAACTCATCCGATAGGGAGGAAGGTATATGCCAACGCGCAAGTTCATATGCATCACATTACAAACATAATTATTTAAAGAAGTCTGTCCCATCAATCCATGAATAAACTCATCCGATGGGGAGGAAGGCTCTAATGCCGACACGCAAGTTTATTCACATTGCTAACAAACCAATAATGGAGGCCGCGGGAATTTTTACCAATCCCCTCTCCCACTTAGTTATTCAACACCGAGGGTTTTTACATGCATATAATATTTAAAAATAAAATACGCAACCTAGCATGCTCATACTTCCAAATATATAACAATAATTGACCAATAAAACAATTATAGCAGTTATATATAAGGAAATAAATTGCCAAAAATAAGTTGACTCGATCAACACTCCAACATACATGCATATAATATACCAAATATAATACGCAATCTAGCATGCTTCTATTTAAGGCAATAAATCATAGAGAATCATGCATACATATATAACAATAATCAATTAATAAATCAATTATAATAGTTATATAACAGCGAATTCGATTGTTCGCCACCAATCACGAATGCGGACAACTGCGATGGGGATCGACCTCCCCGCAGCTTGCTCCACCACTCTGGCATCCTGCCCGATCATATTGTGAAGACTCACGCGGAACCTGATGCAGACCAGTCGAACTTGATGCAAACCCGCTCGAACCTGGTGCAGAGTCGATCAAACCTGATGCAGACCAATCGAACCTGATGTGAATCCGCTCGAACCTGGTGCAGCATTGATCGAACCTGATGCAGACCAATCGAACCTGATGCAAATCCGCTCGAACCTGGTACAGCATCGATCGAACCTGATGCAGACCAATCGAACCTGATGTAAATCCGTTTGAATCTGGTGCAACATCGATCGAACCTGATGCAGACCAATCGAACCTGATGCAAATCCGTTCGAACCTGGTGCAACATCGATCGAACTTGATGCAGACCAATCGAACCTGATGCAAATCTGCTCGAACCTGGTGTAGCATCGATCGAACCAGATGCAAATCCGCTCGTCCAAGGGCCTACTTGCACGGAATCAAGTTCAGCCCAACGCGCAACATCAAACTACACCAACTGTCGTTCAGGGTTCGCAACTTTAGGAACCTGGGAATCCAATCTCCACTGTCCACAATCTACACCTGTGAGTTTTGAACATTCTCTCCAAATTACAGGTCGATCCAACGGTTAGATTGTGAGAAACAGCTCTTTTTCCTCGACTGCGCAGAACAGAATCGCCCAAAAAACTGCTTCTGTTTTTGGCGTATTCCTGACAACACAAAGCTCCAAATACGATCTTCACCGTTAAGAATATACATCCACAAAATCCAAACGTGCTGACCAAAATTCAGCCTGATCCGACGGTTGAAACTCTGGTTATTGCCTCTGCAATATGACTGCGCTGGATTTTCTCTCAATTTCTTCCTTCCATGTGAAATTGATGAACAGTTTTCGTCGAATCCTCTCACACACAACCATCAACAAACAGATATGATATAGGGTATATTTCACATAGGGATATTCATGGTTTGCGCAGTAAAACCAAAACCCTAAACATGCGATCCTAATTTCGAAAAATTAACCACATAAACCCTAGTCTAACGTGTCACGCTTCACCACGAAACCGAAGCTCTGATACCAATTGTTGGTGTTCGATTATTTGGTTAACGTGAACCGTTAGCATACCATGCATTTCTAATACAGCGGAAGCAATAAATCATAGAAACGATTACCGTTCACAGGGTATGTTGAAGACGAAGGATTCTCGCTTGCAGCCTGTGCAGTCCCACGAGAATGGCCATAACTTCCTCGTCTGATGTCGGAATTGAGTAATATTTGCGCTCAGTCGATCCTCTCTTTGACGGCTTTCTGTAAGTATATTGATCATCAAATTCTGAGCATTATAAGAATTTATACAAATTTCGCAAGGTCACGGACAGCAGCAGCAAACTACCTTCTGATCTTCTGCTGTATGTCCCAAGTCCGATCTCGACGTCGTGTGGGCGACGATCTACGAGACCTCCTCAATCTGCTCTCAACCCTCATCACATGTGAATAATCAATTACATTAGATTAGATTAGGGTTCCAGATAAGTTGAGGTGACTTATATACATGGGCTACAGCAGGGACCAGGAGGAGAAATTTGGTTGGGTCTCCATTGGGCTTAAGTATCCAAGCTTAGCCCAAAGCTTATACTTAAGTCCAATAATAATAATATATTCCACTAAAATATTATTATTGCACTACCGTACCAATCCCAAAATTACGTTTTGGGCTCCTTCTTATTATGAGCCCGTTAGTCTTCCCATGTTTAAGATATACAATGTCCATTAATTAATTTAAGTTACTGACAACTCAATTAATTAATATCTCATCCAAGAGTAGTACCACTCAACCTCATTATCATGTCGGAATAAATTCCACCTGCAGGGTTTACATGATAATCCTTATGAGCTCCTCAAGGGGACATCATCAACCTATGACGGACACGGATTCCTTCTACAATCAACAACACACCATAGAGACAGCACTATTTCCCAACTCATCGAGTTTGTTGATTTAATTACATGTAAATCTCACCCATTGATGAATCAAAGAAATACATACTGCCCTACGTGTCGAGGTTATTGTATAGGGATTAAGAGTACGAACTTCCATAATAACTGAGATCAAGTTCTCTTATAAGTCAGTATAAGTCGAACGATCTCAAGCGGTCCTGCTCAATACACACAAGTGCACTAATGTGATTCTATAGCCAAGACAAGCTAATACCAAACCACACTACAACCATCCCGATAGAGAGTCCCCGTCTATCTCGGTTGTGAGCATCTATTTATACTTTATAAGGAAACCGATAATATGATCTTCCGCGCGTTGTCGCACAACATATTATCTACAGTATAAAGTAAGTGGACTATTGCATCGAACATATAAATAAATTATAAGATGCAATCATTTGATCATATGATTCTCATTTCAAATTAATTGTTACAATATTGTTCATACAAAAAGCTAGACTTTTAGTATACAATCCAACAAGAACTCGCCCAAAACACACAGGGCCGTGTTCGGTACACGCCCCGTGTAGTTGCTGTCCGCGCAGTCTCACCATTTCGAGCATAACTTCTATATCCGATCTACAATTTGAGTAATTCTTGTGGTCACGCGATCCTCTTTTCCTTGTCTTTCTATTCATATAAAGATCTGACAAAACTTCCAACATTTGAAGGTGTAACAAGTCATGAAAAGTAGCACAACCGTGCTGAGTAGGAACAGCTTGCGCGACGTCACCATTTTAATCATAACTTTCTCGTTTGGGCTTCAATTGAGGTGTTTCTTATGCCAAAATGATCCTCTTTTCTGTGGCTTTCCAATAGTGTATCTCAATTCTAGTTTTGAGCTCCAAAAGAGTACAGAGAAATTGCACAAGTTGGATACGCATTTTTCAGCATTTTGCTTTGACTCATTCTCCCTCGTTTCAACTCCGAATTGAGATCAGCTTTTTCCTACGTCTTCCTTGTCGCGCCTGGAATCTCTTTTTACCTGTAAATCATACATTTAATCTCATTCTCACACATTTCCATAAAAACACAAAATACAACAAAATAGAATACAAATACGGATAAAATAACATAAAAATACATAATAAAAGTCACTAAAATCTAGGTGAAAATATCACTAATCAGCTGCCGATGCGACATCCATCCAAACAAAATTCTTGCCTCGCATACAGTCAGTAAGCGGGACCATTATGCTACTGAAATGTAGGATAAAATGCCTGTAGAAGGACGCCAAGCCATGAAAACTATGCACATCCGAGATAGTCTTGGGTTGTGGCCAAGTTTGTATAGCTTCAACTTTCAAGGGATCAATAGATAAGCCCACAAATGACACGACATATCCCAAAAAAATGAACACTATCAGTCAAGAAAACACATTTACTAGGTGCTGTAAAAAAAGTTTCTCATCGTAACACAGATAAACTGCACGCAGATGTTCCAAATGTAAATCCAAGTTAGCACTGTAAATAAGTATGTCATCAAAGTAAACAACAATGAATTTACCGATAAATGAGCATAATGTTTGATTCATAACCCGCATGAACGTGCTCGGAGCGTTGGAAAGGCCAAATGGCACAACAAACCATTCATAAAGACCCTCTCATGTTTTGAAGGCTGTTTTCCATTTATCACCCGATCGAATACGAATCTGGTGGTAGCCACTCTTCAAGTCAAGTTTTGAAAATATAGTAGCTCCATGGATTTCATCCAACAAATTATCAAGTCAAGGAATAGGGAAACGATAGTGCACTGTGATTTTGTTTATGGCACGACTATCAACACACATTCTCCATGTTCCATCTTTCTTTTGTGTGACCAAAGCAGATACATCACATGGGCTAAGACTCTCCTTAATCAATCCCTTGGACAACAAATCTTCTACTTGGCGTCGGAGCTCCTCGTGTTCATGAGGACTAAGTCTATAATGTGGCCTATTAGGAAGGGCTGCACCAGGTACAAGATCAATGTGATGTTGTACATCTCAGAGCGGAGGAAGGCCTGATGGCAAATCTGTGGGAAAGACATTATGAAACTCCTTCAAGAGAGGTTGCACTGCAGCAGGAGTAGTGACCTCAGGCTGAACATGTTTCCCAATAAGCAAAAATACCATCCCGACGTCAAGCATAGCATCTTCAAAGGCAACTCAGGATAATAAGGTTGATGATGCAAGTGAGGCGGACTGTTGTTTCTCAGAAGCTGGGATAAGGATCATCTTTTTTCCACGAAAGAAAAATGAATGGGTGTTAGCACGCCCATCATGAAAGGTAGCACTATCAAACTGCTAGGGACTACCTAGAAGCAAGTGGCAAGCATCCATAGACACAATATCACACATCACTTCATCTGAATAAGTTGGGCCAATTAATAGGAAAACTAGAGCGCGTTGCGAAACATGAATATCAGCAGTTTTACCAAGCCAACCCATTTTGTACAGGTGAGGGTGTTGTTCAGTGGGAATACCCAACTTAGTTGCCGCTTCAGCAGATAGAACATTTTTGCAACTTCCGGAGTTGATAATGAACTTGCAGACTTATCCATTGATGGTGCACGTTGATTGAAATATGGTATTGCGTTGCTTAGTAACAGGCACAATTGGGGGACTTAAACATATACGATGCACAACTAGCATGGGACCAATATCACCCTCAATAAACTCCTCCTCAATATCTGATGTGTCGAATATCGGTGGTGTAGCAACATGATTAGTGTCTTCAGTTTCTTGTGTGACTAGTGTGTGTGCGGAAGCCTTGTGACAATCAGCAAGGCGAAGCCCTGGTTCACCACAGTTGAAACACTCAAACCCATGACTAGTAGGAGGCGGTGCAGGGTTCTTAGAAGTGTTCCTGATTTATGAACTGGGTAGAAGCATCACCTGTAGAAGCAGTATTAACACGAGTAGGCACTGGAGAGTGATGCAAAATTTGTTTTTCAGCTTAGAGAGCACGTTGGTAAGCTTCTACAACAGTAAATGGATCAAACATGTTCAGAATATCTTGAAGAGATGTACAAAGGCCGCCGATATAACGAGATAATAATTGTGCAGGAGTTTCAGCCGAATCTACTCGTGTATGTAGATGATAGAAACCATTGATGTACTCGTCCACAGTTCGTTGCCCTTGTCTTAAATTTTAGAAGCGTTAGCAAAAATCTCTCTCATAGTTGTAAGGTAAGAAAGCAGCACACAAATGTTTAGTGAATTTTGTCTAGCCCGTTAGTTTTTATTTGCCATTTCGGGCGCACATATGTTTGACATGCTACCACCAAGCCTGTGCCCGACCACGCAAATGCATCGTGACAAGGGAAACACGTCTGTTCTCTAGAACATCTTTGAAGTCTAAGATCTCTTCAATGGTGTGTAACTAATCAAGAATCTCATCTGCTTGCAAATCACCAGTAAATTCTGGAATATCCACTCGAAATCTAGATTCCCAATGGCGCTCATCAGTTTTGCGAACAGGAGGATGTAAAGGATCGTGATATCATCTTCAACATCCTCGGAATCAGATTCGTCGATAGGAGGGGAAGCTTGCCTATTCTGCAAATCAACAAGCTGACGTTGGAGTTGTTCAACCTATTGATGTAGTTGGGCCATATCATCTCGCCGATTGATCTCATCAAGCGGTGCATTGTTATGATTGCAATGGCCGGGCGGCATCGTGAAGGATCGTTTGAAAATTGATACCAAAATGATGCAGCAGACAACACAACGAGATAAATCCAATATCTTCCGTTGATTCAAGATAAGAATACTGGAGATAAAGAAGATGAAACAAATAGCAAAGATAAACTCTTAAGCTTCCGTTGATTCTAGAACATGAATACCGGAGATAACAAAAGAGATTAAACGTCACCCAAAATTAATTATCATTCACTGCCTTTCAATGTTCAGCAACCCAATACATATAGCTTTTGCAAGTTTTTGAATTTGCAAAAAGAACCCAACGAAAATAATAATTCCAAACTAGTAAAAAATAAAGAGGCCCATTAAAAAAACATGATAAATTAATGGGCTATGCTGCTCTTCTTGCAATCCAGTTGATTAAAGAAGTATAAAGCAATGTGATCTGCATCACTTACCAAACGCCGTACAAAGGTGGATATAATATGTTATTACCCCTTATTACTATCAACAAAACGGAGCCTAATAGTATTATTTTGTCTGTAGATGGGATTAATCCCCATAGTAATGTGTCTTCTTCATACAGTTGTTGGCCAATTATACTTGTCACGTACAATCTTTCTCCGTTGTTGTGGATGAAGAGGAAACATATGATGCTTACTATGTTGATTCAAGGCCCTAAACAACCAGGTAATGATATCAATGTGTACTTAGCTCCTCTTATTGATGACTTGAAGTGCTTATGGGAGGGAATTACAGTATTTGATGCATCTCTTGATGAAAACTTTATCCTCAGATCAGTGCTACTTTGGACAATTAATGATTTTCCAGCTTATGGAAATCTCGCAGGATGCTATGTGAAAGGCTATCTTGCATGCCCTATCTGTAGAGATAATACTAATGTAAAGAGATTGAAGAAAAGCAAAAAAATTTGTTACATGGACCATAGAGTGTGGCTTGTGGGAGTTCATCTGTATAGGAAACAAAAGAAGGCTTTTAATGGGAATCAAGAGCACAAAGTAGCACCAAAGCCATTGAGTGGTAGTGAAGTTTTACAAATTGTTAATAGAATTTGCTACAAATGTGAAAAAAAGAAAAGGGATCAAGAGTCAAAGAAAATGGGGAAAAGGAAAAGGGATCAAGAGTTAAAGAAAATGGGGAAAAGAAAAAGAGATGAAGACTCAAAACAAGAAGAAAAGTCATGTATGAAAAGGAAATCAATATTATTTAAGCTGGAGTACTGGGAGCATCTAGAGATTCGACATTGTCTTGATGTGATGCATATTGAAAAAAATATTTGTGAGAGTCTAGTTGGTATGTTACTCAACATTCCCGACAAAACAAAAGATGGGAAAGCTTCGAGAGAAGATCTGGTTGACATGAATATTAGGACTGAATTAAAGCCAGGAGTAGTAGGAACAAGAACATATTTGCCTCTGGCTTGTTACACACTAAGCAAGGATGAAAAAGATAAAGTGTGTTCCTCTTTAGCAGGAATAAATGTGCCTTATGGATATTCATCCAATATTAGCAGGCTCGTGTCATTAAATGATTCGAAGCTTGTTGGACTTAAGTCACATGTTTATCACATTCTATTACAATATTTGCTTCCAGTAGCCATTCGAGGTGTCTTACCTGACAATGTTCGTAACACAATCATTAAATTGTGTTTGTTTTTTAATAAATTATGCAACAAGGTGATAGATGTCTCCAAGTTAGATGAGCTGCAGAATGATATTGTAACTACATTGTGTTTAATGGAGAAGTATTTTCCACCCTCATTCTTTGACATAATGGTTCATTAGTTGTTCATCTTATGAAAGAGGTGAAGCTTTGTGGACCTGTATGGTATAGGTGGATGTACCCATTCGAAAGATACATGAGAGTATTGAAAGGTTATGTGAGAAATCACTCAAAACCAGAAGGGTGCATGGCTGAATGTTATATAGCAGAGGAAGCTGTGGAATTTTGTTCAGACTATTTGTCAAATATTCGCACGATTGGTATTCCACCAAGGCATGGCCGCACCAAACCAAAAAAATCAACTCGTCGAGTGCGTGTCGTCACTAAGAAAGAGTTTATGCAAGCACATCATGTTATATTGGTAAATGGTGATGACATAGATCCTTATATCGAGTAATTACACTAAACTCTCAAACTCTTTCATAATATAACTAATTAATATTTTTACTTTATAATATTAATCAATGTATTTTTAGGGAACACAAGACCCACTTGAAGGCTGGGAATAACTCTAAAGTCAAATCACAAAAATGGGTACAAGATCAACACCACAAGTTTTTTGCTAGTTGGTTAAGCGAAAGAGTAAGTTACGACGTGTTTATCAATATTGTATTGTTCATACTTACTAGGGGTTACCTATGAATTCTAATACTTGGAATAAATACTTAACTAGGTTTCAAATGTTGATAAAGATTCAAATCAGCAAATAACTGAAAGAATAAAAAGGCTTGCACATGGACCAAACAAAAAAGTTATCAAACATCAGAGCTACTTCATTAATGGAGTGAATTATCTTACGAAGGAGCTTGATGACACAAGACTTACATAAAACTCGGGAGTTAGCTTGGTTGCAAAGACAATGCAGCTTTCTAGAGCAAAAGATAAAAATCCAATCATTTCTGAAATGTCATATTATACAGTGATCGAGAAAATATGGGAATTAGATTACATGGACTTCTTTATTCCTATGTTTAAATGTGTTTGGGTTGATTGTAAAAGTGGTATAAAGGTAGATGAACTTGGTTTTACATTGGTGAACTTCAACAAATTAGGATTCAAAGACGATCTTTTTATATTGGGGAGTCAAGCTAAGCAAGTTTTCTATATTGATGACCCTAAAGAAAAGGGATGGTCAGTATTACTTGAAAATACTCATAGTAAGCACTTTGAACATCAACCACACACAGAGTCTGAAGGAACATCAATCCACCATCCCAATTTGACCAAAGAGTTTTCTTTGAAGATCCTAGTATGAGTGAGATGACGGAGGTCACAATACCGAAGACGAAAAGTGAAAAGATGATCGCTATCCTTCGAGGAGAATCCACATCCCCGGATGGAAAGAGCGAATCTTGAGGATCTACAAGATCTATATGAGTCCTTCCAATGACTAACTATTGTAGATCTGAAAATGAATGAGGGAGAGACTTCGAACTCTCATCAATAATCTCAGGCTCCTCAGACCCGACCGGATCTGAGCCAAAATGAAGAAATTTCTGGATCACATGGAGTCCATGAAGCAAGACAAGAAGAAACATCCCAAAACCAAGGAAATTTCAAGATGAAGCGTTGGGATTGTCAACAGGAGCAAATCGAGTTCAAGGATCTAACCTACACAACACCCCATATGGTCGGTCTCACCTTGAACCGATAAATTTATACGGGTTGATCCTAAATCTCGACACTCTAGACTTCAAGAACAGAGAAGCCTTGATCGACGAGTGGACCAATAAAAATTACAGGAGGTGCACTAGAACTGGATAAAGAGGGGTTCATAAGATTTCTAACTATGAGCCTAGAAGGATCAGTAAAATACACCTGGGAGGAGCTCTCGGACGAAGTCAAGAAAGAGGCCATGGAAGACGAAGATCTTGGCAATATTGTTGGTCGTATGGCCAAAATCTTCAAGATCCACTTTATTGGAGTAGGCTACTTCGAATGAATGGAAGAAGAAAAGAAGAAGAAAAAGAAGTATAGGAATGCCCTATACAGTCTGGAGTTACTTGACATCTGTCACGTATATGAGTACATCAAACTCTTCACAGAGTATAGATGGAAATCGAAGATCAAGGAGGAGGAAGTATTCCACCTATTCTTTGCCAAGATTTCAAGCCCATGGAGAGAAATATTAATCAGAGAATATGAACCATGTGAGCTGGATTCAATAGTAAGGAGAATGTCTTTCCTCAAAGCCAAGATTGCAGAGTGGTGTCATCAGGCATCCCTACACAAAAACTACAAGAGATTAAGGGGAATAAACAAGACAGTACCCTTATGCTGCGAAAGCAATGATCTTCCAACTATCATTGGAAGAAGCCCAAGGAAGCAGAAAAGGATGAAAAAAATCATCCTTACACTCAAAGAAGCAAAAGATGGAGGTCCAGAAGACCGAGATCCTTTTGGTCTAAACAGAAGGCCCGAAGCTATAAATCAGGGCAAAGGTTTGGACCAACAAGATATAGTTCAAGAAGTCAAGTTTCATCCTTAGGATCAAATCAAAGGAGTACACGAAGAACTCCCATGAGAAAGATATTTCGGAGAGCACCCACACGAGCCAATGAAAGATTCAATGATTGTAACTGCTACACGTGTGGAGCCTGAGGGCATATCTCACCAGATTGCCCAGAAAACCAGAAGCGGGGAGTGCAATAGTTCGAAACCACTCCAGAAATAGAGGAAGTTGTTTACTTCCAAGATCTAGTACAAGTATATCAGTTTGAAGATATACCCTCAGACGAAAGCATCTACGAAGAAGAATTCTTCAGCCAAGATGAATCCTCTGAAGATGAGTCAGAATAAAGAAGAAAACCTCAGACAGGAGATGCAAGAGGATATGTTTGGATTCTTTTCCCAGACATCTATATCTCATAAGACTCTTATGAGAATCATAAGAAAGGATCCAAGACTCGATCTATACGATGGGTTCACCGTGGGACGATTAGAGCGGTTCCTCAGCTTCAAAAGAAGAAAGCACAACATTATATACAAGGTAGCCGAAGGGTAAATTACCATCCCCATGGAGCTCACGAGAAATGTAATGAAAATGCAACTAGTTCCTGTTGATGAGATCAAAAGAAAAGAACTCCTCTAGGATAGTGATCCAAGAAGTTATGGAGAGGCAATGTTAGACATTGACTCAAAGAAGTAAGAAGGCTTCATATCTAGTGGGAGTGAGCAAAAGGATTGCAAACTCCAAAGACTATTTATAAGCTTGAACAAGCTTCGAGGAGTTTGAACTTTCGATTCAATGAAACAATCAAATCGTTTGATTTTCAAAAGAATCCGAATAAACCATGTGTGTACAAGAAAGTTAGTGGGAGTGCAGTTACTTTAATTATGCTCTATGTTGATAACATCCTACTTATCGGAAACGATAAAGGGATGTTGCAGTCAACAAGAATTTGTTTGTCTAAACGGTTCTTCATTGGGAGAAGCATCCTTTATTCTAGGAATAAAGATCTATAGAGATAGATTTAGAAGGATGATCGGACTATCCCAATCCATGTACATAGACAAGATACTAAAGAGATTTAGCATGGAAGAATCCATACGAGGATTCTTGCCGATGAGGCATGGGGTTTTCACTTTCTAAGGGTACGTCTCCTAAGACACCTGAAGAAAGAGAAAGAATGACTCGAAGCAATGAAATTCATTCATTGCAGCAATGGAGAAATGACTCGAAGCCAATATTAATGGTGGATTCCCTCTTCCAGAGGAACTTATTCTACACATACAGTCATATCTGAGCACAAAAGAAGCAGCTCGAACTACCCTTGTGTCGAAATCATGGCACGCTGCCTGGTCCACTCGTCCAAACCTAGATTTCGATTATAGAAATCACCTAAACTGGGCGTTCATCAACAACACCATGCAGAGGTACCAACATCTCAACTTGAACATCCACACTTTTAGGCTGTTCACCATATGTGAGCTTTCTATTATTAATTATAATCATGGCTTATGTATTTATGATGAATCGGGTGCCAAAGAGTTGACAACTGCTCAAGAATTGATTGTGAAAGTGCTCAAGAATTGATTGTGAAAGCAATGAAGATGGGAACTTTGGTTTTAATTTTGCAAATGAAACCCTTCATTCTCTTTCTCATTTCATTTTACCACGTGAGGTGCTCGAATCCAAAACCCTAGTCAGATTATCTTTATACGGGTGCACTGTTGATTTAGGAGAAGGGAAGGTTAACTGCTTGGGGCTTAAATCTTTTAGTTTGAACAATGTTGTGTTAGAGAAGAGTGAATTAATATTGAATATAATTTCCATCTGTCCATTGATTGAGAAATTTATGTTGCAACAAACGTGGGCCAAAGAAATTAGGTCTTATGGATCGGTTGTAAATGGTCCAGTTAATCTGTACCAGTTATGTAAACTCAGGTCATTGAAGTTGTTTCATGTGGATGTCGATCCTTCGTTTTTCAGTGGTCTGTTGTTTACATTTCCTATGTTGAAGGATTTGAGCCTTGATGAATGTGGTGGATACAATTACAAAGGGATCAAAATCCGTAGCCATTCCCTTGAGTACATAAGCTTCATGCAAAAAAGGACGTTGAGGGCCAAGTGCGAAGTTCCAAGTATTCGCAAATTTAAGTTCGAAGGTATGGAATTAATGCGTTCGCTGTCCTTCAAAACAACTTCGAGGGAATGGGAGTCTGATATATGTGTGAGAGGCATTGATGCTAATATTAAATGGTTCCGCATGTTGAATGAACGGCTAACTCATCTGAGCTCGTCAAGAATTACTCTTTCTCTCAGCTTCTGTAGAATTATGGATGAAGACATGGATTTAGAGGGGTTACCTATGGCTGTGGTTGTGATGGAAAGTTTGAAAATTTATGCACCATCCAAGACTACTTGTTGTGCCATTATTGATCGTTTGTTTTGGAGTTGTCGCCCTAAGTTGGTAGCTCTGAGTCTTGGTGAGTGTGACAAAATGGAGGAATGGCACAAAGATTTGGTACTAAATCTTGGCAAGAGAGTTGCACCAGCAGTGAGTGAGAGTTGCTCGATGACGAACCAAGATGTGTTTGATCTTGAGGAAGTGAATGTACAGCTTCTTAAGAAGGAAGAAGGTGTTGCGGCGTGGCAGCCTCTGCCTCGGAAGACAATCTTAGCCAATTTGTCTGCGTTCGAAAACAAGAAGACGGTTCGCTTCCAACTGAGATGGCGGTGATGCAAATTCGTGATAACGTTTTGATTCTTTTGGGGGGCGAGTTTGAGTTGTCCTTGTGTTTTGAGTTGTGGAAATAGGGAATAAAGTTTGATGTCTTGATGATATAATGGTTGTCATTCCATATACTTCCTTTTGTATTTTGATGTGCTTTCAATTACGTACAGACTAGTTTTTTCATTTGAATTGTGGAGTATATTTTGCATGTTAAGATAACACTAGTAGAATTAGGAGTAAAATTTAATTGAGCTTGTCTCCCCAGTACAGTACAGTTGATGAAAATTTATTTTTTTAATACTAAATTATTATTCTTATGCATGAAAAATAGAAGAGTTAGTTATCATAGTATGAATATAAAATTAATATGTTTGATATGGCAGGAGTGATATTTTTCATTCAAAGTAATAATTCATTACTTCAAAGGATGATATCTTAAATATATTAATAAGCAATGTTTTTATGTTAAATAGAAGAATGAAATCTTAAATATACTATTAATAAGCAGTTTTTTTTATGTTAAATGTCAATTAGAGAGTTAGTTATGGCTAACATGTTAAATTTTCATTCATTTCATTTTTTTTTAAATTTTTGTATCAATTACCATAATTTTCTCTTCAAATAATATTAAATGTTTCAATTTTAACTATGGAAGATTTTCAATATCAATTAATCTGTAAAGGTACTGTGATTATGATATTTTTAGGTGTGTTGAATATAAGTGTTGGACGAACGAAAACGGAAAGTGTGAACATAAATATGAGATAGAAGAAGTAATTTATTTATTTATTTATATTTATGGATGAAGGATCATAAATTAGGGGTGGCTATCTGCACCCCCAATTTTACTTAACATACCCCAATTACTTTATGTACCCCACAAAACTTAAAAGATCCATATATAAATTACTAAGCACACCCCATTTTAGACAACTTTAACCTTTAATTAATTAAACCTAAACTCAACTATCTGCACCAAAATCTTGACAGCTTCAGCCACTTTCCCAGCTTTATTTCACATATACCAACTAACGGCACCACAATTAAAACAAAAGAAGCTAACGCCCCAAGAATATTGGCATCCGACATCTTGGAATCTGATAAAGAAGTGATTGTGGCGTCAAAATACGAAATTGGAGTTAGGGGAAGAGAAGATGACTGAATGATGAGTGTAATGGGTTAAAAGTTGCTGGCATGAGTTAACGTCTGCGATGAATGACTTTTGCAGCATCATCGGCCATCACGTCGGCGGAGGAATGCCCTAATCCGGCGGCGGAGTGTTGTCGGATTATAAAAGGAACAAATTTAGGTTTATAAAGGAGAATTTTAGGGAATTAGGGAACCTAACTTTTTAGATGTTTTAAGTGATTAAGGAGAAGCATGGAGTTAATCTATAAAAGCAGCAGAGCGAAACAGATTTGAAGTTTTTATCATATGGAAAATTTCACCAGTTGGAAATTGGAATAGTGGACAAGGGTTGCAGCCTACAGGGTAGGGGTCGGTGAAGCTGGCTGAAGCATTGGGGTGTGTGTTGTGCATGAGATTGAGTGAGAGTAAAAGGTACCTTGTAGGAGCATTAATTGTTGAAGATGATGGAGAATTTGACTTTTGAAGTTAATAAATTACCATTCTTCATGTTCGGTTGTTTAGATCGAACAAGTGATGTCGAATCAATTATATTGGTCATCCATCTCTTACATTCTCAAGGGTATTTATGTCATAATTTAAGTACATTTAAATCTAATATATTTATGAGGTATAATTAGTAAAATTGGAGTGCAAATAGTCGCCCCTATAAATTATTATTTTAAAAAAAAAGTAAAATTTAACGTACCATATATACTGAATTTATAAAATAATTTGTGTTACTAAAATTATTTAATTATATTAATAAAGTTAATTAACTTTAATATATTACTTATTTTACTTCAAGTGAAATTCTTAAGAAAATCCTTTGTCCATTAATAAATGTAAATGTAATTGATTCACTCGAGTATAAGAAGATCCACAGATGAAACTCAAAATATTATGCCAATGGAAGTATATCATCTGATTCATTCAAGGGTAACAAAAACAAGTTAATAGAATAACAAAATAGTATCTAAGAATTCAAACTCTTTCTAAAATACTAACTCATGTGGTTTCATTCCGGCTTTGAGAGAGAACCTTGCTCCCAAATAAGCCTTCAACTCAGGAACAGACTCTATCGCTTTCTGCAAAGCTCCATCGACTGCTTTCTGGTCATCTTTCTTCTCTGCCGGGAGTGTGTTCTTCTCCTAAATTCGCATGACGCACTGTTAGAACAGAATAACACCTAAATAAAAGATTGCAGGAATATAAAACTAACTTGATTCTCGGACTCAAAGAATTCATTCTCTCCCTTAGTTTTCTTTTTCTCAACTTTCTTGGCAAAGTATTTGTCATCAAACTTCTCCAAGTTCACACCGGAAATGTCCACCTTGGCGGAGGTTCCAATAACATACGCCTGGTTCACACGCCTTAGAGGTACACCGTTAACCTTGTAAGGACCTGAACAGAAGAGATGAAGAAAATAGATGAGCAAATTGGAGAAAAAGCTGATTTAACATCTGGTAAGTTAATGTTATACAGAAATGCATTATTAACGAATGTTACAACATAACAAAACTAAGCATCATCCACCAATATGTAAATTATCGACCAATGCACTAGGCAGAAGACACATGACAATTTATCATTGCATTACTGTATCTTGGAAGTTGAAATGGTTCATGCTATACAATCTAGTATTAGTATTACTTTACAACAAAAAGCAGCTTAAAAGTGAAAAACTTTTAAACATAATAAGGAATATGTATTTCTCATGGCAAATCCCAAGAGGTAATTGCAGGAACCTGCTCCTCAAGGCAATAGGATATGAGAACACCCTCTCCGGAAAAGTGGGAGACAGACTAAAAAGACTACTCACCACAACATCAACAGAATGGGCTTTTTATTTGACTATTTAAAAAAACAATTGGGCAATACGAAAATATAAGTATCTCGTCCCAAGAATTCAATAGTCATTAATTCATATATCATGTCGTGTATTTCTCATGGAAAAAACCTGAAATCCGATCAAAAGAGTCCTGAAATCCCATCAAAAGAGTCCACTCGCCTAACGCAATAGTACATGGGAACACCTTATCCGGGGAAGTGGGACACAGCCAATGCAGATGACTCGCAGCATCGCCACAGAATCAAAATATGTAGCTTTTATTAACACAATTCGAAAAACAATTGGACAATAAGAACAAAATTACCAGAAAAAAATGCAGACTGGAGGACAATAAGGAACAGCTTCAAAATTATGCAATAAGAGAAGTATTGCAGTACTTAATAAGTGGTTACGCAGACAAAATCTATCAACATAATAAAAATTAGCATTCACATAAAAGAGAACTACACAATTGATAAGCTTTTGGAAATGTGTAACTATACACATCCCAACAAAAATAAATAAAATGAGGTGCTTGGTTGGGTAATGGGTGGGTTATGGGAATGAAAGTATATTGATTCTCACTGTTGATGCTTGTTTGATCTAATGTGAATCAAAATTCCTCAATCATTCCCAACTACTTCCCACACCTACAATCACTTTCAATTCTATATACCATTACCAATTGAAGAATTCAAATCACTTTCAATCAATTTCAAATCACTTCCCCTTAAACCTCCCGGTCAAAATAATCAGCACCGTCCCGGGTGTGATACTTGCCCTGCAACCAAAACAACATCCAAAACCCTAAATCAACAAAAATTATAAACACTCATCACGGTAATAAAACGCACAAATGTTTATTTCGAGCATTAACCTGAGTTTTGTGGGCTTGTGCTTGCGCTTGTTTGAGAGAGGCTTCTTGACATCATGCGCCGGATAAAATTTAGGAGGCTTCTCAGCCACCGGAGCGGCAGCGGGAGCCTTCTCATGGTGGGGGAATTTACCATTGTTTTTATTCTTGATTGCCCAGAGACCACGCTTGTGGTACATTTGAGAGCGAGAGAGTTTACGAACTCCGGGGATGAGTTCGGGATTTCGTTCCTTCAGCTTCTTCGGCGCCATTGGAGCAGCTCTCTCTCTCTGCCGTCAGTGTGCGCGCCGAGATAAATATTTAGAAAATATTTTGGGCCGAATTTTGCATGGGCTCACCACCCACATATCAAGATTGTAGTAGGCATCCAGTCAGCCCAGCTCAAATCTTTTCCGTAAATACTGTTAGATAGGCCAGGACAGGGCTTGATTTTTTATTGTTGCCTACTTGCCTTTGCAATATGTGAATATTAAGAAGTCAATTTGTATTTTAAAGTATATTATACATTCATATGTAAATTGGGTTCACGGTGTAAATCATGTGGTTTTCCCTTTCAATCCTATAAACACTATATATTGTTAGGGCATTTAAATTAAGAGACCACATAGTTTACAAAGTTTTAAACACGATTTACAAGAAACTAACTTGCTAAATATTTAGTTTGTATAGTTATGATGGGTTAAAATTTTGAAAAAATGTCGATATTGTAATAAGTAGTATTGTACTGTTTTCTATAGGATGATTGAAAACTAAGATGATGTTTGTGTTTGGTGATTTTTGTGCGGGGTTGGTGTGGGTTTGAAAACCATTTGAAAATTTGATATATGTTTGTTTTGAAATTTTAGTTAGGGCATGTATTAACTTCAAAGATTATATCAAATCAATGTAAAAATGTGTTAATTAATTCATGTGAAAGAAGGCTAATTATACTGTGCACCCCACTTCAAAAACGTATACAAATATAAACAAAAACATATACAATTATAAGCAAAAATGTATACAATTTATTTGTTAGTTTTTTAATGAAAAATTGAGTGTAAAAAAATATACCATTATTAAAAACATGTATACACTATTGAATAAAAAGTTATACACATTTGGATACTATTTTTTTAATGAAAAATTTAGTGTGAAAAAAGTATACAATTATTAAGAAACACGTATACAAAATAGAATAGCATATATACAAAATAGAATAAAAAGTTATACACATATGGGTGCATCCTTGCACCCAGGTGCACCTAATATCAACTCGTAAAAGAAATAGATGAAAGATAAAAGAGAAAAAAATGTATTAATTGAGGAGAAATAATATATTTAGAAATATATAAAGATGATTTTTAAAATTTCAGTGTGGGTTTTTTAAATAAAAAACAAATACTCCCTCCGTCCGCCCGAAAGGTCCACATTTTGCCATTTTGGACGTCCGCACCAAAGGTCCACATCCCTTTTTAAACACATGGGACCCACACACATCACTAATACAATAAATTTATGGGGCCCATACACCCCACTAATACAACTACCAACTACACCTTAAATAATAATACTCCTTAATTCACGTGCAAAAAGCAAATGTCCACCTTTGAGGCGGACGGAGGGAGTACTAAGGTTACAAATTAATATATACTCCCTCCATCCCGTTTCAATATTTACGTATGCTTTTTGCACATTGTTTACGTTTGCTTTTTGCACGTTGACTAAGAAATATAATATTTTAATAGATAGTGGGTGAAAAAATATAATATTTAATGTAAAGTGGATAGGTGTATTGGTGTTGGATGATATATTAATTGTTTTAGGTGGATCCCATATTCCAAAAAGGAAAACGTAAATATTGAAATGGGACGCGCAAAATAGAAACATAAATATTGAAAATGGACGGAAGGAGTAGATAGTAGGTGGAAAGATATAATATTTGATGTAAAGTGGATAGGTGTATTAGTGTTGGATGTGGGGACCATAGTAATATATTAATTGTTTTAGGTGGGTTCATATTCCAAAAAAAAACGTAAACATTGAAATAAGGTTCCCACAATAGAAATATGTAAACATTAAAATAGGACTAGGGAGTATTATGAAAGGTGTGTCAAAATAGTAAATCTGCAACATTGTGTAGGAGTGATAATTTTGGACTTAGTGATGTATCTTTATAAAGGTATACTAGTATATACTAGCGTTTTAACCCATGAAATGTACGGGGACACGTTATGACAAAAATAATGTATTTATTTATAATTTATAAAAAGTTTAAAAGAATGTGCTTTAGTTATTGGGAATTATATTTAATTATTTAATTGCATTTAAGGTAAGATATTGTGAGTATAATCTCATATATTATTTTTAATTTAATTTTTAATGTATTAAGACTAATATGATAAATCCCTTATTAATATAATATAATAGCATATATATGAAAGATGTTTAGGTCTACAATAATAAAATTTAAAATTAAAATTTTTTATATTATGAAAAATGAAAGTGAAGACCTTAAAAAATGATTGGTTAGTCAATTTAAAGTCGTAGCTTTAATGTAACATTGACATATTTTTTATAAAAATTAATAAGTTAAATATAAATATTTACAAATAATATAATTTTGTGCTTAACAAAGAAATTAAATCAACAAAGCTTTAAAAACTTAACTAATTAAACTTCTATAATAATAAACAATAAATTTTAAAAAAAGTAATAAACTCTCATTGAAAGACATATCAATTGAGATAATTTTGATGCTTGTAATACTATAAGGGCATCAACAATATTAAACACCTTAGTAATAAATTTAAAGTAGTATTAAATATTATGTAATTTCAGTACATAACTAATTAAGAAAAATTACATATGATCTGTCAAATGAAGGAATATATATATAAAAATATCTAACGTTGGAGTATTTGAATCTAATCCTCAACTACTAACACTTCAAAATTTATTATTCAATCACATTGAAATGTATTATTTGCAAATTTATATTCCTCAATAATACCTAATAATTATGTAAAAAATCGGACTCAAAATCATCAATTTTAGCAAAACTCAAAAGAAATAAAGAATGAAATTTGAAACATTATTTATGCGTTAATTAAATAAAGAGATTTAATTTGTTCCAATGTCTAAATCAATGAACATGATGATGCTCAACTATAAAGATAATAATTAAACATTTCTAAAAACTTCTCTAAAAACATAATTCTTGCAAATACCTGTTTCAACGCCGCTGTCCTTGTCCAACAAAATCTTCAAACCTGCTTTCGTGGTTGATCTTGACCCAGCAACGTACAGTTGGCCATGACTAAATACTAGTCTCCTCAAGTACTGTGATACTCGAGTTTCTCACTACCATGTGTCAATATAATTTAATTTGTGTTATGTGCATTTTATAATTATGTTATATTTATGTGGTAATTATGTGGCAATTATGTGGTAATTGTTTCTATATTTTATTTGTCTTTACATTTTATTTGGGACATCCGTGATAAAAATTGTGACAATATGTGAATATATGTGCGTGCATAAATATTTTTATGCAATAATTTGGATATATATATAATTAAATTATTTTATTATTTTTTCTTAATTTTTAAGTATCACACGTGTTTTCGAAATAATAATAGTGATAAGAAAATGTACACGTATGTGTATTAATTTTATAAATGTATCCTATCTTAGTTATTAAGTATTGCACGTATATTTGTAATGAATAATAATAATAATAATAATAATAATAATAATAATAATAATAATAATAATAATAATAATAATAATAATAATAATAATAATAGAATGGGTTGGGTGATTACCCACGTCCCACATACCTGGCCTCCCAAAATTTTACCATGTTTGTGGTGGTGAACAGAGACGTGTGGATTAAGTTAAAAAAATTTATTATAATTAAGTTGCCGACTCACACACATATATTTATGGGTTAAAACCCATTTGAGGAAGGAACCATTTGTGGCGTCCAGGTTAAAAAAAAGAGAGAGAAATTCTAAGGAAAGGGGAGAGAGAGAGGGGAAGAAAGGAGGATAGAGGGATGTGCCGGAACGGAAAGGAAGGGATTAGTTACAGTTTTTCACGAGATCTATAATATTACTAGTGTCAGAGTTCATATAAGTAAAGGTTCAACTACAATGCATAAACATACTGTTTGTGAATTATTTGTGATTAATATGTGATAATTATGTTATGGATTATTTGTGATTAGTTTAATTACGTTATGAATTATTTGGGATTAATTTGTGATACAAGTTGTGGATTTATGTGATTTAAAATAATATAATTGTCCTATATAGATCTATGTGATCGAAAACTGTTGAATATAGATCTGTATGATCTGAGAAGATATCATTTATAAAGATCCGTGTGATCCAAGGTGAAGTTGTTATTCTATAAATGAATCTATTGATTGAGGTGAAGTTGTTGTTCTAGAAGTGGATATGTGTGAATTGAAGTTTGTTGCTTTATTGTGATTAAATATTGATATTGATGTCGTAAATAGTTTATGATACATATTTAATTGCACTGGTTGCATACCATACATTATTATGAAAAGTGTTTCCCCAAAATTAATAAGATACTAATGGTGTGTGCGGCCACTATATATGCATCTCTGTCAGGGTTCGGAAAAATCATTTCCGACACTTTATTCTGGGTTCGGAAAAATCGTTCTCAGTACTTTATTAGGAGTTCGAAAAAATCATCCCCAAAACTCTGCCAGGATTCAAAAAAATTATTTCCGACATTATATTCAGGGATCGAAATCGATCCGACACTGTGTGTGTCTATTGAGCTCATTTGGGGTGCATATCATAAGTGTGTCGTGGGGATCCCGCAACGTGAATAATTTTGAAAATAAAAGAGTCCAATTAGAAAGACTAGAAAATAGGCGATAGAAAACTAAATGTATTTTCATGCACTGGCATGCATGATTTCTGCTTACTGAGATTTTTATCTCACTAGTTTATGCATTGTAAGTGAGCCCGATAATGATTGAATATGTGGTGTGTTGTGCAAGCTGTGGAACTTCTTCAGGATTTTGAGTGGATGTACATAGACGACGACCTGTTAGACTAGGCCGTGGGTTTATTTTGTTTCCACTGATATTTTATTATGTAATATAATAAGTATTGCTACAAGTTTGGGTGGTCTGAAGTGTTGTCAAAAACTAGTTACGTACGTTGAACTGGTGTGATGGTTTTTGTTATGAATATATTATGAGAAAAATATATATATATATGCAAGTTTTTATAATAATAATGTTTATGTTAATTAGTATTTGAATTATAAGTTATGTAAGGCGGGTCGTGTCAAGTACAAATCAATATTTGAAAGCGATTGGCCTTGAATCTTGTTTATAGTCACTGCATACGACACGATCACTGGAAACTGTCTTCTTTGGGACCTAAAAGGAAGCCTAATATCAATCGGTGTTAATATAAATCTTGGTATGAGCAATATCTCTCCTGCATTAGTTTCAGTCAACAACTGTGCATGCAAAACGTGTTTTCCCAAATTGGTAACCAAGAGCCTTGTTCCGTTACACAAACCTCTTGAGTGATCAATATTCCGCAACAGCATTATCGTTGTTCCAACCTTAAGATTAAGCTCATGACTAGGTATTTAAGATTTCAGGAGTGTGAACATCAGCGAGCATATCAACATTTTCATCTGATTTGCAGGCAGAATCGAAGCTGAAATATGACTTCATTTCCTTTCTATTTAATCCAATCATGTATTCATTAATTGAATCCACCACATCAAGAGTTGGCGCAAGAATGGCTCTATCATGAAAATATTCAGGATGATCTATTGCATTTCCCAAGTTAGGATATATGTTGTTGATAATTGCACCTATAGGATCACCTTCGTACCTCAGTAGAATGTAGTCAGGAATTTGAACATCGCTTCCGTATTCAGTGTGCATGCCTTTGTTGGATTGTATACTAAAAGTCTAGCTTTTTGTATGAACAATGTTATAACAATTAATTTGAAATGAGAATCATATGATCAAATGATTGCATCTTATAATTTATTCATATGTTCGATGCAATAGTCCACTTACTTTATACTGTAGATAATATGTTGTGCGACAACACGCGGAAGATCATATTATCGGTTTCCTTATAAAGTATAAACAGATACTCACAACCGAGATAGACGGGGACTCTCTATCGGGATGGTTGTAGTGTGTTTTGGTATTAGCTTGTCTTGGCTATAGAATCACACTAGTGCACTTGTGTGTATTGAGCAGGACCGCTTGAGATCGTTTGACTTATACTGACTTATAGGAGAACTTGATCTCAGTTATTATGGAAGTTCGTGCTCTTAATCCCTATACAATAACCTCGACACGTAGGGCAGTATGTATTTCTTTGATTCATCAATGGGTGAGATTTACATGCAATTAAATTAACAAACTCGATGAGTTGGGAAATAGTGCTGTCTCTATGGTGTGCTGTTGATTGTAGAAGGAATCCGTGTCCGTCATAGGTTGATGATGTCCCCTTGAGGAGCTCATAAGGATTATCATGTAAACCCTGCAGGTGGAATTTATTCCGACATGATAATGAGGTTGAGTGGTACTACTCTTGGATTAGATATTAATTAATTGAGTTGTCAGTAACTTAAATTAATTAATGGACATTGTATATCTTAAACATGGGGAGACTAACGGGCTCATAATAAGAAGGAGCCCAAAACGTAATTTTAGAATTGGTACGGTAGTGCAATAATAATATTTTAGTGGAATATATTATTATTATTGGACTTAAGTATAAGCTTTGGGCTAAGCTTGGATACTTAAGCCCAATGGAGGCCCAACCCAATTTCTCCTCCTGGTCCCTGCTGTAGCCCATGTATATAAGTCACCTCAACTTATCTGGAACCCTAATCTAATCTAATCTAATTGATTATTCACGTGTGATAAGGGTTGAGAGCAGATTGAGGAGGTCTCGTAGATCGTCGCCCACACGACGTCGAGATCGGACTTGGGACATACAGCAGAAGATTAGAAGGTAGTTTGCTGCTGCTATCCTCCACCTTGCGAAATTTATATAAAATTGTACAGTACTCAGAACTTAATGATCAATATACTGACGGAAAGCCGTCGAAGAGAAGATCGTTTGAACGTAAAGATCACTCAATTCCGACATCAGACAAGGAAGTTATGGTTATTCTCGTGGAACTGCGCAGGCTGCCTGTGAGAATCAATCTTCATCAACATACCTTGGTGAACGGTAATCGTTTCTATGATTTATTACTTCCGCTGTGATAGAAACGCATGATATTCTAATGGGTCACGTTAACCAAATGATCTAAGTGCCAACAATTGGTATCAGAGCTTCGGTTTCGTGGTGAAGCGTGACACGTTAGACTAGGGATTATGTGGTTAATTTTTCGAAATTAGGATCGCATGTTTAGGGTTTTGATTTTACTGCGCAAACCATGAATATCCCTATGTGAAAAATACCCTATATCATATCTGTTCGTTGATGGTTGTGTGTGAGAGGATTCGACGAAAACTGTTCGTCAATTTCACATGGAAGGAAGAAATTGAGAGAAAATCCAGCGCAGTGATATTGCAGAGGCAATAACCAGAGTTTCAACCGTCGGATCAGGCTAAATTTTAGTCAGCACGTTTGGATTTTGTGGATGTACATTCTGAACGGTGAAGATTGTATTTGGATCTTTACATTATCGGGAATACACAGAAAATAGAAGCAGTTTTTTGGACGATTCTGTTCTGCGCAGTCGAGGGTAAAGAGCTGTTTCTTACAATCTAACCGTTGGATCGACCTGTAATTTGGACAGCATGTTCAAAACTCACAGGCGTAGATTCTGGACGGTGGAAATTGGATTCTCAGGTTCCTAAAGTTGCAAACCCTGAACGATAGTTGGTGTTATTTGATGTTGTGCGTTGGGCTGAACTTGGTTCCGTGCAAGTAGGCCCTTGGACGAGCGGATTTGCATCAGGTTCAATCGATGCTGCACCAGGTTCGAGCAGATTTTTATCAGGTTCGATTGGTCTGCATCAGGTTCAATCGATGCTGCACCAGGTTCGAACGGATTTGCATCAGGTTCGATTGGTCTGCATCAAGTTCGATCGATGCTGCACCAGGTTCGAACGGATTTGCATCAGGTTCGATTGGTCTGCATCAGATTTGATCGACTCTGCACCAGGTTCGAGCGGGTTTGCATCAAGTTCGACTGGTCTGCATCAGGTTCCGCGTGAGTCTTCACAATATGATCGGGCAGGATGCCAGAGTGGTGGAGCAAGCTGCGGGGAGGTCGATCCCCATCGCAGTTGTCCGCATTCGTGATTGGTGGCGAACAATCGAATTCGCTGTTATATAACTGTTATAATTGATTTATTAATTGATTATTGTTATATATGTATGCATGATTCTCTATGATTTATTGCCTTAAATAGAAGCATGCTAGATTGCGTATTATATTTGGTATATTATATGCATGTATGTTGGAGTGTTGATAAAGTCAACTTATTTTTGGCAATTTATTTCCTTATATATAACTGCTATAATTGTTTTATTGGTCAATTATTGTTATATATTTGGAAGTATGAGCATGCTAGGTTGCGTATTTTATTTTTAAATATTATATGCATGTAAAAACCCTCGGTGTTGAATAACTAAGTGGGAGAGGGGATTGGTAAAAATTCCCGCGGCCTCCATTATTGGTTTGTTAGCAATGTGAATAAACTTGCGCGTCGGCATTAGAGCCTTCCTCCCCATCGGATGAGTTTATTCATGGATTGCTGGGACAGACTTTTTTAAATAATTATGTTTGTAATGTGATGCATATGAACTTGCGCGTTGGCATAGACCTTCCTCCCTATCGGATGAGTTCATGTGCGGATCACTGTACAGACTTATAATTGATGACTGTAGGAAGTTATCCGAGCGCGTGTGTACTTCTCCATCTGTAAGGCACATAAGCTTGGGCCGCGGACTTGGAGTCAAATAATGGTATACACTTAGGTGTAAATAATAAGTACCCTCCCCATCGGAGTCACTGCTTTTATTTGCATGGCTAAAGAAGAATCGACTATTAATTATTTTGTCATAAAGTTAGGTTGACAAATGAAATTAATGGGTAAAACATTCTCTTGTAAATGTTCGGGTTTGTAAACGTCCACACTATCGTGGCTTGCAGACTCACGGTGCTTGAGATGTCGGTGAATTTTATTTTTATATTGTTTTGAGGGAATCAATATAAAAGGATAAAATTCGAAGTTTTGATCGGTATATTTATTTGTGATTCTCTGATTTTCAAATGGTTTTATCTCACTTATTATTAACTAAAGGAAATTATATTTACTTGTCCAAATTAGATGATTAGAAAAGAATCTTGGTTTTGAATTTTACTGCTTAAAAAAATACATGTGTGTTCTCACAAAGGACGTCTCATAATGCCTATTAAAGTCTCTAGTGAAGAGATGAGAGGTTCATAGAAATATGATGGTCTCATGTAACTCTTCGGATACTTGAGTAATTTAAAAGGCGGTAGGTCATGATTGAATTTGATGAATGAATTGGAAATACATGGAATAGAAGTTGAAGGGGAAACCTAAGTCAATTTTATTCTTCATAATTGCCTAGATGTTTTGAGTAAGTTTCTCATGAATTACAAGAGGTTGTATATGGGGGAAAACTTCTGGCAAAACATGTGGCAAAGGAAAGCCATTTTCATCATAATGTGAACAAGTTTTATATCTTATTCACTAGTTGTCTAAAACATGATTAGTGATGGAATTTACTGACACGAAGTGTGTAGATACTGGAATCACTAAATGTTTATTACTAAGCGAGGATAAGATTGTTATGACATGGGTAAAACTACAAGAGTAGTGGCTATTGCAGTGGGAGTTATCTATTTATCTAATGATATGAGTAGACGTTTGATTATGAGAAATTGTTTTACGTACGTTTTCATAGAAAGAATTTGATTTCGGTTTTTATGCATTAATAGATGGATACTCCATTTCATTTAAATGACATGGTCATTATAATGAAGGATAGAGTTGTAATCTGTTATTGTACGTTGGTGAACAATTTGTATACTCTTAAATCATGTATATTCCACAGATGCAACAAATAGTAATTAATAATGAATCTTCTAATCTTAGTAAGAGAAAGATACCTTCGGATATGAACTAAATATATATTTGGCATCTAAGACTAGATCATTTTACTTGAGTAGGATTCAAAAGTTGATAGCCGATAGACCCTTAGGTTTATCTGAAGTGAAAACTATCTGACTTTTGAGTCTTGCTTGGGAGTAAAAATGACTAATTGCTTTTTCAAGGCAAAGGAGTTCAGAACCAAAGATATATATGTTGGAATTAGTTCATTATGATTTATGTGGTCCTAAGATTGTCCGGATGAGAGGTGGATATGAATATTCATCAATCGATGATTATTCTAGATACCGATATATTTATTTGATGCACTTCATGTCTAAATTCTTTGATTAATTCAAGAATTGCAAGGCTGGTACAGTGAAGTGTCATGGAAAATATATCAAGTAATGACGATTTAATCGTCATTACGAGTACCTCTTAGGATAGTTAGGAGCTATTAATCAGAGGTTGAGATTAAATCTCAAGTGGTCTACACCGGGCATGCCCCAACTGAATGGTGTGGTGGATAGAAGGAATAAGACTCTTATGGTAATGATTAGATAGATGATGAATTATTTGGAATTACTTAATTCATTTTATGGATAAGCCCTAGAAACAGTAATTCATTTGAATGTTTGTCTGTTTGTGGGATATGCTATAAAAATGAAGGTGATTTATTTAGTCTAAAAGATCGAAGAGTGATTGTTAACACAAACACTAGATTTTTGAAAAGAGACTATGTATTAAATCATAAACCCATGTATAAATTGTTCTAAAGGAAGTGAGAGGGAAAAACACAAAGTATAAGTACCAATTGTACAAGAGGATATACCACAAGATAAACTGCAACGCGTGTCACGTCTGATACACAATTGCATGTAGTGCCTTATCGTAGTGGGAGGGTTCTTCGACAACTTGTAAGATACATGTTTTGGGAAAGTCATGAGACTTGGTCCCTCGCAAACATGAAATGGACCCACGGATACGACGAAGCACTACAAGTTAGAAATGCCAAATCCTAGCAAAGTGCAATGAATATTAAAATAGAATCGATGGCTTTTAAATTAGGTCTGGATGCTTGTTGAACCGCTAAATGGCGTAAAAGCCATTGGAAGCGGGCATGCAAGAATAAAAGAGGATCATAGAATAAGGTGAAAACCTTGGAAGCAAGCTTGTTGCGAAAAGGTATACTCAGAAAGAAAGGGTTCGATTATGAGAAAACCTGTTCGCCGGTAGCTATACCTAAGTTGATCCGAACTCTTTTATTTGTTGCTACTCATATGAAATATGAGGGATAACAAATAGATGTCGAGACAGCTTTCCTAATTGGAAGTCTTAAGGGAAACATCTATGTGAAGCAACCAGAGTGATTCATTGCAAAGAGCTAAGAGCATTGTGATAGTGAGCTTAAAAGTATCCATTAATGGACAAAAACAAGCTTCAAGATCATGAAACATCCGTTTTGATGAGGTAATCCAGTGACATGGATCTAATCAATGATCGGATGGGTCTTGTGTATTGAAAAGAGTGATGGAAATATGGTGGTATTTCTTGTACTATACGTAGATAGTATCTTGCTCATTGGAGACAATGAAAGAGTATTGTCGGGCGTATGGGTATGGTTGATAAAGCGGTATGAGATGAAGGACTTAAGAAGAGCAAAAATATCCTTTTAATCACGATAATACGGATCACAAGAAAGGATGTTATGCTTATCTCAAGTTTCATATAATGATACGATCCTTACTCGTTTAGCATGTGAATTTATCTAAGTGAATGTTGTTGGATTGTATACTAAAAGCCTAGCCTTAGTATGAACAATGTTATATCCATATTTGAAATGAGAATCATATGATCAAATGATTGCATCTTATAATTTATTTTGTATGCATGATGCAATAGTCCAATTACTTTATACTGTAGATAATATGTTGTGCGACAACACGCGGAAGATCATATTATCGGTTTCCTTATAAAGTATAAACAGATGCTCACAACTGAGATAGACGGGGACTCTCTATCGGTATGGTTGTAGTGTGGTTTGGTATTAGCTTGTCTTGGCTATAGAATCACATTAGTGCACTTGTGTGTATTGAGCAGGACCGCCTGAGATCGTTCTTCTTAGACTGACTATATAGTAGAACTTGATCTCTGTTATTATGGAAGTTCGTGCTCTTAATCCCTATACAATAACCTCGACACGTAGGGCAGTATGTATTTCTTTGATTCATCAATGGGTGAGATTTATAAGTATTAAATCAACAAACTCGGTGAGTTGGGAAGTAGTGTTGTATCTATGGTGTGCTGTTGATTGTAGAAGGAATCCATGTCCGTCATAGGTTGATGATGTCCCCTTGAGGAGCTCATAAGGTTTATCATGTAAATCTTGCAAGTGGATTAATTTCCGGCATGATAAAAAGGTTGAGTGGTACTACTCTTGGATGAGATATTAATTAATTTGAGTTGTCAGTAACTTAATTAATTAATGGACATTGAATATCTTAAACATGGGGAGACTATCGGGCTCATAATAAGAAGGAGCCCAGAACATAATTTTGGGATTGGACGGGTAGTGCAATAATAATATTTTAGTGGACTATATTATTATTATTGGATTTAATTAAAAGCTTTGGGCTAAGCTTGGTTAATTAAGTTCAATTGAGGCCCAGCCCAATTTCTCCTCCTGGTCCCTGCTGTAGCCCAATATATATAGTCATCTCAGCTTCTGGAAACCTAACTTCCTGCGCCTCTTTTGACGTGAGTTAGAGAGAAGCAGATTGAGAGAACTCTGGGGATTGTTGACCACCCAACACCAGAGTTGACTTGGGACATACAGCAGAAGATCAAGAGGTGTTCTTCTGCAGCGATTCAGACTCTACATCAACCCTGAAGTACGGTAAACATTGTTTAAATCGCTTCCGCTGATTTGTTTGCCTTAAATCCTAAACGGATCACGTTGAACCAAACGATCCAATTGCCAACAATTGGTATCAGAGCGTTGGTTTTCGTGGTGAAACGTGAGTCGTTAGGTGGGTTGTGATTATTCGATTAATTGTAATAATCTGTATTAATCGCATAGTTGTTGATCTGGAAGTATGTGATTATGTGATAGGAGTTTTATCTTTATTTTCGCATATTACTTTGTGATCGGCTGTTGTGTATTTCTTTGAATGTATACTGTTCTCGTTTTTTTTTACTGGACATGATAACATAACAAATCATGAAGTAATTTAGAAAAGACAGTATACATAATATCTCACGCCACACCCTACTGATGGGACTGTGAACGGCGGCGCGCGTATATGGTAAACGGTGACGGCGGCACGTGGTCGGGGTGGAGAAGTACGGCTTCTGACCGGCGCCGTGTTTCGATCGGTGAAGTACCGACGACGCGTGATGCCCAGAAAAGAAAGGAGTCAGCCGACGCGCGTGAGGCTGGAAGAAGAAGCGGCGGCGACTGCTCGGAAAAGGATGCTGGTCGAACCAGTGATGGATTCTGGTTGAATCAGCGGCGGATCCAAATCAATAGGCGGCGGCGCTGTCAAAGCGAAGTCCCCGGGCGAGTCGACGATGGTTTTTCGGCCGAGTTGACGATAGATTCAGACTGGGATTAAGCGACCTCCGAGCGAGTCCTCCATGGGTTCCGAAGAGTCGTCGGCAGGTTCCAGATTGTTGATCACTGCTGGAAGGTCTGGACTTGGAGCGGCTCTCAGTTCATGTAAAAATCGGGCGTGTCGTCGGGCTTCAGCAGCAACAGGTTGTTGCCGGCGACGCGTGTTAGACTGGCGGCTCGTTTACGGAAGGCAGCAGCGCGACTCCGGCCACCGAAAGGCAGCGGCAGTTTCTTTGAAGGCACGGTAGGCAGTTGGACGCGGATGGTTGGCTGACGGCATGGCCGCCGGCTGCAGCGCGCTGGTGGCTGTCGGTGTTTTCTCCGTGTGAGATGACTGCGCCAGGCAAGAAATAGGGCAGCAGGGGATATTGGCTTGGGCTATTTTGCTGTTGGGCCTTTTAATCTATTGGGCCCAATTTTCATTAGGCTGCAGGGCTATTTTCTGTTGGGCCTTTATTCTCTAATTTGGTTTTGGGCTTATGTCCCAAATTTTATTGGAGTGATGTTGGGCTTTGGATTATGGGCTGCTCAATTAATTTTAATTTGGTTTTGGGCTGTTGGGCCCAATTTTAATTAAAATGGTAATGGGCTGCTAGGCAATATTAATTGCTGGTTTTAATTAATTGTGGATAATGGGCCAAGCATGATAATTAATTAATTATATTAATGGACTAATTTTGTGCTAGTGGGCTTGGTGGAATTAATTTGTTTTGGGCTAAGATTATGGGCCATGGACAATGAGCTTGATTAATTAATTTAATCTGCTACTCATTTTGTGCTTATTTGTTGCTCTAAGGCCCATTTAATTGATCCACTTATTATGCAATTAATTAATGTTATATAACTGATTAATTGATTTAATTATCAATTATTGTTGTATATGTGAAAGGCATGTTCTATGTGATTTATTTATTTAAATTGCTGTTAATAGAAGCATGCTAAGATGTATATTTTATTTATGAAATATTATATGCATGTTTAAAACCCTCGGTGTTAAATAACTAAGTGGGAGAGGGGATTGGTAATAAATTCCCGCGGCCTCCATTATTGGTTTGTAAGTGATGTGAGTAAACTTGCGTGTTGGCATAGGCCTTCCTCCCTAACGGATGAGTTTATTCACGGATCACTGGTACAGACTTCATAAATAATTATTGTTTGTAATGTGGCACATAAACTTGCGTGTTGGCATAGGTCTTCCTCCCTAACGGATGAGTTTGTGTGCGGTACACTGGTACAAACTTATAATTGATGATTGTAGGAAGCTACCCGAGCTCGTGTGTACTTCTCCAACTGTAAGGCACATAAGCTCGCGCAGTGGACTTGAGATCAAATAATGGTGTACACTTAGGTGTAAATAATTAGTATCCTCCCCAACGGAGTCACTGCTATTATTTGCATGGCTAAAGAGTAACCGACTATTAATTATTTTGTCATAAAGTTAGGTTGACAAATGAAATTAATGGGTAAAACCTTCTCTTGTAAATGTTCGGGTTTGTAAACGTCCACACTAACGTGGCTTGCAGACTCACGGTGCTTGAGATGTCGGTGAATTTTATTTTATATTGTTTTGAGGGAAACAATATAAAAGGATAAAATTCGAAGATTTGATCAGTAAATTTAATCGTGATTCTCTGTATTTCGAATAGTTTTAATCTCACTAATTGTTAACTAAAAGACATTATATTTACTTGTCCAAATTAGTTGATTAGAAAAGAATCGTGATTTTGAAATTTACTGCTTAAGAAAATACATGTGTTCTCTCAAAGGACGGCTCATGATGTCTATTAAAGTCTTTAGTGAAGAGATGAGAGGATCATAGAAATATGATGAACTCATGTAACTCTTCAGATACTTGAGTAATTTAAAAGGCGCAAGATCATGATAGAATTTGATGAATGAATTGGAAATATATATGGAATAGAAGTTGAAAGGGAAACCTAAGTCAATTTTATTTTCCATAATTGCCTAGATGTTTTTGAGAAAGTTCCACCTCAATTACAAGAGGAAGTATATGGTGGGAGACTTCTGACAAAACATGTGGCAAAGGAAAGCCATTTTCATCATAAAGTGAACAAGTTTAATATCTTATTCACTAGTTGTTTAAACATGATTAGTGATGGCATCTATTAACACGAAGTGTGTAGATACTGGAATCACTAAATGTTTATTACTAAGTGAGGATAAGATAGTTATGACATGGGTAAAACTACGAAGGTAGTGGCTATTGCAGTGGGAGTTATTTATCTATCTTATGATAGGAATAAATGATTGATTATGAGAAATTATCTTTACGTACGTTTTCATGGAAAGAATTTAATTTCGGTTTCTATGCATTAACGGATGGATACTTCATTTCATTTATATGACATGGTCATAATGATGAGGAATGGGGGTATAATCCGTTATAGTACGTTGGTGGATAATAATTATACTCTTGAATCATGTTCATCCCACAGATGCAATAAATAGTAATTAATAATGCATCTTCTAATATTAGTAAGAGAAAGGAACCTTCGGAGATGAACTAAACATACATTTGGCGTCTATGACTAATTCATTTTACTTAAGTAGGATTCAAAAGTTGATAGCCGATAGACCGTAAGGTTTATCTGAAGTGGAAACTATCGGACTTGCGAGTCTTGCTTGAAAGTAAAAATGATTAACTGCCTTTTCAAGGCTGTGGGGTGTAGAGCCAAAGATATATATGTTGGAATTAGTTCATTCTGATTCAAGCGAACCTAATATTATCCAGGCAAGAGGTAGTCATTACGGTTTAACCGTGGTGGTAAATACCTCTTAGGATAATTAGGAGCTATTAATCAGAAGTTGAGATTAAATCTCAAGTTGACTACACCGGGCATGCCCCAGCTGAATGGTGTGGTGGGTAGAAGGTATTAGGCTCTTATGGTTATGATTAGATAGATGATGAATTATTTGGAATAATTAAATTCATTTTATGGATATGCCCTAGATACAGTAATTCGTGAAACGTTTGTCTGTATATGGGATATTCTAGAAAAATGGATAGTGATTTATTTAGTCCAAAAGATCGAAGGGTAATTGTTAACACAATGACCAGATTTTTGGAAAAAGGACTATGTAATAAATCACAAGCCCATGTATAAGTTGTTCTAAAGAGAGTGAGAGAAAAACACTAAGTAAAAGTACCAAGTGTACAAGAGGATATACCACAAGGTAAACTGCAACGCGTGTCACGTCTGATACACAATTACATGTAGTGCCTTGTCGTAGTGGGAGGGTTGTTTGACAACCCATAAATATATGTTTTGGGAGAGTCGTGAGACTTGATCCCTAGTGAACATGGTATTGTCTCACGGATACGACGTAACACTACAAGATGAAAATGCGGAATCTTAGTAAGTTGCATTGAATGATGAAATAGAATCTACGGATTCTAAACTAAGTCTGGGAGCTTATAAAACCACTAAATAGTGTAAAAGCCATTGGAAGTGGTCATAGGAAATAAAAGAGGATCATACGGAAAGGTGAAAACCTTGAAAGCAAAGCTTGTTGCGAAAAGGTGTACTCAGAAAGAAATGGTTCGATTATGAGGAAACATGTTCGCTGGTAGCTATGCTAATGTTGATCCAGATTCTTTTATTTATTGCTGCTCATATTGAATTATGAGGAACAGCAAATAGATGTCAAGACAGCTTTCCTGATTGGAAGTCTTGAGGAAAACATCTATGTGAAGCAACCAGATTAATTCATTGCAATGTACTAATAGCATTTTGATAGTAAGCTTAAAAGTGTCCAGCGATGGACTAAAGCAAGTTTTGAGATCGTGAAACATCTGTTTTGATTAGGTAATCCAGTGGCATGGATTTAAATCAATGAGCGGATGTGTCTTGTGTGTTGTAAAGAGTGACGGAAACGTGGTGGTGTTTCTCGTACTATACGTAGATAGTATCTTGCTCATTGGAGACAATGAAAGAGTATTATCGGGCGTATGGGTACGGTTAATAAAGCGGTAGAAATGAAGGACTTAAGAAAGGCAAAAATGTCCTTTTGATCACGGTAATACGGATCACAAGAAAGGATATTATGCTTATCTCAAGTTTCATAATATGATATAGTCCATACTCATTTAGCATGAGAATAGACTTACGCGTCGGCATTAGAGCCTTCCTCCCCATCGGATGAGTTTATTCATGGAATGCTATGAACGAAGTTGGATAACTATTTTGCTGTATGCAGAATAGTGGGTATCAACGTAACCCGGATCAAGAATGATGAACTGTAGTAAGACATATATAAAGTGCCTGAGAAGGACTGGAAATTATATATGAACTTACTGGACAGATTCACTGCTTCTTGTGGATTACGTAGATTCGTTTTTTTTTTTTTTTAGTCAGATTGGACGGTAGTAAACTCTCCTCAAAGGTTATGTGTTTAATTTTAGGAAGTAGAGTCATAATGTGGAGGAGTATTATATAGAAATATATTTCAGACTCTGGACTCCATCATGGAAAGATGATAAATTGGAGCCTATGAGGCTGCCAAAGTATCTATATGACTCTAGAGACTTCATGATGGACTTTGAAGTGTTTCTAAGTTTGCCCAAGGTAATCACAATTTACATTGATGATATTGGTGCAGTTGCAAACTTGAAGAAATCACAAGTCCATAAGGCAATTAAACACATGGAGCGCGAGTACCACCTGTTACGAGAAATCGTATTATGAGGGGAAGGTTGTTGTCGCCTAGATTGCATCGGATGATGTCCTAGTAAATCCATTTACGAGGACCTTAAGGCGAGAGCTTTTAATGGTCGTGTAATGGGAGTAGGAATCAGATGTATGGCAGAAGACATGACAGCATAGTCTTTTAGTATAAGTGGGAGATTGTTGGATTGTATACTAAAAGCCTAGCCTTAGTATGAACAATGTTATATCCATATTTGAAATGAGAATCATATGATCAAATGATTGCATCTTATAATTTATTTTGTATGCATGATGTAATAGTCCAATTACTTTATACTGTAGATAATATGTTGTGCGACAACACGCGAAAGATCATATTATCGGTTTCCTTATAAAGTATAAACAGATGCTCACAACTGAGATAGACGGGGACTCTCTATCGGTATGGTTGTAGTGTGGTTTGGTATTAGCTTGTCTTGGCTATAGAATCACATTAGTGCACTTGTGTGTATTGAGCAGGACCGCCTGAGATCGTTCTTCTTAGACTGACTATATAGTAGAACTTGATCTCTGTTATTATGGAAGTTCGTGCTCTTAATCCCTATACAATAACCTCGACACGTAGGGCAGTATGTATTTCTTTGATTCATCAATGGGTGAGATTTATAAGTATTAAATCAACAAACTCGGTGAGTTGGGAAGTAGTGTTGTATCTATGGTGTGCTGTTGATTGTAGAAGGAATCCATGTCCGTCATAGGTTGATGATGTCCCCTTGAGGAGCTCATAAGGTTTATCATGTAAATCTTGCAAGTGGATTAATTTCCGGCATGATAAAAAGGTTGAGTGGTACTACTCTTGGATGAGATATTAATTAATTTGAGTTGTCAGTAACTTAATTAATTAATGGACATTGAATATCTTAAACATGGGGAGACTATCGGGCTCATAATAAGAAGGAGCCCAGAACATAATTTTGGGATTGGACGGGTAGTGCAATAATAATATTTTAGTGGACTATATTATTATTATTGGATTTAATTAAAAGCTTTGGGCTAAGCTTGGTTAATTAAGTTCAATTGAGGCCCAGCCCAATTTCTCCTCCTGGTCCCTGCTGTAGCCCAATATATATAGTCATCTCAGCTTCTGGAAACCTAACTTCCTGCGCCTCTTTTGACGTGAGTTAGAGAGAAGCAGATTGAGAGAACTCTGGGGATTGTTGACCACCCAACACCAGAGTTGACTTGGGACATACAGCAGAAGATCAAGAGGTGTTCTTCTGCAGCGATTCAGACTCTACATCAACCCTGAAGTACGGTAAACATTGTTTAAATCGCTTCCGCTGATTTGTTTGCCTTAAATCCTAAACGGATCACGTTGAACCAAATGATCCAATTGCCAACAAATGTGTCTTGTGACACAAAAGTAGATAAAGAAGATGAAAGCGGTTCCTTATGCTTCGGCAAATGAGAAAGCTTAATCTAAGGAATGCTATGCACGAGATTGGATATCTGTTTTGCCGATGGCATGAACAGTGGGTATCAAGGTAACCCAAAATAAGAATGTTGAACTGTGGTAAGACATATACTTATGCACCTGAAAAGGACTAGAAACTATATGTGGGCTTACCGAACAGATTCACTGATTCTTATGGGTTACATAGATTCAGATTTTTCAAATCAGATAGGGACGGCAGTAAATCCACCTCAAAGGTTATGCGTTTAATTTTAGAAAGTTGAGTCATAATGTGGAGGAGTGTTATATAGAAATATATTTCAGACTCCGGACTCCATCATGGAAAGATGATAAATTGGAGCCTATGAGGCAGCCAAAGTATCTGTATGACTCTAGAAACTTCAAGATGGACTTCGAAGTGTTTCTAAGTTTGCCCAAGGATATCACAATTTATATTGATGATATTGGTGCAGTTGCAAACTTGAAGGAATCACGAGCCTATAAGGAAATTAAACACATGGAGCGCGAGTACCACCTGTTACGAGAAATCGTATGATGAGAGGAAGGTTGTTGTCACCTAGATTACATCAGATGATAACCTAGTAAATCCATTTACAAGGACCTTAAGGCGAAAGCTTTTGATGGTCGTGTAGTGGGAGTGTAAATCAGATGTATGGCGGAAGACATGACAGCATAGTCTTTTAGTATAAGTGGAAGATTGTTGGATTGTATACTAAAAGTCTAGCTTTTTGTATGAACAATGTTATACAATTAATTTGAAATGAGAATCATATGATCAAATGATTGCATCTTATAATTTATTCATATGTTCGATGCAATAGTCCACTTACTTTATACTGTAGATAATATGTTGTGCGACAACACGCGGAAGATCATATTATCGGTTTCCTTATAAAGTATAAACAGATACTCACAACCGAGATAGACGGGGACTCTCTATCGGGATGGTTGTAGTGTGTTTTGGTATTAGCTTGTCTTGACTATAGAATCACACTAGTGCACTTGTGTGTATTGAGCAGGACCGCTTGAGATCGTTTGACTTATACTGACTTATAGGAGAACTTGATCTCAGTTATTATGGAAGTTCGTGCTCTTAATCCCTATACAATAACCTCGACACGTAGGGCAGTATGTATTTCTTTGATTCATCAATGGGTGAGATTTACATGTAATTAAATCAACAAACTCGATGAGTTGGGAAATATTGCTGTCTCTATGGTGTGCTGTTGATTGTAGAAGGAATCCGTGTCCGTCATAGGTTGATGATGTCCCCTTGAGGAGCTCATAAGGATTATCATGTAAACCCTGCATGTGGAATTTATTCCGACATGATAATGAGGTTGAGTGGTACTACTCTTGGATTAGATATTAATTAATTGAGTTGTCAGTAACTTAAATTAATTAATGGACATTGTATATCTTAAACATGGGGAGACTAACGGGCTCATAATAAGAAGAAGCCCAAAACGTAATTTTGGGATTGGTACGGTAGTGCAATAATAATATTTTAGTGGAATATATTATTATTATTGGACTTAAGTATAAGCTTTGGGCTAAGCTTGGATACTTAAGCCCAATGGAGGACCAACCCAATTTCTCCTCCTGGTCCCTGCTGTAGCCCATGTATATAAGTCACTTTAGCTTATCTGGAACCCTAATCTAATCTAATCTAATTGATTATTCACATGTGATGAGGGTTGAGAGCAGATTGAGGAGGTCTCGTAGATCGTCGCCCACACGACGTCGAGATCGGACTTGGGACATACAGCAGAAGATTAGAAGGTAGTTTGCTGCTGCTATCCGCCACCTTGCGAAATTTATATAAAATCGTATAGTGCTCAGAATTTGATGATCAATATACTGACGGAAAGCCGGCGAAGAGAGGATCGTCTGAACATAAAGATCACTCAATTCTGACATCAGACAAGGAAGTTATGGTTATTCTCGTGGGACTGCGTAGGCTTCCTGCGAGAATCAATCTTCATCAACATACCTTGGTGAACGGTAATCGTTACTATGATTTATTGCTTCCGCTGTGATAGAAACGCATGATATTCTAACGGGTCACGTTAACCAAACGATCCAAGCGCCAACAGCCTTATGTTCTATCACCAACCTTTGCAACCCATTCAGTAAAATTCTTGATCTCATTTGTTTCTGAATTTTCTGGCATGTTCATCAAACGCATATTTTTTGTGTCTTAGAACATTTATCTCATCCCAAAGATAAGAGGAGTTAATTGTTGCACCAACAATAATCTGTCTTGAACCTTTGGGAATGACTGGAAGAATCTGCCTGAAATCACCACCGAAAACTACTGTCTTACCACCAAAAGGTATTGATGTAAATTCATGATCTTTTACCTGCATTATATCCCTCATAGTTCTATCAAGAGCTTCAACAAAATATTTGTTAACTATTGGAGCTTCATCCCAAATGATAAGTCGACACTGTGATATCAACTGAGCCAAATAACTTCCTTGTCTGACGTTGCATGTTGACTCCTCTTGAATGTCTATGGGTATTGCAAATCTTGAGTGAGCCGTTCTTCCACCTGGTAGAGGAGTGATGCAATTCCACTGGATGCCACATTCAACACGATTTGTCCCTTTGATCTTATTAATGCAGAAAGAGTCTTCCAAATGAATATTTTTCTTGTTCCACCGTAATCGTAAACAAAGAAAACAAATTCTTTTTGTGTTGTCACTGAGTCTGAAATTATGTCATACACAACGCGTTGATCTGCATTATGTCTCTGAATCAGGTGATCGTGTTCCTCTTTCATTTTATGTTTATTATAGCACAACTCATTCATTATCATTCGATTCTCAAGATGTATCTCACGATCAAATGTAGGAATAGGCATTCCATCATAGTCACTAAGTGTCTTTCCCAATAGGCATTCCATCATAGTCACTAAGTGTCTTTCCCATTGCCTTCAATAGCTTATTAAATCCCCAACAACGTTGCTTCTTTAATTTCATCCTCAGTCATCTCCAAACCTGTTAGCTCAAAATATTAGAATAAAGTAAACATATAACATCTGAATGAAATCTAAAATTTTAAAAGGATTAAATGTAAATTTTTCCACGATTCTATTCAAATCAGATTCTCTAACCAAATTATTTCCTATTCAAATCAAATAAGAAGATTTGTAGTAATTGGAATCAATAGAGGAATTTCATCAAGTATTTGTGGTGAAATTTAAATTATTTATTTTATTTGATAATCAAATATTTTAATTCACAATCAATTTGTATGATTCACACCATAAATTATTAATAATTAAAGATTCATATCTTATAAAATCAAAACTTTTTGCTTCAAGTTCTCTACCATTTTTACCACTAAATTTAGTATGATAATTTTAGAGTTGATTTTGTATTGCAATAGTATAAATTTAGTACGACAAAAAATTAGATTGTTTGGTGGTTTAAAATTAAGAAGATTAATGACTCAATTATAAGCCTTTTTAATGGAAATTTTCAAAATTAATCATTAAAGAATTAAATATGAATAAGAGAAAGAATGTGTAAATGAATAAATACAAAAAATATATAATAATTTTGAATTTTTTACCCATCCGTAGATGCAAGAATTTTTTTACCTGCCGTACAATTTTTCTTTTGTGATTTCTAGGCGTATCAAATCACAAACACTTGTGTAATCGGGCTTACATACTTTTATATATGTAAATCATGTTACTCTTTAGTACATGAAAAATTACTCTTTAGATAAATTAATTGTTACTTTTCTAAATTAAAAAATTACTCTTCAAATTCTTGTAAGCTCTAATTTTTTATTACTCTTTAACACATGAAAAATTATTCTTTAGAGACATGAATTATTATTCTTCTGTATAAATATTATTACTCTTCAAAGAGTAATTTTTTTATATACTAAATAATAATTTTAAAAAATAGAATTTACATATAAATTCAGTTTACATGATACTCACACGTATCAAATCGCTCTATACAAATTTCAGGGACTAATAATTAGAATATTAATGGATATTATTAAATAATAACTCAATCACAATGAAATTAAAAAAAATTAAATGATGAGACTAGTTATTAAATTAATGTAATCGATTGGTCGAGGAATATTAATTTGTATTATACCAAATCAAATATTAACAATGGAAATCAACATATCTCAATTCTCACTACATTCGCCCAACATCCCAATCAAACACGTATTAAATTATACAGGACCACTTGGGTGACCACGGGTCACCCATGACCCTCTCACATGAGGGGGTGGGGGTCCACCACTGATATGTGGGCCCCACCCCCTCATGTGAGAGGGTCATAGGTGACCACGGGTCACCCAAGAATTACCCTAAATTATAAAAATAAGTCACTACATTGGAGTAGTTGAAAACAACCATAATTGTCATCTTTTTCTTGTATCCAAAGACTTAAATATCTCAACATTTTGCAATCTCCATAGTCCTTACAGATTGTATTAGATCCATGTGGTCTTGCAGCTACACAACAAATGGACCTTGTTTTAGCTATCTTTTACAGCAAGCCGGATATCTTTGCGGAGCAAAGAATCTCTTCAGATCACTTCTCATAATTCACAAACTTAGCAGATCTCAAAGGATAAAAGAATGATAATTCATTTCCTCGAAAAGTCAAGACATTTTGAACACAAAATGATTGACCCACCGAAGCCATATAGCATTATTCACACAATTCCAAATCATTGAGATAAGGATTATTAACAATGATTGAACATATAAAATATGTTCAACAATTTATTGAGCACATATCAACAATCCTCTCTTTGATAACTAAAACCCTCACGCAAAATTCAGAGTCAAACACATCAGAATTAGTACTAAAAACTAAACCCCCCTCGAAATCCAACAGGAAAAAAAGAAGAAGAAGAAGAAATGCACAAATTGCTTTAATGCAATAAGTGCAAGCTAATAGCGAGAAAGCTCATTTGAACAACAAAGTTTATCTACGGCATCCATTACCACAACACTTTTTAATAATTCAAGCAGTATTCCATAAATAAACCATGACGGAATTTATACACTTTAATAATTCAAGTATTATTCTATAGATAGATAAAAAAAAAACCACATGCCATTATTACCAACATCCATATAAAAAACCAATTGAAAACATATGCTCACAGCCATAAATGGATACAAACATATTCACATTTGAGGCAAGAGACCTTTTATCCTGACATGCATATAAGACCCTAGACAATATAAGCTCATGTGCACATTATAATATAAGTACAATTAAGGTGTATGAGGAAATTTATGCAGAGTAAATTTAAATCCAAATTGAATAACTTGAAACAAAATCTCTATTAAAGACAGTATACGGCATCTTCCAAAAAAAAAGACTCATAAAATCTTTAGAAGAAAAATCACTGCAAGAATTTAGAATTGAGAGGCAGCAAGTGTAAAAAATAAAACAGTCTAAAAATAATCTGGATACATGATGGAGACTAACTCTAAACCTAAAACTACAGATTTGAGGATATCTATTGTCTTTACTGCTGCATAATTGTAGATTCACTTTCAGTAACATGAAATCGATGTTTTTGCAGGTCCTTTGATTGAGTATTCATCTACTCCAATATTTATTTTAATCTATTGATGTAGATTTACAGTGAACATCAATAGATTGCAGGCGTTGATCAGGTTACCATTGACATTATATTCCTTTTATATCAATTCTCTCTAAAAAGGAGTCTTGCATCCAGGTAATTGCAATCGAGCTCGAGCTTGCTCGTAGGCTCATTGTCAAATCGAGCCGAGCTCTAGCTCGGCTCGATAACTACTCGAGCCGAGCTCGAGTATGCACTACTCTAGCTCGCTCGGCTCGTTTTACAGCCCTAATCATGTGTACTAATGCAGGTTGAACCCATTCCAGATAAAAAGACGTCCATGTATGTTTCCCTGCAAGTGAAGAGAGACATAAATATAGTAACCACTGTGGAATGATTAAGAGAATTGAAAATCTGAAAAAATCTGCACCTATTACGTTGCAAAAGTGGTAATTAAATACAAATCAATATTTAAGAGTCTATAAAATACAAATCAATATTTAAATTCAGATAAATTGTTTGAACAATAGTTGACCTGATAGCTTGTCATCTCCATATTATGAGTTTGAGAGGTGGTTGTATGAGGAAGAGTAATGCCAAATTCAAATCTAGATAATGGTGTTCCCATTTAATGATATAAAATGCAAAAGTTAGAGAATAAATAAATCAAATATGATATCCATTAAGGAAAGCATGTTTTGCTCAAATCTCGGTAATAAAATGAATGAAAAATAAGAAAAACCATTAAATACAACTATTAAAATCTGTAAATTAAAAAAAAACATTAAAATCTGTAAAGTATGAACATCTCTTCTTTTGACATTCACTTCATTTTTATAACTTGCATCAGTAGGTGATTGAGGTTTATCACTCATTATTGTTACATGAACTACAATCCCATTACTCTACAAAATTTTCAATGTATTTTATTTTTATATGCAGTTAATAGGGACACGCAAAACTCATCACTATTTAAGTATGTAAAATGTGAAAAAAAAATTAACCAATATGACCTTCAACAATGTATAACACCAGTAGAGGAAATTGATAACACAGTATGATGGAAGCTACCTGGTAAACCTCAACCGTCGATGATGGTCTCATGTTGACAATAATGAGAATCTCAGCTTTAGTGTTGTCAAAATTTTTGCACTCTTCTATCCTGAGCAAATAATATACAGCCACAACTAATTACTTTTGAAAAAGCATAACAAAACGAATTAACACATATATAACAGAAACAATTCAAACTTGGATTACCTTTATTAAGAGTAAGATAGTAGCTTCCTAAGGAATGACATAGTAACTTGAATGACATATTTCGTGATCTTTTTGGAATGAATATCTTCAGATGGGATAGATTTGACTCGAATAGTTCGAATAAAATTCTTCAGCCCCTCATTTGAATGGTATATTCAAAATTATGCCAATAGATCAAAAATAATCCTACAACATTTAAAGTTTTTGCCAATGAATGATACAATCCTACAACATTTAAAGTTTTTGCCAATGAATGGTCTGATTATTATAATAAGATGGAATGGTACAATTAGAAGATTATTATCCAACAGATGTATAAAAATACAAATGAAATGAAATGAAATTTAAATAAATTAGCTTAACATGCACATTATTGTAGCTATTGAAGGTTTTGCTGCAAATATTGCAAGAAAACTGAATGAGCCCCACAAGAATATGTGATAGTGTTGGAATCCAAAATCTCCTCTCACCATTAAAATTGCAGCTATTACTCTGAACATTACCCTTCTTCTTCTTCACATGATTATCTTTTCTTTCTCAAAAATGTAACTATTTTGCTGGTTATCACCCCCAGTAATATCAGCAACCCTATGTACAGAGCCACAGTTACATCAGTGTCTATTAGTCCAATGTTATGGGGCGCTTGCAACAGATTTTAAACAGTGAGAAGTGTGCTTTTGAAATTAAGTGATAACGCCGCAAAAAACGCTGGAAACAACTCTACAAATAATTATGACATGAAATAAATTCAATCTTTCAGTTAAATCCTCACTATGAAATGAAATAAATTTAGCTAACCAAGATACATGAACAAATAGAAAACAAATAAAAAATAAATAAATCATGGAAATGAAAGTACTAAAAGAAAGAGAGTTACCATTTTGACCTCCACAACTTTCCAGTCAATGCATGAAAGTGCTTCTGCATAACTTCCTCTACAGAATCCTCCTAGTCAAAAGTAAAAAATCCAAATCCCCTTGGTCTATGAGTCAGATTATCGTGCATCACAACTACATCAGTAATCCTACCAAACTTCTCAAAGTAATTTCTAAATTCTTCTTCAGTCAAGCTAGCTGACAAACCCCCCTACAAAAATCTTCTTCGTCCTAAAATGATTATTAATCCTACTGTTAGTCCTATTATTATTTCTACTCAATCCCCTATTCTGCTGTTGTTGAGTTTGTTGTTCACTTCTGGGAATAGCCCTCTTCACTTCCACATATGGAATAACAAAGTCAAGATGCAACTTCAAAAAAACTAAATTATATATCCAGTAGTAATACTACTTTTACTTTCAAAACTATCCTGAAGTATAAGAAAACAGTAATATATCAGAATTAAACAATAGCAGTCGAACCAGGGTCTCAGTTCTGAAAAATAAATTAAATCATGGAAATAAAAGCAACAAAGAAAGAGAGTTACCATTTTGCCTATCTCAATATACTTAATCGCAAATCATCAACCTACTACCAAAAGAGGAACAATTAATAAAAATAAATTCAATACGTGATTCTCAAATACCCAAATCTATTAACATTTTTTCCAAAAAGAAAAAGAGAGAGAATAGGGAATTAATTACCGGGACAGCGAGTACAGAATCAACAAATCTGCCACTATACTAAAGAATCAACAAATAAGATTAGGATTTGAGAAGAAAACATGCCTACGGTGTATACCTCAAACATCGAAAGAGGTCATCGATTGTGTCATCGACTTGAAGGTGTTACAATGCTCCGTGATTCCATTTGTAAGTTTGTGATTATCATCCTCGATTAATCATCGATTGCAAACCTTCGTTAGCATCTATTCGACAGTGAGAATGAGTGAATCGAAAATCAGAAACAAACCCATGAACCAATGGCGATTAGGGCTTTCACAATGAGGATATAAGTGAGATAGAAACGTGGTTATTTTGGGTTTTAATTATCAATTTTGTGAGAACCATTTATGTTTCCCAATTTCCAGAGAATGAAGAGAAAGAGTGAAAAGTGAGAGAAACGTAACGGGAGAGAAGAGTGAAAAATGAGACAAAAGTGAGAGAAAAGTAATGTTTAGGGTTTTAATCAATGCTGTTGATTTATTTGAAATAGATCAATGGTGTTGATCAATGCACATAAATTACCTTTTGGTGAATATTAATTAACCAAAAGTGATGAAATTGGTTTTGGGGGAAAATCAGTGTAAAAATAAGTGATAAAATAGGTGTTATTATATATATAAAGATAAAGATTTGTAAACAAAATATGAAAATTCACATTTGGATATTATAATACTCTTCTCGTCTACCATCAATCTGTTTGTTTTACTTTTTTTTTATATAAATTAATGAGTATTATTATTTTATGTACAGTAGATAGAATGTATTAGTGGGATGAGTGGATCATATGCAGGGTCTTTAACCAAACAAAGAAAAATAGATAGATTGAGCGTGAACGCCCAAAATAATTAAATGAATTGATTAACAGTGGAATGAAGTATTTTAAACTATGTACTTTATTCTCAAATTTGTGTCCAATTCAAATAGAATTTTATCAAATTCAGGTTCGATCAGATCTAATTTTATGAGTCTAACATTTTTATTCAATCATTTTCTCCATTAGAGATGTGAGGATAGAAGACTATCACAGGTGATCCTCTATGTCATTTCTATACATCATCTCATGTGTTATTAACTATATGCTTGACAGTTTGACATGCAAGAATGAAAGGAAAACCAATTATTGCGCCTAAGGTTGATATTTTCTTTTTTCGGGTATAATTTTTCCTTTCTGCTACGTGTTATTCCTCCAATGATTTGATCGTAACATAGAGAATGATACACCAAAATAATACAATAAATCCGAAGCAAAAGGGTAGAGAGGTAGCGAATTGCTTAAGCAAACAAAGGTAGAATAACTAATAAGTGTTGCCTATGTATTTTTATTTAATCATCACAATTCTCTCCATTTTATCCATTTTTATTTATTTTTATATCCATTTTATCACAATATATATCATATGTGGTACGACAGAGCCAGCACCACAAACATAGAGTAATACAATAAAGCATTTATATTTTTAACAATAAGCGGAATACCAAGCAAATGATAGTATGAGACATTCAGTCTGTTAAATCTCTGACTTTGTATTCATCAACATCATTTTCATTGTTTATATGTGGTGCCATTTTTTAGAAACACATTTACACTATGGGATTTGAAGATGAGATTTGAGTTAGACAAAGAAGAGATAGAGAGACTAAAGCTATTTGTTGGCACATGTGATGTTGCTAAAACATCTCAAATTCTACTTCTTCCCTCCCATTCTCAAATTCCACAGGGAGCTTGCTCTTCTTACCTTGAGAAACTGCATCAGTAACAACTTTTCCAAGATCAAATGACCTCGGCAGCTCCGGAGGCGTCTCACATCGAATCAAAGCCCAATTGAGGCCCTCGAAGAACGGATGTTGCTTGATCTCCGCGGCTCCCTTTATGGAGCCGAACCTACTCTCAGGCTCCTTCTTCAGCAACCTACGGATCAAGTCTCGAGCTTGAGAACTAACCATAGGGCACTGTGGGAACTTGAGACACTGGGACACCACATTAGATATAGTATCCTCATTGCTTGATCCCTTGAAGGGCGTTTTACCGTATAAAAGCTCATAAAGGAAAATACCGAAGGTCCACCAATCCACTGCACTTCCATGCCCTTCCCCTTTGATGATCTCAGGAGCCAAGTACTCGTGTGTTCCCACGAAGGAGTTGGATCGGGCACTTACTGGTTCGACTACAAGCTGTGGCAGTGGAATGACCTGAGCAGCTAGCTCGGATTTCAGTTTACGTGTTTTGGCTGCAGCTGTTAAGAACCTCGGTGTGAAACAGGAGAGCTGCCAGGATGGTTGTAGGCAGAAAGGATCAATGCAGCTGGAATCCGAGCAGGGGCTAGACATCTTTTTTGGTGGTTCAGCAATAGGGGATGACGACCTAAGTAGCATAGGATTTACAGCGCATCGAAGTGACAAATCGAAATCTGACAGCATGATATGACCATCTTCTCGGACCAAAATGTTTTCAGGCTTCAAGTCTCTATACACCACTCCTAGCATGTGAAGGTACTCCAAAGCAAGAAGAATCTCAGCAGCATAGAACCTACACTTAGTTAATAGATTGAAGTTATTGTGAGATGATATTAAATTGAAAGAGGATAGCCTGAAAAAGAGAATAAATTAGCAAGTAATTCGTATGGTTAAGGATATCCAGAAAAAAGAAAATAAAGATTACATTTTGGCAATCAATACTTTTGGACCATCTTCCTGTCCATTAAAAGGATGCATAATTCATGCAACATGTGTTAGCATTTACTTTAGAGAAACAACATGCTTGAATCGATAGTCGATAGACAGAATGAGACATAGTTGTAAAGGACAGCTTAAAGCTTTACCTGGCTTCTTTCTCTGGAAAACTTCTAGTCAGCTGCTTTTGGCGAAGCACGTGTAGATCACCACCAGGGCAGTATTCCATAACCAAACAAGAGTATTTTTTTGTATTAAAATGGACATACAGTGTAGGAAGAAAAGGGTGATCCAACATTTCCATAATCTCTTTCTCAGTTTGAGCTCTATGCATTTTCTTTCTGCTAAGTAAAAACTCGTTATCCATAACCTTCACGGCAAAGAGACAGCTTGTCCCAATCAGCTCAGAAAGGTAAACTGTGCCAATGTCTCCACCGCCTATCTTCCTCAACATTTTAAAGTGTTTCATCCCCAAGAGGCCCTGCTGTTTCTGAACAATGCTTATGGCTTCCCATCTCAAGTCCTTTGACATGTGAGGCCGATAACCACTTCGACTAGACCCACTGAGATAACTTTCATCACTGTAGCTTGTCGTACTGCTATATTCTCCTATGCTACTTTTTGAGCTTTGAGAGAACTCCCCCTTTTCTGTTGATCTTGATCTTTCCTCAGCTATCACCACAACACTCTTCGTATTACAATTGGTAGGTTGAACATGGTCATGCTTACTTGCACTAGAGTCTAGAGAAGAAGAAGCAGCTAAACATTTTGGATTGGTGCTCAATGATGGAGATACCTTTTCCAATTCTTCGCATCCCTTTTCGGGGAAACAGATGGATGTTTTATGGATAACTTTCCTTGTTTGGCGCTCTTTATCATTCTTTGCTTCTTCATTATGTTGAGTGCAACTCTTGGTGACAAAAGCCTTTTTCTGCACAATCTTCTTCTTGGCAACATTATTGGTCCTTAAACTTTGTTCAATACCAAAACCTCTTTTGGAGCCTTTCATTAGCTCACTTTGCGAATTAAAGTCAGGTGACAAAGATTTAGCTCTAAAATTATCTGTCTGCTCCATGTGCTGTACCCTTGATGTTGTTGAACTCTCACCTGCGATTGAAACTCGTTTATCTAACTCTAAGATCTCCCTTTCCAGCGTAATGCTAACAGATGAATCTAGCAATTCCATTGTGCCATGGTGCTCTGGAAGTTCACAGCTAACATTAGTAGGGAAAGGATGCTTGTCATCTTCAATCCTTATTTTAATTTTTTCAGCATTATGTGACAGTTTATCCACCAGACGATGAGAACGCTGCCCCTCTCTATCAGATGCTTCAGCTATTGATTCAAGCATAGATGCTAGTGCCTTTTCTGCACCACTTGACAGGCTTCTTTCAGGTACTGTGGATATCTCCACCATATTTCCATTAACTTCATCAACAGGTTGAGCAGCTTCACGTGTGTCGAGCACTACGAATTTGTGCAACTTCTTGATTGTCCCCGATACTGAAACCCCTGGTGAAGTCGATGGTCTTGACATTCGTTTCTTTACTGCAGCCATTTCTGATGCTTGAGAAATGCATAATCCTCTCAGAGCCTGTTTCAAACTCACTGGTTCTGAAATTCCAATACCTGGAGCTTGAGATGGACTAACTCTCATTGGTCTTTTCATGGCACTTTTGTGTAGAGCATCTCTACAATGCCATTCTGGATTACTAATACCTCTACGAGAACTCCCAATCTCAATCGCCTCAAAAAGTTTGTTAATGTCATCCTCAATATTATGCTTCTTTATAGCTTTCCCCAGATTCTGCCTTCCAGTACCTCTATTTTTAGATTCAAAATCATAGCTTTCTGTCAATTCTATTATTTCATGCGTACCAGACAATGCACTCATGATCATTAAGAATTAGTATCTATCCCAACAAGGATTGGATGGAGCAGCGAAAGCTTGTCTTTAACCCATCTCAGACGAAGCATTTAAGACTCGAGGAAGCCCATATACTGGAAGGACATGAAAATCACAGGTAGATTCCTCAATCATGATCAGAGTGTAATCAGCATCAGGCACATTCCCTTCACCATGTATTTATCACAGCATCCGGAAATCAGCTATAATTTTGAAAAAGTTACCAAGAAGAAATCAGTAAAACGACACATATGGCTCATTTTTTTCAAATCAAATTGCACTCTCTCCTATGCTTCTTTCCATGCAACATTAATTATTTAAGGTTCAAGTCAATCATATGATACATACTGAACAGGAATGAGAAGAGGATCTCTATGCTATCACTGTAAGAGTGAGAAAGCAGATTCCCTAATCAAAGAGCCACCACGAAACTTATGTATTCAGGGTAACTAATTTCACTCCTGCTTTTAGTAACTAATTTCATAGTATTATCCAGTCTCAGTTTTAATTGTTATGTTATTATTATTTTTCATTGTTGGAGCTTAATTACTAGTGACTAAACTTAGAAAAGCTAAACAAGTAAGTTCCTAAGTAAATATTCTATTTTTCTTCCCCTTTCTTCATTCCTGTTCTATTTCCCCTCTGTCTTCCAATTCCTTCTATGCTACACTTCAAAGACTTTTTTGAAATACACCTCTCATGAACAAATTAAAAAGCCTGTAGTCTACAGGAGCAATTTTTAAGAAATTTCAAGGACAAGAATGAAGCTAAAACTGACTAAATTAATAAGACAAAGTAAACCCTTTTTGAATAATCCCCCCACAAAAAAAAAATTCACCTTTTAGAAAGATAAAAGAGGGGGCATAATCCAACTACCCAACTTGATAATTTTTATTATATTTTATGAACAAAGCCCACTTGTATAAATTGGATGATAAAGCAAGATAGTAACTGATCAAATATGACATTCATTTCATGTTGTCTCTTTCAATTCCAGACAATTAACAAGGTGATATCAAGAAAATGGACCACCCTTCATTCAGTACAATCAAACCCAGAAAAAGAAAACAACAGTGGATCAAAAGTAAACAACCATGGCCACAAAGTCATTCAACTTCTACATACAAAAAAGTATACATTATCAAGAATCACAGAAATTGATGAGAACAGAGAGAAAGAAAGACTGGAGTACCTGTTGAAAAAGATCGAACAACCAAGATCATAGATTTTTTCCAAGAGCCAAACAGAGTCCCCTCTCTCTCTCTCTCCCTCTCTCCCTCTCTCTCTCTTCACCCAAGAAATTCAAAATGGACAGACAGAGAGAAGAGGAAAAAAGGTAGGAAAGACAGAACCCCACAATCTTTTTTTCAAAGAAATGAAAACAGGATTCACAATTACACTTTTTTTTACCCCCAAACACGAGAAAGCGAGGGTTGGAGTAATAGCCAATTGAATTGGGGTAGTGAAAGGAGCCAAAAACAAGTGAAAACTGTAAAGCAGAGAGAGAAAGAGAGAAGGGTGGTAAATTCTTTATGCAAATCACGAGAAGAAGCACTGTTTGCTTTTGGGCTGCCGATGATGATGACAATGATGACGATGATTAGGAGTATAGTGTAGTCCCAGCACTTTTCTTTAGTGTTGTTGTTGGGTACTGAAATGGCGGAAAAAGGGGGGAAAGAGAGAGAGAGAATACGAGGTCGCATGAAAATTCAACAACTTTAGAAAAGGCGCTGTGTCCCATGTCCATATACAAAGCAGTAGTAACTCTTAGTCGTTGGTGGGGTGGGCGTGTCAAACTGAATCAACGCCATCCATGTCAACCTTCCTCTTTAATTTGACTCAACTGCCCCTAATTTGGACTTTGCCAATGGTGCTTGTATAGCTCTTGTATGGGTCCGTTTTAAATGACATCGTATGATAATTATTATTTTTAAACTTTTAAGTATTTATTTATAAAATAATTTTATTAAATGATTATGCAATCTTATTTACTCTCATCTCATCGAAAGATCTCTATTTTATTATATTGGGCGTCTCATTCAAATGTTTTGATTTTCCACTTTTAGTAAAAAAGTCTTACATGTGGCACACCACTCACTACTAATACAACTACCCACTCCACATAAAATAATAATAAATGGTTACCTTTGGGCGGGACGGAGGGAGCATTTTATAAAATTTACACCTTCCGTCCCACCGAAAGATCTCATTTTCCTATATTGGATTTTTCATTAAAGATCCTCATTTTAAAAGGGCCCACAATTACGAATACAACTACCCACTACACATAAAGATTAACAATAAATTTTGAAAATGATTGGGCCGAGATGGAACGACCCTGTAGCCCAAGCCCAAAATCAGAACTACATTCCACCTAAAGTAAGCCCAAACCCCTCCCCTATTCTTGTTGCTCAACACCACAAAGAGGATCTCTGATTTCCAAAGATGGCATCCCAACAATGTTCTTCATCCAGCTAGACTTTTTAACTATTCGTTTAGGATGTTCATACGGAAGCTTCTCTATTTGGGCCTGTGGTTTTATTTCATTGTTGGGCTTTGGTTCTATCCCTTCTTAATGGGCTTGGCTGTATCACAAGAAGGCCTTTGAATTTATTGCCATTATATATCAGATGGTATTGAGGCTGCATCATAAAGTTTTAACCCATGAGCATTTAGATTATACTTTTGTGGTAACAGATGGCAGCTGCAAATTGCGCATAATAATTCCTCAATAAAAAACATTACCAAGCTAAAAGTTCATCTGCTCAAACTTTTACTAGACAATTTCATTTCTGCTATATATTAGTGTCAACAGTAATGAATTGCTCATTATACAGGTCAGTTGGTTCTTCTATAGGAGAAAAAAAAAAAAAAGGAAAAAACCTTAAGCTGAGTAGGGAAAAAGATTTCAACTTGCCTAAAAAAAAAAACAAGGTTCAAATAAAAATGTAAAAGTATAAGATGCCTCACTGTAGCTGCTGAAATTAATTCATCATTCCTCTCCAATAATATCGTATAGAACCCTTGGAAGTTTAATCTACGTAGTTCTAACCTGTAAATTTCAGAAATTGGTAAGATTAATAAGTTGGTAATTAAGTTGTAAAGTACATAAAGTAATATGTGAGGTCTAAAGTAATCAAGATAAGTGGGCATTGAAACACCAAGGAGTTCATAAATTATCTTAAGATGATATATTGGGCATCAAATGAAGATCTCACCATCTATTGAAAATAAGATCTTCCACCATATCCCTTCTGGTGATAGGCTCTTTGACAGGCTCAAAACATTCATGCATCACACAAAGAGCAACATTAAGCTTGCTGCAATTCTCTACAAAATCCTCATCATCAGATGCGTCATGATTTGTAAAAACAGACTACATATTTCAATAAAGTCCCAAGTCAAATTCTAAACTCCTACAGGAATTTTTCCCCAGAATCTTGTGCAGACCACAAAATATCTACAGACATGAGTAATTAGAAATTTTGAAGTCAGTAGTAGATGAGCCTCAATATGAGAACACTTTAAAATAGAAAACGGGTAAAGGTACCTGCCACAAATGTTCCTCCATGGTTTTGGATGATGCCATGATTTGTACCGATTGGAAAGGGGTGTCATTATCAATTGTAATATAACAATCGATAGAGGGAATACCTTTAAACCAAGACAATGAGTATGATCAAACAAGGATGGACACTTGTCACAAAGAGCTAATTCTCCTAGTGACAAATAGAACATATGTGGTCATTCATTATGTTGTTTTTTTCCTTTCTGACCTCATATATCTCTTTCTCTGTAGTTGTTTCGGTTGCAACTGGCAGTCAAACAAAGACCTGCCATCCTCTAAGAAATACTTGCTGAAGGTCTAAGACTAGTGCAGCCAGCATTTTTTCAAAGCTGTAAAATGAAAATATTCCTCAACACCACCTGCATTTGATGCCCTCATGAAATACACGTCCTTCCGCCTCCGAAAGGCTATTTTCCCTACACAAATACTTGTGTAAACCGGTCCCCCTTCCAATTCTATATACTAATTTAGGGGACCACATGGTTTACAAAGGTTTATGATGTAAACCTGGTTTACAAGAGACTAACTTTAGAAATAAAGGGGGTGTGCCATATATTCTAATTCACAAGAGACTACCGACGATGAATGGAAGCAATGTAAAAATACAAGGAAGCTAAATACAAGGAAGTTTGCAGAAGGTGCTTAAAATTCTGTAAATTCTATGGGCTCAAGCACCACTATTGTTCATTCAAAGCAAAATTCCCAGTAGAAATCATATTTATGGTTTTCATAAATAAATCATCAAAAATAAATTAATACTTGATCATCTCACAATTGCTATCATAATAAATAAAGACAAGGGGAAGACTAGGGAGGAAGGCCTGGCCATTCAAAAGGGCCTAGCGTCTGTATACTCTATCCCCTGTTACATTTCATAAATTACTGAGATTATAATATCAAATTGCACTAGATATACACCCAAACCTGCACTTAATAAGAGTGTAAGTTTAGGAAAAGTATTTTCCAGGTTAATTAAAAAGAAGGTGATGTAGTGTAGTCTGTAATTCAAAGCACATCAAAATACAAATGAAGGAAGTATGTAGTGTCATACTGCAGATCAATTCTACACAACAAACCAGTCTTGATAAATGATAATGCATTGAAAAAATTTTTTTTTTTCAGTTCAGTATTATATGGAATGAAAACCATTATATCATCAACATTAATTCCCTATTTCCACAACTCAATTCATGCATGGACAACTCAAACAAATCAAAACGTTATCTCGTATTCGCATTGCCTGAATGCGAAAGCTCTGATCGCCATCTCAGTTGGAAGCGAAGCGTTTTCTTATTTTTGAACTCAGACAAATCCGCTAAGAATGTCTTCCAACACAGAGGCCGCCACTCCGCAACACTCTCCTTAAGCTGTACATTCACTTCCTCAAGATCAAACACATCTTGGTTCGTCATCGGGCAACTGCCACTCACTGCTGGTGCAACTCTCTTGCCAAGATTTAGTACCAAATCTTTGTGGCGGCGACGCCATTCCTCCATTTTGTCACACTCACAAAGACTCAGAGCTACGAACTTAGGGCAACAACTCCAAAACAAACGATCAATAATGGCACAACAAGTAGTCTTGGGTGCATACATTTTCAAACTCTCCACCACAGCCATAGGCAACATCTCTAATTCCATGTCTTCCTCCCTAATTTTCCAGAAGTAGAGAGAAAGAGTAATTCTTGATGAGCTAAGAAGAGTTAGCAGTTCATTCAACATGTGGAACCATTTAATGGTAGCATTAATGCGTCTCATAGTTATATCACACTCCCATTCCCTCGTAACTGTTGTGAAGGACAGCGAGGGTAACTTCACACCTTTGAACTTAAACTTACGAATACTTGGAACCTCACACTTGGCCCTCAACAGCCTATCCTGCATGAAGCTTATGTACTCAAGGGAATGGCTAAGGATTTTGATCCCTTTATAATTGTATCCATCACATTCATCAAGGCTCAAATCCTTCAACAAAGGAAATTTAAACAACATATCACTGAAAAACGAAGGATCGACATCCACACGAAACAACTTCAATGACCTGAGTTTATGTAACTGGTACAGATTACCTGTAACATTAACAACCGATCCCAAAGACATCCATTCTTTGTCCCACGCTTGTTGCAACATAAATTTCTCAATCAATGGGCAGCTGGAGATTATATTCAATATTGTTTCACTCTTCTCTATCACAACATTCTCCAAACTGAGAGATTTTAAGCCCCAAGCAGTTAACCTTCCCTTCTCCTAAATCAGGGGCGGATCATTTACTTAATATAAAGAAGTATAATAAAGAAAAAAAACACAAAAAAAGGGTGTAGTAGGGGTTTGAACCCATGACCCCATACTCTATTTTAATGGCCTAACCACTAAGCTACTGATGCACTGCAGCTAAGAAATACTATATCTATAGATATTATACTTTGATTTGGGGTACAGCTGTACCCCCACGTACCTATACTACATCCGCCCCTGTCCTAAATCAACAGTGCACCCGTATAAAGATAATCTGACTAGGGTTTCGGATTCGAGCACCTCACGTGGTAAATGGAATTCAGAATGATAGGTTTCATTTACAAAATCGAAATCCACAGTGCCCATCTTCATCGCTTTCACGATCAATTCTTCAGCAGTTGTCAACTCTTTGGCACCGGACGATTCATCGTAGCTACGATTGTAATTTGCAATAGAAAAGCTACATTTGGTGTACAGCCTAAAACTGTGGATCTTAAAGTTGAGAAGTTGGTACCTCTGCATGGTGTTGTTGATGAACGCCCAGAACTCATCTTTGTTTCCGTGATTTCTATAATCGAAATCTAGGTTAGGACGAGTGGACCAGGCGGCGTGCCATGATGATTTCGAGAGTAGGGTTGTTCGAGCTGCTTCTTTTATGCTCAGATATAACTGTATGTGTTGAATAATCTCCTCTGGAAGAGGGAATTCGACATTAATTCTTCTGCGTTTCTTCATTGCTGCAATGAATGAATTCATTTCTTCATCATTTCTCAATGAAGTAGGTAGAGGCGGTTGCCCTAAAAGCCCATGGGCTGATTCATTGTCAATTTTACCCTCTCTTTTAATTCTGAATAGATAGATAGATTGTGTTTTTTTTTTTTTTTTGGATTACATGGGTTTTAACTTCATCTGCAAGCATGCATGCAATATATGCCAACTCACAAAAATAATTCTTCCTCCTGTTTATTATTTTTATTTATATACTTCCAAGAAAAAGGGAAAAAAAAAGACAATATACAGACTTCCAAGAAAAAAATGAAAAAGATAATCTCAATCAAGTCCCTGCAAAATTGTTTGAATATCAATTCGAGTTATATCAATTAGGATCCAAAAATATACAGGATCTTAATTTAGCCCAATTGATTAAATAAGAGACAATAAAGTAATAAATCAGATCTTAAATGGATAATTTTATATATTTAAGCCTTATTATAATTCAAACCCCGAATTGATAATTTATTTATTTTCCATGCCTTGAATCAATAAAATTCTCGTTTTGGTGTTTATATTATTTGTTTGATCCACATGAAGTCATATATGAATCTTTTACTTTTTTATGTGGAGCAATATTAATTCTATTGAGATTTTTTTATTTGAGTTGGTCTCTTGGGTTTTTGATGCACAAAGTATATAAGGGTATAATATTTTTGTTTTAAAGGTATACACTTTAATTAATAAAAGTATTATTTTTTTATTGAAAAGGCCGACTGAAATATGAATAGTATAAATTTTTTATTAAAAAATTAAAAAAATTTCTCATAAAATAAAGGTATAAATTTTTATACTAAAGTTAAAAAAATTAAAAAAAAATTCTCAGAAAATAAAAAGTATAAATTCTTATACTAAAGGATTTAAAATTTATTACTAAAGAATACAACTTTAAAAAAACTTGAAATTTGGGAGCATGGTTTACCCCGAGAACACACAAATATTAGCCATTTTATTTTTCACGATTTAGTATACTTTCTATAACTTTTACTACGTTATCTTTCTTATATAAATTTGAGTCAATATGAATTCGAGTTAGTATTTGAGTAAAATATTAGAGTAAAAAAATTTCAAATCAATATTTTCTAGTTAAATTTTCGAGTTAAATAAAATTTGAGTCAATGTAGAATCTCGAGTTATACTTTGAGTAGGTGTTTATTTATAGCATTAAATTACTCCACAAACTTTAAGATGTACTCCCTTCATCCCGTTTCAAACTTTATGTTTGTTTTTTGCACGTAAATTAAGGAATGTAATATTTTAATGTATGGTTGTAAGCAATTAAAATTCACGGTCCAATCAAATGGCGACACGTGGATTTTATTGATTAAATATCAATTTTAATTTATTATATTTTATTTTGGGGATTTAATAAATTAATTCCTAAAATAGATTAATAAATAATTGATGATTAATTTAATACCCAACAAATTAAGTAGGGTTTAAATTAAGTAAAACTTGACCCCTAAGTTAAGTAAAGCATAGAAGGTTCCAGAATCAGGTCAAAATAAGCAATGACCAATCAGGCTGTGATATATTTGGAACGGCCCAAGCCTGCAGAACCAGGCCAAATCTGTCATAGACCAATCAGATTGCAAGTTATTTATGGGGCATGCTCATTCCTTCACCTATATAAGGAGTCCTCTTCCATTCATCACACAGACATTCAAAGACTTGAAGACATAAACGCTCTAAAGAGATCAAGAACACGAGCAGCGCTCCCTTGAGATCTTCAAGCATCTTCAAGTCAAGAACGTCAAGCGATTCGGGATTAAGGTGCGGAGCCCCCAAATCAAGCGTTCTTCATACACTAAGTTCTTCGGTGTTCTTCGTACCAAGAACAACATACGACCCGGGATCAAGGTGCTAAGCCCCCAGATCGAGTGTTCTTAGAATCAAGTACGTTTAATCCAAACAAAGGCTCGACGCCTCTGGATTAACGTTATAAGATCCCAAATCCGAGTTCGGACAAGCTTCAACTGAAGATCCGACTCAACACACACAGTCCACGCGGTCAACACAACAAGTCAAAGTCAAAGTCAAAGTCCAAATTGGTTCGAGAGAAGAATCAGAGAATATATAGAGATTGTTTCTAAATTATCAAGTTTAATCCTTTGGATTATCATTGTAATTCTTTTGTGTTTATTTCATTATAAATACAAAAAATTATTGTTACAAATTTTGGCACGCCCGGTGGGACCGTCTCTACCTCTCATTTCTTCTCTCTACAAGCTCGAAAGTATGATATGACTCCTGTCAGGATTACTGTAGGTAGGACTGCTGCTTCTAAGCTCTCAGAGTCATTGACTGAATATGTTGCTGTTGTTACGAGGAGCATGTCAGAAAAAGCTCGTTCGGAAGCCTCATCTGGATCCAACCTTTCGGTTGAGGAGGCTTCGAGAAAACAACTACCTATGAAAGATGATAGTGATGAAGATTCTGCATCTTCAAACTCTTCATCTGACTCCGTTGCAGCTCCAGTAATGATGGCAGGCGCCTCAACTGTTGAGGAGCAGTTAGCAAGTATGATGAAAGCTATCGAAGGGCTCACAAAACACATAGAAGCTCAAGATTCAAAAATCTCCCAATTGATGGAAAAAAGAGACGTCGCGGAGACTAGCCGTGCAAACGGAAAAGGGTCATGGACGATAGTGAAGTGGAAGAGGTCACTGTTGGCAATTGGATCGTGCGGATCAACGTGATCGTTAGGATAAACAATAAACAATAAGCAGCGGTAGCAATTAAACCGTTTACCGTACTTCTGGGTTGGTGTAGAGGATGAACTGCAGAGAACTACCTCTGATCTTCTACTTTATGTCCCAAGTGTGATCCTGCTGTTGTGTGGGCAACAGTCTGCAGGATCTCTCAATCTGCTTCTCTTCCCTTCTCTCACCAAAAGAGGCGCATGAATAATCTGAGGGTTCCAGGAAGCTGAGTTCACTTATATATTGGGCTACAGCAGGGACCAGGAGGAGAAATTGGGCTGGGCCTCAATTGAATTTAATTAACCAAGCTTAGCCCAAAGCTTTTAATTAAATCCAATAATAATAATATAGTCCACTAAAATATTATTACTGCACTACCCGTCCAATCCCAAAATTATGTTCTGGGCTCCTTCTTATTATAAGCCCGATAGTCTCCCCATGTTTAAGATATACAATGTCCATTAATTAATTAAGTTACTGACAACTCAAATTAATTAATATCTCATCCGAGAGTAGTACCACTCAACCTTTTTATCATGCCGGAAATTAATCCACTTGCAAGATTTACATGATAAACCTTATGAGCTCCTCAAGGGGACATCATCAACCTATAACGGACATGGATTCCTTCTACAATCAACAGCACACCATAGATACAACAATACTTCCCAACTCACCGAGTTTGTTGATTTAATACATATAAATCTCACCCATTGATGAATCAAAGAAATACATACTGCCCTACGTATCGAGGTTATTGTATAGGGATTAAGAGCACGAACTTCCATAATAACAGAGATCAAGTTCTTCTATAAGTCAGTATAAGTCGAACGATCTCAGGCGGTCCTGCTCAATACACACAAGTGCACTAATGTGATTCTATAGCCAAGACAAGCTAATACCAAACCACACTACAACCATACCGATAGAGAGTCCCCGTCTATCTCAGTTGTGAGCATCTGTTTATACTTTATAAGGAAACCGATAATATGATCTTCCGCGTGTTGTCGCACAACATATTATCTACAGTATAAAGTAAATGGACTATTGCATCATGCATATAAAATAAATTATAAGATGCAATCATTTGATCAATGATTCTCATTTCAAATATTGTTATGACATTGTCCATACTAAAGCTAGACTTTTAGTATACAATCCAACAATCTCCCACTTATACTAAAAGACTATGCTGTCATGTCTTCTGCCATACATCTGATTCCTACTTCCACTACACGACCATTAAAAGCTCTCGCCTTAAGGTCCTTGTAAATGGTTTACTAGATCATCATCCGATGCAATCTAGGCGACAACAACCTTCGCCTCATCATACGATTTCTCGTAACAGGTGGTACTCGCGCTCCATGTGTTTAATTGCCTTATGGACTTGTGATTTCTTCAAGTTTGCAACTGCACCCATATCATCAATGTAAATTATGATTACCTTGGGCAAACTTAGAAACACTTCGAAGTCCATCATGAAGTCTCTAGAGTCATATAGATACTTTGGCTGCCTCATAGGCTCCAATTCATCATCTTTCTCTGATGGAGTCCGGAGTCTGAAATATATTTCTATATAACACTCCTCCACATTATGACTCTACTTCCTAAGATTAAACACATAACCTTTGAGGAGAATTTACTGCCGTCCAATCTGACTAAAAAATCTGAATCTACGTAATCCACAAGAAGCAGTGAATCTGTTTAGTAAATCCACATATAATTTCCAGTCCTTCTCAGTCACTTTATATATGTCTTACTACAGTTCATCATTCTTGTTCCGGGTTACGTTGATACCTTCTGTTCATGCGTTCAGCAACACAGATATCCAACTTCGTTCATAACATTCTTTAGATTAAGCTTCCTTATTCGCCGAAGCATAAGGAACCGCTTTCATCTACTATATCTTCTTCTTGTGTCTCAAAGACACATTCACTTAGATAAATTTACATGCTAAACGAGTATGGACTGTATCATTTTATGAAACTTGAGATAAGCTTAACATCCTTTCTTGTGATCCGTATTACCGTGATCAAAAGGATGTATTTTGCCTTTCTTAAGTCCTTCATCACTACCGCTTTATTAACCGTACCCATACGCCCGATAATACTCTTTCATTGTCTCCAATGAGCAAGATACTATCTACGTATAGTACAAGAAACACCACCACGTTTCCGTCACTCTTTACAACACACAAGACTCATCCGCTCATTGATTTAAATCCATGCCACTGGATTATCTAATCAAAACAGATGCTTCACGATCTTAAAACTTGCTTTAGTCCATCGCTGGACACTTTTAAGCTTACTATCAAAATGCTATTAGTACTTTGCAATGAATTACTCTGGTTGCTTCACATAGATGTTTTCCTCAAGACTTCCAATCAGGAAAGCTGTCTTGACATCTATTTGCTGTCCCTCATAATTTAATATGAGCAGCAATAAATAAAAGAATCCGGATCAATTTAAGCATAGCTACCAGCGAATATGTTCCCTCATAATCGAACCATTTCTTTCTGAGTACATCTTTTCGCAACAAGCTTTGCTTCCAAGATTTTCACCTTTCCGTATGATCCTCTTTTATTTCCTATAATCACTTGCAATGGTTTTTACACCATTTAGAGGTCATACAAGTTCCCAGACTTAATATAGAATCCGTAGATTCTATTTCAACGTACATTGCAACTTACTAAGATTCCGCATTTTAATCTTGTAGTGCTATGTCGTATCCGTGGGATAATACCATGTTCACTAGGGATCAAGTCTCACGACTCTCCCAAACATATATTTATGAGTTGTCACACAACCCTCCCACTACGACAAGGCACTACATGTAATTGTGTATCAGACGTGACACGCGATGCAATTTACCTTGTGGTATATCCTCTTGTACACTTGGTACTTATACTTAGTGTTTTCCTCTCACTTCCTTTAGAACAACTTATACATGGGCTTGTGATTTATTACATAGTCCTTTTCCAAAAAATCTAGTGTTTGTGTTGACAATCACCCTTCGATCTTTTGGACTAAATAAATCACTCTCCATTTTTCTAGGATATCCCATATACAGACAAATGTTTCACGAATTACTGTATCTAGGGTATATCCATAAAATGAATTTAATTATTCAAAATAATTCATCATCTATCTAATCATAACCATAAGAGCCTTATCCCTTCTACTCACCACACCATTCAGCTGGGGCATGCCCGGTGTAGTCAACTTGAGATTTAATCTCAACTTCTGATTATTAGTTCCTAACTATCCTAAGAGGTCTTCATCATCACGATTGAATCGTAATGATGTGATATATTTTCCATGACGCTCACTGTACCAGCCTTACAGTTCTTGAATTAATCAATGAACTTAGACATGCAGTGCATCATATAAATATATTGGTTTTCAGAATAATCTTCGAATATTCATAACCACCTCTCGCCTGGATAATATTAGGTTCGCTTGAATCAGAATGAACTAATTCCAACATATATATCTTTGGCTCTACACCCCACAGCCTTGAAAAGGCAGATAATTATTTTTACTTCTAAGCAAGACTCGCAAGTCCGATAGTTTCCACTTCAGATAAACCTTACGGTATATCGGCTATCAACTTTTGAATCCTACTCAAGTAAAATGAATTAGTCATAGACGCCAAATGTATGTTTAGTTCATTTCCGAAGGTTCCTTTCTCTTACTTATATTAGAAGATGCATTATTTAACTACTTTTTATTGCATCTGTGGGATGTGCATGATTCAAGAGTATCCAAATTATCCACCAACGTACTTTAACAGATTATAGCCTCATTCCTCATTTCTATGACCATGTCATTTAAATGAAATGAAGTATCCATCCGTTAATGCATAGAAACCGAAATTAAATTCTTTCTATGAAACGTACGTAAAGACAATTTCTCATAATCAATCGTTTATTCTTATCATGAGATAAATAAACAACTCCCACTGCAATAGCCACTACCTTTGTAGTTTTACCCATGTTATTAACAATCTTTTCCTTACTCAGTGATAAACATTTAGTGATTCCAGTATCTACATACTTCGTGTCAGTAGATGCCATCACTAATCATGTTTAAACCATTAGTAAATAAGATATTAACCTTGTTCAGTTCATGATGAAAACTGGCTTTCTTTTGCCACATGTTTTGTTAGAAGTTTCCCACCATATACAACCTTTCGTATTTCAGGTAGAACTTGCTCAAAACATCCAGGCAAATTGTTAAGAATAAATTGATTTAGGTTTCCCTTTCAATTTCTATTCCAAGCTCTTCCAATTCATTCATCAATTTAACCATGATCTTCTGCCTTTTTAATTTACTCAAGTATCCGAAGAGTTACATGAGATCATCATATTTCTATGAACCTCTCATCTCTTCACTAGAGACTTTAATAGGCATCATGAGATGTCCTTTGTGAGAATACACATGTATTTTCTTAAGCAGAAATTTTCAAAACCAAGATTCTTTTCTAATCATTTAATATGGACAAGTAAGTATAATGTCTTATAGTTAACAATTAGTGAAATAAAACCATTCGAAATTCAGAGAATCACAAATAAATATTTCCGATCAAATCTTCGAATTTTATCCTTTTATATTGTTTCCCTCAAAACAATATAAAAATAAAATTCACCGACATCTCAAGCACCGTGAGTCTGCAAGCCACGTTAGGGTGGACGTTTACAAACCCGAACATTTACAAGAGAAGGTTTTACCCATTAATTTCATTTGTCAACCTAACTTTATGACAAAATAATTAATAGTCGGTTCCTCTTTCGCCATGCAAATAATAGCAGTGACTCCGTTGGGGAGAATACTAATTATTCACATCTAAGTGTACACCATTATTTGATCCCAAGTCCGCTGCCCAAGCTTACGTGCCTTACTGTTAGAGAAGTACACACGCGCTCAGATAACTTTCTACAACCATCAATTATATAAGTTTGTACTAGTGAACCGCATATAAGCTCATCCGTTAGGGAGGAAGGCACTATAGCCAACGCGCAAGCCCATATGCAACACATTACAAACAATAATTATTTAAAGAAGTTTGTACCAGTGATCCGTGAATAAACTCATCCGTTAGGGAGGAAGGCTCTAATGCCGACGCGCAAGTTTACTCACATCACTTACAAACCAATAATGGAGGCCGCGGGAATTAATTACCAATCCCCTCTCCCACTTAGTTATTTAATTACCGAGGGTTTTTAACATGCATATAATATTCAGAAATAAAATATACAATTTAGCATGCTTCTATTAACAGCAATTTAAGTAAATAAATCACATAGAGCATGCCTATCACATATACAACAATAATTGACAATTAAATCAATTAATCAGTTATATAACATTAATTAATTGCATAAATAGTGGATCAATTAATTTGGGCCCAAGATCAACAAATAAGCACAAAATGAGCAGCAGATTAAATAATTAATCAAGCCCATTTTCCATGACCCATATACTCAGCCCAAAATTAAATTAAATCCACCAAGCCCACTTGCACAAAATTAGTCCATTAATATAATTAATTAATTATCATGCTTGGCCCATTATCCACAATTAATTAAAACCAGCAATAAAATAATAGCCCAGCAGCCCTTTTCCATTTTAATAAAATTTGGGCCCAACAGCCCAAAACTAAATTAAAAAATGAGCAGCCCCTATATATTACTGAATTTGGCCCATCAGGCATTATAATTGGCCCAGCAACAATGACCCAAAACAGAAGCCCACACCTCAAAAAAATAAAATCCAGGCCCAACAGCACTTTAATAAAAGTGATAGAGCCCAGAAGAGAGCCCATAATCCAAGCTTCTGCCCTATTAACAGCCGCCATGGCTTCATCCTCACACAATAAACAGCGGCGTATCTTGGCGGCGCTTCAACTAGCAGACTTGCCCACTGCCACCGAAATCGAGCCGCGCCGACAGCCGCCGGGCTTCCTCGCTGCCAGTCGCTGCTCGTACATGCCGGCAGCAACAACAAGATCGTCCCATCGATGGAACTAAAACTGCCAAGAAAAAAATAGCATGACTCGGTGCCGGCTGCTCTCGGTGGTCATCCGTCAGCCCACCGGAGTCGTGTCTTCTGCGACTATCCTTGTCGATTACACGCCAGGAAGACACCGGCGATCACACTCCCACATCCATCCTCTCCAGCCGCTCTAGCCCTGCCATTGCCGTTGCTGATAATTGTTCCTCCGCCCGTTGCACCAGACAGCACGGATCACGAAATCGTGATTTCCGTATGCCACCAAGCAAAAACCTGGAAAACCCGATCAGAAACGGCAAAGGACCCACTAGGATCGACTGTTGACTCGCCCTGTACATCCATGGAACCTCCCGGAAACTACCTTGGCCCGATCAGAATCTGCACAAGAATCGTCCGGGACTCCCACTGCACTCAGTTGGATGCGCTACCACCTGGATCCGTATCGGCAGCAAGGCAGTAGTGCCATCTCCGCCACGCCGACCAATCTGTCTCGTCAGATGAACCGGTCCACGAAAGACAACTGTCGTCTTCAATCGAGCCCCGCACACCACGCCTGGATGCTCCATTCTGTTTTGGTGGTTCTCACTCTAGGCACCGCCTCGACGCCTCACGTCAGCTGCCGTCTGATCGCTCGCTGTACATATAGGCCCTTCACCGTTGATAGCTTTTCAGCCACCAAGCGTCACCAACCAGCAGCCTTTGATCAGTCTTTCTCTCGTCGTCGACCAGCAGGTTGTGATCAGCCTTTCTCCCGTCGTCGATCAGCAGCATTTTCACGATGGAATAGACGTGTGTGAACCGTGCAGTGATAAATAAAACAGCATTCGTATTCATTCGTACTTGTCAATATGGGCAATCACGTGAAATAGAATAATACAAACCCTTATTCATGCTTTTTCTATCATGCTATAATTGAAACACGATAAGCACAAAAACATGTGATTACATCCGGATCATAACACATAATCATATAATCACAAGACCCTAACCTTATGATTCATGTTTCACCACGAAACCATCGCTCTGATACCAATTGTTGGCAATTGGATCGTGCGGATCAACGTGATCGTTAGGATAAATAGTAAACAATAAGCAGCGGTAGCAATTAAACCGTTTACCGTACTTCTGGGTTGGTGTAGAGGATGAACTGCAGAGAACTACCTTTGATCTTCTACTGTATGTCCCAAGTGTGATCCTGCTGTTGTGTGGGCAACAGTCTGCAGGATCTCTCAATCTGCTTCTCTTCCCTTCTCTCACCAAAAGAGGCGCATGAATAATCTGAGGGTTCCAGGAAGTTGAGTTCACTTATATATTGGGCTACAGCAGGGACCAGGAGGAGAAATTGGGCTGGGCCTCAATTGAATTTAATTAACCAAGCTTAGCCCAAAGCTTTTAATTAAATCCAATAATAATAATATAGTCCACTAAAATATTATTACTGCACTACCCGTCCAATCTCAAAATTATGTTCTGGGCTCCTTCTTATTATAAGCCCAATAGTCTCCCCATGTTTAAGATATACAATTTCCATTAATTAATTAAGTTACTGACAACTCAAATTAATTAATATCTCATCCGAGAGTAATACCACTCAACCTTTTTATCATGCCGGAAATTAATCCACTTGGAAGATTTACATGATAAACCTTATGAGCTCCTCAAGGGGACATCATCAACCTATAACGGACATGGATTCCTTCTACAATCAACAGCACACCATAGATACATCACTACTTCCCAACTCACCGAGTTTGTTGATTTAATACATATAAATCTCACCCATTGATGAATCAAAGAAATACATACTGCCCTACGTGTCGAGGTTATTGTATAGGGATTAAGAGCACGAACTTCCATAATAACAGAGATCAAGTTCTTCTATAAGTCAGTATAAGTCGAACGATCTCAGGCGGTCCTGCTCAATACACACAAGTGCACTAATGTGATTCTATAGCCAAGACAAGCTAATACCAAACCACACTACAACCATACCGATAGAGAGTCCCCGTCTATCTCAGTTGTGAGCATCTGTTTATACTTTATAAGGAAACCGATAATATGATCTTCCGCGTGTTGTCGCACAACATATTATCTACAGTATAAAGTAAATGGACTATTGCATCATGCATATAAAATAAATTATAAGATGCAATCATTTGATCAATGATTCTCATTTTAAATATTGTTATGACATTGTCCATACTAAAGCTAGACTTTTAGTATACAATCCAACAGTCACAAGGCGCCAGACTATTGAAAAGGAGCAAACTCAAGGAACGTTGCCACTTTCAGCTGATGGAATGCTCCAAGTGGATCAACTCAAGGATATTATACTTGGAACAATAAAAGAAAGGTTTGAGGAGAATTCCAAGCCTATTGTTACTTATGTCAAGCCATACACGAAAAGAGTGGACAACTTGAAATTGCCAGCTGGCTACCAGCCTCCCAAGTTCCAACAATTTGATGGCAAGGGAAACCCAAGGCAACATATAGCACACTTTATTGAGACTTGCCATGACGCTGGTACTTATGGAGACCATATAATAAGGCAGTTCGTTCGCTCTCTCAAAGGAAATGCATTTGATTGGTATATCGACTTGCAAGCTGAATCCATTGATAGTTGGGCATAAATGGAACATGAGTTCCTTAATCATTTCTACAGCACGAGGAGAACTGTTAGCATGACTGAGTTAACTAATACTCGTCAATTGAAGGAAGAACCTGTGATTGATTATATCAATCGATGGAGAAATTTGAGTTTAAATTGCAAAGACCGATTATCCGGAGAGTCTGCTATCGAAATGTGTATCCAAGGAATGGAATGGAATCTTCTTTATATACTCAAAGGAATTCAACCTAAGACTTTCGAAGAGTTGACTACTAGGGCACATGACATGGAATTAAGCATGGTTGCTAGTGGAATCAAACATTCACCAATGTTGGACTCTTATAAGTCTAAAGATAAACAAGATTTCAAAAAGGGGGCAAGCCCTATGCTAAAAGTTCCAACAATGAGTCAATGGCCACAAATATTATGACGGTCAAGGTTCGAAAGAATGAAAATGATAAGAAAGACAAAGGGAGGCAAGTTGCCCAAGAGTGGGGGCAAAGAAGGTTAACTCTGAAAGAGATGCAAGAAAAGGAGTATCCATTTCTGAATTCAGACATTTCTGGTATATTCGATGATCTAATGAAGAACAAACTCCTTGATCTTCCTGAGATGAAGCGTCCAGAGGAAGCCGGTCGAACTAATGACCCAAAATACTGTAAGTATCATAGGTTGGTGAGTCATCCAATTCATGATTGTTTCGTTCTTAAGGAAAAGATCATGCAACTAGCTAAGGAAGGGAAAATTGTGTTAGAAGATGAGGTAGGCACAAACTTTACTTCTGTAAAAGAAGGTAATGGCGAAGGCTCATGTCATGTCGTGAACGAAGAGGACAATGAAAGCGAACAACTTGAAACTAAGGATAAAGCTTACTCCATGAAGGTGACCTTCACGGATGAAGATATGTTGTTGGGTTCGCAATCTCATAATCGACCTCTATTTGTGACTGGTTACACTAAAGGGATGCGAGTGAATCGCATACTTGTTGATGGAGGTTCGGCAGTGAACATTTTGTCCTTGAGAATGTTGAAGAAGATAGAAATACCAATTGATGAACTCAACCATAGCCGATTGATGATCCAAGGGTTCAACCATGAGGGGCAAAGGACTCTCGGCACAATAGTTCTTGATTTGCTAATTGATGAGATGAAATCCACAGTCCTCTTCCATGTTATTGAAGCAAAAACTTCCTACAACATGCTTTTGGGGCGTCCATGGCTACATGAGAATGGCGTGATTCCTTCTACATTACACCAGTGCTTCAAATATAGTGAAGGTGACAACGTGAAAAGAGTATTCGGTGACGACAAGCTGTTTACTGAAGCTGAAGCTTACTTTGTTGATGCTAAATATTTCTTCAAGAGTACAAAGGAAGTAAAGCATGAAGAAGCCCTAGTGCAAAATAATGGGGGCAATAAATAAATAAAGGATGAGGAAGGAAGTACATCATCTGCCACTCTCAAGGATAACAAAGGCAAAGGGCTTGAGACCTCGGAAGAGTTAACATTGCCTCTAACAAAAATTGGTGCTAGTAAACTTTCTTCTCTACCACTCAAAGGATTCACACGTCCTATTGAAGGACCAAAGACCGAACACGGTGAAGTGTTTGAAGCCGAAATAACCAAGTCGTATAGTCCACAAGCTTATAAACTCCTTATGAAGGCTGGTTATGAACCAAGGGAAAAAGCGATGGCGAGTAAGGTGTGTCAAGAAACTATCAACCCACCAGGACAGGGGCTCAATGTTATTCAGAAAATGTTGAAAAATAGTGGTCAAACTATCAAGAAGGTTAAGCCAGGTTTGGGATATGTCCCTCAAAAGCCATTCCGCATTGCAATTAAAAGAGCAAGTACAAATTATATCACCGAGGGAGAAGCTTTATCTACGGAGGATATGTTTGACGCAAGTAGTAGGGAAGTCAAGAGAATATCTGTTTTTGAAAGGGTTGGGAGTGTCTTCGAAAGGCTTGGACCCTGTAAAGGAAAGTGTAGGAGGCAAAATCATGACAAGTCCCTTAACCTCCAAAAACTCCGAAGTCAAAATCCTTCTCGCATCAAGCGGCAAAATATCTTGACTGTCTCAAGTGGAAGAGTATTGAAAGCTAAGGTGCGAAGAATCATCTTTACTAAAGATGATAATAATGATAGAGAAAGTGGCGCATCCCAAGATTGGGGGCAATAAACTATTGACCAACTCAAATGCAAAGCTCCTCGGCACGAGCTAAAACTGTCTGCATTATGCTCCTTGATACGAGCTAAAACTGTCTGCATTATGCTCCTTGATACGAGCTTAAACTATCTAAAAAGCTTCAAGTCACGCTCCTTGATATGAGCTTAAACTATCTAAAATCCTCAAGTCATGCTCCTTGATACGAGCTTAAACTATCTAACACAAATCAAATTCAAGGCTCCTCGATACGAGCGAAAACTATCCACACTATACTCCTTGATATGAGTATAAACTGTCCACACATCAAATCATATCTCCTTGAGAAGAGAAAATTCTCTACATGTTCGATACTCCTTGATATGAGTATAAACTATCTACACATCAAATCAAATCTCCTTGGGAAGAGAATAAACTCTCTACACATAAAGCTCCTCGGCACGAGCGAAAACAGTTCATACAATACTCCTCGACACGAGTGAAAAATGTCCACACAAGGCTCCTTGATACGAGTATAAACTGTCTACAAGTTCAAATTCAAGACTCATTGACACGAGTATAAACTGTCAGCAAATTCAAGTTCAACGCTCCTTGACCCACGAGCCTAAACTGCATGTTACTCCTGGTCCACATGAGTATAAACTGTGTACGACGAACTCCTGGTCCACATGAGTATAAACTGTGCACGACACCCACCAAAGGTAATTATATGTGGTTAAACTATTAATTCACCCCACTCAGATATTTTAAGTGGTTAAAGCATTAAATATCCTACTTTGTCTAAAGTAGTTAAAGAATAGTCACTCCTGGTCCACATGAGTTTAAACTGTGTACGACACCCACCAAAGGTAATTATATGTTGTTAAACTATTAATTCCTCCCACTCAGATATTTTAAGTGGTTAAAGCATTAAATATCCTACTTTATCTAAAGTGGTTAAAGAATAGTCACTCCTGACCCGCATGAGTATAAACTGTGCACGACACCCCCATTTAAAACAAAATCATGTCCCTTTGAACTACGTTATGACTTGATTCTCTTTAGGGAGATACGTAGGCAGCTTAACATTTTGTTAAGTTCAGTCATGTTTTCGTTTGTTCGCATCAAGTTTGTGAAGCAAGAAGCAAATTAAGGTATAAAGGCAGCAAGTAAGCATCAAAAGGCAGTAAAGCAAAATCCAAAGATGCAGTGATGAATAAGAAGAGGAAAAAGAGATAAGGGAGAATATATCAGCAAAAGGGGGTTCAAATTAATTTATATTTCTTTGATTTAATTAATTATAAGACCCAAAATAAATTCATGGGTCAGATAATTATTAAATTCAAAATTATAAATTAAACATATGAGAGGGAGGGAGCCTGAAATATTGAAGGAAACAGTTAAATTAATAATGTTTAAATTTAAACTCAAAGGCATGAGTTAAATTTAATTTAAGTCCATGAGAATGGAGCCCATGTTTATTGTTTAAATAATTTAGGCCCAAGTTGATGTATGAAATAATGCAACTCCAATTGATTAGTCCAAATTAAATTGCAAAATCCTAATTAGAGGTTAAGCAACCTAAGCCCATGATTAATTAGTTAGGCCCAAATTTCAAAGATTGAGAGGCCCAATTAATTAGTCAGGTAGATTCAGCAAGCCACGTGATTTCTGAAATCAAATTGGAGATTTAAAGCAAGCATTTTCTCTCTTCAATCAAGCAAAGTCGCTCATTTTACTCACACATAGCATCGTTCATCGTCGGAGTTATCGACCAGATCTACCGCTCTGTCCGTTTTTCCACCGACCAAGACGGCGACCACTTCAACCTTCAGCTGTCGCGGTTCCCCTTGACGGAGTATCCCCTCACGACGACTCTATCCATCGGAACCAGTCAACACTACGCAAGGCCGATCGAGCTTGCCGCCACCACGATGCGGTCGCCACAGCCGCCGGTTCCTGGTCACCGCGCCATCGCGCGCGCTGTTGCCGCCGGGACCAGGTCTCCAGCCATCGGAGCCCGTCAAGCCACCCCTCGTCGTCGACACCCGCGACCATCGGTGACTGCCGCCAGAGGTCGCGCCGGGTCCTCACCAGCGAACGGTGCTGTAGCCACCGCCGGATTTTCCCTTTGCAGCCTGTCGTTGATTCCGCGCCGTTGTCCTCGGAGGCGGCGTCAAGGGCTGCCCATCGCCGAAACTCACCGTCGTGCTCGTCGTTGCCATCGTAAGCGAGCAGCAGCTCCTGGAACGCGCGAGCTGTTGTTGCCGTATCAGCCGCAACCTCCCCTCATCGGGCATCCGCCAAGCACGCGCTGCCAAATAGCAACCGCCGTCCGTGCGCGTCGCTGCCGCCGAAAGCGAAGATGACAGATGCTCATCCAGCACGTACTGTCACATCCCGTCACCGAGCAACAGCTCGCGCGTTCCATCGCCGAAACCCACTGCCCTCCTTCTAGCAGCACCATTGAAGCCCGCAGCAAGCAGCCTCCACGGTGAGCAGTCGCCGGAAAGCAACGCACCACCATCACCGTTTCCAACCCTGTTTCAGCCGCTATACTGTCGCAATCGGAGCCGTCATCCTCTTACAATTTTCAACGATGATAGTTGTCGCACGCTGACGTAGCAAGAATGGCAGCCGCTGGTGGTGATGAGGAACACGGGACCAGAAGGGAACCAATTGTTGGTGCACGGTTCTCACTCGAACAGCATGGTGGCCAAACACTCGAGGACTGCCGTGGGAAAATTAAGGCTCATCGACGATTTCTCGGAAGAGAAAGAGGGGCGAGGATGAGGCTCACCATAGATTTCTCGAAAGAGAAAGAGGGGCGAGGACGAGGCTCACCGTAGATTTCTCGGAAGAGAAAGAGGGGCGAGGACAAGCATGTTACTAAGTTCTTGGTCGAAGGCAGGAGCAACAAGCAAACAAGACGAATAAACAGTTCAAAAAAAAGAGCAAATTAAGGAATTGAAAGCTTACACTTGTAAATTGAATTCTTTGGATGATGTGTTTTGATTGAGTGTTTTGTCTTGAAAGCCTCTTGGACCAATGCTGAAGAAGAGAAAAAAATTTAGATACACTTCATATTACACTTTGGAAAGAAAGAGGAAAATTCAAATAAGAGAAGGAAGAACCAAGAATTGAAGTGATTATCTTGTTTGTTGAATAGCTTTGATAAAAAAATTGAGTTCATGAAGTACCCTTATATAGTAGTGGATTCATGGATAATTATGGAAATTACTTGTGGACTCATGGATAATTATGGAAATTATTCATGGATAATTATGGAAATTACTTGTGGACTCATGGATAATTATGGAAATTATTCATGGATAATTATGGAAATTACTAGTGAACTCATGGATAATTATGGAGATTATTGTGAGGTGCGCAAGCTCTACAAAATTGTAGGAGATTCTTTACTATAAATAACTTTGATAATTTTGGGTAAGGTTCATGAAATCTTGGTGAACAAGAAACAAATCTTTTGCGATTCCTTCACAACAAGACATTCTGTCCGTGAACAAATCGCAAGGGGGCATTTGTAAGCAATTAAAATTCACGGTCCAATCAAATGGCGACACGTGGATTTTATTGATTAAATATCAATTTTAATTTATTATATTTTATTTTGGGGATTTAATAAATTAATTCCTAAAATAGATTAATAAATAATTGATAATTAGTTTAATACCCAACAAATTAAGTAGGGTTTAAATTAAGTAAAACTTGACCCCTAAGTTAAGTAAAGCATAGAAGGTTCCAGAATCAGGTCAAAATAAGCAATGACCAATCAGGCTGTGATATATTTGGAACGGCCCAAGCCTGCAGAACCAGACCAAATCTGTCATAGACCAATCAGATTGCAAGTTATTTATGGGGCATGCTCATTCCTTCACCTATATAAGGAGTCCTCTTCCATTCATCACACAGACATTCAAAGACTTGAAGACATAAACGCTCTGAAGAGATCAAGAACACGAGCAGCGCTCCCTTGAGATCTTCAAGCATCTTCAAGTCAAGAACGTCAAGCGATTCGGGATTAAGGTGCGGAGCCCCCAAATCAAGCGTTCTTCATACACTAAGTTCTTCGGTGTTCTTCGCGCCAAGAACAACATACGACCCGGGATCAAGGTGCTAAGCCCCCAGATCGAGTGTTCTTAGAATCAAGTACGTTTAATCCAAACAAAGGCTCGACGCCTCTGGATTAACTTTATAAGATCCCAAATCCGAGTTCGGACAAGCTTCAACTGAAGATCCGACTCAACACACACAGTCCACGCGGTCAACACAACAAGTCAAAGTCAAAGTCAAAGTCTAAATTGGTTCGAGAGAAGAATCAGAGGATAGATAGAGATTGTTTCTAAATTATCAAGTTTAATCCTTTGGATTATCATTGTAATTCTTTTGTGTTTATTTCATTATAAATACAAAAAATTATTGTTACAATGGTGATGTGAGAAAAATAATAATTTAATGTACGGTGAGTAGGTGTATTAGTATGTTGTGTGAGTCCATAGAGAGAGAAATAATTAATTTGTGTGGGTCCCATTTATCAAAAAGGGAAACGTAAATATTGAAATGGGACACCCAAAATAAAAATATGTAAATATTGAAATGGGACAGAAAAAGTCAATGTATTTTAACCATTAAATTAATTACCCCAGGTGAAATATTGTGCGTATCAACAACTAGAGTTGCTTGATGTGAGTCTGATTCGACTTAATCGAAGGTGCATCCTTATTTTATTCACCAACATTTTACGTTTCTTTACAACATCACCATTCCCACTAATTTGTGAGTAACTAGACGTTCTTTCTCTGTATTGAACTCTCTTTCGATTACGCGTACTTGGCCTTCTTAATTAAGGTTTCCACTTGGGAATTTTCCCATCAAACAAGTTTTATACTCTCTCCGTCCGCCCAATAGGTATACATTTGTTTTCTTACGTGGATTAAGGAATATTATTATTTAATGTGTAGTACGTAGTTGTATTAGTGAGGTGTGTGAGACCCATATATTAAATGTATTATAATGTATATGGTCTCATGTTTAAAAAGGGAAATGTTAAATGTATTAGTAATGTATATGGTCCCATGTGTTTAAAAAGATAAATGTATACTTTTGGTGCGGACGCCCAAAATAGCAAAATGTATACCTTTCCAGCGGACGAATGGAGTACTATAGCTTCCAACACTCAACTTAGCTTCTGAAATGATTGAATTTGAATTAGTATTTTCAGACAATATTGGCTTGAACTCCTTAGTTACTTCATTCAAAGGCAATTTAATTATCAAATGAAAAATCCATAGCTGAATAAGATTTTCCATCAGTATGATTTCATCTAATTTGCTGAATAGATATTTTACATTAAATTAAGCAATGATAGTATATTGATATACTCAGATGTTGTATCCTAAGAAGTTGAAACAAAGGAAAATTTGAACATTTACTTGCATATGTAATAGCTAACAAAAATGTAATGAACAATTCAACTTGTACTGAAAATGGTACTCAATTAAGTTAACAAATTAAAAACAGTGAGAGGAACGATTTTCTCATTTCAAGACTACCAAACCAGATGCCAAGTTACTGACATTCAAACATGAAATACGAAGCGATCTCCATACATAAGAAACCGAGAAACAGAGTCCATTAAAGACCGGAATATTTGGAGTCTTGGACTGTCATGCAACCTTCTTCATCATAAAATTTGGATGCTCTAATCCCCTTGCTGGTATCTGTGCTTCCACCATACACAACAACATCCGGTGGTGACGGTACCAGTTGTGCAAATTCAGCTTCCCAATGAGATAATAAGCTTGGCGAGGTAACAACAAGGATATGCCAAAAAATTTCACTCAATAACATAACAGTCATTGATCGTTCCTGCATTTAAAAATTCATTTACAAAGTCCATAAATTAAACATTACTGAATCAGTGTCACAACTTAGAGCCAACTGTAGAACTGCCATAACAAAAATACTACTGCCTGAAAAAGAGGCCAGACAATAATCCAACCAAATAAACCAGTGATTGAATCCCTAAATCCTTATGGCAAACTTGATCAATCACTTGCAATATAGAGTTAGCATAAGTGACACAATCCAATTATAATTTATTACCTTTAATTTATCAAAAAGACATGCTTGCATAGCTACATCTGATCGATGATCAAAATATTTTCACATCTCTCATTAAAGATGAAAATTCACAGCATCGACAGAATCATAAAACAATGTAAAATTCAAATCACTGCATCATGAAAAGCCCATACAGGCAGTACTCGTAAAATACATGCGACTGTGCACAACTTACCAATGTGCAAAAGTCAGGTAATGAGGAAGACTACTGAAGAAAACCTTACATAACATATAAAACTAGCACCTGATCATATAAAACAACAGCTTTCCGGCATTTGATCATGTTTATTCAACACATGGTTCTCATTAACATGTGATCGTCCGGCTGAACGCTCTGGAAGTTTGTCAATAGGTCCTGTGTAAGGCTGCAGTGCAGCAGAGGATATAAGCTGGCACACCTCATATCTAAAATTATTAAAGACTCGACCGATGTACACTAAACTAACTCAAGAAGTAAATGGTTTACTAAAGAAAAAAAAAAATTCTTTTAGCGGATTCACCACGCAAATAAGATGATGTTTACTTTGGGTTTAGGTAGGAATAAGGAATGTAGTTTTAGAATTAGTAAGATTTAGTATATCTAAGCAATAATGCTAATCTAAATTATGTTAATTTTCGTTTGTTATGAGGATTTGGGGGAGATTTTAACTTTATACTATTAAATTAATATGTAAGAGTAAGAGATGATGTGTGCGAAAAAGTAGAATGTGATGTGTTTAAGAGATAGTTGAGATTTATGTAATTTGATTTTACTAAACACCTACTAGAACAATGAATTTATTACATAATTCTAAACGTAGACTAACAATCGAAAACATACATATTATATCCTTAGATTTAAGTATAATTGTCTTTTCAACACAAATAAATAGAGCTTACCGTATAAGAGAGTAGCTAGCTCCTAAAGAAAAGAAAAAAATCCAATGATGAATGTAAGCAATGTAAAAAACATGGAAGCTAAATACAAGGAAGCTTACAGAAGGTGCTTAAAATTCTGTAAATTCTATGGGCTAAAACACCACTATTGTTCATTCAAAGCAAAATTCTCTGTAGAAATCATATTTATGGTTTTCATAAATAAATCATAAAAAAAATCAATAATTGATCATCTCATAATTTATACTCCATCATATTCATAAAGACAAAGTAGTATTTTTAGGTAATAAAAAAATATAAAGTAATGATGTGTGTGTGAAAAAAGGAGTGACAAATTTGAAATTAAAGTAACTTTTGAGGTTGTTGGATAAAGTGATATTTGTCATTTTTAGGTTGTGAACAAAATTGTGGGACGGACAAATGTAGAAACGTGAACAAAATTGTGGGACGGAGGGAGTATTTAATAAGGCTAATAAAGGAAAATACTATAATAGTGAAGGATAAAAAAAGTTTCCCATGTTTGTAGTGCAAACTTCATCTTCAAGTATCTCTAAAGGATAAAAATCCCTGGTGAGACAGATACACATCATTTTGAGGCTGGAGTAAAGGAGTTGTGCCTGTAAATGATGTAAATATTAGACATTTTTTTGGCCGGTATGAGTATCAATCTGCAGGAGTTAATTGTTTTTTTTTTTTTACTCTCAAATTTGATGATCGTTTTTGCTAATTTTCATTTGGCAGTCGGTTGGACCGCAATGTAATCTTTATTTTCTTACTCCAATATTTTGAGAAGGTGAAAACATCGTGGTATGACATCTGACAGTTCTAAAGATATACTCTTTACTTTTTTGTTTAATTAATTCGTGTATATTTAAATGTATCTTCGATGGAATTGTGTACCATTTCTTGAAACATTAAAGAAGGTTGCAGCGGCCAGCAGCAGGCCCAGCTACAGCAGTTTATATCATCGCCTACAAAAGCATCATCAAAACCTACAAATCAAATAATACCCTTTTCTTTCCTTCTCTACCCAACGATTAAGAGTTTAGAGAAAGAGGTCAAAGGAAGGATGAAAGGGAAGAAGGTGAGGAAAATGTGATGAGAGGTAAATTAACTGAAAAGATACCTTATTAAACATAATTTGTGGTGGTATTAGTTCTTCAGTTTAGCGATCCTCACTCTGCTACGTTATTAATAACAGTAATTACTGTTATTAATATTTTTAGCCTAGGGTCACTTTTTGCAAATGGTGAGTGTGAATAAGAGAGCAAAATAGGTGTTAACAGATTTTGGGTAGATAGTTTCTAAATATGTTTCATTAAATGTAACTTATAAGCGAAGCATTTGTGAACTCAAATTTAGCTAAGTCACATATTATAGACACCTATGTTCATTTGCTTATTCTGACTTTGTACAACATTTACTACCAGCCATTTGTAAGCGCCGGAACAATCGAAAACTTCTTGGCCACGTTAGAGCTTTTGATCGCCATTGCAACATGGTCCTCGAAAATGTGAGGGAGATGTGGACTGAGTTTGGTATGTCTAGAAATACTATAGCCTGCCAATAGTTCAATTATCATATACTGTCACCCTATTCTTTTGTATGTTGTAATAACTTAATTGAATTTTAATTGATTATTCAGGTTCCTAAGACTGGTAAAGGCGAAAAGAAAGCTCGGATAATTTTATTAGCAAGATGTATGTGCGAGTTGATTATGTCATTGTTCTCATAAATTCCAAGTAATAGGTATGAATTTGCCTTTAATCAATATATGTTTTTTTTATTGTAGTATGCATCTCTATAGATTATGATATTCTCTTTAATTTATTTTCTTGATTGTTGCATGACCATTTATGTTTTACCACCTTAATCTCATGACATCATGAATTGTTCAATGGAATGTATATCTAAACTTTACTAATGAGTGTTCATGAGTATATGAATTCGAAGTTTGTTGTTTGAGAACATCGCTTTGGAGGATAGATAAAATGGGGAATAAAATTTTTATTTTGGATTGTTTTAGGAAATCTAAAACCTTTTTACAACTTAAACGAAGTAAGATTTAGGCTTTTAGCTAATGTATTACTTTATTCAAATATGTGAGAGTGTGGATGAATGGTGGGTTTCTTGAGCTTAGCTTCTTTATTTATTCTAAGTACTTTGTTTTAAAATGTGTTTTATGAAGAAATGCTTGAATTTTTAACAATAATGATGTTTTAAGTTGATCAAAAGTTGATCAAAAGATTTTAAAAATAATGAGAGGTAAGGTAAGGTAATAATACCTCTATCATTATATCTAAATTACAATAATACCAAATTCTATCCGGCTAGATTTTAACCATTTAACATCTCTCAATAAGAATACTAACTTCTTAAATGATTAAAATAGCCTCATCTTAAAATTGACCTTTCATTAGCCAGTTTGTAGAGTATGAAAGTTCAAATGCATTTGGCTGCTGCTACAATTCTTACAATTGAAATGAATATTAAACGTGTATTTCCTAAAAAAAAAAATTTAGAAGAAAAAATAATATGATGAATAGTCACATAATTATGATGATACACAATTTTTTTTAGAATTAATTATTTCAATATGCTATTAGCACTATTAGAAAAATGCTTTTTAGTAGCTATAATATTTGATGCTAAAACCCATTTAAACGGATACTAAAAAGCTTCCGTATCAAAAATTTCCGTGTTACTGTTCCGAACTTATACGGGCGTTGCTAAAGACATAGTATAAAAAAATTATTATCCGATATTATACATATAGTCTATAGTATCCAAAAAGGATCTAAAATACCAAAAATATTGTCTTTAGTATCACACTCTTTATAGTATCAAGTTTAGGTATCGAAAGCACCAGTACTATTTAATAATGTTTTAGTATACATTGGAATTTTTATACCATAGCGTAACTAGTATCAAATTGCTTGATACCAAAAGATATACTCTATGCTAATAAAAATAGCGATTTAAGTTACCAAAACCTAATTAACCTAATTCGTGTATATAAAACAACCAATCAATAAACATTAAAAATACTTCAAAACTACTAATTGCAATTAATAAAGAAAATCTTCATACATGGACTAGCAGATTCACTTACAAATGCTATGTGAAACTGCAAGAGTGTATGAACAATAAATTATTCAGTAAACATGGAAACCATTCTACTTCCTACTATGTTACAACAGAAGTAGCTTACATTATTTATTGATCATGCTCAGCACGAAGGGGGTGGCTGCAAGTTGTTTCTTGAGATAGAGCACTTCAGTACCGTATCCTGCTAATTGCTTCTTCAGCTTTGAAGACGCCTCGTCAAATCTCCGTTTCATGTAATCCAGCTTGTTCACTGATTCGTCGCTCCTGACTCTAAATGCATCCAGTTTTATTTGAGCTCCATGCAGTCTCATTCTCAGCTTTGCATCTGCCTTGATTCTCGTTCACCATTTTTTTTCTTTATTTTCAAGCATTCATTTAACCCTCAGGTTCTGTAATTAGAGGGAATTATTTCTAATAAATCCAAACCATAAATATAAAATCTTCAATGAGCACAAATAAAAGGAGGATAACGAACCATGCTTCTGAAGAGCACAACATTTCCTTTAAGCGGTTTAGCGCACAAATAGGCTACAAAATCTGTTGAAAATACATAGCCTGGTATTCCCACTAAAATAAATCGTGCACTTACTCTGAATGCTTGTTGCAGGACCCGTAGTGTCTCTCGAGTATGCTTTCTCTTCATGGCCACCTCATCTGGTTCCTGCAATATTTCTTCGAACAAGTTGTCTCTGCTCAAACAAAACCAGGAATAAGCATCAAACTTCTTACGAATTTGACATGAGGGACCTAATTGTACAAAAGTGTTGACTAATAACAAAATTAAGATTCATCACTTTGTACTCTTGTTCTAGTATGTGGAAGGAAATAGACAAATAAGAAACTGTCTCAAACTAGGCTATTCAAGCCACTGTTATCCGGTATCCCTTTCATTATGATCTTCAGCTCCATGCTTACTTTTGAAAATAATTAAACCATATAAATTAAATGCAACATGCAGCCAGACTTAATACCTGTGAAGTTTCTTTATGAAAACGTTGTGGCTCTCTTTTGGTACGGTGAACCTACAAGGTTGAGATAAAAGGACATATTTTGATCAAAGATAAGCAACACCCTACATGTCAACTGATTAACAATCATTTACAAGATATCAAGTACACACAGTGATAAAAACAGTACAATCAATCAACTGAACATTGAGTGATACTAAGTAATGATTCATTGGACTGCAGAGACAAACATTATCTTGCTTTACCCAAACACATCAACAACTTATTATATATGTAAACATCCTCTTAGCGAAGTTTCACTGAACAGAGCTACAAGATGTAAGTTCTTAAGATCTTCGACATAAACTTAACCAAACGCCAGCAATGCATCAAATAGAATAAGAAAGAACCAGAACAGAAGCAAAAGCTCAAGAAAAAGGATACTGATAGTACCAGAAAATGTATAATAGCTTTTGGTACATAATCATCAATGTTCTTTGGTACAATATCATAATAAGACCTTAATAACATCTTTGTAACAGCAATCTCAATAGTCTCTTGATCTGAGTGGGTTTCTGAGGGCCTCAACACTCTAGGGGGCTAACAGAAAATAGTAAAAGAACATCTTAGATAGCTTGCAAAAAGATTTAATATATAAAAAATATTATTGATTTGTGCATGAGGAACAATACCTCTCTCAAATGAATCATTGAAACGCCCTGCACCATGATCTGAACAGGTTCACTAAACGATTTGTTGGACAAATTCTCTTTTACAGTTCAGCTATTATCATGGACACCAAAGATCGAAGATATTCCCCAACTTGAACCAGTATTGTTAAATAGTTGACAATTCATAAATGCAATACAGACTTAGAATTGATAACTAGCATTCAAATATTGCAAGAGAACTACTATTCAATCACTTGTTCATCAATCACACACAATAACTAAGTAATGAAATTGATACTCAAGTGAACCCTGCGAACACAAAATTTAAGATATGCATCAATAGTAGAGCTTGAGGCCAAGTAGTTGTAGGTGCCGGTGACTGGGCGGAGATATTTCGGCCAGATGATGAACAATGAATTCTCCTGGATAATCTAATGAAAGAGGCGGAGGCACTACCTTGAGATATAACAAACCAACAGTTAGCTCAAATCCTAATGAAAAAGGGGAGAGAAGAGAGACCTCAACAGAGAAAGAGAGGAACGGACGCGCACTGGGAGAGAATCACGATTCACGGGATTAGCAACCATCTCTTGGCCGAAAATGGTAGGTTTCCCTGATTTCTTCGCCGATGGTAGGTTTCCCATGATTTCTTCGCCGGTAATGGTAGGCTGCCCTGATTTTGGCCGCATTGATTCACTTATATAATTTTCTTTCTTTTTTTTATTAATTCCAATAATATTTTAGTATCATATGCGACATGCACCCCGGTTCGGAACCGCCGGTTCCGATTCCAACGGAGAGGAAACCGAAATCGAACCGGGGGTCTTAAGGTTTCGGTTCTTGAACTGGCGGTTCCAGTTTCGGTTCCAAACCTGAACCGCCGATTTTTCAATTTTTTTTTCAGTTTTTTTTTGTTCCTATGTGTAATTTATTTATTAAATAACTAAATAAGTAAAACATGTGTAACAATTATATTGAATTTGAGTATGTGTAATTTCATTAAAATTGAAAATATGATGTATGCAATATTCAATAATGCAAAAAAAAAATTGAAAGTTGATATTAAATTCATAATCATACAATATTAATTAATGTGATCACATTGTAATTTAAATATTAAAGCCTAAACCATTACAATTTACAAATGTAGAACACTACGTCTACAAGTTTACAACCATGTCAACTAATCTATTTTTGTTATATAAAAATTTGAAAAATACAAATTTTATAAGCTAAAATACAACAACATAATAGAGTGGGAAAAAAAAGGACTTGAGCTTAAATTTAGGGTTAAACTTGAAAATTCAAGTTCAACTTAAATTTAAGTTGCCTACGTATCCTCGAAAGAATCAAAAGCCACGTAGTTCTCTTAACTTACCTCAACTTACCTCTTTGGCTCAGTGGAGGTGAATGGTGATTGCCTTTTTTGTTTACTCTACCAGTCTACATCGCTTCCATATTCCGTAATGTCATCATCCGTACAGTCTTCTTCATTTTGATTTTGACTCCGTCTTTTGCCTTTGACCAATCATCAAGCAAATACAAATTTTCTAAATTTATCACACTTAAATTAGATCGTTTCGGATCTAAAGTGAGATTACCAAGACTAAATGCTTGTTCGACGGCGACCGTAGAGGCGGGAGATGCAAAAATCTCTCTTACAATCAATGATAAAATAAGGAAGGATTTTGTTCTCCTTGACCACCACTTCAAAATGTCAAAACTAGTTCCGCTTGTATCAAACTCAAAAGTGTTAGTAAAATAAAAATCAAGTTCTTGAAAATGATTAGATATAACTCGTGCACGTTTTTGAGATCTAGCATCATAAAAACTATAAAATTTTTGAAGAGAATCATATTTTCTAGAATTATCAGCACTATCACTACTATCATCACCACTAGATTGATCATCATTCATACCATTTTATTCTTTATACTCCTTAAAAAGTTCATTTAGTAGATTATAAGTAGTTGCAACTGTCTTTAGGATTAGGAGCTTGTTGTTTAGTAGGAGAATCACAATTAGCATACAATGAATCATAGTAAAGCGTTAACAATTTTTCTAAACCATCCATTCTAATACGTGGGTCTAACAATTTAGCAACTAAACACAAGTCCGGAATTTGAAAAAAATATTTTAACCACTTAAATTTCATGGAAATAATAGCATTTGACAACAACGGGTGTGCTTCATCAGCACTAAAAACCATAGCAATTTTAACACAATTATAAATAATTAAATTTGAAGTAGGATAATAAACACCGGATAGTTCTTCCGTAGCATCATTAAAATTTTGCAAAACATCACATAAAGTATAACATGTGTTCCATTGATTAGCAAACAAGACTTGACCACCCGCATCTTGTGAGTAAAAAGCACAAATATGATCTTTATAATCAAAAGAGTCATGCAACATTTTATACGTCGAATTCCAACGAGTTGAAACATTTAAAGAAATTTTTTTTGGGTGAATATTCACAGAGTGACAATATCTTTTCCACCTTTTAGTCATGGAAGGGTTTCTCATTATATACCATAAAGCACTTTTAATAGGTTGAATGTGTGCTTTCAAAGCACTTATACCATCTTAAACACATAAATTCAATATATGACAAATACATCTCACATGAAAAAATCTACCACTAATTGAGGGGTTGCAAATATTAATAAGACTTTCTAAACTAGCCGTATTAGCACTAGCATTATCAAATGAGATTGTAAAAATCTTTGTAACTAAACCATATTCTTGCAAAATAGTACTAATTTTATGAGCAATATTAACGGCGGTATGAGGAACATCAAATGACCTATAAGTAATTAATCTTTTTTGTATATTCCATGAACTATCAATCCAATGACAAGTAATACCCATATAATCCGCTTTTTGCCAAAAATTGCTCCAAATATCCGAACATATAGACACTTTATGAGGTAATTGTTGCAAAATTTATTTTAAAAGCAAACCATACTCTTTAACAACTTTAGCAACACCAAGTTTACATTTATTACGATGCAAAGGTGGGGCTTGAGGATTTAAAGTGAGATTAACCCAATCTTGAAAAAAAATATTATCGGCAAAGTTAAATGGCAAATGTTTGGTGCACATAAGTTTAAGGTATAATCTCAAATAATTAGATTCATCAAATTTAAAAAGAGTGTTACCCGACGCCGATGAACCTTCTCCTCCGGAAGACTCCGTGAACCCTCGTCCTATTTGTGTTTGACCGGTTGAGATGCCAATCTTGTTCGGATGCTTCGAGTTGATGTGCTTGATGAACGTTCCATATCCTCTGCTATGCTTGAATTCATACTTCGTGCCACAATAGTTGCAAATAACTTTGAATTCATTCGAATTCTCAATCACCTCCTTCTTGAAATGAATGGAAAATATATCGGAACGTAACACTTGTGGGGAACTTCGAGTTGATCATCCGCCTCCGCTAGAGCCTCTGGCTCCATCTTCGGTACCTGTACCACCTGAGGTTGGTTGGCTTCCACTCGCCCTTTGTTGTGATTGACCTTGAGTATTATCATTGTTGTCGTCGGAGGGGAAATCATCTCCAAGTATCTCTCTAAAATTCAAGTTGAACAAACGAGGGGATATTTCTTCATCAAAAGGAATATTTTCAAGTTCAACATCTTCTAGAGTTGGTAGAAGTTGACGTTGAGGTGGTGGAGGACAATTTAAGGTGTTTGATATGGATTTTCCTCTTGAAGAAGAAGGTGAGGTACCGGATGAAGAAGAATCTCTTCTAGACATTTTTTTTTTGAGATTGAAAAAAGGATGAATATATATGATTTATAAACTAAAACTAAAAGACTATAAGTATACTAATTAGTAGTATATGTGGGAAAGGATAGAAAATGATAATGAGAGAATTGAAATGAAAGTGATAATGAGATAATTGAAATAAAAGACTACAACTATTTTTTTTTTGAGTTTGATATATATGAACTAAAAAAAGAAACTTGAGAGTTGAGAACTTGAATTGAGAAAGTGTATTGTGTAGAGTAGAAGTAGAATCAACTATCAAGAATTTAGAATAGAAGAAGTAGTGTAGAAGTAGTAGAAGTAGAGTATAGATTGAATGTTGTGTGCACAAATTGATCACACTTGGGGGTATTTATAGAGGATTGGAATTGATCTCATCCATCTATTTCAAATTTTGAACACAAAAAAAATCTCAGCCGTTGAATTTAAAAAAAAAAATCCCGCGGAACCGCCGGTTTACACCGGGACTGCCGGTTCCAATATCAATCTCAGCCGTTGATCTTCAACGGCCACACAATCTCGGCCGCACATTTGAATTTCAAAATTCAAAATTTTCCACTCGGACCGCCTGATCCGCCGGTTTGAACCGGCTAACCGTGAACCGGTGGTTTACCCGCCTGAACTGCCGATTTAACAGCCCAACAGTCATTTTTTTTGGCTGTCGGATCTCCAACGCATAGACGATCTTGGCCGTTCAAAAAAATAAAAATAGAAAAATCGAGGAACCGGCAGTTTGAACCGTGAACCGGCGAACCGGCGGTTCCGGTTCGAGAGTAGTAGTAACCGAAACCAAACCGTGTTCTACCAGTTTCGGTTCATTTTTCCCCGGTTCTGAAACCGGCGGTTCCGGTTCCAGTTAAAACCGCCGGTTCAACAGTTCGAACCGGCGGTTCCGGTTAATTGGTGCATGTCTTTTAATACGAAGATCGCAATAAGAAGAGTGTACTTCATAAAACAACTCTATTGCATCTAAAACAACTGCGGCTAGCAATAGCATCGGAAATACATAGATACCAGAAAAAGAATGTGATCTTTCAAAAATCAATTAATCCTTTAATATCCGTTGCCTATTGATGCTAATAGCAAAATAACCGAATGTCATCAATAAACTATGGATACTAACAATAGCATCATAAATATTTGATACAAAATTAAAAACTGTGTCTATAAATATAACATTAATAAAATCAATAACATCTATAAATTTTGATACAACAAAAAGCATCAAAATATTTTGATAACAAAGGAGAATTTATATTTATGTATACATTAATATAAAAAATATGGTGAAACTAAAAATTAAATTGGTATCAATTAAAAATATATGATCCTAAAATAAATATAATATCAAAAGAGAATTGACGCTAAAAATAAGTTAGTATCATTAAAACATTATTTGATACTAATTATACTGGTCTTTTAAAATTGGTATATGAGCGAGTTTTATAGATACAAATGACCATTTTTAATATCGGATGTTTAACTGATTCAAAAATTTCTGATGCTAAAATCAATTTTTTTAGTAGTGTAGATGTTTCTATTGGTGAATTAAAAAGTTGATTTGAGCAATTGCAAGCATATATTAATGGTATTTTTGGGTTCATATTTAATTCAGAAATTTTAAAAATTTTAAATAATGATTAATTGAAAAAAAGTTCTCAGAATCTCAGAAAACATTTTAGACAAAGTCTCTTGTGAGACGCTACTTTCATGAGACGGTTTGTGAGACGTGTTAAAGTATGTCGATTATTTAAATAAAGTATGTTTAATGGTTGTTAATGTATGTTTTTTAAAGTATGTTGGATTATGTATTAAAGTATGATGTTAGTGTGTTATAATTTGATTTATTATCGACATATATACTTTAACCACAAATAAGCACACTTTAACCACAAATAAGCATACTTTAGTGACGGGTTGACCCGTCTCACCAATAACCCGTCTCACAAGAGACTAACTCAACATTTTAATGCATGACAATTCTATAAATATCCATGTTCTTTATTTTCTGAATTAAAACTATTATACAAACAACTTTATTAATAGAAAAAAAAAAAAAGACAACACTTATAAATGCTTTGGGTTTTTATACCTGTGACTACTGCAAAAAGAAACTTTTCTCAAGTTATTAGAAACTTACTTTGGTTCAACTATATCACAAGAAAGATAAAACGAATTAACAATTTTATGTGTTAGAAATAAATATGCTTTATATATATTTTTTTGTCCATTAACTTTCCCTTATTTTGAATTTGGTTCACCGATTTACCACTTTTTGAAATTAGCTAGTCCATTATGTTTACAAAATTTGACAAATTCGTTCTCTGATCGGCTATAGGGGGTTACTCACCCGGTTGATGACTTGATGCTGATGTGGAATTTTTCTTAATTCAGCGAATTACGTGGCTTTCAACGCGGAATAAAAGTTTAAAAATCGAAGTTATTCTCACCGAAAGAAATCAAAAGCCCCAAATCGAAATCGAAATTAGAAAGAGGGTGCCCTAACTCCATTTCATTTCCTTCTGTCAATTCGTAATCAATGTCTAAGGGTATGTCATCCATAAACTCATCGTTTACATCAAGAGAGTTAGGGTTTAAGCGTTGCAATTGTGGAACAAATGCGAAATTGCAAACTTCTTGGACTGATGCGAATCCGAGTCGTCGATTCTACGGGTATCAAGCATGGCATGTAAGTTTATTAATTCAATACGAACTTGTTCCATTGTGTTAATGTCATGGTCGGCGTCCCATTTATAAAAGACATACCCCTAAGTATTGTAGATAGCCGTGAAGGGGTGTTCTTATTTGTGATGATGTTGAGAAATCTTAAATGCCATAATGCTGATCATTGTTTATTCGCAGGGCCGACCCATTAGTTTGGGGGGCCCGGTGCAAATTTATTTAAGGCCTTTTATTTATATATACAATGTACTCCCTCCGGCAAGGTATACATTTTGTTATTTTTTACGTTCGCACCAAAAATATATATTTTTATTTTTAAACACATAAGACCCACACACTTCACAAATACAATTAATATATGGGATCCACACACACCACTAATACAACTACTCACTATACGTTAAATAATATTAATAAAATCATACTATGAATATAAATATGCTATTAAATATGTTGTGCATGCAATAATAAGAGACGTCATATTATTATACGTAATATAGCTTATTAAATTAAAAAAGTTTAATATTTATTAAAAAATATAAGTATATGAAACTAACTATTAATAATCTTTCTTTTTAGATATAGATTTTTTTAGAACGTATTATTTAGTTATTAATCAACTTAATAAAGAGGAAAGAATTAAAAAAAAGTTTATAAATGAAAAAAATATTAATTACAATCATATAATTTTATATGATATTTATTAATATGGATTTGATATAGAATGAAAAAAAAATCTATATATAATATTAATTAATACTCCTTCCCTCCCATAGAAGTTGACACACTTTCCTTTTTGGTTTGTTCCACTAAAGTTAACACATTTCATTTTTAATACATGGATTCACACAAAAAATAATTAATCTATTCTCATGGACCCCACATATCACCTCTAATACAACTACCCACTACACATTAAATATTATTTCTCTCATTTCACTTTACTCCACTTTACATTAAATTATTATACTCCTTAATCTCCGTACAAAAAAAATTATACCAACTTCTATGGGCAGATTAGCCGGCAGATTACTATTAATGCATGTTACTAAGTTTAGACGGATAAATTAATAAGAAGATTAGATAGATTAATATTTTATAATAAAAATAAAAATAAGCAGATTAGATAGATTAATATATTTTTGTTAAAATAGTTGATGCACATTTACTAGAGATTACTTAGTGACTAAGATAACAGATTACTTAGTAACTAAGATAACATATTACTTAGTAACTAAGAATACTTAGTAATTAAGATAAAAGATTACTTAGTAACTAAGAATACATAGTAATTAAGATAAAAGATTACTTAGTAACTAAGAATACTTAGTAACTAAGCATTATTCCCTATAAATAGGTCATTGTATCATACATTGTAATGTGTGTGTGAGGAGTAACTAATTAAACTCCCATCTACAAAATGAGATGCCTCACATCACCGCCCCACTTATCTATCCTATGTCTACTCCCATTATCATTCTATTCTTTTTTTTAAAAAAAAAATCCAATATGGTATCAGAGCTCGGTTGGATTAATAACTGGGCTTAAAAATAAGCTTTCGCAAACTACTATCCAAACCATTCCAAAAGCTTCCAAAAATGTCCTCTCTATCCAATACCTATGAAATCCGATCCCAACCTTCACAGACATAGGCTACAGTGTTGAGCCATCAAAATGAAGACATACTTCATGTCTCAAGGTCATTTGGGAACAGACAAAGGCTACAGCGTTTGAGCCATCAAAATGAAGAGACCGTTGATAAAGGATACGATATCCCAACGGTCACAATATCTTTGTCTAATATAGACAAATGAAACTAAACAAAAACATGTCCCAACGGACAAAACATCTTTGTCTAATATAGACAAAGAAAACTAAACAAAAAGAGGAGAAGGACAACTTGACGATCTACATACAACAGGTGGCTCTGGCAGAATTACTATTTTCCAGGATCAGTGGAGCAAAGACATCCAAAGAAGCCTGAGATATACTAAAAGAGGAGTATGACAAGTGGATGCAACAACAAGATGAAGAAACTGGGCAACAGAGACCTAGTGAAATACGAAGAAACTGGGCAACAGAGACCTGGTAAAAGATCAAGAAACTGGGCAACAGAGACCTGGTGAAAGTTGAAGAAAAAAGGCTCAAATAGCCAACAATACAAAAGCTCTACCAAGATCAAGGTTCGAGATACTACGAGAAAAGCTCGGATCATCCAAATGCGCATCAAGGGGGAGTGTTAAAATAGTTGATTCACATTTACTAGAGATTACTTAGTGACTAAGATAACAGATTACTTAGTAACTAAGATAACATATTACTTAGTAACTAAGAATACTTAGTAATTAAGATAAAAGATTACTTAGTAACTAAGAATACATAGTAATTAAGATAAAAGATTACTTAGTAACTAAGAATACTTAGTAACTAAGATATAAGATTATTTAGTAACTATGAATACTTAGTAACTAAGCATTATCCCCTATAAATAGGTCATTGTATCATACATAGTAATGTGTGTGTGAGGAGTAACTAATTAAACTCCCATCTACAAAATGGGATGCCTCACATCACCGCCCCACTTTTCTATTGCACCAAATCAAAAGCTTCCAAAAATGTCCTCTCTACAAAAGCTCTACCAAGATCAAGGTTCGAGATACTACGAGAAAAGCTCGGATCATCCAAATGCGCATCAAGGGGGAGTGTTAAAATAGTTGATGCACATTTACTAGAGATTACTTAGTAACTAAGATAACATATTACTTAGTAACTAAGAATACTTAGTAATTAAGATAAAAGATTACTTAGTAACTAAGAATACATAGTAATTAAGATAAAAAATTACTTAGTAACTAAGAATACTTAGTAACTAAGCATTATTCCCTATAAATAGGTCATTGTATCATACATTGTAAAGTGTGTGTGAGGAGTAACTAATTAAACTCCCATCTACAAAATGGGATGCCTCAAAAAAAAAATGTGTGTGTGAAGAGTAACTAATTAAACTCCCATCTACAAAATGGGATGCCTCACATCACCGCCCCACTTATCTATCCTATGTCTACTCCCATTATCATTCTATTCTTTTTTTATAAAAATCCAATATGGTATCAGAACCCGGTTGGTTCATTAACTGGGTTCAAACTAAGCTTCCGCATATTACTACCCAAACCAAAGCCTCCAAAAATGTCCTCTCTATTCAATACCTATAAAAACCAATCCCAACCTTCACAGACAAAGGCTACAACGTTGAGCCATCAAATGAAGACATACTTCATGTCTCAAGGTCATTTGGGAGACTGTTGATAAAGGATACGATGTCCCAATGGTCACAATATCTTTATCTAATACAGACAAAGGAAACTAAATAAAAACATGTCTCAACGGACAAAACATCTTTGTCTAATATAGACAAAGAGAACTAAACAAAAGAGGAGAAGGACAACTTGGCGATCTACATACAACAGGTGGCTGTGGCAGAATCACTATTTTCCAGGATCAGTGGAGCAAAGACATCCAAAGAAGCCTGAGATATACTAAAAGAGGAGTATGACAAGTTGAAGAAACTGGGCAACAGAGACCTGGTGAAATATGAAGAAACTGGGCAACAGAGACCTGATGGAAGATGAAGAAACTGAGCAACAGAGACCTGGTGAAAGATGAAGAAACTGGGCAACAGAGACCTAGTGAAAGACGAAGAAACTGGGCAACAGAGACCTGGTGAAATATGAAGAAATTGGGCAACAGAGACCTAGTAAAAGACGAAGAAACTGGGCAACAGAGACCTGGTAAAAGATCAAAAAACTGGGCAACAGAGACCTGGTGAAAGTTTAAGAAAAAAGGCTCAAATAGCCAACAATACAAAAGCTCTACCAAGATCAAGGTTCGAGATACTATGAGAAAAGCTCGGATCATCCAAATGCGCATCAAGGGGGAGTGTTAAAATAGTTGATGCATATTTACTAGAGATTACTTAGTAACTAAGATAACATATTACTTAGTAACTAAGAATACTTAGTAATTAAGATAAAAGATTACTTAGTAACTAAGAATACATAGTAATTAAGATAAAAGATTACTTAGTAACTAAGAATACTTAGTAACTAAGTATTATTCCCTATAAATAGGTCATTGTATCATACATTGTAAAGTGTGTGTGAGGAGTAACTAATTAAACTCTCATCTACAAAATGGGATGCCTCACATCACCGCCCCACTTATCTATCCTATGTCTACTCCCATTATCATTCTATTCTTTTTTTTTAAAAAAAATCCAATATGGTATCAGAGCTCGGTTGGATTAATAACTGGGCGTAAAAATAAGCTTTTGCAAACTACTATCCAAACCATTCCAAAAGCTTCCAAAAATGTCCTCTCTATCCAATACCTATGAAATCCGATCCCAACCTTCACAGACATAGGCTACAGTGTTGAGTCATCAAAATGAAGACATACTTCATATCTCAAGGTCATTTGGGAACAGACAAAGGCTACAGCGTTTGAACCATCAAAATGAAGAGACCTAATAAAAAGATGTTTTGTCCGTTGAGACATGTTTTTGTTTAGTTTCCTTTGTCTATATTAGACAAAGATATTGTGACCGTTGGGACATCGTATCCTTTATCAACAGTCTCCCAAATGACCTTGAGACATGAAGTATGTCTTCATTTGATGGCTCAATGCTGTAGCCTTTGTCTGTGAAGGTTGGGATCGGATTTCATAGGTATTGGATAGAGAGGACATTTTTGGAGACTTTGGTTTTGGTAGTAATATGCGGAAGCTTATTTTGAACCCAGTTATTGATCCAACCGGGTCTCTGTTGCCCAGTTTCTTCGTCTTTCACTAGGTTTCTGTTGCCCAGTTTTTTGATTTTCCACCAGGTCTCTGTTGCCTAAACCCTGATAAAAAAGTAAACACTGATAAATTAGTAAGAAGATTAAAAGAAAACAAAAAGTGTTCCGTAGGCCACAGGGTTCGATCCCGCAATACAAATTCCCTGTTCCCCACCTGTTCCATCTCGTGTTTCACGGATGGGGGTGGGGGACAAGTATCCCATTCCACATACACTTGTCCCCACCCTATCCCGTGAAATACGAGATGGAATAGGTGGGGGAACAGGTGATCCCACACCTCGATCCCGTGCACTGTCAGATGGAAAAGTGGCGTTACCAACCGAACTACTCAACAATACTAATAGTGTTTCAAGTTTAATATATAAAATTAAATATATATATATATATATATATATATATATATATATATATATATATATATATATATATGACATAACTGCAGTCAATTCAGTCGGAAATTTGCAGCAAAAGTGGTGTGGAAGAGGAACAACTGGATAATGGGAATGAAAACCTGCGAGAAGAGAAGCCACCATGTCTCTTCCCGGCGGCCCTTCTACAACAGGAGTTTCCCAAAAAACAACACAAGTTAGTGTGAATCAACCATTAAGACCAGGCATGTCACAGGAGGAGTTACAAGAATATTTTTCTCAAACTTTCCCGACCACTAGAGTACGAAAGATGTCTTTGTATGGTTGAGAAGATTTGGCAGGATTGTGGACATCTACATTGCTAAAGGGAGAACGAAAGTTGGTCGCAGGTTTGGTTTCGCCAGCTTTATCGGAGTTGAGGATTGTAGCAAACTAGTCTCTCTCATTGAGAGCATCTGGATAGGAACACACAAGATTATTGCCAACGTGGCAAGATTCTCGGCAGAGGGAACCAAGCATCGACACAGCCCATCTTCTAAACCTGCATCTTTCGTGTCGAAAATGTATGACAAGGATAGGAGCTTTGCAGAAGTCGCTAGAGGATGTCACAGAGTTGATAGTCTCCCCAGTAAAAGTGGCGTAACACATAAGCCTTGGGTTGAACTAAGTCCATCAGATGAAGACATGAAATGGGCAGATAAGTGCCTTATTGGAGTGTGCAAGGAGTCAGTGACACTGGATGATGTTTCAGAAGGTTTCAACCAAGGACTCACTTTATCCCGTTTGATACAACTTCAATCTTGATTCAAACGGAGGAAGTGAAAACTAAGGTAAAAGTGTTGGAGGAAGATAAAAGCTGGCTAGATCAATGGCTTATCTCGATTCGTCCATGGAACAAGTTAGATTCTGTCAAGAACAGAACGGTGTGGGTATCAGTGATAGGGATGCCTTTTCAAGTGTGGAATCGTGAGTCGTTTGAAATGGTAGTTAATCAATGGGGGACGGTTCTAGAGATTGATAGACACACACTCAAGAAGACGAGATTAAATTAAAATAGCTACATCCACGATGACGATTATTCGATCCTCTGTCAACGTTAAGGTTAACGGTGACTCTTTTATCGTTCATATTCTCGAAGAGATGGGTCAAGAAAGCTTCCTCCAGAAAGTTTCGGTGGATTGGTCTTCTGAATCAGAGGTGGCATCATCCAAATATGCTCCATCTTCTGACTCAAGAGTTTGATTCCTTTTCATCCAGCTTCAACGTTGATCAGCAACGGCACTCTTCTCAGATTATCTCTGACAACGAGTCCGACGTAGATGCATTCAGAGCAGAAGGAAGGTCGCATGTCTCTTCTCGGCGAAAATGATGATCTTTTCAGTCACGCGGCTGACAATATTAATGAGTTGGAGGCTTCCAAGGTGAATCAGGGCGGCGTAGTCACTCTCCCCGAAACGAGTATAGGTAACACTAGTAATGAGGTCAGTGCTGTCACGCTCCCCGATACAAGTACTGTTAACACTATTGGGCCCCACCACGTGAACATTTCAATTCAAATTGACAATGGCAGCAAAGCAGAAGAGGGAGATTTAACTTATTATCAACTGGGCCAGGTAAACTTATTGAAACCCCTAAAGTATTCAAGCCCATTTATTAGCCCAGTGGAAATTTTGGGCCCAAATATTAATCAGCCATCTCAAGATTCGGATCCTTTTGGGTTAGGCCCATTGATATGCAAAGAATTTTCTCCCCCAAGCGCAAAGCAGTCCGTGAATAAATCAGAAAGGAATCTTCCGTCTAATTGTGAGGAGCAGAAATTTCTTACCAAGGACAAAGAAAGGAAAAATGGGTCATCCAAAGGAAGAAGTAATAAAGCAAATTTCTGTAAAAAATTCATCAGCCTGATGGGAGGAGTGAAGAAGAAGAGGAATGAAGCTACAAAGAGAGGCAACTCTATGGTATCCACCAACTGATAGTGAGATTCAAAGATGTAATAAAGCATATTGGAGAAGAAGCACGAGTGAAGAGGCTTTGGCAGTATGGGAGGTAAGCAATCAACTGGGTTTTTTTGAACCAAATTCAAAAGTTGAAGTGGTGGAAAAATTAAATGAATTGGAAAAGAGAGATAGAAAGGCCCTTCTATTGGGTGCCACTGTCGGCAAAGGAGATGGAGGTGAAGGGGAAGGGGAGAAATTGAATCAATAATGAATATATTAAGTTTCAATGCTAGAGGCATAGGAGGGAGAAATAAAAAAACTCATAATTAGGAAGCTGATAGTGAAAGAAAAGGTGGATTTCGTGTGCATACAAGAAACGAAGATGGAGCTTATTGATAAAAGAACTTGCACTGAGATTTGGGGAATTGGTGATTTTGATTGGTTATTCAGTGGATCCAAAGGTAATTCTGGAGGCTTATTGTGTATTTGGAATTCCTTGAAATTTCAAAAAACATCTTTGTGGAATGAAGATGGGGTTTTAGGAGTGAGTGGAATTTGGATTCCTAAAAATACAGAGATAAACATTGCAAACGTTTATGCACCTTGTCATCCAGAAAAAAGAAAGCTGTTATGGAAGCAAATAGCTGAAAATATCAAAGCGATTTCGAATGAAAAATGGTGTGTTTGTGGTGATTTTAATGCAGTCTTACATGAGTCTGAGAGACAAGGAAAACATAATCATATGTATAAAAAAGATATGGACAATTTTCGTGAATTTACTTCGGAGGCAAACCTCATGGATCTCCCCCTCCTCCGTCGTAGATTCACATGGTACAGAAGTAAAGATAGCACGTGCAGCAGACTGGATAGATTTTTAATTTCTCCAGGATGGTTATCAGAGTGACCGAACTCCAAGCAATCTGGGCTTAAAAGATCCATATCAGACCATGCTCCTACCCTGCTCACCATGGATTCCCCCATTAATTGGGGTCCAAAACCATTCAAAATTATCAATTGGTGGCTGAATAAAGACAGCTTCAAGAATTTAATTACATCAGAGTGGCCGTCTATGGATGCTAAAGGATGCGGATGTTTTGTTATCAAGAAGAAATTGAAGCTGTTGAAAGATAAAATCAAAGTATGGAAATCAAGTCATGCAAAGAGGTCAGACAAAGAGATTGATGATGCCAAGGAAAAAAATCTATTCCTTAGACAGAAAAAAAAAGCAGGCGAATGGTCCACTACAGATCAGGAGCAGTATGTAGAAGCTTGTTGCGTCATTGAAGAAGGTTTGAGAAAATCCGACATATTGAGTTTTCAAAGATCAAGATCGAGATGGCTTCGAGAGGGGAATTCAAACTCTAAGTTCTTCCATGCTTGTGTCAACAGTGGTAACAAATTATCAGAAATTAAAGGTCTTTACTTCAATGCGAAATGGGTGGATGAAGTGGAAGATCTGAAAAGTTTCATCTTTTCTTTCTTTAAGAAGAAGTTTGTAGAACATGAGAAACTGGATCTTAAGATTAAAGGCATTCCAACTTCAAACATCAGTGAGCCAGTTAATGCTGTTCTCGTTGCTCCATTTATTAAAATGAAATTAGAAAAGCTGTTTAGGGATGTGGAAGGAACAAAAGCCCAGTCCTGATGGATTTAATTTCTATTTCTTTCACCAGTTTTGGGAGATTATGGAAGAGAACTTCTACAGATTTTTCTCAGAATTTCATGAGCATGCTAAACTCGTAAAGGGAGCTAATCCATCATTCATCACGCTAATAGTAAAGGAAAATAGGTGAGGATAAAATTAGAAAAAATGTTAACACTTGCTAAGCCACTTTTAATATATTATGATATATAATATTATTATTAAATGGGTATTTTTCGGGTCGGATATGGGTAAATATAAGGAAATCCGTATCCTACCCTTACCCGCATAGTTCTCTTTCGGGTTCGGGTACTACCCGACCCGTTACCAGATTTTACCTGATTTTTTTATACCCGTTATGCTGGTACCCGTCGGGTGACCCGACCCGACTGTTAAAATTATTATCCCTAAGTGTGGGTCACATGGAGATATATTAATTATTTTGTATGAGTCTCATTTACTAAAAAAAGAAATACACCTCTTGTATTGGGACGGACAAAAATAGCAAAATGCACCTTTTGTTGTGGGACGGAGTGAGTATGTGATAAATTCAAATCCTGAATTTATAGTTTTATATATTTCAAGCTCTAATTGATAAAAAAAATAATTTAGACCGAATTAATAATTAATTTATTTTTCAACTTTACATAGAATAAAACTCCGTTTTAGAGTTCATTCATTGTGTGGTGGCTGATACTATTTGGAGGCACATTTATCTACGGCTTAACATCACATATACGGCTAAAAACACATTATTTGAATATTTTCTCCATCACAATAAAATGATAGATTTGAATAAAAAGAGCATCTGGGAACTGATCTGGCACGGCGTTATTTGGCAGATTTAGAAGGAAAGAAACGATAAAGTATTCAATGGTGTGAGAGTTGAAAGTGAAGATATAGTGATGAAGGCAAAAATTAATACACGGCTTTGGATCAAACACAAGGACAGTAAAAAAAAAGAGATATACATTTAGTGAATGGTTAATGAGAGAACCTCGAATTGGCATATAAAGATAGGAAGGAGATTTTTAATTGATTTTTAATTTTAATCTTTTAGTGCTATATACTTTCTCATTTGAATGAGCACATCTTATGCTCTACTCTCTTTTAATAAAACGTTACTTTTTCAAAAAAAAAAAAAATGGTTTGTGTATAAAAGTGATGGTTTTATTTGCTAAATTCTAAAAAAGGCTGATATTTGCACCCGATATTACTAATCGCACCCCAATTACTTAATGTACCACGAAATAATAAAATAGAAAATATATTCATTACTAAACACATTCCATTTATCACATTTCTACCCTTTAATTTAAACATTATCTAAAATCTTTTAATTTAAACATTATCTAAAATTCATGTGCAGCTTCCGATATCTCCAAGTTGCAGAAGATCCCCCATCAACGGATCAAGAAATACGATTACAAATAGCCAATGCACTTCGATATCTGGAAGAGAACTTTGTAGAAATCATAGAACAAACCCTTGATGGCGGTGCAGGTTTGAGGTTACAGAGCTCGTCGATGGCGTGTTCATCCCATTTTCGATCGGTGGTTTCTCGGCGGCGGAAATCATCCCATCCGGCTTCCTCGGAGCCTATTGCAGAAACACACAGTTCGACGGCCTCCATTGATGGCGCCGACGATGGGGAGGGTTTTCGAGTTCAGCAAAGAGGGGCTAGCCAAGTTCAAAGCCAAGGCCAATCGCGAAATCGGCTAAACGGATAAAATATTTCATCTGCAAGCTCTCTACGCACTCGGCACTTCTATGGCGGAGCTATACGTACAGGCGGCGGTGCCTCCCCAATCAAAAAGATGACTATTCCTTATTCATCATGTCGATGGGTTCAAAGGGGAGCAAACAGATGGAGATTAGTGAAAGTGGTTAAAGATTGGATGGAGAACCGCATACGTCGGCCCCAAGACAGAGTACTGGAATCTGTTGGAGTTTAAATTCATGAGTGAATGTTGCAAAATTTTATGTATTTAAATTATATTTTCTTGAAGTTAGATGTTATCCTTTTAATGGTATTGAACTTGTGTGCAACTTTATAAACCATATATCTCTGTTCACAGCAAAAAGATCAGTTAATTACTGTTTCTTCTTCTTGGAAGAATGTTGGGTTGCTGCACTGCACCAATTCAAGTATTTCTGCAAACACATTAAGAATGAGTTGTTCGGGCATAACAATCGAATAGAATGAGTTTGTTATTCTGTTCGGGTATAGCAATAGAACAGAATGAGTTTGTTATATTTTCTCACATATAAGGGTAGTTACATTTTCTCACATATACATATTTTAAATCTATAAATTAATGGGGTTCGTTTAGTAAATTCGGGGTACAAATAGTCACTCCCTTCTAAAAATTGGAACTAAATTGGAATTGAAATAATTGTGGAGATTTTTAGCGCAATTAATCTAAAATAAATTAATCTCATAGAATATTTGGTCCACATAAAAAAATTGGCTAATTATAATGTGTACCCAAAGATAGGGTCCACCTACTTTAAAAAACGTATACAAATATAAATAAAAACATATACAATTATGAACAAAAATGTATACAATTTAATTGTTAGTTTTTAATGAAAAATTGAGTGTAAAAAATATACAATTATTAAAAAACATGTATACACTATTGAATAAAAAATTATATACAAATGGATGCTAGTTTTTTTAATGAAAAACTTTGTGTGAAAAAAGTATATAATTATTAAGAAACACGTATACAAAATAAAATAACATATATACAAAATAGAATAAAAAGTTATACACATATGAGTGCACCTAATATCAATTCAAAAAAATTTGATATGTTTCTTGCAAAAAAAAGTTAAGTTTTTAGAAAGTACATATCTTAAATCAAGAAAAATAAAATAATCTCATAGAATATTTGGTCCGCATAAAAAAAAAGTTTTGATATGTTTTCACATGATTTAGTGGAACTTGAATTCCTTATTCCACTCTCCATATTATATTGGCTTTTTTTGGAAGGAAAAAAATAAATATTATTAGGAGTACAAGAAGTACTCAATTGATCATAAGTTATAGGTTTACAAAACAACAAAACGCCAATAACTGTGAAGAGAGACCCCCAATTATTTACAACACATTCTGGGGTTGTTACACCAATCTAAAAATGATAAAGCACTATTATAATGTGTATAGAAAATGCACCATGATATGATTCCAATTTCCTCAAACGTCTTTTCCGGATTGGTTTTCTTGTTTTCAAACATTTTCTTGTTCCTGTCATTCCAAATGAACCAAGCTGCACAACACCAAATGCATTCAATAATGTATTTTTTCGTTTCGTATCTAACACGCCAGAATATTGTAGGAAAGGCATCATTGGATCAGAGGCACAAGGCATGGGAGACTTTAACCAAGAGTAGCAAAGACACACCAAACTTGATAGGAAAAGTTGCATTCAAAGAACAGATGCGTCATCGTTTCTTCATGATTGCCACAAAAGCTGCAAGAGATGTCATCTCCATCTTTCAAAACATTAAGCGCGGATATAGTAGGAAGCCGATGTCTAAGAATTTTTCAGGCATGCCCCAAAAATTTCGTAGGAGTTAATTTATTTCAAATCCTAGATAGAGCTTTGCAAGTATCTTCACCAATGTTCCAGGAAACCGAGACTTGAGCTACTTGGCATTGATTATTTGGGTTATTAAAAATTTCATTATTATAAGACTTTAAATTCACCCAAAGATGATGGCTAGTCTTTATAATTCATGAATATGAATGTGATAAATTGATAATTAATATAATATGACAAGTTGTTTTGTATATCCAAAGATGACAAAATAGTTTTAATGGATATATTTAATTATCAAATTATGTTAAATTTGCAAGCATCATTATGATTATGATTGTATATTGTATCGTCTAAAGGAGGACTTCGATATACATGTATTGCCTTCGATCCTGAATCTGTTATTAAATTACTCAAGGTATTTATGGAATAAATTATATTATTCTTATTTTTAAAATACCTATATTCATTAGTCTCTACTCGCATGCTGCGTCTATTCCATTATAAAATGGATTAAAGTAATTTAAATAGTGTGAATAAATCTAATTTCACTAAAGTGTTTTGGATTTTATTTGTCTCTTCAAGATAAATTACTCATTTGTTTGTACTAGCAATAAAGATAAATAATCTAACTATAATGTTTGGGTTAGATCAAACAGACTGAGCTAATGTTTATGCGAATGAATGTGGCTAAAAAATTAAGTCCATCATACCTAAAGTTAAGAGTGTCAAGGAACTTATGAAATTAGTGAGAAATCGTTCATAAATTACTAATAAATCTCTTAATGGAACACTAATGGCTACTTTGACCACCATAAAGTTTGATGGTTTACCTGAACTTATCATTAAAGATAACAAATATTGCAGCAAGACTTAAGCCTTCTATAATGAATGTGATAGAAAACTTATTAGTGTAGTTTACAAACTTACTACCTTCTAAGTATGACTTATTCCTAATGAATCATAACACCATGTAAGACAAATGGAATGTGAATTAAATTCACGTAATGCTGAAATTAATGTTGGTTCAAAAGGAAACAAGGTTTAAGAAAGAATTTAAAAATTAAACATTATGTTCGTATAAAAACAATGAAGTTGAAACTAAACGTGACATTAATGTTTGGAGTATGTCTCTAAAAGAATGATTCCTTTCACATATCTTTCTTAAAATTAATTAATACTACAATAGTGGAAATAATTTAACATATCCAAACATATTCAAAATCAAATATGTAATTGATTTTACACGAAAGTCTCCATAGAAATTCTTTAGAATATGTAAATTATTAATAGATGAAAAATCATGAGATCCAAACCATGCTCTGATACCACATGTAAGCATAAATTCAACATAAACAACTAATTCATTAATTGACATGGATCTTAGATCTTCATGATTTTCACATCTTATACGATGATGAGAAGACTTACCTCATATCTTATACGATGATGAGAAGACTTACCTTGATACGGATATGTTCCTGCTAATTTACGCAGGGAACTGGTTCCTCTCTCTCCACCCATTTTCTTCAGGGCACAGTACGCAAAACTTTAAGTGATAGAGAATTCATAAAACTGTGTCTCTTTTATAGGTGGAGAGAGGAACAGATTGGATAATAAATCTTTATCAAATTACATTCTATCAATGTGATTGTTATCCATAAATATAAATGACCTTATTTATCTCATATATATTATTTATTTAAACCATATCTTGATTTAATATATTTGATTATAATAAATATCTTATATATTTAATTATTAATGACACTAGGCCATAATAATCTTACAATTAATTCCCAATTTCCACAATTCAAAACATGCATGTTACCCCAAAGTTCGTTTCACCATGGACAACTCAACCCAAAACATGCCCCCAAATAGAGTAGAACCAAATCAAAACATGTTATGTTGAATTCGCATCACTTGAATGCGAAAGCTCTGGTCGCCATCTCAGTTGGAAGCGAACCGTTTTCTTATTTTCGAACACAGATAAATTGTCTAAGAATGTCTTACAAGACAGAGGCAGCCACGCCGCTACACTCTCCATAAAAAGCTGTACGTTCACTTCCTCGAGATCCTGTAGAACAAACACATCTTGCTTCGTCATCGAGCAACTCTCTCTACTCATTGCTGGTGCAAGTCTCTTGCAAAGACATTGTACCAAATCTTTGTGGCAGCGATGCCATTCTTCCATGTTTCCATACTTGAAAAAATCCAGAGTTACGAACTTAGGGTGACAACTCCGAAACAAACGATCCATAAGGGCACAACAAATAGTGGATAGTACATACATTTTCAAATTCTCCACCACAGATTAGGCAACCGCACTAAATCCATATCTTTGTAAGCAATTTTACAGAGAAAGAGTAATTCTTGACAAGCTCAGACGTGTTAGCAGTTCATTCAAAATGCAGAAAAATCTTAGTGTAGTTGGCCAAATTCATGTTATTTGCTATTATATGATAATTTAGCAAATTTTTTTATGTTTACTCTTCTAAGAGTGGTCAAATCATGATTACCAAAATTGTATCTTGATTTCAATTAATTTTTAAAATAATAAATTAATGATGCACTTAAAGTAAGTATGTGAAATCTTGCTTATGATAAACAATTTGAAATCAATAATTCTTGATCACGAATTACGATGCCATGAATTATTAGTTGAATGAGTAAATATCGTGATTAAAAGATTGCAATATAATTTTATGGCAATTATGCAGTGGTATGATTTTCCACGTTTAAACTGTTAAAGTAATTTAATGGGTTAATTGTATAAAAAATACTCACCTTTACCTTAGTTGCAATTTAATCCAAACTTTTAGAATTTGGCAAAGATAATCACAACCTTTTACTCCCTCCGTCCCAGAGATATTGACACACTTTTCTTTTTGGGTTGTCCCACAGAAATTGACAAATTTCCTTTTTAAGAACATGGGACCCACACAAAAATAATTTATTTATTTACATGGACCCACACACACATCACACTCACCACTAATACAACTACCCACTACACATTAAATATTATTTCTCTCACTTCACTTTACATTAAATTATTATACTCCTTAATCACCGTGCTCAAAAAAAATGTGTCAATACTTCCGGGACAGAGGGAGTAGTTGCTTTGCGAATCGCACCTACTGGCAGCATCCTGTTGCCCGAATGAATGATGTGGCATTTTTTTTAATGTAAATAAAATTTAATTTTGTCTGTTATTAAAATACATTTGACTCTCTCTACCTCGGCATCTCCAGAACTGCTTGTTGAATCACCAACACCAACACGGTGGTAGTAGCAGAAGTAGGACCGGCGACGGAGGGGAGCGGCGCGTGGGTCGGATTCGCCGCCAGTAAACGCCGTGGAAATCAATTCACACGCCTCCCTCAATTTCCATGGGAGCAATGCCTCTGATTTAAAGAAACCCATAAAACAAACAACCCAGGTAGTGCCCGTGTTATTTCTCTTCATTAATGCTGTGAAACTTTAAAAGATCCGCCATTACTTCCCCTTTATTTTATGCTCTGTCAGACACTAGATTTTCTCTCATTTTTAATGGCAATTATTTATTGTTCCCCTTTTTAGGGATTTTTTTCATGCATTTTTTTTTTCGGAAACTCAAAACGAAATTTAATCAAATTTTCTTTTCTTCTAAATTTTGTTGTTGCAGAGTGGATATACAACATAAATTGGAGAACGGAGATGAAAGTGACGGAGGATCTGTGGACGGCAGAGTACATCAACGAGAGCTACTCGGAGGAGGAGTACAATAGGTCATATAACAGTGAAGGGTCATCTTTCAGAACGTCGCCGTCTTCGTCGAGAGAGCAATGGAGTGCTGAGATTGAGGATAAGAGGAGAGAGGAAATGTGGTTTAATAACAGGCCAAATTAAATTTCACATTTAAAAAATTAAATAAAAACTGACAAATCATTCATCCGGGCAGCAGGATAGTGCGATTCGCAAAGCAACTAAAAGGTCGCAGATTTTTTTGCCAAATTCCAAAAAATTAGATTAAATTGCAACTACGGTAAAGGTGGGTATTTTTTATGCAATTAACTCTAATTTAATTACTCATGTTTTAATATTATGACTTAGGCTCATGATTATTTATGAGAATTTCATGAATAAAATGCTTTTATGCTTTAATGGAATCTTATGAATAATACTATCAGAATTTCATGAGTTGCGTATATAATTGTGATTGAGATTTTAAGTTTAGTTTGATAAAAATTACGTGATTAATGAATGCATATTTATGAAATAATTGTTTGATTATTATTCAGCTTACTCTTGAATTTAATCTATTATGAGAACTTTTCACAAGATTATAATGAACGATTTTATATACATTTTACATTTATTTAATATTGGTACGTATATTAATCACCAAAGTGGTTTGACCTGAAAGAGATGAATTAATAATAAAGCCTTTCATGATATGAGATTTTACTGATCTAGATATTTGTGTGAATTGCATTAAAGAAAAACAATCAAAACACCCAAAGAATAAAGTCACGATAACTACACAACTTCTTATAATAGTTTATACCACTAATTATGAGTCTTATGATAATACTCTTCTTAATGGAATATGGATATTTTATCACCTTTAATTTTTAAATTTTCACATTATGGTTATAACTATCTTTACAAGAAAAATCTCATTCTCCAAATGCTAGATAATCATTTGTTAATGAAGATGAGATAATTAGATAGAAAAGTGAAAATTATAAAGTTGGTAAGAAGTGATGAAATTTTATAGAAAGTATGATGAATTATCATGCTCAATCACTAAATTACGAGAAAAGCTAGCATTTATGCTTAATACAAAATGTCACGTACACCACAATAAAATGGTGTTGCAGAATAACGTAATCGTACTTTTTTTAATATGGTTAGAAGTATATTGAAAGATAAATCTATACCTATATTTTGTGGATATATGCACTTAAAACTTCCACTTACTTGATGGTTGAGTTTCTAATAAAGCAGTTTTCAAAACACCTTATGAACTGTGAATGGGTAGAAAAATCGATCAAAGGCCATTGCATATTTTAAATTGCCTGGCAGGGATACTGATTTACATCCACGCCAAAAGAAATTGGATAAAAGAAATTTAAGTGATTTCTTCATAAACTATCTTTAAAGTCTAAAGGGTATGAATTTTATGGTCTTAACCATAGTACGAAAATTTTAAAACTGGAATGTCAAATTTATTAAGAATTGTAAAATCAGTGGGAGTATGAAACTATGAAATGTGGTTATTGAGAACTTGGGTGGTGAATTTAAAAATACATTCGTCTAAAACTTCTTCTAAAGTTGTTATATAGTTGTTTAATAGCCAAACAACTTTTAAGGACAACATATAATTATTCTACTCTCTTAATGGATCTGATTTTACTAAATCAATTATCAATGAGCTTTTATTAGATATATCACATTAAATAGCATTAAGAATGTTTTAAGGACAATATATCCGCTATTTCTAAGGATTGCATATGTGGTATACTAAAATAAGCTAAAATTTGACATTATAATAAATGATAAAATTCTAGTTTTGGAACAAGCCATGGAAAGTACTAATTCTATTAAATAAGTAAATGCTATGAAAGATGAGTTGAAATCAATGACTCACAACGAAATTTATATCTTGTTTTAATTGCCAAAGAATTATAAAGAATTTGATACGGATGTATTTTTATGATGGCGATTTTCGAAAGATATAAAACTAGAGTTGTTGTTAAAGATTTTACTCAAAAAGATGGCATAATTGTAAAGAGATATAACAAGTTATTTCTATACAGGATTCTATTAGAATTATCATGGCTTTGGTAACTCATTATGACTTAGATTTGCACCAAATAAATGTTATGCCTGCATTTCTAAATGGTGATTTAGTATAAGAATTTAAATGGATCAACTCAAAAGTTTTTCCATTGAAGGATAATATCACATGACGTGTAAATTTAAAGAATCAATATACGAATTTAAGCATGCTTTCCTTTAAAGATATCTTTTGTATTTAAGAAAAATATCATAAATCAGTGTATTTATCTGAAAGTCAGTGGGAGCATATTAATTCTATATGTTGATAATAAACCTGCTTACAACTTAATGATCTTGGTTTATTATGTGAAACTAATAAATTTCTCTCAAAGAACTTTGAAATGAAATATATGATGAGACAACTTATGTGGCTGAGATAGAAATATTTCAGTACATATCACAAAGTTTACGATGTCTCAGTAAGTATATGTTATTAAAGTTCAATAGAGATTATGGATGGAAATGTGTTTGTAAAAGCACGTTCCAATCCGAAAGGGAGATTATAAGATCAACCTTATAAAATGTTCAAGAATGAATTGGAACGTATTATGATATTCCTTATACATATGTTATTGGTAGCTTAAGATATATAAAATTGTACAAAGACCAAATATCAGCCTTGCTGTTAAAATGCTTGGTCATTATTGAAGTGATTTATAAATGGATGACCAGAATATTGCATAAGGAAAGATTATGGTATTTTTGTATGAAATGAAGCACCCTTGCTTACTTATTGAAATTCATTACTTAGATGTAATTAAAATGCAAGAAAGTTTATTCGACTTTTATGTTTCTTAGTCGGAGATATTGTGTCATGCAAAAGTGTGAAGAAGTTTTTTGAAAACTACATTCACTATTAAAGTTTACTTGTGACATGATTTGAGGCTACAATTTAAGGTAATTGAATGTGAAACTTAATTTCAGGACTTGAAATAAGTTGACAATAATGTCAAGTCGCTGAAAACTTATTGTGATTACTCCGCTGCATTGTTCTTCTCTAAAATGATGGATATTCCAAACTAAAATATTTGAAATGAAAGTATTTTGTCGTTAAGAAAAACTTTAGAAACAAAGATGTCAATTGAGCATAATGGCATCAATCTTATGATTTCGGGACCGTTACACAAATAATTTTCTCTAAAGATATTCATTGAACGTACGTGAATATGAGATCATTGAAAGGATGTAACAAACTTATAATGAGCAATTGACATTAAGAGCTCATTATGATTTGTTGACATTAATTAAACAAGATTTTATCTCAAATTGAGATACTTATGTGGACCATTATTGATCTTTACGTTTTGAGTCACTTTGAGTAGAAAACTAATATCATAGTACATGGAAGGAACTATGTCGAGTAAATGATATAGAACCGCCATGACTTGTGTTAGTCTACACTTAATATTGACATTATTAGTTGACCAGTTGTTTTATCTTATATCGCGCATATTATGTAAATTATTTAAATCCTTATGTTTAATGTTTAATTCAGTCACTCGGCCAAATGGGAGTATGTAAAATTATTATGGCCTAGTGCCATTAATAATTAAATATATAAGATATTTATTATGAATTCAGTCACTCGGCCAAATGAGAGTATGTAAAATTATTATGGCCTAGTGCCATTAATAATTAAATATATAAGATATTTAATATGATCAAATATCTTAAATCAAGATATGGTTTAAATAAATAATATATATGAGATAAATAAGGTCATATATATTTATGGATAACAATCACATTGATAAAATGTGATTTGATAAAGATTTATTATCCGACCTGGTCCTCTCTCGGCCATCTATAAAAGAGACACAGTTTTATGAATTCTCTATCACTTAAAGTTTTACGTACTATGCTCTGAAGAAAAGGGATGAGGAGAGAGAAACCAGTTCCCGGCGTAAATTAGCAGGAACATATCCGTATCAAGGTAAGTCTTCTCATCATCGTATAAGATGTGAAAATCATGAAGATGTAAGATCCATGTCAATTAATGAATTAGTTGCTTACGTTGAATTTATGCTTACATTGATGTTGATGATATATTGGTTTTCATTCCATATAAAATACTGAAAATATATATTCTTTCTTCAATGCATTATCAAGACAGGTTTATTATGTATAATTGATCAGCTATATGCCACTAATGTTTTTTTTTTTTTTTTTGACAAAGCTACTAATGTGCTTTGAATTACAGACTAATTGTTATTTTTTTTAATTGTGATATATAGTAATTGGCATGTTAAGACAACATTAGAGTTATAAGAAGAAAGGAGTAAAATTCAATATCTCATTTATTTGAATACAAATATAAATAAAAATGAAAAAAATGCACTTTTGGTTCATAATGATAAATACAAATCCTGAGAATATTGATTGTTTTTCACTAGAGCGGTCAATTTGAATTGGTGGGGCGAATTATTTGACAACCCACTATAACTCGCTGTTCAATGGACTCAAATGTGGCGGGTCACTTGCAGGTTGGGTCCAGATGGGTTGACTCGAGGGTTGGCCCAATTTTTTTTCCTTTTTTTATAAAAAAAATTATGATATTTCACTTTTACTTTTATACCCTTAAAATATTTTAAATTATAATAATAAACATCAAATTAGGGTATGATTTTTTTTGTGTGTCCACTAATTTGATGCGGTTAATTTTTTTATTTTTTAATTTCGATATTTTTTGATATTATTCGATTTTTCAATTATTATTATTTTTTAAATTTTACCATATTTCTCCTATAATCTTGCGATGTTTGGAAATTAACTATTAGGTCACATAATTAATTATGTAAACTCAGTTAATATAAGTGAAAATGAACTATTAGGTCACATAATTAATTATGTAAACTCGGTTAATATAAGTGTTTACTGTATCAATTATGTAAACTCGATTAATGCAAGTGTTTACTGCTTTATTGGGTTCATTTTGATAATTTTATATCTTGTAGGTATAAGCCTGATCCAATCCAATTACAATGTTATATTTTTATGTATGGAATGCTATACTTCAAGTATAAAAAAAAATAATAATAAAAAATAAAAAATAAAAAATTATACCTTTCATTTTTAGAAAAATAAAAAATTAATTTGCTTAAACATAATATCTTTCATATTTCAATGCAGGTGAAAAATAATAATGATATACTACGCTATTTCATAAACAATTTATAACAGTATTTTCAAAATCAGATCGGAGATCAAATTGGTTGCCTTAACGATTTGTGATCGGATCGATTGAACCGGAGATTCAACCAAAAAAACAAAAATCAACTATTTTTTAATATTATTTCATTATTTTATGAGTATAATTTTACATTAACGTACTTAATATACAAATAAATCTAACACCTATTAAAAAAATCATCATCAATATTTTAATAAATTTCAATTTCAATATGATTATATTAACATTAATTAGTGAGGCTTGCGTGCGCCCAGGGCACACCGTGCGCCTTTAAAATTTAGTATTATGGGTAAGGGTATATTATTTTATTCTAAAGGGTAATACACTTTAATTAATAAGGGTGCACCATTTTGTTTTAAAGGATATACACTTTTCATTTATATTTTTTATTTTTTTCACAAAATAAAGAGTACACGTCTTTAAACTAAAGGGTATACAATTTAATATAAATATGCTCCGTGCGCCCGGGTGCACACAAGTTTTTGCCAACATTAATTTGAGATATATAATTTTTTTTTAAAAAATTTTGAAATATATATTTATGTTAATGAAAGAAATAAGGAAACTTTAACTTTTCAATAAATGAGAAAGGAAGGAGATTTGATGATGGCTAATTATACTTATACCCGGGTGCACCCTAAGATAGAGTGCACACACTTTCAAAAACGTATACAAATATAAACAAAAACATATACAATTATGAATAAAAATGTATACAATTTAATTGTTAATTTTTTAATGAAGAATTGAGTGTAAAAAGATATACCATTATTAAAAAATATGTATACACTATTGAATAAAAAGTTATACATATATGGATGCAAGTTTTTTTTAATGAAAAACTTAATGTGAAAAAAGTATACATTTATTAAGAAACACGTTACAAAATAGATGTATACAAAATAGAATAAAAAGTTATACACATATGGATGCACCCTTGCACTCGGGTACACCTAATATCAACTCTTTGATGATTATTACTTTCCTTTCATCCCTAGCCTTCAACAATTTTTAAAATTTAATAAAAAAATTCAAAATCGGCAGTTTTCGATTCGGCTGGTTCAATCGGTTTTTCGGATTCGACCGGTCCAAATCGATTTTCCTCGATTTTACTCAAAAATGATTTCATAAGGATAATCGGACTGGTTCTTAATTCAACTGGTTGAACCAAACTATCCGGTTCAATTCTTAAAACATTGATTTATAATAGCACAAACAAAAAGCGATTATTATTGAGTATATCTTTATATTTCAACTTACCCTTTTAGTAAAAAAATAATAATAATAATAAAATGAAGAATTGTGTGAGATCGTCTCATTTAAGGGGACAGTCAGAAAGTGATAACTTTTATAAAAGAAAGTGATAATAAATTACTGAAAAGTGATAATGTTATTTCATGAACAATTTATAGTATAAATAAAAAGTGATAGTAATATTTTATAGCGAAAGTGATAACATTTTATAGCGAGGATGATAACTATTTTAAAAAGTGAAAAATGAGCTCACGTAAGACGGTCTCACGCAAGACCTACCCTAATAATAATAATAATAAAAAAATAAAACCTTAATCATTAAAATAAAGGTAAAGACTTGTGTGAGACCGTCTCATGTAAGGGCTTACGTGAGACGGTCAGAAAGTGATGAATTTTATAATGAAAAGTGATAATATTATTGCATGAACAATTTATAATATAAATTAAAAGTGATAACATTTTATAGCAAAAGTGATAACTATTTAAAAATATATAAAATGGTCTTACGCAAGACTTACCCTAAAATAAATATATTTTGAAATCCTAAGAGTAAGAGATCCTCGCTAAACCCTACACATTGAGCACTTGTGATGTTCTGAATTACAAATATCCCTACACAAGCAGTTTCGATGAAGAAGTCGAGAAGAATCGTAGATTTCAATTTTGGAACTACATGGACACGTATTCAAGCCAGAAGCCCTAACTCCTCCTCAAAACCATGGTCAAGAGGGGAGGATTGACCTCCAACTTAAATACAGCTCCCCACCGATATGAGGAACCGATGTGGGACAAGCCCCACATCATAACAGTTTGGATGACGAGTGACACCCTATGGGATATCGTTTCCAGTTTCCCCTTAATTGAGGAATTTACATTGATTGAAAATTGGAATTGAAATCAGTTGTTGATGGTCCGATCAATGTGTACAAGTTACGTAAGCTCAAGTCTTTGGATCATGTGGTTGTCGATACTTCGTTCTTCAGTGATCTGTCCTCTAACTTTCCTTCCTTGAAGGAATTATCCCCTAATGATTATGGTGGATACAAATGCAAAGGAAACAAAGTTTCTAGTAGTTCTCTCGAGTACATAAGCTTTACACTTCGTGACATGTTGAGAGCTGAATTTGATCTTCCCAAAATTCGCAAATTTAAATTTTCAGGTGAAATGTTGCCTTTGCTGTACTTTAAAACAGTCTCAAGGGAATGGGAGTCCGACATAACTATACGATCGTATGATCGTAGCACTAATTGGTTTCTCAAGTTGAATAACTTGCTGACTTGTTTGAACTCGTCAAGTATTACTCTTTTTCTCCAAATTGGCCATATCGTGTCAAAAGAAGATGGTTTGCAAGGTTTACCTAAAACTAAGGTGGAGAATTTGAAAATTCGTTCACTCTGTGCTGATGATTGTACCCTTATGGACGGTTTGTTGGAAAGTTGTCGCCCTAACTTTATAACTTTGGATTATTTTCTTGCACCAAGAGCAAACGGTATTCTACATATTCTTTACAAGAGACTTGTACAAGGAGCAGGAGGGAGTGGGTCGAGTGTGCAGGATCTCGAGAGCGTAGATGTGGAACTTTTTGATAAGAACTTTGCAGAGTGGAGGCCTTTGCCTCGTAAGACATGTTAGATGAGTCATCTACACCAGAAAAGGAGAAAAGTGTACGATTCCGATTGAGATGGCGAGGGGAGAAGAAGAGCGTACGATTCCGAGGAGAGCTTTTCACATTGTGATGCAAGTATGAGATGATTTCTTTTTATTTATGGTGAAAAGAAAACACTTAGGTAAATAAGTTTTGCGCTGTTTGTGGTGACAAGAACAACACATTAAGGGAAATATGTTTTGAAGGTATGGATAATGCATTTAGTTGAATATATCTCTTTACTTGAAGGTATGGATAAGAACTTCACCCTTCATTCCTTTTGTGTGTTTGAATTATAGGCTTTTTTTTCCCCTTATGAAGGGTGAAGTTGTCTTAATATTCTATGTGTAGTCACATTAGTATTGTAATTGAATAATATTGGAGATGAGAATGACTTGCTCGTCATTCTGTTTTTACTAATTAATACTTGGTGATTAAATGCTTAGCAAAGTTGAATTATTACCAAATCAATTGCAATGAATTTGTTTGCCATGAATTTTATCTTATATATGTGGTTCTTAAATATGTTTAGTAAAGTTCAACAACGCAGAGGATAAGCAAATTGCAATGAGTTTTTAGCATACTAATTACTCCTGTAATTATTTGGCGGTTCATGTTTTTCATTGCAAATTATACTGAAAATATCTTTAAGTAAATAAATATTATGCAAGAATAGACCTATCAATTTGAGATGGAGGGGTAGTTTAGCCCACAATCCATACTTTAGTGGGCTCAGGGTTGAAGGGGGTGGTCTAGCCCAGAATCTACATTTTAGTGAGCTTAAATGGGGGCGGACCACTTGTGTAGTGGTTTTTTTTTTTTTTTCCCCTCATAGGTCGCTAAAGAAGGTTGGGTGGGTCGTTAAGGCAACTCCAATACATCTTTATTATATTAGATTTTTTAGACGTGTGAATTTTTTTTTCTTCTTATCTTTAACTTATTCCTTTAGTGTAGAGTTATTTTAGGATCGATAGGTTGGGAAATAGCACTTGTACAAAAAAGGGCTCTCAAGACTTTACAATACAACTCTAATACCACTTGTTGAGTTATTTTAGGATCAGATGTAGTTAGGAAAGAAAGACTTCTATTAAAAGGGCTCACACAATATATTGCAACGCAACACAATACAACTCTAAAACTCACACACTCAAGACTCTGTTGGGTTACAACTCTCTCCCAACACTGTTAGATATATTTGTATAGGGCCTAATTACATTATATAGTTGTTGGGCTAGGCCCATTATTGTATACTGTATATATATATATCTGTTGTTGTATGATTCTAAGGAATACAATGACCATTATTTCTTAATTTCACACATGGTATTAGAGCCACTATCCAAACCCTAGCTTTTCTCTCTCTCTCTCTCTCATCTATTTCTAATGGAGACCTCATTTGTCCCAACCTCCACTATGACGCCAATCACATCTTTTCTCTCTGCACAAATGTCTTCTCCTTCCTCATCTTCCCTTGTTGATCCACAAATTGATACTTTTCTTTCCTCCTCACCATTGTTCACAAATTCCCTCCCTCCGCCCACAACTTATCCCCTCAATTCTATCGCCTCATCTATGGAGACTTCTGCTGCACCACCACTACGATTTTCTCATCACCCTGCTCTCTCTCTTTCCAAAATAAGATCCCACATCACTGAAAATTCTTGACTACACGAATTATCTACTTTGGCAAGAATTATTTTTACCCATTTTTCGTGGGTATCAAGTTATAGATCATATCGATGGCACATCTCCACCATTGCCTACATCCCCTGAGTATTCTGCTTGGAATCAAGTCGACGCGTTGTTTCTATCGTGGATCCAATCCACGGTATCTCGCGACATTCTCCACTCCATTATCACACCCGGTACATATATGACCGCGGGTTTTGCATGGGCCAAGATCAAGGCTTTGTTCAGCGATCATGTGGAAAGTTGCATAGTGCAATTGAGGCAGGAGTTTTATAGCATCAAGAAAGGGGAACGCACCATGCAAGAGTTTCTCCTTAAGTTAAAGGATCTCTACGATTGTCGTGTATCCGTTGGGGACATTGTGACATCTCGTGATCTCCTTCTACAAGTTGTGATGGGTCTCGGACCCGAGTACAATATAATCACATCCATCTTCACTACTCAACGCCCGTCCCCTACCTTTGATAAAATGAAGACTGTGTTACTTTTAGAGGAGGCAAAGTTAAATGCCCAGCGTGTTCCATCTTCTCCTTCTGTAGAGCAGGTTCTTTTTGCTAATCAAGTTCATGCTAACCGTGATAATTCTGTCACCCGAGTTTATCGTGGACGGGGTCGAGGACGCGGCGGTCGCTCCTTTGGCTGTGGTTATTTTCCTAATAATGCTTTGGATGTGGGATTTTTGGATCTGCACCATCTAAACAGATTAATCCATAGAGCTTCACTCGTTTTGTCACATGTTATAAGTGTGGAGGTTTTGGCCACACAACTCGTCTATGCCCTTCTATACTGAAGAATGAAGACTCTACTCCCCAAGCATTTTCTGTTTTTCCATCACCAGTTCAACAGGCAGCGTCATGGGTGTTTGACTCTGGGGCTTCTACACACATGACTAATGACGCAGGTACACTCTTGACTGTTAATAATTGTCCTAAGCCTGCTGGAATTTGTGTTGGTAATGGTAACATGATACCGATAACATGTTCTGGTATATCAATTCTTCGCTTTTCCATGCGTAATTTTCCTTTAAATAATGTTTTATGCTCTCCCATCCTTACTCATAACTTATTGTCCATTCGTCAGTTTATTAAAGATAATAACTGTCTAATTGAGTTTTTCCCATATAATGTTTCTATTAAGGATCCTCACACGAGGGCACCTCTTCTCAACTCCAGTAGCTCAAGTGGCCTGTACACATATCCTTCCAAGCTGCCACACTCTCATTCTCCAAATGTTGGCATCGTCATCTAGGCCACACTAGCCCTAAAGTTTTATCTATTTTGTCTCGTCAGAATTTTATGTTTTAATAAAGTGTTCCCGTTTTGAGATTAAAAATTTGTGTATTTGTCATGCTTGTCAGTTGGGCAAGCATGTTCGTCTTTCATTTTTCCGTTCTTTGTCTAAGACAAAACGTTCTATTCAATTGATACATTCTGATGTTTGGGTATCTCCTATTGTCTCTAATACTGGTTTAAAATATTTCTTGATATTTTTGGATGATTTTACACATTATTGTTGGGTTTTTCCTATGCGAATGAAAGCTGAAGTCCCTTCTCATTTCATCACTTTTCATGCTTTGGTTCGCACACAACATAACAGCAATGTCCAATATATACAGTGTGACAATGGTACTAATATGCAAACCATGAATTCCAAAATACTTGTCGCACAAATGGTATTATTTTCTGATCCTCCTGTCCATACATATCTCAACAAAATGGTAAAGCCGAATGCCTCAATCGCACCTTGGTCAATATGATTCGGTCTTTACTTTTTCAATCATCCGCACCACTTCATTTTTGGGTTGAGGCACTCCACACAGCCGTCCATATCCTACACCGTCTTTCTACCCCTCTACTTCATCATAAAACACCACATGAATGTTTGTATCTTGTCACACCTTCATACACACATTTACGTGTATTTGGTTGTGCTTGTTATCCAAATATTCAATCTCAAGCCTCTCACAAATTATCACCCTGTTCTACATTATGTGTGTTCATCGGATACCGCACTTATCAGAAAGGTTATAGATGCTATAATCCCATCACTCGTAAAGTCATTGTGTCTCGTCATGTCATCTTTGATGAACAATCTTTTCCATATACCTCTTCTTCAATTCATCACCCTAATGCATCACAGAACCAACTTCTTCATCCTGCTCTCTCACCAATTGAAATGGTGCCAACGTCCTCTTCTTTCTTCCCCAAAATTGGGTGCTTCCTCAACAACCTCACACCACCTTGTTATTCAAACACCTACACAACACTTATCTCCCCAGCATCCACCTCACCAATCCTCGTCAACCATATCTTCTTCACCCTCTCCTTCCAGTTGTTCACCCACACTATCCCACAACACCACCCCGTCGTCTTATGTTCCATCTTCTAGCGCCGACCCTCCTATCACTGACCTCCCTAATGCCGACACTCGTCTATCCTTATCTCCTGTTACTTCTTCTCATGAGCCACTCTCTAGTCACCCCATGATTACACGTGCGAAAGAAGGGATTCATAAACCAAAAACAATGTTTTTGTTACATGCTACTGTTGCTAACTCTCTTCCGCAGGAACCCAAGACAGTTAAAGCAGCTTTGCAGGACACAGTGTGGCTTGATGCAATGAAATCTAAGATTGATGCACTTGCAAGGAACAAGATGTGGTCTCTTGTTCCACGGCCCGCCGGCGTGAATGTTGTGGGATCCAAATGGGTGTTAAAAAAAAGAAAGCTGATGGCACTTTAGATAAGTGTAAAGCAAGGCTTGTAGCTCAAGGCTATAATTAATGGCCAGGTATTGATTGTGGTGATACGTACAGTCCTGTGGTTCGCCCCACAACTATTCGAATCCTTCTATCTTTAGCTCTCTCTCAGAACTGGCCCATTCACTAGTTAGACGTCAAGAATGCCTTTTTGCATGGCTATCTCACTGAGAGGAAATTTTTACATCAACCGCTTGGCTTTGAGAATAAAGGACATCCTGATTATGTGTGTCAGCTCCATAAAGCCTTGTATGGTCTCAAACAGGCACCGCGTGCCTGGTATCAACGTTCCATGTTGTTTCTGTGTAACAAAGGCTTTGTGAATAGTATGTCTGACTCCTCAGTCTTCGTACTGCATCGCGGGTCTCACTCTGTCATTATATTGCTTTACGTTGATGATATTAAACTGACAGCTTCTTCCTCAACATTACTACAGTCAGTTATTTCTCTTCTCAAGTCTGAATTTACCATCACTGATTTGGGCGATCTACACTATTTTTTGGGAATCTCTATTACTCGCACATCTGCGGGATTGTTTCTATCCCAGGATAAATACCTTCGACAGCTTTTGGACAAGTGCAGCATGTCTCACGCCAATCCCTCTCATACTCCAGTTGATTCAAAGTCAAATGGACAAGTGCAACATGTCTCACGGCAATCCCTCTCATACTCCAGTTAATTCAAAGTCAAAGTTATCTACGACGAATGGTGATATTTTCTCAGATCCCACTCTCTATCAGAGCATTGTAGGTGCTTTGCAATATCTCATGTTCACACGACCTAAGATTGCTTATGTTGTTCAGCAAGTATGTCTCTTTATGCATGCCCCACGCATATCTCATTTTCAAGCTGTTAAATGCATTTTACGTTATCTACGTGGCACTGTTTCTCATGGCTTACTCCTCCGTCCTGATCTTCCGGACAAGCTTACTATATACTCTGATGCTGATTGGGCGGGTTGTCCAGATACACGTAGATCTACTTCTGGCTATTGTGCGTTTCTGGGAGGTAATTTGGTATCCTGGTCCTCTAAACGTCAACAGAATGTCTCTCGCTTTAGTGCAGAAACTGAATATAGGGTTGTCGCTAATGCTGTCTCCGAAGCTGTCTCAATTCGTTCTTTACTACATGAATTTCGAAGACCTTTAAAGGCCGCACTTTGGTCTTCTGTGATAATGTTAGTACAGTTTATCTCAGTGCTAATCCGGTTCAGACTCAACGAACAAAACATGTGGAAATCAACTTGTATTTTGTTCGTAAGCGTGTCGTTGTTGGTGATATTCGAGTCCTACATGTACCATCTACTCTTCAGTTTGCAGATATTATGACTAAAGGCTTGCCTCGTAATGTTTTTGTGGATTTTAGATCCAACTTCAACGTTCACTCCCCTCCCGTTGAGCTTGCGGGGGCTGTTAGATATATTTGTATAGGGCCTAATTACATTGTATAGTTGTTGGGCTAGACCCATTATTGTATACTGTATATATATCTGTTGGGCTAGACCTATTATTGTATACTATATATATATTTGTTGTTGTATGATTCTAAGGAATACCATGACCATTATTTCTTAATCTCACACTAACACATCATTCTTGAACACTCTAGAATAGCGGTGCACTATGCCAACTTCGGTATCCACCACCGACGCACCGACTCCACCGCTTCCAACATTTATCATGCTAATCCGTTGCATGTTATACATGTCACATAGCAATCCTCATGCTGCCACTTCACACCAACTCATTCTGAAGTGCAAGTGAATTGTCTGCACAATTCTAGAACATTCTAAGTCGATGTTGACTTCAACACTCCCCCTCAACGCCGACTTTCTTCTTCAGATCACATTCATTTCTCGTAGAATATGAAGCTGCCATAATTTCCACCCTTTGCTAAATTGCGGAGTCAATCCTCGAACTTCTTGTCCCGTGATGTATCTTTCATCCAATCCATCAAGACACTTTGTCACTTGGAATACCCATTTATGTTTCTTCTTCTTTGGCCTTTTTATGAACTTTCGATTGGATCTTGACCTCTGCAGCCGACTGGATTTTACCACCAGCGAGCTAGTCGCTTCTGGAACTAAGCCTGGCTTCTGTGTAGCCACATCTTCAACAAGAACTTCTTCGTTTGCCTTTTCTTCAACCATTGGGAGAACTTATTGAACCTGATCGATCTGCTCCCCCCATCTTCTCAGCCTCTTCCTTGCAATCTACCTCATCCACACAAACTGCTTCTTCATTCTTGTCCACGTGCGGCAGCGGCTCCTCTTCTTCATCCATCACAGTCGGCTCCTTCTCATCATCCAGCGGCTCTTCCTTTTCATCCGTCATATCACTTGCGCTGCTGAATTCTTCTAGAAGATCATCCTCGTAATTGCTTGTCCAGTCATCCTCAAATTCACTCGATCCTGGAATAGCTCCTGACGAGTCTTCTAGTCAATCTTCTCTCATAATCCACCGATTCTGGGACACCAGATGACAACTCTGCCACATCATTCTCCTCTACACAAGATGCCTCAAAATCCCATTCGTCTTTACTTTCGTCTTAAATACTTAAGATGACCATATTACTTTCGATCTGTTTCTCCTTCGACCAACAGTTCCTAGCAACGTGGCCTTTCTTTCCACATTTATAACACTTACCTTGGAAACTCCTTCTCCCTTGAGGCTGATCCATCCAAACATTATTCTCTCGTGCTCCCTTTGACTGAGCACACCACAGCTGACTCACTTGGTCTCCATCTTTCCTTGATCTTCCACGATTATTCTTGGAAAACAATGCCTCAAGAGTGTCCCAAGCCATCTTCGGAGTACTCGCATTTCGTATATACTCCAAGTACTCTATGTCGATCATTGTCTTGAGTGCGAACATCACCTTTCCCGCCTTGATCTTCCATTTCTTCAGGACTCCGGCTTCCTCTGGCTGTACCACATCGTCTCCTCCAACTATTCCCCACAAATCATGACCTTGCAGATACGATTTCATGCAAGTCCTCCATGTGGTGTAGTTCCGATTATTGAGGCTCTCCATCCAGCCTACCAATTGTAGGTCCACCGTCGTGAACTTGGATTACCTCTTCGTAACCAAGCAAGCCTCGCTTCACAAACTCTTGTTGTGCACAACGCCTTTTGAACTCAATAACCTTCTTCAACTTGAGACGACAATGAGCCCTTGACACCTCACGCACCTCGTACGCTACTTGCACTCCTCCAACATCCCATGGTTCTGATACCACTTGTAGAGTTATTTTAGGATCGATAGGTTGGGAAAGTAACACTTGTATAAAAAAGGGCTCTCAAGATTTTACAATACAACTCTAAAACTCACACACTCAAGATTCTGTTAGGTTATAACTTTCTCCCAATAAACTAACACATCATTCTTGGACACTCTCTATTATAACAGATGTTGGCTTACCACCTATTTATAATTGTATATAAAATCGAAATATCTTTTTTAACTATTTTTAAGAGCTTCATAAATTATAAAGCAAAATATTATCTTGAGGACAAGATTTACATTAGACTAAATAATTAAAATAGAGAAATAAACATCACAAGCTAATATCAGAACAAACAAATTACATAATTGTGCAAAGATAAAAGTTTTTTTTGTCCCATAACTTTGTAAACTTTAAATTTTGTCCCAAAAAAGATATTTGTATTGATTTTGACCCATAACTATGAGTTTTACTTCACTTTTACCCAATTTTCGCCTGAACCCTCGATTTTCGCCGGAACCCCCAAATTCATCAGTCACCTGCAATGCACGTGACCAATTTCCGGCGAAAATTGGGGGTTTCGGCGAAAATTGGGCAAAATTAAAATAAAACTCATAATTATGGGACAAAATCAATACAAATATCTTTTCTGGGATAAAATCTAAAGTTTTAAATAGTTATAGGAAAAAAAAACTTTTTAACTCTTTATTTGTGATTTTCTTAAGAATTTCACTTCTTGGAGTGAGTATATCCAAACGGACCAAACCCATAATTTCTTAGTAAAGTATAAATTATATTAATAAGAAATTGTATTAATTTCCTTTTAATTAACCAACCGTGGCCAGCTATATATCTAATAATTCTACAGCTCAGAAAAAGAATTTGAAAATCATTTGTCAAACGGTTATAATAATTTAATAAAAAAATTCTAATATAAAAATAAAGACATTAAGAGTTTATCAAATTTGAAATATAAAATTTTATTCATATAAACATAAATTCTAATATAAACGTATTATAAATTACTGCAGGCGTCTCACGTGAGATTATATTATACATTTTAAATTAGTTATTACTCTCGCTATAAAATATATTATCAATTTTCCTATAAAATGTTATTACTTTTTATTTAAAGTATAAATGATTCATAAAAAATACAACTAGAAATACTCTATATATCCTACGCGACGTTTCTCCGATAGAAGTTAGTGTGAATTAAGTACAGCTTTTAAATGGTTTTTAAACAATTTCAGAATTAAATCAAGAATAATATAATGACCTTAATTAAACAATTTAAAAATTGAATAGTTTGATACGAATACTTTTGTAACTTGGTAAAGTATCTCCTCCATCCCAAGAAAACACAATTGGACATATTTTCTCAAATATTTAGAAAACAAAAATTGTATGGAAAACTATTCTTTATAATTTAATTCATGGTACACTTGATATTACTCTTTATAGTTTATACATGAAATATTATTTATATATTACTTATACTCAATTCTGATATGTAGGTTTTTTTATATTCATATTATGATAAGTAACCCTTCTATTTGTTATGCATAAGAGTAATAATTTGTTATAAATTTTCATCAACTTAAAAGTAGGGTGGAGTGGGGAAATTAGCTCATCAAAATAAGCACATCAAAATATGAAGGGAAGTATATAATGTCATACTGCAGATCAATTCTACACTATAAACGATAATGCATTGAAGAAATAATATTTTCAGTATTATATCATCAACATTAGTATGCATGTTCCCAAAAGTGTGTTCTTTTCACCATAAAGAAATCAAAACATTATCTCGAATTCAAATCGCTTGAATGCGGTCGCCATCTCAGTTGGAAGCGAACCGTTTTCTTATTTTTGAATGCAGACAAATCGGCCAAGAATGTCTTCAAAGACAGAGGCCGCCACGCTGCATCACTCTCCTTAAGCTGTACACTCACTTCCTCAAGATCAAAAACATCTTGGTTCGTCATGGAGCAACTCTCACTCATTGCTGGTGCAAGTCTCCTGCCAAGATTTATTACCAAATCTTTGTATCGGCGACGCCATTTCTCCATTTTTTCATACTCAGGAAGATCCAGAGCTACGAACTTAGGGCGACAACTCCAAAACAAACGATCAATAATGGCACAACAAGTAGAGGATGGTGCATCCATTCTCAAACTCTCCACCACAGCTATAGGTAACTCCCCTAAATCCATGTCTTCATTCATAATTCTATAGAAGCTAAGAGAAATAGTAATTCTTGATGAGCTCAGACGAGTTAGCAGTTCATTCAACATGCTGAACCATTTAATGTCAGCATCAATGCCTCTCACACATATATCAGACTCCCATTCCCTCGAAGCTGTTTTGAAGAACAGCGAAGGCAATTTCACACCTTCGAATTTAAACTTACGAATACTTGGAACCTCGCACTTGGCCCTCAACAGCCTATTCTGCTTGAAGAATATGTAGTCAAGAGAATGGCTACAGATTTTGATCCCTTTGGAATTGTATCCACCACATTCATCAAGGCTCAAATCCTTCAATAAAGGAAATCTAGACGACAGACCACTGAAAAACGAAGTCTCGACATCCACATGGCACAACTTCAATGACCTGAGTTTACATAACTGGTACACATTAACTGGACCATTAACAACCGATCCCAAAGACCTCCTATTTTTGGCCCACGTTTGTTGGGACATAAATTTCTCAATCAATGGGCAGCTGGAAATTATATTCATAATTTCACTCTTCTCTATCACAACATTGTTCAAACAGAGAGATTTAAGCCCCAAGCAGTTAACCTTTCTTCCTTCTACTAAATCAACAGTGCACCCGTATAAAGATAATCTGACTAGGGTTTCGGATTCGAGAACCTCACGTGGTAAAGGAAATCGAGAATGATAGGCTTCATTTGCAAAATTGAGATCCACAGTGCCCATCTTCATCGCTTTCACGATCAATTCTTTAGCAGTTGTCAACTCTTTCGCACTCGATTCATCATAAATACACAAGCCACGATTGTTTTTAGCAATATAAAACTCACATCTGGTGTACAGCCTAAAACTGTGGATCTTCAAGTTGTGATGTTGGTACCTCTGCATGGTGTTGTTGGTGAACGCCCAGAAGTCATCTTTGTTGGGGTGATTTCTACAGTCGAAATCTAGGTTAGGACGAGTGGACCAGGCAGTGTGCCATGATTTGGAGAGTAGGGTAGTTCGAGCTGCTTCTTTTGAGCTCAGATATGACTGTATGTGTTGAATCAGAACCTCCGGAAGAGGGAATACGCCATTAATGACTTGGAGTCTTGTACGTTTCTCCATTGCTGCAAGGAATGAGTTCTTCACGATTTCCCAATCTTTTATAAAGTCTGGGACTGGAGTAGAGCCAAATTTACCCTAAAGCCCATGGGCTGATTCATTGCCAATTTTACCCTAGATTGTTTTTCGGATTACGTTCCTTTTAAGTTTTAACTTCATTCGCAAGCATGCATGCAATATATGCCAACTCACAAAAATAACATTGGATGCAAATATAACAAAAAATATATACAATTATGAGCAATAATGTATACAATTTAATTGTTAGTTTTTTAATGAAAAATTGAGTGTAAAAAATATACAATTATTAAAAAAGCATGTATACACTATTGAATAAAGAGTTATACACATATGAATGTTAATTTTTTTAATGAAAAATTAGTGTGACAAAAGTATACAATTATTACAAAACACTATACAAAAAAGAATAATTTGTATACAAAATAGAATAAAAAGTCATACACATATGCACCCGGATGCACCCAATATATACTCAATAACATTATTCTTCCTGTATTTGATTTATATGTACTTCCAAGAAAAAGGAAACAAAAAAAAAGGGGCAATATACTTCCAAGAAAAAATGAAAAAGATAATTTCAATTAAGGTCCTAAAAAATTGTTAAATTATTAATTCGAAATCTAAATTATTTTTTCAATCAATTGAAATCCTAAAATATACAGGAACCCAAAACGAACTGATTAAATGGAACACAGTGATAAATCAAATCTGAATTGATAATTTATATATTTAAGGCCCCTAATTAATAGAAAAAAATAAATTCAAGTACCCAATTAATAATTTATTTATTTTTTATATCTTGAACCAATAAAATTCTGTTTTGGAGTTTATGTTATTATCCGATCCACGAGAAATCAATGAAATTAATTACATCTTGCATGTATATTTAATTTTCTACGTGTTTTTCTTATATTTAATTAATATTTTTATTATTTAAAAATATAATAATTTAAATTTTGTTATAGTTTAATTTATTTTTAATTTAAATATTATAAATTTATAAAATGTGACCCAATTGAAGAAAAGTGATAGAGTTAAATTCATTTTTTGCCCTATAACTAAGCGAAATTTCGATTTTTGCCCTAAAAAAGATAAGTGGTTCAATTTTGCCCTATAACTAACGAATTGTTTCAATTTTTGCCCAATTTTTCAAATTTCGCCGGAATCCGCCACGTCATACTTCAATTTGGGGATTTCCGGCTGGTCTTACTTGCGTGGCAATTTTGACTTAATGTGAGCCAATGAATTCGCCACTTCATATGCCACAATTTTTTTATTTTCTACATTATATAATAAAAATAAATTAAATCAGAAATTAAAATTTAAAATGAAAATATTAAATTAAAAAAAACAAAAAACATGTAAACTGAATTCCAAAAAACCAAAAAAAAAACAACGGAAGCAGATCCCAACTTGAAGAACACGATGAATTCAGATTGGATGCTTGTTGTGTGGGTCTCCAGGCGGCCGTGTGTGCCGTGTTGAAGCCGCAGAGCCGCGGTATCAATCCGGCGACTCACAGACCATGAATGAGAGGCGCCTGCCTTCCAAGTCAACTGGTTTCCGAGAGGCGAAGCGTTGAAATCGAACATCACGACGATTGGTTCCCTAGTTCTGTCGGCGTCGGAGCAGCTACTGTTTCTATTCACTCTAATCGGAAGAAAAATCTTCAATCCGAAATGGAAGCCCTACATTCCCGATTTCAAACAAGCATTCGAGCACTTCTGCATCCACGCCGGCGGAAGAGTGGTGATCGATGAGCTCCAGAAGAATCTCCAGCTGTCGGCGGAGCAGGTGGAGGCGTGGCGGATGACTCTCCACTGCTTCGAAAATACCTCCTCCTCCTCACTCTGGTACGAATTGGGGTACATCCGGCCAGTTGACTCGGAAGGTAGGCGCCTCTCGTTCATGGTCTGTGAGTCATCGAATTGATACTGCGGCTCGGCGGTCGGCGGCTTCTACACAACACACACTGCCGCTGGGTAGACCCACGACGACAAGCATCCAATATGAAGTTCATCGCGTTCTTCAAGTTGTGAGGATTCCAAAGCGAATTTGATGAATGAGAGAGATGGGGATAGGCAGTTTCTGGGAGACGTTTAATCTCCACTAACACGCTTAATCCCTTTTTTTTTTTACAGGTTTTAATTTGTTTTATTGATTTTTTTTTAATTTTTTATTTCTATTTTATTTTAATTTTAATTAAATATTTTGCTGATTTGGAAATGAAAAAATAATAATAAATAGGTGGGATATGACGTGGCGGATTCATTGGCTCAAAAAAGTCAATATTACCACTTCGAATTGACCAACCGGAATTGAAGCATGACGTGGCGGATTCCGGCAAAATTTGCATTTTTCGGCGAAAATTGGGCAAAAATTGAAGCAATTCGTTAGTTACAGGGCAACATTGAACCACTTATCTTTTATAGGGTAAAAAACGAAGTTTTGCTTAGTTATAGGATATATATATAAGAAAGGATACTGTTTGTTTGTTTGTTTGGAGTTAAATTCATTTTTTGCCCTATAACTAAGCAAAACTTCGTTTTATTGTTCAAAAATGTATATATATTGTAAGAAAATAGAACTTAAAAAAATTGTCAAAAGTATTTTTTATTGTTCAAAACTAAATGTATATTGAATTTTACTTATATAAATTAATGTTAGTTATAATTATAATAATTTTAATGTTAATCTATTCCTAATTTAAAGATACTTGTTAAATTAATATATTTTTTTTAATTATACTTAATTATATTATTAATATTTTAATAATCTATATCATAATTTAATTTACATTATAATTATAAATTTCATTTTACAATTATATATATATATATATATATATATATATATATATATATATATATATATATATATATATATATATATATATATATTTACATATGTATATATACTACAATTACAATTAATTAAAAAAAAAGATGATAGGGTAAATTTGAATGATCATAGCAATGACAGGCATAATAAACTATAATTAAACAGCAAATCTTATTAGTAGTAGATATACAAACATTAAATCATTACTACATTCAATTTTAACCTTATTCTGACTAAATGTATGAAATGCGTTTTCTCAAATCCCGTCATTAATTGAATTTTTCTCCAAAATTAGGGATTTCATTTCTCTTTTACAATATTCTTTTGCACTGCAAAAAAAATTATAATATTCTTCTACATTGTACAAAAATTTATGGATCCTCAAAATGCAAATATGTGAAAATTAATTGGGGTTAGATTTTGTGGATGTATAAAGGAAAGTTTTTATTTAAATTGGGGTTAGATTTTGTGGATGGATAAAGGAAAGTATTCATTTCTCAACGGCATGAAATAAGAATATAAATATGTGTTTAAGGTAATGTATATTAACAAAAGTATTAATTATATTTGTTTGAGGTTATAATGTGTATTATAACCTTTTAATTTGTACCATAAATAATGTATTTAAGATAATGTATCTTATTATTAATTGAAAGTTTTTTTCTTTCCTCCTTTTATTTTTATCTTATTTGATTTGAATTTATTTAGATTTTATTTTCTAACTGTCGTCTTTAAAAATACCTTCATAAAGAATGAAAAAAATCAAGAAATTAAATAAAATATTATAACAATTGCAATTTTCATAAAATTCTGATCAAATCCCTATTAATATAATATATATATATATAATATAATAGCAAAGTGAAAAAGTCAAAATTGAACCAATTTTTAATTTACACCTTTGATTTTAATTACTAATTCTTTTTTAATCTCATCCGTTCATCACATTACTGAATCTCATCCATTCATCACACTTATAAGATTAGATCTTGAACATTCATTTTTTTGTCATAATAATGATACCTTATTTAAAATGATACATTAATAATGATACCTTATTTAAAATCCTTATTTAATTTTTGAAATAATAATATCATATTTCACTAATTTTTATATTTTAACAAAATCCATAATATAGTTTTAACAATTAATTCATTATTAAATTATTTAATAATTACGACTACAGGTATTTCAAATATGTTATGTTATATAATTAATTAATTAATAATTATAACTTATAATGTAGTTTTAACAATTAATTTATTATTAAATTATTTTATTCATTATTAATAATTTTAAATTAATATTATTGGTCCTAACATCTTAATAATTTTAAATGGAGTAATTTATATTTAAATGGATTCATGATTAAATTATTTTCTTCATTATTAATAATTTTGAATTATTATTATTGATCCTAACATCTTAATAATTTTAAATGGGTATGTGTAATCAACGGGTAATGATAAACGGATTAGAGACAGGGAGAATCATAATATATATTTTTAATGAAACGAGTACTTAAATGTGTAGTTTATATTTAAATGGATACGAGTACGTAACAATTAATTCATTATTAAATTATTTTCTTCATTAATAATAATTTTGAATTAATATTATTCGTCCTAACATCTTAATAATTTTAAATTGGTATGCATAATCAACGGGTAATGATAAACGAGTTTTGTATGAGTATGAGTATCATAATTTTTTTTAACAAAGTGGGTACGAATATGACTAAATAAACATTAGGGTGATCCCATGACATATATTTTCAAATATCTGATTTACCAAAACCTTAAAAAAAACGAGTACGGGTAGTTATACATAGGATTTATGAGTTTAGGGTTATAGGGTTTAGGGTTTAGGGTTTTAGGGTTTAAGGGTTTAGGGTTTAGAGTTTTAGGGTTTAGGGTTTTAAGGTTTTAGGGTTTTAGGATTTAAGGTTATGAGATTAGATTAATTTGACACCTTATTTACAATTATAATTAAACAATTATCAACATCACAATTATCAACGTCACTACTTAATATAATCCATATGCATAAACTAATTTTAAATAAAAATTTAGTAGTTTTTTTATTTATGATATATAATTTAGGTTATTAAAATAATTAAGTATATAATCTTTTTAATATAATATGATATATAATTTAAGTTATTAAAATAATTAAGTATATAATCTTTTTAATATAATGTTTTTTTATATTATAGATTATACATAGGGTTTATGAGTTTAGGGTTTTAGGGTTTAGGGTTTAGGGTTTTAGGGTTTAAGGGTTTAGGGTTTAGGGTTTTAGGGTTTAGGGTTTAGGGTTTAGTGAACCAATTTTTTAATTTACACCTTTGATTTTGATTACTAATCCATTTTTAATCTCATCCATTTATCACATTATTGAATCTTATCAATTCATCACAATTATGAGATTAGATTTTCTTCATTATTAATAATTTTGAATTAATATTATTGATACTAACATCTTAATAATTTTAAATGGGTATGTGTAATCAACGGGTAATGATAAACAGATTAGAGACAGGGAGAATCATAATATATATTTTTAATGAAACGGGTACTTAAATGTGTAGTTTATATTTAAATGGATACGAGTACGTAACAATTAATTCATTATTAAATTATTTTCTTCATTAATAATAATTTTGAATTAATATTATTCGTCATAACATCTTAATAATTTTAAATTAGTATGCATAATCAACGGGTAATGATAAACGAGTTTTGTATGAGTATGAGTATCATAATTTTTTTAACAAAGTGGGTACGAATTTGACTAAATAAACATTAGGGTGATCACATGACAGATATTTTCGAATATCTGATTTACCAAAACCTTAAAAAGAACGAGTACGGGTAGTTATACATAGGATTTATGAGTTTAGGATTTTAGGGTTTAGGGTTTTAGGGTTTTAGGGTTTAGTGTTTAGGGTTTTAGGGTTTAGGGTTTTAAGGTTTTAGGGTTTAGGGTTTTAGGATTTAAGGTTATGAGATTAGATTAATTTGACATCTTATTTACAATTATAATTAAACAATTATCAACATCACAATTATCAACGTCACTACTTAATATAATCCATATGTATAAATTAATTTTAAATAAAAATTTAGTAGTTTTTTTATTTATGATATATAAGTTAAGTTATTAAAATAATTAAGTATATAATCTTTTTAATAAAATATGATATATAATTTAAGTTATTAAAATAATTAAGTATATAATCTTTTTAATATAATGTTTTTTTATATTATAGATTATACATATGGTTTATGAGTTTAGGGTTTTAGGGTTTAGGGTTTAGGATTTTAAGGTTTAAGGGTTTAGGGTTTATGGGTTTAGGGTTTAGGGTTTTAGGGTTTAGGGTTTTAGGGTTTTAGGGTTTAGGGTTTAGTGAACCAATTTTTAATTTACACCTTTGATTTTGATTACTAGTCCATTTTTAATCTAATCCATTCATCACATTATTGAATCTTATCAATTCATCACAATTATGAGATTAGATTAATTTGACACCTTATATACAATTATAATTAAACAATTATCAACATTACAATTATCAACGTCACTACTTAATATAATCCATATGCATAAACTAATTTTAAATCAAAATTTAGTAGTTTTTTTTATTTATGATATAATTTAAGTTATTAAAATAATTAAGTATATAATCTTTTTAATATAATATTTTTTTATATTATAGATTATACATGGGGTTTATGAGTTTAGAGTTTTAGGGTTTAAAGTTTTAGGGTTTAGGGTTTAGGGTTTTAGGGTTTAAGGGTTTAGGGTTTATGGGTTTAGGGTTTTAGGGTTTAGGGTTTATGGGTTTAGGGTTTTAGGGTTTAAGGGTTTAGGGTTTTAGGGTTTAAGGGTTTAGGGTTTAGTGAACCAATTTTTAATTTACACCTTTGATTTTGATTACTAATCCATTTTTAATCTCATCCATTCATCACATTATTGAATCTTATTCATTCATCATAATTATGAGATTACATTAAATTGACACCTTATTTACAATTATAATTAAACAATTATCAACATCACAATTATCAACGTCACTACTTAATATAATCCATATGCATAAACTAATTTTAAATCAAAATTTTGTAGTTTTTACCTTTATCCCGTGCATCGCACGGGTTCAAAAGCTAGTTTATCTTAATAGCAAGGTGCAAGTTAAAAGAAAATTAGAGGAAGAAATAAGAGTAGACTAGTGAAAAAAAAAATAGGAGGGAAGTGAGAAGACGTGTTTGAAAAGGAGATGAGTTAAGACTAGTGACTAATCACTCCATCCCATTTCAGATGACACACTTTCTATTTTGAGTTATCCCACAAAATTTGTACATTCCTAAATCAAACACAATCATCCTTCCTACTTTATTAAAAAAAATCATTTTTACCTAATGCACCTAATATACTTTATCATTTATTTATTACAAAAAATTACCATAATATCTATAAAAGTTATCACTTTTCTTCATTGCCGGAAGAGGCATACATGCAAACTTTTGTAGTACTGAGGAGGGAGTATATCTTTGACTCCTCAAAATGAAAATGAAAATCAAACGAAATACCTACAAACTTATGGTTTATTAACGCCACAGAATGGGAAACGCTGCGCACAAAGTTCCCTAATTCTCACCATCCAACCCCCAACAAGAAGAATTGAAATTACAACAACAGCCGCAGGATGAGGATTGCGGATTTCATTCCCTCATAATGTACACTGTAGGATTATCTTCTGTATTTATTTATGTTATGTTCTAAGATTGTGATTGGGAAGATGTAATTGTACAAATGTACAAATGGAAGAACCGAGTCTCTTCTCCGATTCCACCCATAATCAATGAGGGAAAAATCTCCGATTCCAATAGCAGCAGCAGCAGTCGCCTGTTTCCGGTAAGGATCTGGCACTCGGTGGCGGTTCAAATTATAGTCATTTTAAACTCAATTTTAGTCATTTTTAATTCAATTTTGGTCCAAATTAAAAAATTAAAGGGTGATGTGTGTTGCCATGCAGGCATTGCAAAAGGTGATTTGTGTTTCCAAGAACAGAGCTGAAGGCAGAACATGGGCTCTGACGGAATGAGAGAGTAATTTTTAATTCGGATTAAAATTTAATGAAAAAACATCAAAATTGATCAAATAAGACTAAAATTGAATAAAATGTAATTAAAATTAAAATTTTCAAAAAATATAGGACTAATAGCATGTTTAGTAATATAGTGGACCATTTTGTGAGTTTAGTAATATTTAGTGGATCATTTGTGATAATTTCTTCAATAAAAGTTAATATCTTAATTTTTTATTTAAGAAATAAATTTTTAAATCATCAAATGTTAATGTCTTGAACGAAATTTTAACTCCTTCAATAAAATAAAATTTTAATACTTTTATTAACTAAATTAAATATATAATTTGAAAAATAAAATGTAATAGTATATAACAAAATTTTAACAAAATATATAACAAAATTAACTAAATTTGAACTCCTTCAATAAAATAAAAATTTAATACTTTTATTTCATTTTATTTTATTTTTGTAATGAAAATAACAAAATTTTATTAATAAGAGGTGACAACTACAAAATTTTAAAAGTATCTTTGAACAGCGTTTTAGCGCACTCGGATGAAAGAGAACAAATTTTACTCCGAATAAGATAATAAAATTAAAGATTTTATCTACCAATAATAGATGAGAAAATAAAAGAATTTGAAGAGTTAATTATGGCAGCCATTAAATGCAGAAAGAGGAAAAAAATCCGAGAAAAGATATGTTGACTTTATTTTAATAGGAAATAAACCGTCTTAATTCTCTATATCCATATACATATATACAGACAAAAATTTTAACGATAAACAAGCCCTTGTCTCTCTTATCTCCATTTCCAGGTAATACTATCTTCTTTAATCCATTCTTTTATGAACATTGGATATGGCGTACTGTTTAATTATTCTCTCAATAACTTCTTCTTCTTAATCCAATAACGTTTGGATGAATTTATGTCACTCCATTAGTATTTGTTTATTAAGTACTCCATAAGTTTTTGGTTTTGATAATTTCTAATAACTACACTCATCAGATCATCTGTAACATATTATTTTCGTAGATCTTGTGTTCAATAATACTACATTAATTAACATGTTTTATACAGACTTCATTATGAAGGATTATTTTCGCAGATCTTGTGTTCAATAATACTACAATTAATATGTTTTATAAAGACTGTATATTTCTTGTTGTAGATATCTTAAATGATATGAAATTTTGGTTTATTACCCTATAATTGCTATGATATTGTTAGTATATTTTATTTATTTATTTATTTATTTTCTGAAATATTAAAGATGTAAGATAGAACAGTTTGGAGTTTTTTTTTTGGTTTATTTATAAAATACGAACAGTTTGGAGTATTAGTACACTAATAATGATATTACAATATTTATGACTTGAGAGATTTTATATAAATGTTTAAATTATCAGAAGCAATTAGAATTAGTCTCTGACTGATAGTTGATTTGATTTACAGTATCATGAGTTAATTATTCAAACTTTTTGAATTTCGAATTCACTGATTGTGGTGGGATGATTCAAGTCTTATATATTTCATTAGTTGGTTGTTTTAAGTGTCGTTCATCTAATAGGAAATTTGAATCGGATTCAATCATGGGGAGGGCGAAGTTGAAAATGGAATTGATTGACAATGAGAAGTCAAGAAGCATAACATTCAAGAAAAGGAAGGAGGGATTGATAAAAAAAATGCATGAGTTCACCACTCTGTGTGATGTGAATGCATGCATGATAATCTACGGCCCAAAGCATGAAACCGGGCCGTCTGAGCCCGACATATGGCCTCAAAACTGCGACGAAATCAATCAAATCATCAACAATTATAGAGCAAAGAAGAAGGATAGTGGAAACAAGAGCTTTGGGCTGAGTGATTTCTTTGATGAGAGGAAGAAAAAGATAGAGGACGAGCTCTCGAAGGTTCGAAGGAAGAATCTAGAGGCTAGGTACCCCACTTGGTTAGGGTTCATGAATACCTTGAAAGAAGGGCAATTGAGACAATTCGCAGCAGATCTGAGCTCCAAAGCTGAGCTAGCCAAATCCAGGTTAGAGGTGATGAAGAGATCAAACAAACTAGCTTTTGCTGATGCCGGTGTGAAAGGTCAGTTCTACCCTCCCCATCCACCCATGCAACCCATGCATGACATGCATATCCCTAACATTATTCTTCCTGTATTTGATTTATATGTACTTCCAAGAAAAAGGAAACAAAAAAAAAGGGGCAATATACTTCCAAGAAAAAATGAAAAAGATAATTTCAATTAAGGTCCTAAAAAATTGTTAAATTATTAATTCGAAATCTAAATTATTTTTTCAATCAATTGAAATCCTAAAATATACAGGAACCCAAAACGAACTGATTAAATGGAACACAGTGATAAATCAAATCTGAATTGATAATTTATATATTTAAGGCCCCTAATTAATAGAAAAAAATAAATTCAAGTACCCAATTAATAATTTATTTATTTTTTATATCTTGAACCAATAAAATTATGTTTTGGAGTTTATGTTATTATCCGATCCACGAGAAATCAATGAAATTAATTACATCTTACATGTATATTTAATTTTCTACGTGTTTTTCTTATATTTAATTAATATTTTATAATTTAAAAATATAATAATTTAAATTTTGTTATCGTTTAATTTATTTTTAAATTTAAATATTATAAATTTATAAAATGTGACCCAATTGATGAAAAGTGATAACAATACCGCGAACTATTTCGTGAACAATTTATGTTGTAAAGGAAAAGTGATAACATATTAAAATAAAAATGATAATATCTTAAATAAGAAATGATAACTAATTACTTAAATGTATTTCACGACCAATTTATAAAATTAATAAAATGTGATAATATTTTTAATATAAAAAATAATTCTTAATTAACGAAAAGTGATATCCGTCAAATTAAATTATTTCACCAATAATTCAACTAATAAAAATGATAATATTTTTAATAAAAGTATTAACCTTTTAATTAAATTATGTGTTGTCTAATTAAAATAAAGTGATAATAGAAATTTTGAAATATTTAATTAATAATTAATAATTATTAATAATAATATTTAATAATATTTTTTATTAATATTATTACTTGATATAACAGGAAAAAAATTATTTAAAGTAATTTATAATTTAAAACCTGGCAACATTGGTGGACCGCAAATTCGATTTCTTGTCTAGCACAGTTAATTAATTCAAAACAAACAGGCCCCTCTTTTTAACCTCTAATTATTTTTAGTTTAATTTAAATATATATTTAATTAACTTGATGGATAGTCCGTCTCACAAATTAGGATTCGTGAGATGGTCTTACCCAAAATCTATTCTTTTTGTAATGGCTAAAACTTGCATGCCCTCAAAATACCTTACCCACAAATTCCGTCTTTTTTGAAAGTTGTACCTTTATTATTAAATATAACATTATTATTTAGTATAAGAAGTTGTATCCTTTACTTTTTTTGGAAAAAAAATTAGTAATCAAATATTTAATAATTTATATTTCAGTTGATCTTTTCAATAAAAAAATTATACACTTATTAATTAAAATGTATACCATCTAAAACAAAATGTTACTCCTTCCGTCCCGCGTTAATGTTGACGTTTGCTTTTTGCACGGAAATTAAGAGATATAATATTTTAATGTGTAGTGAGATGAGAGAAATAATATTTAATGTGAAGTGGGTAGTTGTATTAGTGTTGTGAGTGGGCCCTATATGAAATAAATAATTATTTTGTGTGGGCCCAACTTGACGAAAAAATAAATATAAACTTAACTTGGGACAAACCAAAATAGAAAATATAAAACTTAACGCGGAACAGGGAGTATATCCTTACATACCTTGTGCACCGGGGACACCAGGAGACCAATTCTTTTGTACAATTGTAAGGTTATTAATATTGTACTCTCTCCGTTCACACTTTCCGTTTTGGTCTGTCCCAAATTCAACTTCACACTTCCATAAAAGGAAAAAACAACTAACTAATATCCCTCTAATATACTGTAATTTTAAATTTGTCATCACATTTCTAACACACATAACATACTTTATTGTTTATTTATTACCCAAAAATACCATACTACCCCCAAAAGTAAGTTAAAAAATAATTTTTCTTAAACTCCGTATCTACAGTAAACATGAAGTTGAATTTGGGACGGAGGGAGTATATTGTTTCCATTTTAAGAGTGTGCAATTATTTTTCAAACGGATCAAAATAGAAAGTCTACAAGTATTTTTGGAGGGAGAGGATACAAGTTACTGTATATACAACCAGAAATACTCTATATATCAACGGATTAAAATATATAAAAATGGTTAATACTACTGTGCACCTGGGTGTACCTCATGATACGGTGCACTCACATTAAAAAACGTATACAATTATGAACAAAAACGTGTATAATTATGAACAAAAATGTATACACTTTGTTAGTGAATTTTTTGTTAAATTTTTAATGAAAAATTGAGTGTAAAAAACATACAATTATTAAAAAACATGTACTATTGAATAAAAAATTATACATATATGAATGCTAGTTTTTTTAATGAAAAATTGAGTGTGAAAAAGTATACAATATTTTATTAAAAAACATGTATACAATATAAAATAAAAAAATTATACACATATGGGTGTACCCGTGATCAACTCATCAAAAATTATCAATAAATTTCCAAATTTTGAATTATTCAAAAAAATTATTTTCGAATGAAAATTCCGACGTTTCACCGACAGAAGTTAGTGATTAATTAAGTACATCATCCATTGGTAAAAGCTTCATTTTTAGCTTTAATACTAAAACTCGTGTTCCTACAAGACACATGAGACCAACTCCATAAATTATTACTATTTTAAATAAAAATTATTACTCGTGGAGTAATTTTTAAAAATAGAGTTTACATGTAAACCCGGTTTACACCAAACTCACTCAAAATATTATCCCTCAATCCATTACACATATTAAATTATTATCATACTCCTTAATTTATGTGCAAAATGCAAATGAATACATATCAACTAAAATATTATATACCTCAATTCACTACATATTAAATTATGATAGCAACTTGGGTGGAACCTTTGATCCCCACCTCTTCCTAATTAACGTAATTAATTAATACACTACAAAAAAAATTGGCCGATAGTGACGGACTTTGTGACGGACTTTGTGATGGGAAAGCGCCCGTCACCCGAACATGCGTCACAAACTGTTTGTGACGGTCCCGTCACAATTAGTGATGGATTTTGTGACGGAAGACTTTGTGACGAAAAATTCCATCACAAACTTAAAATTCTAAAAAAAATTAATTAGGTAGGAATCTAACCTTGTTGCTCATGTGAGTGCTTCACAGCCCCAACCAGACCGGCTACCGATAGACCATTTATATTTTATTATATTTTTATCCCTTATACCTTATTTAGAATTTAATTGTGTATATTGACTCCCAACCGGGTTTGAACCTGGTTGGGTGCCAAGCAAGAGTGCTTGTGAGCAAGTGTTGAGCCAATTTGGCTAGATGTGTTTTGTGTTAGTCTTTAATAAATATTGTATATATTCAATTAATTTGTATTAAAATAACATCAATCAACTTTCAAAATAAATATGGTGGTAATATTGATTAATGTAATATATATTAATATGACTAATAATTATTAATATATTAAAATATTAATTTATTTATTTAAGAGAAATATTAAAATTTTCATAATTAAATTAAAAAATCCTTATAAATTTTAAATTCTCAATCTATAAATAATATCTAAATATATTATTTATTTATAGATGTAAAATAAGTTAATTTTCATTTAAAATAAATAACATATTCTATAATTTTTCAATTTAATTCTCTTATAAGAAAATACATAATCTTTATATTTTTCTTAATTCTATCACAATAAACTTTTTTTTATCAATTTAATACACTATTTTTTTAAAATTCAATCATCAACTTTCCTCTCTCTCTCTCTCTCTATATATATATATATATATATATATATATATATATATATATATATATATATATATATAATAACGAATACACTGTTATAAATAACTTTATAAAAATATGAGGTGTCGCAACGTGATTAAATTTCCGTCACAAATACCGTCACAAATATTGGGAATGATGAAATTTTAAATGGTCAACTATTAACCGTCACTATTTTTAAAATGCCGTCATAAAGTCCGTCATAATTGTGACGAAAAATTTTCCATCACAAAAGTCCATCACTGTCGAACAACTTTTTTGTAGTGATATATGTGATCTCCTTAAAATTAATATTACTTTTTTAATTATTTTAATTTTATTATATTTTAAAGACCATTATACCCTAAAACTATAAATCCTAAAAGTGAAATATACCCTAAACCACAAGAGTAAAATTAATATTTTATACCCTTGATGAGAGTGAAAATAAACGTGTTTTAGTGTCCAATTTAATGCCTTTTTATAGGAATTATTATTATATATTAGCACAAGTGTCTTATATTTTATAAATGTGAGAAAAAGGTGCATTTGAGGTATTTTATTGTGTTTTAGGTGGAAAAAGGATCAAAAGTGCAAAGTTGGAGGAAAGGTGCAATTTGTGCAAGAATGCTGTAAAACACACGTACAACTTGTGTAATTTTTCTGTGTTCATATGGAGCTCTGAAAGTTTGATATATGGTTGGAAAGACACAGAAGAGAGGATCGTTTTGGTATAAGGAACACTTCAATTGGAGTCCAAACGAGAAAGTTATGATCAAAATAGTGACGTCGTTTTGGTATAAGGAACACATCTAGGGTTTTTATCATTTCCTAATTTATCTTGTATTTTCCAAGATATATGGGTAAGATCTATTCAATCCCCATGAGTGTTCTTCGCAATACCATGGGCTAGAGCCTTTTTAGTAGATTTAGGGTTTTGAAGGTTCTTATGAATTAATTGAACTTTTGTGTGTATACTCCGTACAAAATTACTTGTGGAATTATTTTATATATGATTATGCTTTCTTAATCCATATTCAGAGTTGTTTTTTGCATCTTCAACTGTTATATAGAGTCTAAATATATATCTTGGTTGTTGATTGAGCGCGTTCACTGCTGAACAGGGTTTATTTTTATGATTCTAAGTGAGGGGACTTCGAAGCTTCATTAGAACTGTTATATATGAATATTTATTAATTGAATTGAATTTGGGTTAATAAGCAAGATAAAGAGGTTAATTTTATAGTACCTATAAAGGAAGATCATATCGGGTTAGAGTATCAATCCTAGGGGGAAATAATTTATACTGATAATACCTAGAAAAGGGGTAAAATTATATCTCTTGCTCCAAGATTATTCACACTTGTTACACGCATATTTACTTGTGTCTATAGAGTAGATTTGCATGGCTTAGTGATGCATCCATATTCCACAAGGCATAGTCAGACATTAACACACGAAAGAGAAATTAATGAGTGAAACCGGATTACCCTAGGGCTACATATTCTCCATTCTCGAGTCACATTTGTATTCTTCTAGTGCTTAATTTATTTTATTTGTTACTTTAATTAAATTTTTAGTAGTTGTTAAACAATAATCCTTAAACGTTATTTCCATCTTCATCTTAATTAATTTAGTAAATAATTAAATTGATAATATGTCGTCCTTTGGGTCGATATTTAACTTGGTCGCTGATCGTCGCTATTTTCACCTAAGTTTTATGTCATTTTTGTGTGTGTTTTCATCCTTTTATTTCGTATTTTTGTATCTTTTTATATTGTATTTTGAGAAAATGATGATATTGATTTTCATGTATTTGGATAGGTGATTATGAAGATAAATGGTGATAAAAAGCATGAAGAATGGAGAAGAATGAAAAAATAAAAAATTGGCCAAAATACATAAAAATACGCCCGTGTTTTTTGTAGTGCCCGTGTTTTTCTGCAGGTGACCAAACATACAGAAAGCTGAAAATCTGCAGAAAAACACGGGCAAGTGCATAAAAACACGCCCGTGTTTTCTTGCACTTTGGCCAAAATCGCATTTTACAACTTTGTGCAATTTCCAGGTGTGTTGAGGGGGTATAATACCCCCAATATCATCATTTGAAGGCAGAAATTGAGGGTTTTGGGGTGCACACACTCCTCTCCATCCATCCATCATCCATTCCTCCATTTTCATCATCCATTCCTCCATCTTCATTCCATCCACCTATTTATCTTGATTTCTCACTTCCATCCATTTATTCCACCAATCCACTAATCTAAGAAGGGAAGAACATCAAGGAATGAAGATTGGAGCATGTTGAAGGAAGATAAGGCCAACTTCAAAACGAAAGTCAATCAACCTTTAATTTGTGATTCTCTTCATTATTTAGCTCAAGTGGAGCAAGCCATGGATTGTATTGATTTTATTGTGATTTGTAGTGGCTAGTCCTCATGTGAGCTAGCAATATGATTGGTTAGGGATTATGTAAATTTTGCACACCACATGTTTGATGAAATGATTGTTATGAATATTTTCTATCATGAATGCTTATTCTCATTTTATGTATGATTTGTGTGATTAGATTCTCTATTCATAGTACTAGGATGGTCATTCAATATTATGTTTAGTGGTTTAATTGAATCATTGATTGCATGATATAACTATGTTAAGTATGTGGGGAGTTTGGCCATAACCTTCATGTGCTTAGAACCTCATGATAGGACATTATTGATAATTACTTGTGAAAGTGTTTGATATGGTAAGGGAAACTGATGAGCGTTTTCTCAATACACAATTAATCCCCAAGTATGAAGGATATCAATTGTAGTTTCGAAAGGTGACTAAGTGAATATCGAACCTAAGGGACGGCGTATTATCAATTAAATTATTATCTAAATTAATTAAGACAAAGCAATAAGAGTTTGATGTTTGATTATAACTAAAATACTAAGTTAAATAACAAATAAAATAAACTATCACTCGAAGAATACGTAGGTGGATCAAGTAGGAGAATAGGTAGCTCTAGGATAATCCAGTTTCACTCATTAATCTCCCTATTATGTGTTGATGTCCGACTCTGTCTTGTGGAATATGGACGCATCACTAAGCCATGCAAATCTACTCTATAGACACAAGTAATATATGCGTGTAACACGTGTGAATAACCTCGGAGCAAGAGATATAATTTCACCCCCCTTTCTAGGTACTATCAGTATCAATTATTTCCCCCTAGGATTGGCACTCTAACCCGATATGATCTCCCTTTATAGGTACTATAAAGTTATCCTCTTTATCCTACTTAATAATTCGAATTCAATTCAATTAATAAGTATTCATATATGATAGTTCTAATGAAGCTTCGGAGTCCCCTCACTTAGAATCATAACATGGAATCCTGTTCAGCGGTGAACGCACTCAATCTACAACCAAGATATATATTCAGACTCTATATACCAATTGAAGATGCACAAAACGACCGTGAATATGGATTAAGAAAGCACAATCATATATAAAATAAATCCACAAGTAGTGTTGTACGGAGTGTACACATAGAAGTTCAATTAATTCGTAAAACCTTAACAACCGTAGTTCTACCAAAAAGGCTCTAGCCCATGATGTTATGAAGAACAATCATGGGTGTTGGATAGATCTTACCTGGGTATCTGAAAAATACAAGATAAATTAGGAAACAAATAAAACACTAGATGTGGGCATCGTCGCGTCCTTCTCTGTCTTGAATTCTCCTCTTGATTCTCCTCTTGATTCCACAAATGATTCTTCAAAGTGATGGATGGATGGAGGAAAGGAAGTGGATGATGGTTGGGGGGTGATCCCCCCTTGTGGGGTATTGTATGTTGTGGCCTCTCTTCTCCTCTCTTGTATTGTGTTGTGTTCTTTTGTGGCTTCCTAGACCTCCTTTTATACTTGTAATCACGTCTCCTAGGCTTGGAATGAGCTTTTCAAGTGATCACACGCGTTTAGGCCTCGAAAATACGGATATGGTAAGTTCCCGCACATCGGTTCGACCTCAGCAAACAGGTCAAACCACTAAGCACAGGTCGAACCACAGGTCGAACCACCCTACTGGAAGCCCCAGGTGCTTGGTTCGACCAACCCAACAGGTCGAACCAGAATGTCTCAGGTCGAACCGATTTGCGCAGTCTCGCCGTTTCACATATAACTTTCACATCTGACTTCCAAATTGAGTGATTTTTATGCTCACACGATCCTCTCTTCCTGGGCTTTCTATCCATATAAAGAACTCACAAAAACTCAAAGAATTGAATCTGTAACAAGCCATGGAAAGTAGAATATCTGTTCTGTTCGGCACAGCTCGCGCGGCGTCACCACTTTGCTCATAACTTCCTCGTTCGGCCTCCGAATGGGATGTTCTTTACGCCAAAACGACCCTCTCTTCAGTAGCTTTCCAACCATGTATCACAACATCAGTTTTGAGCTCCATACGAACACAGAATAATTATGAAAGTTGGACGTGCGTTTTCAGCATTCTTGCACAAATTGCACATTTTCTCCAACTTTGCACTTTTGATTCCTTTTTCCACCTAAAATACAATAAAATACCTCACGTGCACCTTTTTCTCACATACAATGAATATAAGACCATTGTGCTAATATATGACAAGAATATCAATCAAAAAGTTGTTAAATTGGACACTAAAACACGCTTATTTTCACTCTCATCAGGAACCAAGCTAATTTTCACTTGACTTTAGAAAGGGAACACTAGGAAAACGTCCCTACCTACTAGAGAAAATTCTTCATGATAATATCTCTATACCGGTATATTAATATCCGTAAGTACCTATAGGAATAGTGAGGATTGAAAACACTCTTTGAGTGTCCTTAACATGAAGATCACCAATGCATGTGTGTGTGTGTGAGTCTATATATACCTTTTCCATGAATGTTGTTAGCCTTGCATACTTCTTAGATTGTTCACCTTCACCCATCATCCATCTCATTTGTACATGTTCTATCCTTTAATTGCTTTCTTAGGTAGTTTGTAGTGTTAATCACTCCCTGTTCTTTATTGATTAGTCCTTCTAGAGTGAAACATTTTTAGAATACGGATACATACACTTTCTCCCTTGAGTTCGATATTATAAATTTTGCACTTGGTTACCACGTCTACATACAACGATAGAGTACGCTTACTCTAATCAATTTATACCAAAATTGAGACAAAGTTCATGGCGCCGCTGCCGGGGAGAAAGGCTTCTGTGTAACGTGTTTGGATTTGTTAGCTTTACTTAGGATATTTTTTTTCTTATTTTTTGCTTTTATATTTGCTTTGAAAAATTTTTGTTCTTACTTGTTCTTCTTAATAGGTACATCAACCTTGAAAGAAGGGGAGAAGGAGCAAAATCAAAAATAGTAATTGGAGAAGAATTGTAGTAGATCTTGAGAACAAGAGTAAAAATGAATCAATGCTACAATAATAGAATGTACGAGGGATGACAAGGAGCTTACAATATGAATACATTTCAACCGTATCAAGGAAACATTTATTCCATACCAAGTTCTTACAACAATCAAGTTCCTACGGTCACTCCTCTATCCGAAAATAATGCCTTGATGCAAATGCTTAGAAGATATGCTTATAGAAGTGATATAAGGCAAAGTTTTCAACCAAGTCTTTCAAGCTATGAGCCTCAAAATGCCTACTCAATGCCTAATTCCAAATTTAATGGGGGACAAATGTGGAACATACCTAATTACCAAATGGGGAATGGAACAAGTATGCAAAATGGGTATGTCCAAAGGAATTTTCAAGAAGAGTGTCCATCATATGATGATGGAAAACCTTCCTTGCAAGATCAATTAAGTGAAATAATGAAAATGCTTGAAGAAGGAAGGGAAGAAAGGAAGATAAAAGTTGAGAAAGAGGAGAGGAGATTTGAGGCCATAGAACGTCAATTGAGTCAAATGATAAGTGAACGGAGCATTCTATACGACATGAAAAATTTTGATGAAAAGAATGAAGAAGAGTTAGTGGTAGAAGAGTGTTTGGGGGATAATGAAGAAGACTCAAGAGATGTTGAGCTCTTTGAGGATAAGGAAGACAAGGTAAAAGAAAGTTTAGAGAAGGACAATGAGAGGAGTAAAGAGCCTAAGGTAGAAGAGAGCTTTGAGGATGAATAGATTATTCATGATTTCTTGTCTCTTGGTGATGAGAAAATTCAAGTGAAGATGAAGAATCAATAGATGAGTATGAATTTGATGAAGTGGAACAAGGTCTAGAAGCACTTGATGATGAGTTCGGGAGTGAAATGAGCATCTCTACATCTTTTAACTCTTCAAGTTGCATTGATTTTCAAAATATTGTTTATATTGATTTTGTTTTACCTATTGATTCTTCTCAATACCCAAAAGAGAGCTTGAAGAGATGTTGGGGACATATTTGATAAAGAGGAATAAGTGGTGGTCACGAAAAGAGCGGTTAATGGAATACAAGCTCAAAAGAGTGGAATTTTAAAGCCAATCTCGAAGGATGCTACTATGATCATTACTTGCCATAAATGCCTAATAGAGGAAGAAGCACAAAGATTAAAATTTGATGGCAAGAACGAACGATATTCTTGGCCATTCCGATGAGTTCTCCATATTCCATCCGGCTTGAAGACGTTAAACTTAGGCGCTAGATGGGAGGCAACCTATCGTTTATTTTAATGCTTTCATTTAAATGCTTTAATTTAGTTTTCTTGCATTTTTGATGTGTAGGTTGATTGTGCTCGTAAGGAGAATGTGTATTGGAGATACGAGAAGTGTTCGATTTGAAGTGTGAACGTTGATTGTGCTCGTAAGGAGAATGCATATTGGAGATACGAGAAGTGTTCGATTTGAAGTGTGAAGGTACGTCTCACCACTTTTGTAAACTTAAAGTTCAACTCTTATTTTTGGGGGGATAGTGCGTGGTGGACATACCTTGAATTGTTGTGATGCATATACTTCTCTACAAGAAGCTCATTGTTGAAAACTACAAGGGTAAGTCCCACCATTTTTTGCAAACATAATTCTCAACTTGTTTCGATTTAAGTTTGGAGGAAAAGTACGTGGTGTGACTCATCACTTGAGTGTGCTTATTATGATGATTGAGAGATAGGTCTTCTTGTAAAATTGGGTAAATTTTAAAATTTTTTCTCATGAGTATTGGTATGCTTTTGGATTGTTTGGTTGTATTGAAGTGTATGCTAGTTCATTATTTGCTAGTAATTATTGTGCTAATAGTTTTGATGAGTTGTTGAGCACAAATGAAGTGTGGTGGAAGCATGAATTGAGCCCAGAAATCAATGTCGAGATTCGTTGTGCATGCAATCCGGAAGCTCATGCCAACTATTTCCATTACCAAATTTCTTTTTCAGGGAGTTTGCTTTAATACTCATCATTTCTATTTACTTAGCATATACTTGATTTGATTTGGACTGTTTGTATTAGTATGCAACTTCATGTGTTATGTACTTAGGAGGTTTACTTGCTTTATTAGTTTTTCTTATTTTTGAATAAGGTGGCATATTCTTTAGCTTACATGTTATTGGATGATTGAAGATATATGCTTGAATTTCTTTTGATGGATGGAAGGTCAATTTTGCTTTTTACGTGTTGTTGTGCTGTTTCTTGTTTGGTGAGTCTTTGTTTATGTGTTTTGTTTGTATTTTTATTCTTGTATAGGGTTGTTTGGTGGTTTGTTTTGAATGTCGTGAGTCGTTTTCTTGAATATGAGTGATGACATGTTGTTGTGATAAGTGATGACAAATTATGATTAAGAATCTCTACACTTTCAAATTGTGACATGTTTTACTTAACATGTTCAATTTTGAGATGAATGTGGTGCAATAAGTCCTTAAGGTCCGAGCATAAGCTTGTGAGCATTTGAGCCTCAACCGTGCATACATGGTATTTCTTCATGAGTGGATCGGTTGTGTTTGATAAGTTAGAACTTGCTCAAGGACTATAGGAACGAGCTCGATTAGTGGAGATTAATAATATGATCTAAGGCCATCCTTGTCATTTATAGTCATTGCCAAATATTTCCATTCTGTGAACATCATCCCTAGTCAACCACTTTGAGCTTATAAGCTTATTTCTTGTGAATTTAGCACTTAACAACCCTTGATTACCCACATGAGCCTTATATATGTATCCTTTTGTGTGAGTAATTGAGGAGATGGTGGCTAGAAATGTTTGATGAGATAACAAAAGAAGAGAGGAAATGGTAGGGTTTGAGTGAGTTTGACTAAAACAAATATGGAAAAAAAGAAAAAAAGTGATCTTTTGTATAGTAGAAGAAAGCCATGCAAATGGAAAAAGAGAAAGAAAAGGAGCAGAGCAGAGCAGCATCTTTCTCTGTGATTCAAATTTGGTGGAGCAGAGCAGAGCTACTTCATTTCTTCCCTAATTCTCACTTCTTCCCATCTTAGCTGATTTCTACCCTAATTCTCACTCTTCTTCCTTATTTCTTCCCAAAGTTTAAAGAAAAGAAGCATGCATCATGAGGAGCTCGATTCATAGGATAAAGATGATGAATAGTGCTTGGGACCAAAAAATATAAAAAAGGAAGAAAAGAAAAAGTGGAGGAATGGAAGAAAGTAGCTACCTCTTCGATTATTTACGCATGATTAGTCACTATGATCCATATTCTTCCTACCTTACCAAAGAGCTTATCATTACATCCGAATATAAAGACCTTTTTTTATCATTGATTGAAATTTTGGAGGTTTGTGAATGTAGTCCACGAGCAAGCTTATAGCGAGTCGAGCCAATCAATTGATGAGTGTTGTTTTACCTAAATCATACAGTGTTGAGTGAAATTGATATCCTATGTGAGGCTTGGACGAAAAAGGGACTATATTACATTTTATTCTCTTGTGATTGAACTTGTTAATTTCTCATGTCATGAATTTAATGTTGTAGGATGACTTAGCATAAGTTGTAGTTATTATTGCTATCGATGTGTTATTCCTTATATTCGTTAGGTCTTTTTCTAGGTGAAAAATTCTCCTCTTGTTTTATCATTTTTGTTGCTCGGGGACGAGCAACACTTTAAGTTTGGGGGGTTGATCGTCGCTATTTTCACCTAAATTTTATGTCATTTTTGTGTGTGTTTTCATCCTTTTGTTTCGTATTTTTGTATCTTTTTATATTGTATTTTGGAAAAATGATGATATTGATTTTCATGTATTTGGATAGGTGATTATGAAGATAAATGGTGATAAAAAGCATGAAGAATAGAGAAGAATGAAAAAAATAAAAAATTGACCAAAATACATAAAAGCACGCCCGTGTTTTTTGTAGTGCCAGTGTTTTTCTGCAGGTGACCAAACATACAGAAAGCTGAAAATCTGCAGAAAAACACGTGCAAGTGCATAAAAACACGCCCGTGTTTTCTTGCACTTTGGCTAAAATCGTATTTTACAACTTTGTGCGATTTTCAGGTGTGTTGAAGGGGTATAATACCCCCAATATCAACATTTGAAGGCAGAAATCGAGGATTTTGGGCTGCACACACTCCTCTCCATCCATCCATCATCCATTCCTCCATTTTCATAATCCATTCCTCCATCTTCATTCCATCTGCCCATTCCTCTTGATTTCACACATCCATCCATTCATTCCACCAATCCACCAATCTAAGAAGGGAAGAACATCAAGGAGTGAAGATTAGAGCATGTTGAAGGAAGATAAGGCCAACTTCAAAAGAGAAGTTAACCAACCTTTAATTTGTGATTTTCTTCATTATTTAGCTCAAGTGGAGCAAGCCATGGATTGTATTGATTTTATTGTGATTTGTAGTTGCTAGTCCTCATGTGAACTAGCAATATGATTGGTTAGGGATTATGTAAATTTTACACACCACATGTTTAATGAAATGATTGTTATGAATATTTTCTATCATGAATGCTTATTCTCATTTTATGTATGATTTGTATGATTAGATTCTCTAATCATAGTGTTAGGATGGTCATTCCAATATTATGTTTAGTGGTTTAATTAAATCATTGATTGCATGAGATGACTATGTTAAGTATGTGGTGAGTTTGACCATAACCTTCATGTGCTTAGAACCTCATGATAGGACATTATTGATAATTACTTGTGAAAGTGTTTGATATGATGAGGGGAACCAAGCTAATTTTCACTTGACCTTAGAAATGAAACATTAGGAAAACGTCCCTACCTACTAGAGAAAATTCTTCGTGATATTATCTCTATACCAGTATATTAATATCCGTAAGTACCTATAGGAATAGTGAGGATTGAAAACACTCTTTGAGTGTCCATAACATGAAGATCACCAATGCATGTGTGTGTGTGTGTGAGTCTATATATACCTTTTTCATGAATGTTGTTAGCCTTGCATACTTCTTAGATTGTTCACCTTCACCCATCATCCATCTTATTTATACATGTTCTATCCTTTAATTGCTTTCTTAGGTAGTTTGTAGTGTTAATCACTCCCTCTTCTTTATTGATTAGTCCTTCTAGAGTGAAACATCTTTCGAATACGGATACATACACTTTTTCCCTTGGGTTTGATATTAGAAATTTTGCACTTGGCCACCACGTCTACATACAATGATAGAGTATGCTTACTCTAATCAATTTATACCAAAATTGAGACTAAGTTCATGGGTCGCTTGCTTAAGCTGCAATTGATATCCTTCATTCTTGGGGATTAATTTTGCGTGCAAAAGAAACGCTCATAAAGTTTTTAGCGCCATTACCGTGGACGGCTGTTATTATTGATTTTATTATTTCTAGTTCACTAAGACTTTTATTTGTGATTATTTATTTCTATCTAACCTTGAATTTTTCTGAGGTACTTGTGCACTAGGAAAAGGAAAGGAAAGAAAAGAAGAAATAACACACGTGATATTTTAAAGTACAATGGTATTGGAAACATGGGTTTGATAGGAGCAAGAGGGGGAAGATGATAATTTTGAGATACATCCCGCTCTCATTACCATAGTAGAGAAGAATCCATTTTCTGGAGGTTATTTTGAAGATCCATATCAGCACCTCAAAAGATTTATTGTTTATGTAAACACTCAAAAGGGCGCTGGAGTTAATGATAATGCTAGGCGGATCGCCCTATTCAAGTTCTGTTTGATTGATAGGGCAGAAGCTTGGTACGAGACTCTTGATGCCACAGACTACACTACATAGGACAACTGCAGCAGAAGTTCTTAGAGAGATACATGCCATCACCCAATTTGTTATAAATTAGGATGAGAAATTTCATGAGGCGTGGGATAGATTTAAAGATATGCTCAAGAGGTTCCCACAACATGGTATGTCTAAGGCGGAATACATAAGTATCTTCTACTATAGATTGGATTGTGAGTCGCGTATTCTTATTGATGCATCATCAGGTGGGGCGCTGTTATCTAAAATAGCACTTGAAGTAGAAAAATTATTTGAAGATATCTCTATGAAATTCACGTGACTAACCTACGGAAAGAGTAAGAGGAACATATGTATTTAGCAAGGTAGCACATGTTGAACATAAAATGGTAAAGACGAATAGGGATGATGAGATCGTCTCTAGTTTAGCTAACATCAACAAGATACTATAATCCCAGCAAAGGCAGATTAGAGTTGATACAAAGGGGGGCCTAGTATGCAGCAGCAAGAAGTGAAGAGTGTTAATGATACCTTCAATCGATACATGGTTGAGAATGATGCAAGGGTTGACCGCATCGAAACAAGAATGAATGTTGATCATGTAGATTTATCTAAGCAGTTAAAGAACCTGACTTTAATTATGGGACAGATGGCCGGGAATGTGAATCAATTGACACAAACATTGAAGGAAAAGTTCCCGTCTCAAAGTATAACGAATCCAAAAGAGTGTAAAGCCATCACACTGAGGTGCAGGACACAGTACAAAGGTCCGATAAAGCCAGTGGATGTAAACGAGGAGAGCTGGGCTCCAGTTCGACCAGACCCGTATGGTTCGACCAGACCTGATGGTCGAACCATGGTCGAACGACTTTTGGAAAAATAGAGAAACAATACTCTATTTTCAAGCTCGTGGTTCGACCAAAGCATACCCGTTCGACCAGACCTCTCTGGTCGAACCAGCACCGATTGAGCAGAAAGATCGAGTTCAGTTTACAGAGCCTCAGTTCGACCAGACCTTTGCAGTTCGACCAGACCCCTCTGGTCAAGCTATGGTCGAACCAAAACTAGACAGATCAAACCCGTTTTTAGGTACCCAGTTCGACCAAGATCATCCAGTTCGACCAGACCATTCTGGTCGAACCATGGTCGAACTGCGACAATCGAGCCCTGTTTCCGTGCCGAACGCTATACCTGATGTTCAGAATATTCAGGAAGGAAAGCTTACACTGCAGATGGATAATGAAGATGTGGTTTTCTCTCTTGATAAAGCAATGAAGATGCCAATGGAGACTCAATCATGTAAGAGTATAGATGTAGTTTCTAACTTGTTTAATCTTGATTTTAATATGATAGATGATTCTGAATTTGAGTGGAAGATTGACAAGGAAGAGTCTAGACAGCCATGAGAAGAATGAAATTCTGAGGATCATATTCTTGTGACCAAGAAAGGTGAGGTGCTGAGTGTAGATAAGAAGAGGAAAAGAAAATACTTGAAGGTGAGGATGCGAGAAGACCATCCTCTGATCTAGTATTTAAAAAAGTGATATACTGTCGTAACTCTCCGACGTTAAATATGAGCGCTTGTTAACAAACATAAAATCGTAAAAAAACCGAAATTAAATGAAACAGTGAAACACACATTGAAGTGAAAAGAAGGAGGTTCTCCAATTCAATTTGGTGGACCTTTCCCAACCTAATCATTACCTTAAATTATTATACTCTTTCATCCATGTGAAATTGAATATCTATCAACAGATGGAGGAAATATCAATTAGAGTTAAAGGCATAAGAAATACCTCAAGAGATTGAAAGAGTTACAAGCAGAGGAGAATCCACACCAAGAAAATATTACATATCCTTTAAAATTCTTCTCAGATGATTTTGCCAATCACCAAAAAAGAGAAATAAGAACTTGAAATTTAAAAACAAACTAACTCCAAAGTTTAGAATTAAGTTCACCCATTAACTTTTCTACCGAAAATTTCCCATTTTTAAAGATAATTGAATTACGCAATTTCCAGATGAGCCATACCGTCCCAAGCCAAAGCCGAATACGTACTCGAGTACGTCACCATGGGACATCCAAGCCAATGAAAAATAGACGTCCAAATTTGATGAGTAATCATGCATTCAAAGAAAGTACTCCCTCCGTCCGTCCTAGATAAGTTGATGCATTTTTTTTTGCACATAGATTGAGTATAATAATTTAATGTAAAGTGAAGTAAAGTGAAGTGAGAGAAATAATATTTAATATGTAGTTGGTAGTTGTATTAGATGTGGTATGTAAACCCCATGAGAATAAAGTAATTATTTTTGTGTGGGTCCATGTATTAAAAAAAAATGTGTCAACTTTAATGAGACAAACTAAAAAGGAAAGTGTGTCAACTTTTATGTGACGGATGGAGTATGAATCTCATATTCCACTCCTTTTTTGCAGAAGCAACCAAGAATATCAGCATTAGGATCAATCGCCTTACGCTTTGAGAGATGAATTTGGTGTTTCTGTATCCACTGACATATTTTCAAAAATATTTAGAAATATTCTTTACACCTTAGTTCATCATACACCTTGATATTACATTACATCAAATATTATTCTTTTAAAGTAATAAATTTTTACTAAATGAAATCTTAACATGCAAAATATATCACAATTCAAATAAAAAAACAATTAGTCTGTAATTCAAAGCACATCAAAATACAAAGGAAGTATGTAGTGTCTTGCTGCAGATCAATTCTACCAATAAACCAGTCTAGTTAATGCATTGAAGAAAGAAAATATTTTTCAGTATTATATGGAATGAAAACCATAATATATCATCAACATTAATTCCCTTTTCACAACTCAAGACATGCATGGACAACTCAAACACGTCCCCAAAAGAGTGTCTTTTTTTCACCAGAAACAAATCAAAACGTTATCTCGAAGAATTCACATCGCCTAAATGCAAAAGCTCCGGTCGCCATCTCAGTTGGAAGCGAACCGTTTCCTTATTTTCCAACGCAGACAAATCGGCTAAGAATGTCTTCCAAGACAGAGTCCGCCACGCCGCAACACCTTCTTCCTTCTTAAGAAGCTGTACATTCACTTCCTCAAGATCAAACACATCTTGGTTCGTCATCGAGCAACTCTCACTCACTGCTGGTGTAACTCTCTTGCAAAGATATAATACCAAACCTTTGCGGCTGCGACGCCATTCCTCCATATTTTGAAACTGACGAAGATTCAGAGCTACCAACTTAGGGCGACAACTCCAAAACAAACGATCAATAATGGCATAGCAAGTAGTGGATGGTACATACATTTTCAAACTCTCCACCACGTACAGCCACAGGTAACCCCTCTAAATCCATGTCTTCCTCCCTAATTTTCCAAAACGAAAAGTCGAGAGAAAGAATAATTCTTGACGAGCTCAGACGAGTTAGCAGTTCATTCAACTTGCGGAACCATTTAATGGTAGGATTAATGTCTCTCACAGTTATATCAGACTCCCATTCCCTCGTGACTATTTTGAAGGACAATGAAGGTAACTTCACACCTTTGAACTTAAACTTACGATTACTTGGAACCTCGCACTTGGCCCTCAACAGCCTATCCTGCATGAAGCTTATGTACTCAAGGGAATGGCTATGGATTTTGATCCCTTTGTAATTGTATCCACCACACTCATCAAGGCTCAAATCCTTCAACAAAGGAAATCTAGATGACAAACCACTGAAAAACGAAGAATCGACATCCACATTAAACAACTTCAGTGACCTGAGTTTACATAACTCGTACAGATTAACTGGACCATTAACAACCGATCCCAATAAAAAAATAATAATAATACTCCCTCCGTCCCGGGTATTTTTACCTGTTTGTACGGGCACGGAGATTAAGACGTTTTATTTTTTTAATATACAATGTAAGAGAAAGTAGGGATAAATTAGTAATTTAAAAAGAAAAGGTGAATAAAGTTATTGAGAATGATGAATAAAGTGTAAAAAAAGTAATTAAAGTTGTTGGGATTGTAAAAAGTAGGTAATAAAATATTATGTATTTTTGTCAAAAATGGAATGAGTAAAATACGTGGGACGGAGTGGGACGGAGGGAGTAATAATTCCAAAGGTCCCATAGACGACATTCGGTCTTTGACCCTCGTTTCTTGCAACATAAATTTCTCAAACAAAGGGCAGCTGGAAATTATATTCAATATTATTTCACTCTTCTTTATAAGAAGAACGTTCTCCAAACAGAGATTTTAAGCCCCAAGTAGTTAACCTTTCCTCCTCCTAAATCAACTGTGCACCCATATAAAGATAATCGGACTAGGGTTTTGGATTTGAGCATCTCACGTGGTAAATGGAATACAGAATGATATGTTTCATTTACAAAATTAAAATCCATACACTACAAGAAAATTGCTGAATTCCAACGGCGAAAAATCGTTGGAAAATGCAAAAATACCGTTGGAATTCATGATTCCAACAGATATTCTAACGAACTTTTTCTATTGGAAAAGTGGCCGTTGGAATGTCATTTTTCCAACAGCACTTTTTTTTGCTGGAAAAGTGGCCGTTGGAACCGTTGGAATGTCATTTTTCCAACAGCATTTTCAACGGATTCAAATATCCAACGGTGAATCCAACGACAATCTTCGAACTCCGTTGGAATTTTCCAATAATAAAAAAAATATTTATTCGGATTCGAACCCTTGACCTCTTGCATATATCACCTTATCATTTACCAACTTAACTAATATATATTTTATATTATAAATTGACATTTAAATTTATTAAAGTCTCTTTGCCGAATTCCAGTGTCCAAAAATCATTGGAAAATGAAAAAATACCGTTGGAATTCATGATTCCAACAGATATTTCAACGAATTTATTCTATTGAAAAAGTGACAGTTGGAATGTCATTTTTCCAACAGCATTTTCAACGGATTCAAATATCCAATGGTGAATCCAATGACATTTTTTTGTTGGAATTTTTTTATCTAAAAGTGATTCAAATATTTTTCCGACGGAATTTTCTTGGATCTTCGAACTCCGTTGGAATTTTAAAATGATAAAAAAATATTTATTCGAACCCTTGACCTCTTGCATATATCAGCATATCATTTACCAACTTAACTAATATATGTTTTATTTTATAAATTGACATTTAAATTTATTGAAGTCTCTTTTTTCGATGGAATTTTCATAAGAATTTTCCAACTGCTTAAGTTTAATTATAATTTTTATTGGAAATTTCCAATAGTTTATCAAGTTATAGGAATTATCATTGGAATTTTTCAACGATTTAAATTTATATGGGAATTTTCGTTTGAACTTTCCAATAATTTTAGGTTTTATAGAAATTTTTGTTGGAATTTCCAATAGTTTATCAGACTATTGGAATTAACATTGAAAATTTCCAATGGTTTAAATTTCCATAGAAATTTTCGCTGAAATTTTCCAATGGTTTAAAATTTCATTGAAAAATTCGTTAGATCTCTAAAATTTCCAACGGATTTGCTTTTCGTTGGAATTTTTCTAGTGGAATTCAACAGTATTCTTGTACTGATAGTGCCCATCTTCATCGCTTTCACGATCAACTCTTTGGCACCGGCTGATTCATAAAAAATACATGTGGTGTACAGTCTAAAACTGTGGATGTTTTTTGAGACATTTGAGATATTTGATCTCTCTCTCTCATCATTATTGCTTTTAGTATACCTAAGTCACAACAGCTAGTTTTTGGATTGTTAGTACTGGCTAGTTTTTTCCAATTCTATAAATAGGCCTTCATTTGTATTCTTGTATATACACATTCAATAATATGAAATATATTCTTTCTTCAATTCAATCTCAAATTCTACATGGTACCAGAACAGGTTAATCCTGTCTCTTAATTTAAAGCTATTCAAAAACACATCTAAGGTGTTCTTCTCTAAAAAAAAGTGGTTTAAACCTCTTCCACTCTTTCATTACAGCATCTGCTCTTTCAAAACTATTCAAAATATAGAAGCAGCCAATCTCCTGTTCAAAGTCCTTCAAAAACACAGAAATTTATTCTGTCATCACTGAACCTTCAGATTCTCATATCCGTTCTCTATCATCCATCATTCACTTTTGAAAGAATTCATCATCATGTTCTCAGACTCAAAAATCAGTCTCACTGAATCAAGTTTTGATTCTCAACTATTCTGATCCTTATCCCAACAAGCATTCGAATTCCCTTGGTAAGCAATACTTTCGAAGGTCACTCAAGCCAGAGAATTATGATTGTCATATTGATCGGACGAAATTACATTCCCTGGTCCAAATCAGTGAATTTTTTTTAAATCCAGAAAGATGCAAGGCTACATCACCGGAAGCAAAAAGAAACCCGTACCAGCCGACCCCAAGGCTCCAACCAAAGAAGAACAGTCTGCCATTGATGACTGGGAATGCCAACATTCCCAAGCCATCAGTTGGCTTATCAATTCAATGGAACCCAAGATCGGAGACACATACAATACCAAAGATTTAGCCTTCGAGATTTGAAACTCACTCAAAAAAATCAGTGGAAACAATCAGAACCATGCACAGATTTTCCATTTAAAGGCTAAACTTTACTCACTCAAAAAGGGTTCAGCTTCCATAGCCGAAATAGTGGAGCAATTTGACAGAAGGAGGCAAGAATTAAAACAGTATCTACCTAAAACCTCTGTCATAGCAACTATTGAAAAAAGGGAGGAACAAGAACAGGTCTACCAACTTCTCGCCTCATTAGACGACTCTTGGGAGGCTGCCCGAAGCCAAATCCTCATGGCGACAACACTCCCGCCCAACGAAGAAGTGGTCGCAAGGCTTCAACAGGAGAAAACCCATCGAGCGCACAACACACCCTCCTCGAATCAAGGTGGAAGCATCGACTGCTATGTCGGAAATCGGCGTCCAAGCCAAATGAAGAACAAGAAAAATCCATCGATGACAACCGAACAAAAATACTGCAGGTATTGTAAAAAGCCTAACCACATGAAGGAGGAGTGCTAACGTCTTCACGTGGAACTCCGACCGGTCAAGCCCGACCGAGAAAATCGAGAAAACGGCAACAACTCTAGGGGTGTAAACGGGTAGGGTATGGTACGGGCCCAATCCATATACTACCCGCATCTTAATTTTATTACCCTTACCCTACCCTATTACCCTCAAATGTATCATCGAGTAGGATACGGATAATATCCATCGGGTAATGGATAATTCGCGAATAAACGGATATCCAAAATTTTAAAATGACTACCATTGTCAACCAAATAATATACCACTCTAAAATACACAATGATATAAGAAAATCAAAGTAAATGCTAAAGATTAAAAAAAAAAGATTGAGATGTGAGTAGCCTACCTCAATCCCCCAATAATTAAAATAAAAATTGATATAAAATATTAGGGGGTATTATTTTATTATTTATACCCTTGAAGCCTTTTTTGCTTTCTTAAATCAAATAAGCAATGTGATGTACACTAGTATGTGCGTTATAAAGTGGAACTATTTTTTAGATTATACAAAAACATATACTCCTATATGTCTATGTATAAATATAAAATATAATAAACTATACTAAATATAAAATATAATAAAATATACTCTACATATATATAAAGTAAATGGGTAATCGGGTAGGGTAATCGAGTATTTTATAAATACCATATCCTACCCCTACCATCAGCATTTTCAAGCGGGTACGGGTACTGCCCTACCCGATACCCGAATATGCTCTTCTCTACCCTTATCGGATAGGGTATTACCTGCAGGGTATCCGAACCTGCAGATAAAATTGACAGCCTTAAGCAACTCCAGAAGCTTCGCAGCGGTTGAAACTGATAAAACCCTAGAGTAGATTGTAAAGTCACGACTCAACGCAAGCTTAAGAGAAGAAGATGGGCTTATTCCTAATGCTGCCAAATCCAAATCAAATCAGTATGAGGCCAACTTAATCCAGCCCATTTCTCCTCCCTTGTGCCCAAGTCGAACAAGCAATTCAAGCCCAAACCTCCTCTCAGTCAAGGTTTAAAATATCGATATCGATAAAAATATCGGTACCTCAAATTTACGGATATATTGATGGATATATCAAATATCGATATCGGTATCAGTAAAAATTAAAAAAATCACGAAAAATTGAAAAAAAAAAGAAAATTAATTATTTTACTTTGCAATATATTTTAACTAATTTTAATATATAAATAAAATTTAAAATTTTAATAAAACTCATAACATATGATAAGTAAATCAATTACTCCCTCCGTTCCATACTTATGTTCACACTTTCCATTTTGTCCGTCCCACACTTATCTTCACCACCCAAAAAAGAAAACTTCACCTCAACTAACAACCTCAAAAGTTATCTTAATTTCAAAGATACCACTCTCACTTAACACACATAACATACTTTATAATTTATTTATTACTTAAAAATACCACAATACCTCTAAAAAGTCAATAAAGTTGTTCAAAAAGTAACTTTTCTTAAATTTCGTACTTGCAATTTCGGTGAACTTAACTATGGGACGAAGGGAGTACAACATATTTAAATGGTCTAAAGTCATACAATACTTAATAACTAATATCAAAATGATAATTTATGATACTCAAATGTAAAACATGTATGCCATCTTGATCTAAACAATATTGGTATTAGTTCATCGAATTAGAGAAATTCTGAATATAGTTCTGAATGTGCCAGTAGTATTGTTATGAACCAATAAAATACTCCCTCCGTCCCTATCCTGTTGAATATACCAAAATAATTTTATTTTTAATTAGTGTATACTATCACACTGTGTATGTGAAAGGAAACTCCTCATTACTTAGTAGTAATAATTTTATTGAAAAGTAATAATAAGTGATTAATTAAATAAAATAAAACAGTCTTAATAATTTCATGCAAGTGTTGCTCAATTTTTTTAAATTGATTAAATTAATGAAAAGATTTGTATTTAGTGGGAAACGATAAAATAAAAAATCATTAATTTTTTTTTAAAAATATGGATAATTTTTTGATATTTTTGAATCCTCGATATTTTATCGATATTTAGTGATATTTCCTCGATATATGTCGGCATCTAAAAAAATTTGAACTGTGGGAAATCGATATCGATATTGTTACCAATATTTTTCGATATTTCCCGATATATCCTAGACATCAGAAAAGATATATTTTTTTTCCAATATCGATATCGGTACTCTCCAAATACGGATATATCGTGAAAATATCATGAATATTTCCAAAAATTTTAAACCTTGCTCTCAGCCTACTAAAGTAATGGATGCAGGTCCAATTCTTCATACCCCATCTTCATCATCTCAATTTGATAAAAAAAAATTTTGCCCAAATTATTTAAAACTTAATTTTGAAAAGGGGCCCATTTATCCTTCCAACAATTTTTTAAATATTAAAACTTGGGTCATTGATTCGGGAGCAACCGATCATATAATCGGTGATTCCTCTATCCTTTCAAAAATTTCAATGTTTTTAGATAAATCTCACAATGTTAAAATTGCTAATAATACTTTCGTCCCTATTTGTGGAAAGGGATCAAGTTACCTTTTTTCAAAAGAGATCGACAACATTCTTTATTTACCATCTTTCGCTTTAAACTTATTATCCGTGAGTAAAATCATCAAGGAATTAAATTGTCGAGTTATATTTTCTGACAAGGATGTTGTTTTTCAGAAAAGATCGACGGGACGAACATTTGGTGAAGGAATCCATGTTAATGATCTATATCTAATTAGTTTTTCTAGTTTAGCTCTTAACGTTTTCAATATGAATCTGTGGCATAAAAGGCTTGAACACCCGTTCAACTTCATTTTTAATAAAATATTTCCTAATTCATCTTATCAGGATAAGTGTGATACTTGTTCTTTATCTAAACACACACGTCTTCCCTACACAAATTCTTCTTCTACTTCAAAAACTATTTTTGATTTAATTCATTCGAATATTTGGGGTCCCGCTCCGATTACATCCTATAATGATTTTAAATATTATGTTAGCTTTATAGATGATTTTTCAAAACATACTTGGATATTTTTACTTAAAAACAAAAGTGAAGTTTTCTCAAAATTTCAAGATTTTTTGCCTACATTAAAAAATATTTCAATAAGACCATCAAAATTTTTCGAACGGATAATGGGACTGAATTTATAAACTCACATTTTCAAAATTTTACAAAAAACAATAGAATTGTTCATCAAACCTCGTGTCCCTACACACCCGCTCAAAATGGGGGCGCGGAGCGAAAAATTATCATCTTTTAGAAGTCACTCGTTCCCTTCTTTTTCAAAATAATGTTCCAAAACGTTTTTGGTCAGATGCTCTTCTAACCGCCAATTACCTTATTAATCGTCGACCTTCTCATAATCTCAACAACCTTAGTCCCCACAAAATTTATTTTAAAAAGAAAGTAACTCTTGACCACTTACGCACTTTTCGATGTCCGTGTTTTGTTCACATTAACCGTACTGATAAACTTAGTCCTTCTTCGGTCAAAGCTATTTTTCTTGGCTACTCCGTATGTCAAAAAGGTTATAAGTGTTATGACCCTACTACTAGAAAGCTTTATATTTCAAGAGACGTTACCTTCAATGAAAATGATCCTTATTACTTTATTGATAACTCCTCCATTGATACTAACGACTTTACTATTCCTATTTCAACTCCTAATGATTTTACTCCTTCTCAGGATCATCCAAATGATTTGATTACTCCTATTTCTCTCGAGCAAGAAAATACTCCAATAGGGGGAGATTACATCCCAATCGAAGAAAATACTTCAACAGGGGGAGATCAAAACACAATCGAAGAAGATACTCCGAGAGGGGGAGACCTAAACCCAACCAGCGATAATCCATCTTGGAGGTCTCTTCGGCAAACTCGGCAGCCTACCAAACTAAGAGACTATGTTACTTATTCGGTATCATATCCTATCCAAAACTTTCTTTCTTATTCACACATTTCAAAATCGCATCATGCATTTTTAAATTGCATAAATCAATTTGAACCTAAAAACTTCGAAGAAGCTAATCATTGTCCTACTTGGCGCAAAGCAATGGAAGAAGAACTAAATACTTTCGAGAAAAATAATACTTGGTCGCGTGTTCATCTTCCTAAAGGAAAAAAGGCTGTCGGGTGTAAATAGGTCTACAAAGTTAAATTCAATAGTTTGGGAAAAATCAAAAGATATAAGGCTCGCCTTGTTGCTAAAGGCTTCACCCAAACTTATGGAATTGACTATGAAGAAACATTCGCTCCCTTCGCTAAAATGAGCACAGTAAGAATTCTTCTTTCTATAGGTATTAATAAAAATTGGTCTTTTCATCATATGGATATTAAAAATGCTTTTTTACAAGGAGATTTAGAAGAAGAAGTATACATGACTCTTCCTCAAGGTCTTAAGAATTCAGATTCTTCTGTTGTTTGCAAACTTTACAAATCTATTTATGGTCTTAAACAATCTCCCAGAGTTTGGTATTCTAAACTTAGTCATGCATTACTCTCTTAAAATTTTCAAAAAAGTTCAGCTGCCTTATTATTATTTTCTCGCACCTCTTCTAATTCCTCAATTATTGTTTTAGTGTATGTGGATGATATTATTATTACCGGTGATAAGGAAGTAGAAATTCAAGACGTTAAAAGCTTTCTCAAACAAACATTTGACATTAAAGATCTTGGTCTTCTTAAGTATTTTCTTGGAATTGAAATAGCTCACTCTGAAAAAGGATTATTTATTTCCCAAAGGAAGTACACTCTCGACCTTCTACAAGAAACAGATAAACTTGGTATTAAGCCCGCTAGCACACCTATGAAAACCAATGCTAAACTTAACTCAGAAGATGGATCTCCTCTTCAAGATGTGGGCATGTACCAAAGACTTGTAGGGAAACTTATTTATTTAACTGTTACTCGTCCTGACATCAACTTTTTTGTGAGTGTTGTTAGTCAATTTATGCAGGCACCCCAGACTACCCACCTAGCTGCTATTGGTCGGATCCTTCAATATCTGAAATCAACTTCGGAGCAAGGAATTTGGATAAAGAACAACAAAGATGTAAGCATTCAAGGATATATGGATGCTGATTGGACAGGAAGCTTTGATCGATGATCCACTACCGATTTTTGCACTATGGTTGAAGAAAATCTAGTAACTTGTAAAAGAAAGAAGCAAAACGTGGTGGCTAGATCAAGTGCCGAAACTGAATGCATGTCAATGGCATCAACTGGCAGTGAACTTACATGGATAAAACAATTACTCGAAGATATGAACATTCAGACTAAGAGACCAATTCAAATGTATTGTGATAACAATGCTGCACATCACATAGCATCCAATTCGGTATTCCATGAGCGTACGAAGCACATTGAGGTGAATTATCATTTCATTCGAGACAAAGTCCAAAGTGGAATGATTCAAACCCCTTATATTGGGAGAAAATATCAACTTGCAGATATATTCACTAAAGCCTTAGACAAGACAAGACACAAATACATTTTAGACAAGTTAGGAGTGATCAACCCATTCACTCCTACACTTGAGGGGGAGTGTTGACACATTTGAGATATTTGATCTCTCTCTCTCATCATTATTGCTTTTAGTATACCTAAGTCACAACAGCTAGTTTTTGGATTGTTAGTACTGGCTAGTTTTTTCTAGTTCTATAAATATGCCTTCATTTGTATTCTTGTATATACACATTCAATAATATGAAATATATTCTTTCTTCAATTCAATCTCAAATTCTACAATGTTCAAGTTGAGAAGTTGGTACCTCTGCATGGTGTTGTTGGTGAACGCCCAGAACTCATCTTTGTTTTGATGATTTCTATAATCGAAATCTAGATTATGCACGTGAACTAATGAGTATTATTATTTAATGTGTAGTAGTTAGTTCCTGAAAAAGGGCTGTTGATTTGTTTCAGAAAATCATCGGCAAACAAAAAGGGGCAATCACCCTTGAGAACTCCCTCTCTCCGTCGCCTCATTTCTTCAATTTCTGAGCTGAAATGGGTCCCATTTGTATTAGTGAGGTGTGTGAGACCGTATAGTGGACTCTATTTATTTAAAAAGAGAAATGTATACATTTTGTGTAGATACTTAAAATAGCAAAATATTACCTTTCTGGTGAACGGATGGAGTAACATATAATAATAATAAATCCAGGCATTATTAAAGATCCCTTGTTCAAATTAAATTTCACCACTTAAGAAAGAAGAAAAATATTTGCATGAGATCATCTCACGAATCTTAATTCATGAGAAGGATCTCAAATAACCCATTTATGGGGTCCGCGCGATAATTAGGCAACTCATATATCTCGCACCATATACTTAATTTTCTTTTGATTATTTCAACGTTCATCTCACCTTATTTTCATAATTTAATTTCGGTATTATCTATCTATACATATATGCAAATCTGAATTTCTATTTTTATCTTCCATTTTTCTCCATCTTTTTAAATTTACTATATTTAGAAACCATTCAATTTTAATCTTGACCGTCTTTTTAATACTTTTAAATATAGTATCATTTTTTTCGTTCTATTAATCGTTTATTAAATAGTTTAATTGAATGAATATATCACTTTCACTTAATCAGATCACTTTTTATCATAAATATTATCACTTATTATGAAAAATATTCTCACTTTTTATTCGTCTTTCAAATTATTCATGAAATAATTGAGAGGATTATTCATTGATCATATATCACTTTTAATTAAAATGTTATCATTTTTTATTCGTCTTATTAATTATTAAAATAATAGTTCAGTTTGACAAATAATTCATTACTTTTCTTTGATCAAGAATCATTTTTTTTTAAAAGTGTTATCACTTATAAAGTGTTATTATTACATTTTAATTCATCTCATAAATGATTTATAAAATTGTTTAGTTTGAGAAATATCACTTTTAATTATAAATGTTGAACTTTTCATGTTTCATAAATAGTTTTTAAATTTATAAGTGTAATGTTAAACAATGAAATATTAAAATTATTTAATAAAATAATAATATTGAAATTTTATTTAAAAAAGAAAAAGCTTGTAAACATAATTAATTAACGGTAGAAGTAGCATATTAGCTAAGCGGAAATAAGCCAAAATGAGATATACGGCTTGACAAATCCAGCTAGCAGCTAGCCCATGTTGTCCTTGAAGACTGTCAAGTTTGTTAGGCACTATCCTATAAAGGGAACCAATGAAATGTTGCCAACATTAGCCTACTTTGTATATAAGAAATGTATCAATCACACTTTATCAATCAATGAAAAACGTTAGAAACATGCCTTCTTTCCTCAACCACAAATTTCATCATGGTATCTGAGCGACAGGTTCATAGCCTGAGCTCTGTATCATTTTTATTATCCTTGTTTGTTCTCTTTTTTTTTACTTTATCATGGCTCTATCTTCAAGTTCCGGAAATACTGATGTAACAACTCTCTTTTCAAATTAAATCCACCTTCTTTTAAGCCATCTAGTCTCCGTCAAGTTAAATGAGAACAATTATCTCATTTGGAAGCAACAGATTCTTGCTACAGCTAAAGGCTATGGGCTTGAATCGTATCTTACAGGTGAGAAGAAAACTCCAGAAAAATTTGTCCCACCAAGCGAAGGAGAAGGCAACACTCCAAACCCATAATACATTGCTTGGATGAAGCAAGATCAACTGATCGTCTCTTGGTTGCTTTCCTCTCTAACTGAGAGCCTCTTGGTCAACACTGTTGGATTGAGTACATCTGAAGAAATTTGGAAAAGTTTAGAGATAAGTTTCTCTAGTCAATTGAAGGCAAAAATAATGCAATATAAACAACAGCTCCAAGGGATCAAGAAAGGTACTCTTGGCATGAGGGAATATTTGAATAAAATAAAAGGTTGTTGTGATGTTCTAAATGCTGCAGGTCATATAGTAAGTGAAGAAGACCAAGCTCTCTACATCTTGGCAGGATTAGGATATGATTATAATCCTGTCATGGTTTCTGTTACTTCAAAAATAGTCCCATGAGTGTAATGGAAATTAGCTCACTACTCCTTAGTTTTGAGGCCCGATTGGAGAGCACTGACTCGTCGAATTTCGGAATTGACGGTTCTTCTCCAAATGTTAATTTTACTTCTCAAACTAGTAGCTACAGAAGAGGTTCCAACAACTATTACAGAGGAAGAGGCAACAATCAAAACAGCAGAGGAGGAAGAGCCGTAGGCAACTCAACTAGAGGAAGAGGTGGAAGGTTTAATGATGGTCCTAGATGTCAAATATGCTACAGAAACAACCATACAGCTGAGAAATGTTTTTACAAAGCCGATCTCAACTATACACAATCATTTCAAGCTCAAAACAACAACCAGCAAGCCAACTTCCAACCTACAGCTAATGTTGCGGATTTCTCCCACTCCTCGGAATTCATGGCTGAGGACTCGTGGTATCCTGATTCTGGAGCTAGTAACCACGTCACCTTTTATCTCAAGAACTTGAGCATAGGGTCAGAATATCAAGGTCGTGAAAAAGTGCACATGGGAAATGGTACAGGTTTGCCTATTTCACATTTTGGTAGTTCTATAGTCACTGCTCCTTCAAATCATTCACATCATTTTTTGCTTAAAAATCTCTTGCATGTCCCACACATTAAAAAGAACCTATTGAGTGTGTCTCAATTTGCACTTGATAATCATGTTTATTTTGAATTTCACCCTACTCATTGTTTTGTGAAGGATCAACAAACCAACAAGACTCTGCTACAAGGGGAACTTGAACATGGCCTATACAAGTTCTGCCTTGTTTCATCTGAGAAAAAACCTTCTCATCTATCCTCTCTTGCTTTCAATCAAAATCAACCCACTTCCATGGTGAACTCAGCAGAACATAAATCCCAGCTTAAACTTCCCTTGTGTACTTGGCACAATAGACTAGGACATGCTTCTCTAGATATAGTTAAGAAGAGTTTAGCACTAGGTGGAGTGTCTTACCTTGATGATGCTTCACACTCACTATGTTCAGCTTGTATGAAGGCCAAGAACCATAAACTTCCATTCCCTATTTCTGAATCAAAAATTACAACACCTCTTGCTTTAATTCATAGTGATCTTTGGGGGCCTTCACCTATTAAATCTGTGAATGGATATTCATATTATGTCAATTTCATTGATTCTGCCACAATGTTCACTTGGATTTATCTTCTTAAATTGAAATATGATGTCAGAGAAGCTTTTATACACTTCAAAAATTTGGTTGAGAACCAATATAACACTAAGATCAAAATACTTCAAACTGATGGTGGCACTGAATAAAAAAGCCTCACTGAAGTATTCCACAATTCTGGGATAATTCATAGACTCTCTTGTCCATACACTCCAGAACAAAATGGTCTTGCTGAAAGAAAGCATAGACATATTGTTGAAGTAGGCCTCTCCCTTCTTGCCCACTTGATGCGCGTTTTCTCAACACACAATTAATCCCCAAGTATGAAGGATATCAATTATAGTCTCGAAAGATGACCAAGTGAATATCGAACCCAAGGGACGGCGTATTATCAATTTAATTAATATCTAAATTAATTAAGACAAGGCAATTATGTTTTAATGGTTATCTTGTTGGAGTTTCGGATCTTTAAGGCTAACATGAACAATTAGGACTTCAAGTAATTCTAACTGCAGCGGAATAACAAGAGTAGAATTACCTTCCACCGGGTTTGATGTAGAGGATGAATAGCGAAACGACCTTCCGATCTTCTGTTGTATATCTAAGCCTCTCCTTGACGTTGTGTGGGCAACGATCACCAAGGAGAACTCAATCTGCAGCCCCTTCCACCCTTACAACTCTCAAACATAGGTTGTGTATGTTGTGAGTTTAGTTGCTTCATTCAATTTGAATAGGCTACTGAGGTGGCTTTTTATAGACTACAACAGGGACCAGGAGGAGAAATTAGGGTGTTGGCCTCCCATTGGTTAAGTATCCAAGTTTAGCCTAAAACTTATACTTAAGCAATAATAATAAATCATTCCACTAAAGAAATATTATTGAACTGCCACCCTAATCCCAAATTATGTTCTGGGCTCCTTCTTATTATGAGTCCGATAATCTCTCCATGTTTAAGATATACAATGTCCATTAATTAATTAAGTTACTGACAACTCAAATTAATTAATATCTTATCCGAGAGTAGTACCACTCAACCTTATTATCATGCCGGAAATTAATCCACTTGCAAGATTTACATGATAAACTTTATGAGCTCCTCTTGGGGACATAATCAACCTATGACGGACATGGATTCCTTCTACAATCAACAGCACACCATAGAGACAGCATTATTTCCCAACTCACCGAGTTTGTTGATTTAATCCATTTAAATCTCACCCATTGATGAATCAAAGAAATATATACTGCCTTATGTGTCGAGGTTATTGTATAGGGATTAAGAGTACGAACATCCATAATAACAGAGATCAAGTTCTTCTATATAGACAGTACAAGTCGAACGATCTCTTGCGGTCCTACTCAATACACAAAGCAGTGTACTAATGTGATTCTATAGTCAAGACAAACTAATACCAAACCACACTACAACCATACCGATAAATAGTCCCCGTCTATCTCGGTTGTGAGCATCTGTTTATACTTTATAAGGAAACCGATAATATGATCTTCTGCGTGTTGTCGCACAACATATTATCTACAGTATAAAGTAAATGGACTATTGCATCATGCATATAAAATAAATTATAAGACGCAATCATTTGATCAATGATTCTCATTTCAAATATTGTTATGACATTGTTCATACTAAAGCTAGACTTTTAGTATACAATCCAACAATCTCCCACTTATACTAAAAGACTATGCTGTCATGTCTTCTGCCATACATCTGATTCCTACTCCCATTACACGACCATTAAAAGGCTATTGCCCTAAGGTCTTTGTAAAAGGATTTACTAGGTCATCATCCGATGTAATCTAGGCGACAACAACCTTTCCCTTATCATACGATTTCTCGTAACAGGTGGTACTCGCGCTTCATGTGTTTAATTGCCTCATGGACTTGTGATTCTTACAAGATTGCAACTGCACCAATATCATCAATGTAAATTGTGATTACCTTGGGCAAACTTAGAAACACTTCGAAGTCCATCTTGAAGTTTCTAGAGTCATATAGATATTTTGGCTACCTCATAGGTTCCAATTTATCATCATTCTATGATGGAGTCCGGAGTAAAATATATTTCTATATAACACTCCTCCACATTATGACTCTACTTCCTAAAATTAAACACATAACCTTTGAGGAAAATTTACTACAGTCCAATCTGACTAAAAAATCTGAATCTACGTAATCCGCAAGAAGCATTGAATCTGTCCAGTAAGTCCACATATAATTTCCAGTCCTTCTCATGCACTTTATATATGTCTTACCACAGTTCATCATTCTTGTTCCGGGTTACGTTGATACCCACTGTTCATGCATCCAGCAAAACAGATATCCAACTTCGTTCATAGCATTCCTTAGATTAAGCTTCCTTATTCGCCGAATGATAAAGAACCGCTTTCATCTTCTTTATCTTCTTTTTGTGTTTTAAGACACAATCACTTAGATAAATTCTCATGCTAAACGAGTATGGACTGTATCATCTATGAAACTTGAGATAAGCATAACATCCTTTCTTGTGATCCGTATTATCGTGATCAAAAGGATGTATTTTGCCTTTCTTGAGTCCTTCATCACTACCGCTTTATTAACCGTACCCATACGCCCGATATTACTCTTTCATTGTCTCCAATGAGCAAGATACTATCTACGTATAGTACAAGAAACACCACCACGTTTCCGTCACTTTTTACGATACACAAGACTCATCTGCTCATTGATTTAAATCCATGCCACTGGATTACCTAATCAAAACAGATGCTTCATGATCTCAAAGCTTGCTTTAGTCCATCGCTGGACACTTTTAAGCTTATTATCAAAATGCTATTAGTACTTTGCAATGAATTACTCTGGTTGCTTCACATAGATGTTTTCTTCAAGACTTCCATTCAGGAAAGTTGTCTTGACATCTATTTTCTGTTCCTCATAATTCAATATGAGCAGCAATAAATAAAAGAATCCGGATCAACATTAGCATAGCTACCAGCGAATATGTTTCCTCATAATCGAACTATTTCTTTCTGAGTACATTTTCGCAACAAGCTTTGCTTCTAAGGTTTTCACCTTGCCGTATGATCCTCTTTTATTTCCTATGACCACTTCCAATGGCTTTTACACCATTTAGTGGTCTTATAAGCTCCCAGACTTAATTTAGAATCCGTAGATTCTATTTCAATATTCAATGCAACTTACTAAGATTCCGCATTTTTATCTTGTAGTGCTATGTCGTATCCGTGGGACAATACCATGTTTACCAGGGACCAAGTTTTACGACTCTCCCAAAACATATATCTTTTGGGTTGTCAAACAACCCTCCCACTACGACAAGACACTACACGTAATTGTGTATCAGACGTGACACGCGTTGCAGTTTACATTGTGGTATATCCTCTTATATACTTGGTACTTTTACTTAGTGTTTTCCTCTCACTTCCTTTAGAACAACTTGTACATGGGTTTGTGATTTATTACATAGTCCTTTTCCAAAAATCTAGTTATTGTGTTAACAATAACCCTTCGATCTTTTGGACTAAATAAATCACCCTTCATTTTTCTAGGATATCCCATATACAGACAAACATTTTATGAATTACTGTATCTAGAGCATATCCATAAAATGAATTTAATAATTCCAAATAATTCATCATCTTTCTAATCATAACCGTAAGAACTTACACCTTCTTTCCACCACACCATTCAGCAGGGGCTCGTCCGGTGTAGACTTCTTGAGATTTAATCTCAACTTCTGATCAATAGCTCCTAACTATCCTAAGAGGTATTCACCATCACGATTAAATCGTAATGACTTAATATATTTTCCATGACGCTTCACTGTACCAGCCTTGCAATTTTTTAATTAAAGAACTTAGACATGCAGTGCATCATATAAATATATTGGTATCCTGAATAATCTCTGAATATTCATAACCACCTCTTGCCTGGATATTGTTAGGTTCGCTTGAATCAGAATGAACTAATTCCAACATATATATCTTTGGCTCTACACCCCACAGCCTTGAAAAGGCAGTTAATCAATTTTACTTCCAAGCACGACTCGCAAGTCCGATAGTTTCCACTTCAGATAAACCTTACGGTCTATCGGCTATCAACTTTTGAATCCTACTCAAGTAAAATGAATTAGTCATAGACGCCAAATGTATGTTTAGTTCATTTCCGAAGGTTTCTTTCTCTTACTAATATTAGAAGATGCATTATTAATTACTATTTCTTGCATCTGTGGGATGAACATGATTCAAGAGTATAATTATTATCCACCAACGTACTATAACGGATTATACCCCCATTCCTCATCATTATGACCATGTCATATAAATGAAATGAAGTATCCATGCATTAATGCATAGAAACCGAAATTAAATTCTTTCCATGAAAACGTACGTAAAGATAATTTCTCATAATCAATCATTTATTCATATCATAAGATAGATAAATAACTCCCACTGCAATAGCCACTACCTTCGTAGTTTTACCCATGTCATAACTATCTTATCCTCACTTAGTAATAAACATTTAGTGATTCCAGTATCTACACACTTCGTGTTAATAGATGCCATCACTAATCATGTTTAAACAACTAGTGAATAAGATATTAAACTTGTTCACTTTATGATGAAAATGACTTACTTTGCGACACGTTTTGTTAGAAGTTTCCCACAATATACAACTTATTGTATTTAGGTGAAACTTTCTCAAAACATCTAGGCAATTTTGGAGAATAAAATTGACTTAGGTTTCCCTTTCAACTTCTATTCCATATATTTCCAATTCATTCATCAAATCCTATCATGATCTTGCGCCTTTTAAATTATTCAAGTATCCAAAGAGTTACATGAGATTATCATATTTCTATGAACCTCTCATTTCTTCACTAGAGACTTTAATAGGCATCATGAGCCGTCCTTAGAGAGAACACACTTGTATTTTCTTAAGCAGTAAAGTTCAAAACCACGATTCTTTTCTAATCATCTAATTTGGACAAGTAAATATAATGTCTTTTAGTTAACAATAAGTGAAATAAAACCATTCGAAATTCAGAGAATCACAAATAAATATTCTGATCAAATCTTTGAATTTTATCTTTTTATATTGTTTCCCTCAAAACAATATAAAAATAAAATTCACCGACATCTCAAGAACCGTGAGTCTGCAAGCCACGTTAGTGTGGACGTTTACAAACCCAAACATTTACAAGAGAAGGTTTTACCCATTAATTTCATTTGTCAACCTAACTTTATGACAAAATAATTAATAGTCGGTTCCTCTTTAGCCATGCAAATAATAGCAGTGACTCCGTTGGGGAGAATACTAATTATTTACACCTAAGTGTATACCATTATTTGATCCCAAGTCCACTGCGCGAGCTTGTGTGCCTTACAGTTGGAGAAGTACACACGCGCTCGGATAGCTTCCTACAATCATCTATTATTAGTTTGTACTAGTGAACCGCACACAAACTCATCCGTTAGGGAGGAAGGCCAATGCCAACACGCAAGTTTGTGTGCCACATTACAAACAATAATTATTTAATGAAGTCTGTACCAGTGATCCGTGAATAAACTCATCCGTTAGGGAGGAAGGCCTATTGCCAACACGCAAGTTTACTCACATCACTTACAAACCAATAATGGAGGCCGCGGGAATTTATAACCAATCCCCTCTCCCACTTAGTTATTTAACACCGAGGGTTTTATAACATGCATATGATATTAAAATTAAAATACGCAACTTAGCATGTTCTTATTACGACAAATAATGCAGTAAATCCCAGAGAATCATGCAAAGCATATATAACAATAATCAAATAATTAAATGATTATAAACAGTTATATATCGGTGAATCCGATTGTTCGCCACCAAGCATGAATGTGGGCAACGCAGACGGGGATCGACCTCCCCGGTGAGGTCGCAGGGATCGACCTGCCTGGTCAGGTCGCAGGGATCGACCTGCCTGGTCAGGTCGCAGGGATCGACCTGCCTGGTCAGGTCGCGTGGTTCGGGGCAGCGCCCCGAAACCTAAACGAAATTCTGGAAGAATCTTTCTTAAAAAATTCCTCAAATTCTTTGTTCGTCAACCTGTTCCACCATACCGGCACCCTGTCGAAATCCACACGTCAATTTTCCCATTTATTCATGCACAATCATTTTGAGAGCAATTATTGATGTCCATGCACCATGTTGCTTCTGCCGACAACACATATCAAAATCACTCCCATTTGTTTTATGCTAATATGTCTTTACTTGGTGTGAAGCATCTCCACCATTTCCATTAACGACAACACAGCCGACAACTCACAATAATATATTGTCAATTTCAAATCTCCACTAATGCACAAAATGGAGGCATTATCATTCAAGCACCTTGTCATCACCTGCCCCATCCATTCCACCTTTCCTTTATAAAATATGTTGATTACTACATTATTAATAAAGAAAGGAAATTGATGGAGCCTGCCCATCCCACTCATTCGAAAAAATCAGTTTCAACATTATTCATGTCTCCTTCAACTCCCACTATTATTGAAGAGGAGACAAAAATTGAGAGTGATGGGCACAAGAATTATTGCATATCATTTTCAGCATCCTGTGCATTCCACCTTCCACCAACTGCAATATATTATTGTTGAGAAGGCAGCCGACAGATACATCTTCAAACTGATATAGCCGGAGACAACAAAAAAAAAACTTTAGCCGCCGGTCAGAAAACGGACAGCAACCACCATTGATTTTCAGTCAAGAATTCCGAGTCGTCGACCGTCTTAAGCAGCGCTATTCCAGCTCGCCTAACAGCATGTACCAGCTGTAACCGGAGATAAGACTTCCATCGACTGACTATCGTTCGTCGTTGCTGCTGTCCAACGCTGAAAGCCACGCAGATCAGCCCCTAGCAGTCTGAAATCACCGCCTGAAGCGGTGTTACTCCTTCCGTGCAGCTGCCACGTGCTACGGTGCGCCAAATCTTCCATTGGTGTCTTCATCGGGAAGCATCAGCCTTCTTTCCCACCTGAAAACATGGTCAGTCGGGCAACACCAACTATCGCACAAGCGTAACTCCGCCAGTGTCTTCATCAACCCCTGATCCATGTCGATTCCAGCAAGTTTCCAGCCTCCAGGAACTTCCAATGACCGCCACCTATTGGAAGCATGTAGCTGTCCTCCATGTCAACGTACAAATATCACGCTGCCTGCGGCCTGTAGTCGCAACGAGGTGCTGCCAGCAATATGATCAATGCGCGATTTCTCTGTCGTCTAGCAATGACCAGGCTCCCAGCTTCTTATCATGCTTCATCAGGGCACTAGCCTTGCTTGACAGCATGCTCCAAGCCTTACTGTTCCGTCAACTAAAATTCAACCAATTGCTGATCGTGCCATCATCAACTAGCATCCCTTGTCGCTTGGTCATACCATCACTTCCAAACTCACTTAAAACTATTCGCAAACCTCCAGCAGCAAATCTTGCTGCCATTCACCAGTCTCCCATCATTCGATCAACGCTTCCACCGTGATCGTCGTGTGGTGATTGTGTATGAAGGTGTCGAGAAATAAGGGTTTGGCAGCAGTGAGAACAATTAAGGTTTTTTCATCCATGAATTGATAAAGGGTTTAAACAGATTGCACCATGAAATCAAAACCCTTTCATCATAAGATCATTATTCAAGAATAATTCACATAATTCACATCAAACCCAAGCCTAACGTGTCACGTTTAGCCTTAGAACCAACGCTCTGATACCATTTGTTGGAGTTTCGGATCTTTAAGGCTAACATGAACAATTAGGACTTCAAGTAATTCTAACTGCAGCGGAATAACAAGAGTAGAATTACCTTCCACCGGGTTTGATGTAGAGGATGAATAGCGAAACGACCTTCCGATCTTCTGTTGTATATCTAAGCCTCTCCTTGACGTTGTGTGGGCAACGATCACCAAGGAGAACTCAATCTGCAGCCCCTTCCACCCTTACAACTCTCAAACATAAGTTGTGTATGTTGTGAGTTTAGTTGCTTCATTCAATTTGAATAGGCTACTGAGGTGGCTTTTTATAGACTACAACAGGGACCAGGAGGAGAAATTAGGGTGTTGGCCTCCCATTGGTTAAGTATCCAAGTTTAGCCTAAAACTTATACTTAAGCAATAATAATAAATCATTCCACTAAAGAAATATTATTGAACTGCCACCCTAATCCCAAATTATGTTCTGGGCTCCTTCTTATTATGAGTCCGATAATCTCTCCATGTTTAAGATATACAATGTCCATTAATTAATTAAGTTACTGACAACTCAAATTAATTAATATCTTATCCGAGAGTAGTACCACTCAACCTTATTATCATGCCGGAAATTAATCCACTTGCAAGATTTACATGATAAACTTTATGAGCTCCTCTTGGGGACATAATCAACCTATGACGGACATGGATTCCTTCTACAATCAACAGCACACCATAGAGACAGCATTATTTCCCAACTCACCGAGTTTGTTGATTTAATCCATTTAAATCTCACCCATTGATGAATCAAAGAAATATATACTGCCTTATGTGTCGAGGTTATTGTATAGGGATTAAGAGTACGAACATCCATAATAACAGAGATCAAGTTCTTCTATATAGACAGTACAAGTCGAACGATCTCTTGCGGTCCTACTCAATACACAAAGCAGTGTACTAATGTGATTCTATAGTCAAGACAAACTAATACCAAACCACACTACAACCATACCGATAAATAGTCCCCGTCTATCTCGGTTGTGAGCATCTGTTTATACTTTATAAGGAAACCGATAATATGATCTTCTGCGTGTTGTCGCACAACATATTATCTACAGTATAAAGTAAATGGACTATTGCATCATGCATATAAAATAAATTATAAGACGCAATCATTTGATCAATGATTCTCATTTCAAATATTGTTATGACATTGTTCATACTAAAGCTAGACTTTTAGTATACAATCCAACATATCTAACAACTAATACGCTGGAAATTAAATAACAAATAAAATAAACTATCACTCGAAGGATACGAAAGTGGATCAAGTAGGAGAATAGGTAGCTCTAGCCCATGATGTTGCGAAGAACAATCATGGGTGTTAGATAGATCTTACCCGGATGTCCGGAAAATACAAGATAAATTAGGAAACGAATAAACCCTAGATGTGGCGTCATCGCGTCCTTCTCTCTCTTGAATTCTCCTCTTAGTTCTCCCCTTGATTCCACAAACGAATCTTCAAAGTGATGGATGGATGGAGAAAAGAATGATGGTTGGGGGTGATCTCCCTTGTGGGGTGTTGTATGTTGTGGCCTCTCTTCTCCTCTCTTGTATTGTGTTGTGTTCCTCCTCTTTTCGGGGTTGTATAGACCTCCTTTTAGACTTGTAATCACGTTTTCTAGGCTTGGAATGGGCTTTTCAAGTGATCACACGCGTTTAGGCCTCGAAAATACGGATTTGGTAAGTTTCCGCACGATGATTCGACCTCAGCAAACAGGTTGAACCATTAACCGCAGGTCGAACCACAGGTCGAACCCACCTACTGGAAGTCCCAGGTGCATGGTTCGACCTCGGTTCGACCTCAAGCAGGTCGAATCGATTTGCGCAGTCTCTCCGTTTCGTTTATAACTTTCACATCCGACCTCCGAATTGAGCGATTTTTACGCTCACGCGATCCTCTCTTCCTTGGCTTTCTATCTATATAAAGAAATCACAAAAAATCAAAGAATTGAACATGTAACAGGCCATAGAAAATAAAACTGCAATTCTATTAGGCACAGCTCGCGCGGCATCACTACTTTGCTCATAACTTTCTCGTTCGGACTTCAATGATAGTGTTCTTTATGCCAAAACGACCCTCTCTTCAGTAGCTTTCCAACCATATACCACATCAATAGTTTCGAGCTTCACAACAATACAGAATAATTATGAAAGTTGGATGTGCGTTTTTAGCATTCTTGCACAAATTGCACCTTTTCTCCAACTTTGCACTTTTTCATCCTTTTTCCACCTAAAACACAATAAAACACCTCAAGTACATATAATTCTCACATATATCGAATATAAGACATTTGTGCTTATATAAGACTACAATATCAATCAAAAAGGTGTTAAATTGGATATTAAAATACACTTATTTTCACTCTCATCACCACTCTAAAGTCCCCCACATACACTGGGATGATGCTTTTGTAACTAGTATATACATCATCAATAGAATCTCCACAAAATCCTTGCGTTATAAATCACCTTTGGAGGCACTTACGGGTGAGAAACCTAACTACTCCACTCTTAGAACTTTTGGTTGTCTTTGCTATCCTTATTTGAGGCATTACAACAAGCATAAATTGCAAAATAGATATGAGCCAGCAGTTTTTCTTGGATATAGCCCCTCTTGCAAAGGATATAAAGTTTTACTTCTAAATAAAAAAATTCTCATTACTAGACACATTATGTTTGATGAGTCAATTTTCCCATTTCATAAGGAATCAAAAATTCCAAACACTACACCTCAGCACACACAACTCCACCCACCTTCCTCTACTCCAAGCACCATAGCTCCCCTCATATCTCTGCCACCTCTCATACAACCTTCACCAACATCAACATCTGTTCAGAATCCTTGTATAACCACTTCACCATCTCCTTCCCAAACTTCTCCCATCATTATTTCTCATTCACCATCACCTTTGAAGGGCAGTTATTTATAGATTTGCCTAATGTGACTCATGAAAACTTTGACCAAGTTTCTAATGACACTTTTGAGGCTGTTGGTTCTTCTTTTTCCCCTGTGCAAGAGCATGCAACAATTCCTTCATATCATCCTATGATTACTAGATCCAAGGCAGGCATACATCAACCAAGAGCCCTTATTGCTGAAAATTTTGGTACTAGAGAAGCTGCAAACCACTTCGAGGCCTTGCAACATCCTCAATGGAAAGACGCTATGGTTGCCGAATAAGCATCCTTGTTAAAAAATGGAGCGTGGGAGTTGTGCACTCTTCCAGCGGATCAATCTGTCATAGGCTGTAAATGAGTATTCAAGTTAAAAAAAATGCAGATGGATCTATTACTCGATATAAGGCCCAATTGGTTGCAAAGGGATACACACAAGTACTTGGTTTGGACTATACGGATACTTTCAGTCCCATGGCAAAGCCTACAACTGTAAAAATTCTTCTAACCATTGCTCTACTCAATTAGATGTTGATATTGCTTTTTTGAATGGTGAAGTTAATGAAAATCTGTATATGGTTCAACCCCCGGGTTTTGAGCTTGGGTGAGGAAGACAAAATATTGTTTGCAAGCTCAAAAGATCACTTTATGGGTTGAAGCAAGCTTCACGAGCTTGGACTTCAAAATTTGCTGGTGTTCTAAAAAAACTTGGATTCAGTGTGTCAAAGGCTGATATTTCTCTATACTATAAACATTTAAATGGTTCCACAGTATTGGTATTGGCCTATGTAGATGATATCATTGTTACGGGTTCAAGTGATGTTGAAGTACAGAAGCTTATTTCTAATCTTCATAATTTCTTTTCTCTAAAAGATTTGGGGGAACTCAATTTCTTCTTAGGAATTGAGATAGTCAAAATTTCACAAGGCTTATTTTTGAACCAAAAGAAATACTTGGTTGAGCTCTTGAATAAAGCTGGAATGATTGAAGCTAAAGGGGCTAACACGCCTATGATGTCAAGTCATCATTTATCCAAATTTGAAGGGGACCCTTTATCAGATGGGCATAAGTATAGAAGCATAGTAGGGGCTCTACGATATGCCACTGTTACTAGGCCTGACATTTCATTTTTCAGTGAATAAGGTTAGTCAATACATGCAAAATTCATTGGACACTCACTGGAAGGCAGTTAAGAGAATATTACGATACTTGGCAGGAACTCTAGACTTTGGACTCTCCTTTTCTATTCCAAAGTCCATGGATATTGTGGCTTTTACTGATGCAGATTGGGCTTCGGATGTAGACGATAGGAGAACAACTACTGGATATTGTATTTTTGTTGGAGGAAATCTTGTGGCTTGGAGTGCAAAGAAGCAGCCAATTGTATTAAGATCAAGCACCGAAGCCGAATATAGGAGTATATCCTCTGCAACTTGTGAAGTTATGTGGATCCAATCCTTGCTCTTGGAGTTAAAATGTTTAGGTTCTAGAATCTCAACAATTTGGGTTGATAATCAAGGTGCAATTTCATTAGCTGCTAATCCTGTTTACCATGCTAGAACCAAACATTTGGAGTTGGACTTACACTTTGTTAGAGATAAAGTTTTGGAAAAGAAAATACAAGTACAACATGTTCCTAGCATTGATCAGATTGCTGATTGTGTCACCAAGGCTCTATCGGGACAATTTTTCATTCGACTTAGAAACAAGTTACAAGTTGTTCCTAAGAGCTCACTCAAATTGAGGGGGCATGAAAATGTAAGTTCACCAACGGTGGATAATTTCTCCATGGATAAGACTGATCAGAAGATGACAAATCCAGCTAGCAGCTAGCCCATGTTGTCCTTGAAGACTGTCAAGTTTGTTAGGCACTATCCTATAGAGGGAACCAATGAAATATTGCCTACATTAACCTACTTCTTTGTATATAAGAAATGTATCAATCACACTTTATCAATCAATGAAAAATGTTAGAAATGTATCTGTTACAACATGTCTTCTTTCCTCAACCACAAATTTCATCACGGATATTTAATAACACAAACACCCTTATAAATTCGATTTACATAGTTTAGTGCTCTCTTCGTCCATTCTTAATCTATCTATTTTACTATTTTGAATCGTTCACCCTTAATCTATCCATTTCTCTTTTTAGACATATGGGACCCACACTCTTCACTAATACAAATAAAATATGAGACCTACACCCTCCACTAATATAACTACCCACTACAAATGAAATAGTAATACTCCTTAATCCACGTGCAAAAAGCAAATGTATATATTGATGTTGGACAGAGGGAGTATATGAACTCGGGTCTTTTCTCACTCTAAATCATGTAGTCTCTCTTCCAATCCTATTATACCTTATGTATTGCTAGGGGTTTAAATTAAAGGGAAAGATAGAGTTTACACCGCAAACTCTTTTCACACGAGTTTAACTCATTTAATAAAATATTTGGATTAGTGGAAATCCGTCTTACATCAGAGGATCCGTGAGACGTTCTCGCTCAAGATTCTCCCAAGAAAGAAAACATTACATTAATCCACAACCCTAAAAAGTACATTTAATTACAATTTACCACTTCCACCTAACACACATAACATACTTTATAATTTATATATTACCTAAAAATACTACATTATCCTTCAAAAGTCAATAAAATTGAAAAAAAAAATTTTAATCTCCATATTTACCGTAACTGTTAAAAATCATATGGAACGGAGGAAGTATATAATTATTGGTTCAATATTTTTTTATAAGAATAATGACAATATTTATTTTTGTCCTAAAAGATCTTTATGGAGAATATAATTATCGGTTCATTATTTTATAAGAATGATGACAATATTTATTTTTGTCCTAAAAGATCTTTATTTGCGAAAGCAATGTTGAATTTTGGGCAGTTTGTTTGATATTACAGTCTTACAGATAATACTTAACAGATGCCAAAAAGTCGAGTGAATGTCACGTTTACTCCCGTATCATTCTTAGCTGTACATCAGCCAATTATTAATCAACACAATAACTAGGCTGGGAAAGTTTTACCCACTAAATACATCAGCCTATTTATTAATTAACAAAATAACTAGGCTGGGAAAGTTTCACCCACCAAATTCAATGGGTGGAACCGCCCCTCCCTTTCCAGTTTTCAAAGTGTTAATTATTTTTGTTTTGCTTTTTCATTATTTTTTTTTCATTTTTCTTTTACCTGTTTGTTTTTTAATTTAACTAGATATTACCCATCCGTGCGTTGCACCGAAAGAATTAAAGTATATTACAATTATGTACTTTTAGGTTGTGTTTGAATTGAGTCATTTCAAATCCAATAGATTTGAAAATGAGTGGAATTAAATTCCTTGAATTTTAAATCAATTCATTTGAATTTCACTATTTGAATAAATTATGAATTTTTGAAAGCATTCAAATTCATAATTCAAAAATTATTTTAAAATAGAATTTTATATGGCAAAAGCTCCTGTGCACCCGGGCGCACGGAACACTTTCCGTGCGCCTTTAGAAATTTGTGCTAAATTGTATACCTTTTAGTATACAGATGTGTACCCTTTATTTTCTAAAGAAAAATCTGGGCGCACGAACAACACTCCGTGCGCCTTTAGAATTTTGTGTTAAATTGTATACCCTTTAGTATAAAAATGTGTACCCTTTATTTTCTAAAGAAAAAAAAATATTAATGAAAAGTGTATACCCTTTAGAACAAAATTGTGTACCTTTTAGTAATTAAAGTGTATACCCTTTAGACCAAATTAATGTACCCTTACCCATAATACAAAATTTCTAAAGGCGCACGGAATGTGTTCCGTGCGCCCGGGTGCACGCAAGCCTCACTCATTTTATATATGATAAATAAAAATAATAAAATTTTATTATATTAAATATTAAAATCTAAAATTTTTATTAAAAATAATTTTTTGTGGAGGAAACTCTACCACCCAATCTACCCCTACCCATCCCCAACTCCCCAAAAAAAAATTTTAATAAAATTTTAAATTTTAATATTTAAATAATAATAGTATTACCACCCAGACCAACCCTTTACCCACCCCCAAACCTCCTGCCACCCCATTCCACCCACGCCCATAATAAAAGAATAATGATACCTCGAATGGAATAATTAAACCTGAAAATAAAATCAAATAAAAGAATAAAAGATCAAATAAATTAAAGTATATAAATAAGGTTTATAGAATTAAAAAGAAAATACAAAAATCATAGAGAAACGAAAATAAGATAACAAAAAATAAAAAAGAAGAATGATACTTCAAATGAGAATGATTGAACATGCACATTAGATCAAATATGAGAATAAATGAACATAAAAATAAGATCAACTAAAATTATAAAAGATAAAATAAATATAACAAAAAAAAAAGAAGAATGATACCTCAAAATGATTGAACATGCACATTAGATCAAATCAAAGTAAAATATAAAAGATAAAACAAATTAAAGTAGATTAGAAATAGTATGAAAATGAAATAGAGAAGAAAAAGAAAAAGAAAAAAAAGAGTAAGGAATTGATTAGGTAATGAAAATGTTTATATAGAATGATTTGAAAAAATAAACTATCGTGATTGAAAGCAATCAACAACGTAGGAAAAAAGGTAGAAAATTATCAAAGATAGCGTTGAAAAATTTGATATTATAAAAATTAGTATATTGATTGACAATTAGTAGAATATATGCCAATAATATTTTTCATATTTATCAAATTTATATTGTTGATTAAAAAATAAATAATTTATTTATTATTAGCATAAATAGAATCTATGATTGAGATCAAAAGTAATAGACGATCAAGATTAAAATTGAAGATAAAAATAGAAGTATATATATGTATATATATATGTATGTATATATATTGTAAAATAAAAAGTAAAATTTAAATAATAAAATTCATTATTAGTATAATTAAATTTTATGATTGAAATCATAGCATTATTTGGACGATCAAGATTAAAATTGAATTATTTCTAAATAGAGTAAAATTGAAAACAAAATTGAAAACAAAAGTAGAAGTTTAGATTTACTTTTATATATGTATAGATAGATGATTGAACTTTTAAATTTAAGGAGAATGATTGAACCTAGATTATAAATAATATGAAAGTAAAATTTGTAAAAGAGAAGAAAAAGAAGCAGTATTAGAGGGAAAAAAAGAAGATTAAAAAGAAGAACAAAAGATAGAATATTAAAGTATAAAAATATGGTTCATATAATTATTATAAAGGAAACACAAAAATTGAAGAAACGAATGATACCTGATTGGACTTACCAATAAGATCAAATATGAGAATGATTAAACCTAAAAATAATATCAAATAAAAGTATAAAAGAAGATAAAATAAATTAAATTATAAAAATAAGGTTTATAGAATTATTAAAAAAAACACAAAAATCGAAGGCAAAAAAATAAGATAACAAAAAATTAAAAATTATAATAATACCTTTAAGGAGTGATTGAACATGCATATAAGATCAAATAAAAGTATAAAAGACAAAATAAATTAGAATAGGTTGTAAATAATATGAAAGTAAAATCTGTAAAATAGAAGAAAAAGAAAAAGCATTAGAGAAAAAAAACAAAAAGAGAATGATTGACCTACAAATAAGATCAAATATGAGAATGATTGAACCTAAAAATAATATTAAAGTATAAAAGAAGATAAAATAAATTAAATTATGAAAATAGGGTTTATAGAATTATTAAAAAAAACACAAAAATCGAAAGAAAAAAATAAGATAACAAAAAATTAAAAAGTATAATGATACATTTAGGAGAATGATTGAACATGTATATAAGATCAAATAAATGTATAAAAGACAAATCAAATTAGAGTAGATTATAAATAATATGAAAGTAGAATTTGCAAAAGAGAAGAAAAAGAAGAAGCCTTAGAGAAAAAAAAACAAAAAAATAAGATCAAATATGAGAATGGTTGAACAAAAAATAATATCAAATAAAAGCACGTATAAAATAAGATAAAATAAATTAAATTATAAAAATAGGGTTCATAAAATTATTAAAAAACACAAAAATTAAAGAGAAAAAAAAAGATAACAAAAAATTAAAAAGTATAATGATACCTTTAGAAGAATGATTGAACCTTCATATAAGATCAAATAAAAATATAAAAGAAAAAATGAATTAGAATTTATTATAAATAATATGAAAGTAGAATTTGTAAAAGAGAAGAAAAAAAAAAAGCATTAGAGAGAGAGAAAAAAAGGGAGAAAGTAAGAATTTGATTAGGTGCATTAGAGAGAGAGAAAAAAAGGGAGAAAGTAAGAATTTGATTAGGTTGAAAAGATTTATGTAGAATGATTTTAATGAATGAACGAGGGTAAAATACACTTTTGGTCCCATACAAGAAGTGTGATTTCACTTTTGGTCCCTAACCTTTTTTTTGTCCCAAAAGTTACAAATTTGGTCCCATCCGTTAAGTTCCTAACAGAAAACGTTAGCATGAAAAAGGAGGAAAAAGGTAAGAAATTTTGGAGGGAAAATATAGTGCCTTCCTTATAAAACTAACCCTAAAATCTAAAACCTGTACAGCACATTATAAAACAACAAAAATCACAAATAAACTAGCTACAATCTTTACATCTTGCAAAATCACAAAGAAACCATCTACAATCACAAAGATCGAGGCTCCTAATCTGGAATGTCTCTGCATTTGTGACCTTTAGAGCATTAATAAACCAGCTACAATATTTACATCTTGCATAAATTTTTATGTTGTCATTCTTTTTATCCAAATATTTCTCTTCTCCAGACAACATCCTTGAACAAAGTTTTACTGGTGAAATTTTAGCGTACTTCGAAATGGGGATTAAACACATTAGAGCTTCTAAACACATCAACATTCTCATCACCCGAGCCTGATAAACTATCAAAATCCTCCTCATTACTGACTTCTATAGATGAATCAGAAGTCTCATTAGATTCTTCACTTTTTTCTCTATCTGAAAGCCACCCCACTCACAATCCTTGTCTATAGTTTTCTCAAACAACATTTCATCAAACTCAATGTCTTCACTGTCATCCATGGAGCAATCAATATAAGAATTATCACTCTCATCAGGATCTAAGTAATTATCAATCATGTCAAATATCTCAACAATATTTTCACTTTCATCACCACTAAGAACCTTCTCCTTTCCCTTCCCTTCATTTTCATATTGCTTCAAGCTTCTCTTTCTTTTCCCCTTTCCAGTAGTCTTTCCCTTTGCCTTTTCACTAGCAGCAATTCCCTTCCCCTTTTCAACAGACTTTTTCTTTCCCATTTCATCCCCTTCTCCTTTTTCTTATCTCCCACAACATGTCCTACATTATCTTCAACTTCTATATAACAATGGACCCCCTTCTTGTGAATATCAAGGCTTAAGTAAAGATCAACTCCATGTTTCATTTCTATTAGTTTACCCTGTGCATCTATTCTGTAGTATTTTTTCACTCCCATATATCCTAACTGCTCAGTTAAGCCATTAAGCAAATCCTAAGTCTCATGTGACAATCCCCGAACATCAACATAGTCAAAGATACTTGTTATACCCCCTTCATAACCGACTTGTCCCCTACATGACTAAAAGTGCCCTGATAATATACATAAAACGTATGCCAAAGCTGAATTTCATTTCCATCTGCAAAATAAATAAAAAATCGACCTATTAAAAATACTGCAAATTAAGAAAAATATAAAAGAGAAAATATTACAGAGAATTCATAAAAGAAAAAACAAAAAAAGTACAACTATACAATTTGGTATAATCCACACATCATCAAAACCAAAGACAATTTTACTTCCTACAAAGACCCAAATAATTTAAAATTGTTGAGGTTATCTTCCACTAATCAATGTACATGGTCAAATAATCAATATCTAAGAATCAATTAAATATATCAAATATCTATGAAATATTTTAATCCTAATATCTCAATTTATGCTGCATTATCAAATTCTTAGATTCTAGTCAAACAATCAATCAAATATTTCATAATGTAGAAATTTGCAAGTACTGACTGCAAAAAATCTTTAAAATCCCATATTTTTTCCTAATATTTTTCTCTGCATGTACAGAAAAAAGAAAAACCAAACAGGTTCCTGCAAAAATTTGGGGAAAATCTTAAACCAAACAGGTTCTTGCAAGTACAGACCATAATTTTTTAAATCCTAAACCCTAGAAAGATTTGGGGAAAATCCTACACCCTAAAACAATTCCGTAATGAATCAAACAGGTTCTTGCAAAAATTAGTGGAAAGAAATATAGACATCTAAAATTTCTTAATAATGGTTGAAAATATACCTTCGGGTGGAGCCTTGCCTTTATCACATATACGAAGCATCTTCTTCAATCAATCGATTTAGGTACATAAATTCGATTATATTCTTCAATCTATCGCTCGATTTATTTGGGGGTAGAGTGTGATTTTCGTAAGAGGAATTTGTGGAGAAAATGATTTTCATTGATTTAGGGTTTTTGGAAAAGGGAAAGGGTGAAGGAATGTGAATTTGTTTGACTGTATCCTCAAACCCGTTCACCCCTCACTTGAACTAACAAGCACGTGAGAGGGATATGATTGTTCCATTTGAGTATTTGACGGAAATTCAAAAAATAAGCAACGGGACCAAAAGTGTAGTGAAAAGGACCAAAAGTGAAATTATACTTCTTGTATGGGAACAAAAATGCATTTTACCTGAATGAACGACCGTGACTGAAAGCAAATATTTATAGAAATTCTAATAAAAATAAAATTGATATTATATTAATTGAAATTAAGCATATATTGATTAAAAATTAATCAAATTTATATTGTTAAATTAAATGTAAAATTTAAATAATAAAAAAATTAATTATTAGTATAATTAAATTTTATGATTGATTGAAATTAAAGGAAAATCATATGTCATATGTATATTAAATTAAATTATAATATATAAATATTAATTGATATATTAATTTAAATTAAGGATATATTGATTAAAAATTAATTAAATATGCCAAAAATATCTCTTATATTACCAAATTTATATTGTTAAATAAAAAAGTAAAATTTAAATAATAAAATCCATTATTATTAGTATAATTAGATTAGATTTTATTATTGAAATCAAAAATATTAATTGGACAGTCAAGATTAAAATTGAATTATATCTAAATAGAGTAAAATTAAAAAAAAAATAGAAGTTTAGGTTTGCTTTTATATATGTATAGATTATTGAGTAATAATAATTTCAACCATGTGGTATAATATATACTTTATTCTAGTGGTTTAAAATAAAATTTAACTTTTAAATTTTATTATTTATAGGAATAATTACTATTAGATACACACTTAGTACCTATTATTACTATGAGATACATCAATTTAAAATAATTACTCCTAGATACAAAATATTAAGTTCAATTACCCAATATACTCCCAACTTAATATGACCTAACAATTTTTTTGCTGCACATACATATTTTTGCTGCACATAATATTTACGACTTTTTTTTGCTGCACATAACATTTATGACTTTTTTTGCTGCACATGACACTTATAATTATTTTTTTGCTGCACATAATATTTATTGTTGGACATATTATTTTTGCTGCACATAAATTTTTTTCATAAGATTTGCTGAACATAAATTTTATGCTGCACATAATATAAATGATTGTGTGTAGCGTAATTATTTGTGTGCATCATATTTTAAGGGTAAAGTTAGAATAGCATTATATATTTATGTAGTTAGTAGTAATATTTTTTTAAGATTGTATCTTATAGTAATTAAGGAGATTTCAATGTACCTAACAGTAAGTACCCCTTATTTATATTTAGGGTTTAATGTTAATTCTAAGATATAATTACAATTTTAATCTTGTGGTTTAGGGTATATTTCACTCCTAGAGTTTAGAATTTATGGTATAATTATAATTTTATCCTAGTGGTTTAGGCTATATTTTACCTTTAAGATTTAGGGTATAATTATAATTTCACAATTATGGTTTATGGTATATTTTCTCCCTAAGCTAGTTTACGGTTTAATGTATAATTATAATTTTATTCTTATGGTTTAGGGTATATTTTACCCTTAGGGTTTAGAACTTAGGGTATAATAATTTTTTAAATATAATAAAATAAAAAAGAAATTAAAAAAATATATATTATTAATTGAGAAGGGACCACATATTAAATAAATAAAAAGAGGTGAGACCTGTTAGATTTTTGTCAAAATAAAAGGAAGAATTTTTCCTTTGGTTTTTTGTCCCACATCGGGTGGGAGTGCAAAGGAGGAGGGGCTCCTTAGGCTATATAAGGAGGCCCCTAGTTTTGAAGTGAAGTGCACCAATCAAGTACACTTTAATCTTTGTATTTGATTCTAATTAAATTCTTTTCTTTGATTCTCGATTGTGAGAATGGGAAGAAAGGTGAGAATTAGTCAAAGATTTGTAAGGGTGTAGGGATTGGGGTCGGGAGAGAAATTCTGTGTGATTGTAAAAATTTTCACATAGTGGTATTTTCTCGGTCCGTGGTTTTTCTCCGGTTTTGGAGTTTTCCACGTAAATTCTAGTGTTGTGCTTTTTATGTTCTTCTTTATTTGTCCCTTAGGAATGAATGGGGATCTGCCTTATCCCAACAAATGGTATCAGAGCCCGGTTCGGGTGCTTATAAAGTTCTTAGTATGATCTGTGATTGCAGCAAAGTCTGACCTTCCACATCAGAAAAGACTTTCAGAAAAGACTTTATAAGAGGAAGAGGGTTATTCATTAGGCTAAGGGTGGCATGAAAGAAGTGGGAAAAGCTGGTGACACAAGGGGGTCAGAAGAACAGCCGGATGCGGTGGCATCTCCTTTCTTGCGGTGAAATGCACCGGACTGTGGCGACAGTGGCGTGGCAAGGGGTAGGATTTGCGGGTCAGCAGTTTTTGGCGGGGTTCTTGGACCTACAGCAATGTGAATTGCTGGGACTCCCGGTGGTGGAGTTGGCTTAACAGCGGCATGGGATTTTCCATGGATGTCGGCTCAAGGAGGTTTGAAAGGAACGGGTTTTTCGGTAATGACTGGTGGCGTGTGGAAGCGGCGATTCAACGGGAAAGATGGCGATTTGGTACTTGGTATCGGGTGGCGCTAGATCGATAAAGAATGGCGTGGAGTCAACCGACAAGTGGGGAAAGCATCGTGAATTTCGGAGGTTAGAGTCGGCTTCAAGTGACGACACTTTCAGTAGGAAAAGGGTTCGAACAAGCTTGGTGTAGCTTGGCGGTAAAAGGCAGCGACGTCATGTCGGTACAGACGGGTTTTGCTCAAGGTGAAGCAATGGTGCGGTAATTGCGGTGGAGCAATGGCATGGTAATTGCTTACGGTGGAGCAATGATGACATTTCTGGTCAAGGAGGAGCTGTTGCGGCAACAATTCTGAATGTTGAGCTAATATTATTGGGGATCCTTGTGACATGTTCAGTTGTCATGGAAAAAGTTTAATAATATTAGCTGGTCCACAAGTTTGCACACGGACATTGACTTGGCAAGTGATGTAGGGTGTGTGGTAGATGTATATCGATGGCTGATGGACTTCCAGGGGTAGCCAAGAGCTGGAAGTAGCACCATAAATATCAGCAGGTGTTTTCGATATGTGCCGCAGGAAATTCTTAGAATGGTTTATTCTAAGTGGTCTACTCATATGGTGGAGTAGGATTCTCGGGATAGAGAATAATTGTCGGTGAAGACAATGAGTTTCTTTTATTTTGACAAGGTGGAGATTGTTAGATTTTTGTCAAAATAAAAGGAAGAATTTTTCCTTTGGTTTTTTGTCCCACATCGGGTGGGAGTGCAAAGGAGGAGGGGCTCCTTAGGCTATATAAGGAGGCCCCTAGTTTTGAAGTGAAGTGCACCAATCAAGTACACTTTAATCTTTGTATTTGATTCTAATTAAATTCCTTTCTTTGATTCTCGGTTGTGAGAATGGGAAGAAAGGTGAGAATTAGTCAACGATTTGTAAGGGTGTAGGGATTGGGGTCGGGAGAGAGAAATTCTGTGTGATTGTAAAAATTTTCACATAGTGGTATTTTATCTGTCCGTGGTTTTTCTCCGGTTTTGGAGTTTTCCACGTAAATTCTTGTGTTGTACTTTTTATGTTCTTCTTTATTTGTCCCTTAGGAATGAATGGGGATCTGCCTTATCCCAACAAGACCACCTGTTAGTTGCACTCATTAGTTAATCCAAGAAAATATCAGTACTTATTTATCTTTAAGAATTCAATATGTTCAAACGGTTTCACATAATCAAAACCTAAAACTGATTTTTCAAAAGAGGAAACAAACATATCTTAATACTCTCGGAAACATACGTTTTGGAGTGTGAGACCATCTCATGTAAGATCTTACGTGAGACGGGTAGAAAGTGATAATTTTTATAAAGAAAAGTGATAATAAATTATTAAAAAGTGATAATGCTATTTCATGACCAATTTATAATATAAATAAAAAGTGATAACGGAACGATTTTTGGCAAGACGTCAAATGTTGTGGAGAAGTTGTTCGATGATATCTCTATGAACTCTGGAGATTGACCATTGGAAAGGATTCGAGGGACTTACATACTTGGTAAAGTTGCAAAGGTTGAAGAGAAGTTTTCTGAAGCAGATAAGAATGATAAAGTTGTCTCTCAATTGGAGAAAATGAAAAAACACCTGGTTACTTTGATATCAGGTAATAATGGGGGAGGCAACCAAGGACCTGCAAGTGATGATGTGGTGATGAACATTTAATGGGTTGAGGACGCAAGTTAGGCTATGGGGCAGAGTCTCCAGTGTTCAAGAGCACCTTAAAATTGGCAAGGAAACAGATACCCTCAAGGAAATTCCAACCAAAGGAATAACCAAGTTAGAGGTCCTAGCAATCAAGGAGGTCCTAGCAATAAAGGAGGATGGCAGAATAAGAAGAGGCATGAGAACTTTGCTTATTCAAATCCAAATAATGCAGTTCCATAACCTCCTAATTTTGAGCATGGAGCCAAGACTGAAGAAGAGAAGCCCAGTACTGATGATGTGTTGGCAAAATACATGCAGAAGAATAATACTGACATCAATAAGATCAATAACTGCATAGTATTCATGGACTCCAATATGATAAAACAGAATGAGGAAGTGAACAAGCGGTTGCAGAATCTGACATATACAATGGGCCAAATCTCCACCAAAGTGAATCAGCAATAGCAGCAATTTCAGAAAGGAAAGTTTCCTTCAGATACAGAAATCAACCCGAAGGAGAGTGCAAAAGCGATCACTTTAAGGTCTGGGAAACAATATGAGGTTCTAGAGATGATGCAAGACAAAACAGAGGAAGAGTAAGGTCGCTTAGCCACTAGCTCGGAACTAGTTCTAGCAGAGCCAGGATTAGGGGGAGACCAAGTCAAAACAAGCAGCGCTCCTGCAGAGCAGACAGAGCCTCAGGGTGCAGTTCCACTCCAGCTATATACAAGCTCACCTCCGAGGTACCCTGCGTGTCCAAATTCTATAGTGAACCAATCTGATCAATCCATCGCTGATAAAAAATGCCAGCGAGCGAAGAAGTTGAGAAAAATGGAAGAGGTGTTTGAAAAAGATAGCTTGGGTCTCCCATAAACTAAGGTAGCGATTCCATTTCCTCAAAGATTATTGTCAAAGAGCCTCGATGAGAAGTTCAGAAAGTTTACAGAGGTAATGAGGAACATCCAGTTCAGTATTCCCTTTTCAGAGGCTTTGGATCAGATGCCTTATTATGCAAGGTTTATCAAGGAGTTCATCTCAAGAAAAAAAAAGTTTAAACAGTGTGGAGACGATAAACCTTACTGAGAACTGCCGCTCTATAATCCAGAGAAAGTTACCCGAAAAGTTGAAGGATCTTGGTAACTTCATCATTACTTGTGAGATAGGAAAATGACCTACAAGGAGAGCATTGTGTGATTTGGGAGCCAGTATAAACTTGATGCCCCTTTCAGTTTTTAAGAAGCTTGGGTTGGGAGAGTTAAAGCCCACATCTGTGGCCTTACAGCTAGCAGACAGATCATTGACTTATCTTGAGGGATTTATCGAATATGTATTGGTGAAAGTTTCAAACTTGGTTTTTCCAGTAGATATTCTTGTTCTTGACATGGAAGATGACATGGATGGAGCACCTCTGATTTTGGGGCGTCCTTTTCTTGTAACCGGAAGAACTCTGATTGATGTTTTCAAAGGAGAGTTGAGGTTGAGGGTAAATGACAAGGAAACAGTTTTCTCTTTGAACAAGGCAATGCAGTGGCCTATAGAACAATAGTAGTGTAAGTTAGTGGAAGCAGTAGAGGAGATTGATGCATATTTTCTTTGCACGCAAAATTAATCCCCAAGTATTAAGGATATCAATTGCAACTTAAGCAAACGACCAAGTGAATATCGAACCCTAAGGACGGCGTATTATCAATTTATTTATTTACTAATTAATTAAGACAAGTGTGGCAATATAGTTTTTGAAATTTAATTATAATCTACTAAACAATTAATTGAAATAACAATTAAAATAAAATATCACTCGAAGAATACGAAAGTGGATCAAGTAGGAGAATAGGTAGCCCTAGGATAATCCAGTTTCATGCATTAATTTTCCTTCCGTGTGTTGATGTTCGACTCAGCCTTGTGGAATATGGACGCATCACTAAACCATGCATATCTACTCTATAGACACAAGTAAACATGCGTGTAACACGTGTGAATAACCTCGGATCAAGAGATATAATTCCACTCCCCCTTTCTAGGTACTATCAGTATCAATTATTTCCCTGGTTAATTGGTACTCTAACCTGATATGATCTCCCTTTATAGGTACTATAAAATTATCCTCTTTATCCTACTTAGTAACCTGAATTCCATTCAATTAATAAGTATTCATATACGATAGTTCTAATGAAGCTTCGGAGTCTCCTCACTTAGAATCATAACATGGAATCATGCTCAGCAGTGAACGCACTCAATCAATAACCAAGATATGTATTCAAACTCTACATAACAGTTAATGATGCACAAAACGACCGTGAGTATAAATTAAAAGGCACAATCATATATAGAATAAATCAACAAGTAGTGTTGTACGAAGTTTACATACGAAAGTTCAATTAATTCATAGAAACCTTCAAAACCTTAGATCTACCAAAATAGTTCTAGCCCATGATGTTGCGAAGAACAATCATGGGTGTTGGATAGATCTTACCCGTAGTCCGAAAAATACAAGATAAATTAGGAAACGAATAAACCCTAGATGTGGGCGTCGTCGCGTCCTTCTCCATCTTGAATCTTTCTCTTGATTCTACTCTTGATTCCACAAATGAATCTACAAAGTGATGGATGGATGGAGGAAAGGATGTGGATGATGGTTGGGGGTGAACCCCCCTTGTGGGGTGTAGGATTATTGTGTTGTGTTGTTATCCAATCCAATTTTCTATTGTATTGTGTCTTCTTGGTGTGATCTATATCCCCTTTTATACTTGTAAGCTCTTCTTATGGACCTAGGATGGACTTTTTCTTAGAAAGAACAAAAATTCATGAACAGGGGGTAAAAATTCCAATTTTGCGCTTGTTCAGGCTTCTGGTTTGACCACGACCAGTGGTCGAACCGAACAGAGGAGGTCGAACTCTGGTCGAACTGCAGTGCGCAGTCTCACCGTTTCGCGCATAACTTCCATATATGACCTCCAATTTGAGTAATTCTTGTGCTCATACGATCCGCTCTTCCTTGACTTTCTATCCATATAAAAAACTTACATAAACTCCAATATTTGAATATGTAACAAGTCATGCAAAGTGGACAGTCATTCTGAGCAGGAACAGCTTGCGCAACGTCACCACTTTAATCATAACTTTCTCGTTTGGAATTGGATTGAAGTGTTCTTTACGCCAAAATGACCCTCTCTTCAGTGATTTTCCAATCAAGTATCACACTTCTTGTTCAGAGCTCCACACGAATAAAGAAAAATCACACAAGTTGGACGTGTATTTTTCAGCATTCATACACAAATTGCACCTTTTCTCCAACTTTGCACTTTTGATCCTTTTTCCACCTAAAACACAACAAAACACCTCAAGTGTACCTTTTTCTCACATATATTGAATATAAGATACTTGTGCTAATATACAACATCAATTCCCATCGTAAAGGTGTTAGATTGGACACTAAACACGCTTATTTTCACTCTCAGCAATTTCCCAAACTTAATCGTTCCTCATCCCGAGGCAACAAAATAAAAATAAATAGAGAGAGTAAGAAAATTAGTAGGGAAACAAGGACTATGACAAATACGCCATTCACAATACAATTGTCCTCAAATTAGGTCATGCAACTCTCATTACATGTAATAATCAATTCATAGCATACAAGATAAGACAATCACCACCAATTCAAATGCTCCATCCATATGTTCTCACAGGAATTATATATCACTCGCACTCAAGTGTAAAAGATGTACACTTATGGGTTAAGGTGTTTACGCTCAGATTCAATTCAAGTGCATGCGTAACCATAAGCTTGCCAAAAGTCTCAAACTCTCCACCACTATTATTATGATTCGACAATGGGATCAAAAAGGACTTTTCTTTTGGATGTAATGTTGGCTCTTTGGTAAGGGTAGGAAACATATGTATAAAGTGACTCAATTAGTAGAGAATTAAAATAGGAGATCTTTTGTACTGCAGATTTTTACACTTCAAGGCTATCCAGCTTCATGCTCTTCTAATTTTCTTTTCTCTCATTTTTCTTCAAGCTCAATATTTTCCTTCTTTTCTTTTTTTTCCTTTCTTGAGGTACCTGTTTCGGGCACTACCTCTAACATCTTGGGGTACCAGTTTTGGGTACTACCCCTAAGCAACTTATTTTTCAGCTCATATTTTTTAGCTCATATTCACTTGTACAGCTCCAAATATTTTATTCCTTCTAAACTCCATGAAAATCAATTCACACACTTTGACAGCATTTAATTCTCCACTAAATATAGGAATTTAAGGCTCAAATAGGATATCAAAGTGGCTATCTTCGTAGGTTGCCAAAGAAATATGGCTTTTAGGCTCAAAAGGGTTAACTACGGATATATAATTATTTGGTAGGAATTATTTGGCAAAGTGACTCATAAATTCAAGGATGGCCTGAAATCATCTTTCATCATCTAACATAACATGCGCTCTCAAATAAGACAAGAGGCAAGTTCTAGAATACACACACATGAACGATACTTACCAGAAAGAAATATCATGTGATTATGTACATGATCAACAAGGCTCAAATTCTCACATGGATTTTTAACAAGTAACAAAGTACTTTTCATGGTAAGCAATATCCCACGAGTAAACATAGAACTTCATACCACAATATAACTCAAGTACACTTCCTTCATTAATTTCAAAAGCAAATGAATTTCAGTCATAATTTAAAAATAAGCTCATATGGATCACCACCATAAACTCATTCCTTCCACACCATGAATTAAAAGCACACATCAAAAATTAGAAAAAGGAAACGAGGGCACCTGATTTTTCTCCTTCAAAATATTTACGAGCTCCTCTAGTCAAAGCCTCAATGTAGAACTCGTCTTGCCACCTAGTTACCCTTTTCTATCATCAAAGCTCAAATACAATCATCATCACAAGATTCATCAATAATAAAATATGAGAACTATAAGAAAGAATCAATTAACTATCTAATCGACTCCACACACTAAAATACCACTGAACACTAGGCAAATTGCAAAAAATCGACACATTAAAACTGATTAAAGTTTCAACATATCGTAAAAAATCAACTCCCTTAGCAAACATTACAAAGAAAAGATTATACTCTTGGTGCTTCAATGAGGTAAGAACATCACACCCCCCAAACTTAGTAAAAATGTAAGTCGAAACTAAGTTTGCAAAGAGATGTAATTGCCGATTAGTAAGCACCTTAAATATAAAAATTTCTTACTCACACGAAAGAAATAAAGTAATAAAATGGAAGGGTAAGCCCCCAACAGGCGCTCATGTTTAACGTCGGAGAGTCACGATGGTACTTAGCCTTTTAAACTACTTGATTAAAGGACGGTCTTCTCGCATCCTCACATTCAAGTACTTTCTTTTTCTCTTTTTGTCTACACTCAGCACTTCACCATTTTTGGTAACAAATATATGATCCTTTAAATTTCCTTCCCCCCATGCCTGTCTAGACACCTCCTTATCAATCTTCCTCTAAAATTCAGAATCATTTGTCTTAGAAAAATCAAGATTAAACAAGTTAAAATTCACATCTATGCTCTTGCATGATTAAGTTTCCATGGGCATCTTCATTGCATGATAAAGAGGAAAAACCACATCTTTATTATCTATCTGCAGTCTAAGCTTCTTGGCTCTCAATTTCTTTGCTCTTTCCCATTTATTTTCTGTTATAATCTCAGTATTCTATCCTTGGGATGACATCGGAGTAGCATTAACATCATGTAAAGCATTCGGCATGGAAAACGGTGCAGAACAGAAAAATTTGACCTGAGTTTGACCAGGGTTGCTGGTCGAATGGGTTGAATAGTGGTCGAACTACACACCTGAACGTGTATTCTCTCCCTTATAGGCCGGTTCGACCACGGTTCGACCAACTGGTTTGGTCGTATGGTAGTGATCGTGGTTGAATCGAGCATAAGACAAAACAGAGTGCGCGGGAAGGTGCTGTTCGACCTGAGTTCAACCAATAAGGTTGGTCGAACTGGAGTAATCGTGGTCGAATCAGGTTCAGAAAAAATAGAGTGCTCTGGACAGTGGTGTTTGACCTCAGTTCGACTAGAGGTCTTGGTCGAACTGATCTTTTAACTCCTCCAGACGTCGCCCAGGTGCCCTGTTCGACCTCTCCTGTTCAGTTCGACCTCCTGTGCTGGTCGAATCGGGGTCAAACTGGGCTTCTTTCACTTTAGATTTTGATTATGGCTTCATCGGTCCATCGTACTGTGTTCCAGACCTCAACGTGATGGCTTTATTCTCCAATTTTTGTGTCAGTTGATTCACGTTCACGGTCATCTGCCCCATAATCTAAGTTAGGTCCATCAACTGCTTAGATAAATTTACATGATCAACATTCATTCTAGCTTCGATGTGGTCAACTCTTGCATCGTTCTCGGCCATGTATCGATTGAAGGTATCTTCAACACTCCTCACTTCGTGCTGCTTCATACTAGGCCCCTTTTGTGTCAACTCTATAATCTGCCTCTGCTGGGACTCTAGTAGCTTGTTGATGTTAGCTAAACTAGAGACGATCTCATCATCCCTATTCAGCTTCACCGTTTGATGTTCAACCAGTGCTATCTTGTCAAGTACATATGATCCTCTTACTCTTTCCGTAGGCCATTCACGTGAATTCATAGAGATGTCTTCAAACAAATTTTCTGCTTCTATTGCTGTTTTAGTTAACAGGGCTCCTCCTAATGATGCATCAACAAAAATACGCGACTCACAGTCCAATCCATAGTAGAAGATACTTATGTATTCAGCCTTAAACATTCCATGTTGTGGTTACCTCCTGAGCATGTCTTTGAACCTATCCCATGCCTTATAAAATTTCTCACCCTGAGTCATAACAAATTTGATGGTCTCTTGCCTCATTCTTAAGATCCTTGAGGGTTGCATGTATCTCTCCAAGAACTTCTGTTGCAGTTGGTCCCATGTAGTGCAATCTGTGGCATCAAGAGTCTCATACCAAGCTTCTGCCTTATCAATCAAAGAGAACTTGAATAGGGCGATTCGCCTAGTATTATCATTAGCTCCAGCACCCTTTTGAGTGTTTGCATAACCAAGAAATCTTCAGAGATGCTGATATGGATCTTTAAAACAACCTCCAGAAAAGGGATTCTTCTCTACCATGTTAATAAGAGCGGGATTTATATAAAAATCATCATCTTCCCCCTTGCTCCTATCAACCCCATGTTACCAATACTATTGTACTTGAAAGTATCACGTATGGCAACATTATCCAGATTCTGCCTTGCTCCGGCCATGTTTAACACTGTGTGTTATTCTTCTTTTCCTTCATTTCCTTTTCCTAGTGCACAAGTACCTCAGAACAATTCAAGGTTAGATAGAAATAAATAATCACAGATAAAAGTTTTAATCAACTAGAAATAATAAATTTATAATAACAGCCGTCCTCGGCCACGGCGCCAAGAATTTGATGCGCAATTTCTTTGCACGCAAAATTAATCCCCAAGTATTAAGAATATCAATTGCATCTTAAGCAAGCGACCAAGTGAATATCGAACCCAAAAGATGGCGTATTATCAATTTATTTATTTACTAATTAATTAAGACAAGTGTGGCAACATAGTTTTTGGAATTTAATTATAATCTACTAAACAATTAATTAAAATAACAATTAAAATAAAATATCACTCAAAGAATACAAAAGTGGATCAAGTAGGAGAATATGTAGCCCTAGGATAATCCAGTTTTACGCATTAATTTCCCTTCTGTGTGTTGATGTCCGACTCTACCTTGTAGAATATGGACGTATCAGTAAACCATGCATGTCTACTCTATAGACACAAGTAAACATGCGTGTAACACGTGTGAATAACCTCGAAGCAAAAGATATAATTCCACCCCCTTTCTAGGTACTATCAGTGTTATTATTTCCCTGGCAAATTGGTACTCTAACCCGATATGATCTCCCTTTATAGGTACTATAAAATTATCCTCTTTGTTCTACTTAATAACCTGAATTCCATTCAATTAGTAAGTATGCATATATTATAGTTCTAATGAAGCTTCGGAGTCCCCTCACTTAGAATCATAACATGGAATCCTTCTCAGCAGTGAACACACTCAATCAGTAACCAAGATATGTATTCAAACTCTACATAACAGTAAATGATGCACAAAACAACCGTGAGTATGAATTAAAAAGGCACAATCATATATAAAATAAATCCACAAGTAGTGTTGTATGGAGTTTACACACGAAAGTTCAATTAATTCATAGAAACCTTCAAAATCCTAGATCTATCAAAATAGTTCTAGCCCATGATGTTGCGAAGAATAATCATGGGTGTTGGATAGATCTTACCTGTAGTCTAGAAAATACAAGATAAATTAGAAAATGAATAAACCCTAGATGTGGGCGTCATCGCGTCCTTCTCTATCTTGAATCCTCCTCTTGGTTCTCCTCTTGATTCCACAAACGAATCATCAAAGTGATGAATGGATGGAAGAAAGGATGTGGATGATGGTTGGGGGGGTGAACCCCCTTGTGGGGTGTAGGATGATTGTGTTGTGTTGTTCTCCAATCCAATTCTCTATTGTGTTGTGTCTTCTTGGTGTGATCTACATCCCCTTTTATACTTGTAAGCTCTCCTTATGGACCTAGGATGAGCTTTTTCTTGGAAAGCACTAAAATTCATGAACAGGGGTTAAAAATCCCGATTTTGTGCTTGTTCAGGCTTCTGGTTCGACCACGACCAGTGGTCGAACCGAACAGCGGAGGTCGAACTCTGGTTGAACTGCAGTGCACAGTCTCACTGTTTCAAGCATAACTTCCACGTATGACCTCCAATTTGAGTAATTCTTACGCTCACACAATCCTCTCTTCCTTGGCTTTCTATCCATATAAGGAAATTACAGAAACTCCAATATTTGTATATGTAACAAGTCATGCACAGTGGACAGTCATTCTGTTCAGGAACTGCTTGCGCAATGTCACCACTTTGATCATAACTTTCTCGTTTGGAATTTGATTGAATTGTTCTTTATGCCAAAACAACCCTCTCTTCAGTGGTTTTTCAACCAAGTATCACACTTCTCGTTCAGAGCTCCACGCGAACACAAAAAAAATTACACAAATTGGACGTGCATTTTTCAGCATTCATACACAAATTGCACATTTTCTCCAACTTTGCACTTTTGATCTTTTTTCCACCTAAAACACAAAAAATACCTCAAGTGCACCTTTTTCTCATATATATTGAATATAAGACACTTGTTCTAATATACAACATCAATTTCCATCATAAAGGTGTTAGATTGGACTCTAAAACATGCTTATTTTCACTCTCAACAGAGATCGTGGAGGATGACTTTCCTATGATTCTGTCTAAGGATCCCGTGGAAACATGCATAACCGAATGATGAGAGTATAGATTCACATATTTTGGACTCTGATTTGTGTGGGAATTGAGCACGATTGAGTCTTTTATTGAGATGAATTGGTTTGTTTATGAAAAAGGCGCGAATCAGAGGGTACAAGGACTTTTTAAGCATATTTGTACAGGAAAATAGGTCTTAAAAGCTCGGAATTAGAACACACAATTTTTTAGGTGACTTTTGAAGGCCGTTTGACCTTAAGACCTTGTTCGACCATCATCACTTTGGTCGAACAAGGTGGCCAAGTCAAGCAGATTATGCAGATTCGTTCAGAGAGCTTGCTCAACTTGGAGATGTTGCTCGACTAGAATCATCTTGGTCGAGCAGATGAGTGAAGTTGAACAAAATGTGTAAAAAGTTACAGTGAGCTTGCTCGACCATTGCTCGAGTTGGAGGCCTTGCTCGACCAGTCACGACGTGGTCGAATGGATTCTCGCTGCTGCTATTTATAGTAATTCCGGATGTCTTTTACTAAATTTGATGTGTGCTTCAAGCAAATGCCCATCTTAAGTCCATAAGGAGGTTCCATGAGTATAAAAGAAGAGCTTTCGTAGGAGAAAAGACGACACATCATTCATCAGTAATCCGCCACCGAAACTCTACCGTCATCCGAATGAGTCGTGAAGAGAGGTTCATCTGGCGCGTCAAGTAAGATCATTCCAATTAACCATGGTTATTCTTAGATCAATCATGGGCTAGAGCCGCTCCAGTAGTTCTAGGGTTATAAAAGTTTTATGAGTTAATTGAATTTCCATGTGTAAACTCCATACATCACTACTTGAGATTTATTTTATATAAGATTGTGCCTTTTTAATTCATACTCACGGTCGTTTTGTGCATCATTAACTGTTATATAGAGTCTGAATAGATAGCTTGGTTATTGATTGAGTGCGTTCATTGTTGAGCAGGATTACATGTTATAATTCTAAGTGAAGGGATTCCAAAGTCTTATTAGAACTATCTTATATAGATACTTGTTAATTGAGTATTATTCGGGTTAATAAGTAGGATAAAGAGTATAACGTCATAGTACCTATAAAGGGAGATCATATTGGGTTAGAGTACTAAGTGCACGGGAAATAATTGATACTGATAGTACCTAGAAAGGGGGGTGATTTATATCTCTTGCTCCGAGGATATTTGATGCGCATTTTCTTTGCACGCAAAATTAATCCCCAGGATTAAAGATATCAATTGCAGCTTAAGTAAGCGACCAAGTGATTATCGAACCCAAAGAAAGACGTATTATCAATTTAATTATTTACTAAATTAATTAAGACGTAAGGCAATAACATTGAGGATTGAATGATTAACTAATAACAATTATTAAAATAATAAATTAAATAAAATATTACTCGAAGAATACAAAAGTGGATCAAGTAGGAGAATAGGTAGCTCTAGGATAATCCAGTTTCACGCATTAATTTCCCTTTCGTGTGTTGATGTCCGACTCTGCCTTGTGGAATATGGACGCATCACTAAATCATGCATATCTACTCTATAGACACAAGTAAACATGCGTGTAACACGTGTGAATAACCTTGGAGCAAGAGATATAATTTCACCCCCCTTTCTAGGTACTATCAGTATCAATTATTTCCCTGGCCAATTGGTACTCTAACCTGATATTATCTATCTTTATATGTACTATAAAATTATCCTCTTTATCCTACTTAATAACCCGAATTCAATTCAATTAATAAGTATTCATATAAGATAGTTCTGATGAAGCTTCGGAGTCCCCTCATTTAGAATCATAACATGGAATCCTGTTCAGTGGTGAATGCACTCAATCCACAACCAAGATATATATTCAGACTCTAAGTACCAATTGAAGATGTACAAAACGGCCGTGAATATAGATTAAGAAAGCACAATCATATATAAAATAAATCCACAAGTAGTATTGTACGGAGTTTACACACGAAAGTTTAATTAATTTGTAAAAACCTTCACAACCCTAGTTCTACCAAAAAGGCTCTAGCCCATGATGTTACAAAGAACAATCATGGGGGTTGGATAGATCTTACCCATATGTCTGGAAAATACAAGATAAATTAGAAAACAAAGGAAACCCTAGATGTGGGCGTCGTCGCGTCATTCTCTATCTTGAATCCTCTTCTTGGTTCTCCTCTTGATTCCACAGACGAATATTCAAAGTGATGGATGGATGGAGGAAAGGATGTGGATGATGGTTGGGGGGTGAACTCCCTTGTGGGGTGTAGGATGATTGTGTTGTGTTGTATCCCTCAATATTGATTAATGATATGATCTACATCCCCTTTTATACTTGTAAGCTCTCCTTATGGACCTTGGATGAGCTTTTTCTTGAAAAATACGCAGAAACAAACACCTGGGGTATAAAAATCAGATCCGGATGCGTTCAGGAATGGAGTTCGACCTAGGGTTTGACCTAGGGGCTTGGTCGAATCCTGATCGAATCGAGATCGGCGATAATTCGCACTTCAGGCTTCTGATTCGACCAAAATGACTTTAGTTCGACCAAGGGGTCTGGTCGAATTGGACTATTGTGGTCGAATCACACTTGCACCGTCTTACTATTTCGCGTATAACTTTCACAACCGAGCTCCAATTTAAGTGATTTTTACTCTAACGCGATCGTCTCTTCCTTGGATTTCTATTCATATAAAGAACGGACAAAAACTCCAAGATTTGAAGGTGTAACAAGCCATGCAAAATGACACAGCCGTTCTGTTCGACACAGCGCGCGAGACGTCACCATTTTGCTCATAACTTCCTCGTTTGGAATCCGATTGAAGTGTTCTTTACACTAAAACGACCCTATTTTCAGTGGCTTTCCAACCATGCATTACACTTCCAGTTCTGAGCTCCACAAGAATACAGAAAAATTACACAAATTGGACGTGCGTTTTTCAGTATTCATACACAAATTGCACCTTTTCTCCAACTATGCACTTTTGATCCTTTTTCCACCTAAAACATGATAAAACACCTGAAGTGCACTTTTTTCTCACATATATTGAATATAAGACACTCATGCTAATATACAACATCAATTTCTATCAAAAAAGTGTTAGATTGGACACTAAAACACGCTTATTTTCACTCTCATTAATTCCCCAAATTACCCATTGCTCGTCCCGATGCAACAAAATAAAAATAAAGAGAAAGAGAGAGTAAGAAAATTAGCGGGGAAACAAGGACTATGACCAATACCCCATTCAAAATACAATTATTCTCAACTTAGGTCATGCAACTCTCATTACATGTAATAATCAATTCATAGCATACAAGTTAAGACCATCACCACCAATTCAAATGCTCCGTTCACATGTTCTCATGGGAAGTATATATCTCGCACTCAAGTGTAAAATATGTACACTTATGGGTTGAGGTGTTTACGCTCAGATTCAATTCAAGTGCATGCGTAACCATAAGCTTGCCAAAAGTCTCAAACTCTCCACCACTAAAAGTATAATTTGACAATGAGATCAAAAAGGACTTTTAATAGGATGTAATGTCGGCTCTTTGGTAAAGGTAGGAAACATATGGATAAAGTAACTCAATTAGTAGCGAATCAAAATCAGAGATCTTTTGTACTGCAGATTTTTACACTTCAAGGCTATCCAGCTTCATGCTCTTTTAATTTTCTTTTCTCTCATTTCCTTCAAGCTCAACATTTTTTCCTTCTTTTCTTTTTTTTTTCGAGGTACCAGTTTCGGGCACTACCTCTAACATCTCGGGGTACCAGTTTCAGGCACTACCCCTAAGCAACTTATTTTTAAGCTCATAATCACTTGTACAACTCTAAATATTTTATTCCTTCCAAACTCCATCAAAATCAAATTCACACACTTTGAAAGCATTTAATTCTCCACTAAATATAGGAATTTAAAGCTCAAATAGGATATCAAAGTGTCTATCTTCGTAGGTTGCCAAAGAAATAAGGCTTTCAGGCACAAAAGGGCTAACTACGGATATATAATTATTCGGTAGAAAATTATTTGGCAAAGTGACTCTTAAATTCAAGGATGGCATTAAATCATCTCTCATCATCTAACATACATGTAGTCTCAAGTAAGACAAGAGGCAAGTTCTAGAATACACACATGAACGATACTCACCAGAAAGAAATATCATGTGATTGTGTAACATGATCAATAAGGCTCAAATTCTCACATGGTTTTTTAACAAGTAACCGAGCACTTTTCATGGTAAGCAATATCCTACAAGTATACATAGAACTTCATATCACAATATAACTCAAGTACACTTCTATCATCAATTTCAAGAGCATATGAATTTCAGGCACAATTCTAAAAATAAAAGCTCACATGGATCACCAAAAATATAAACTCAATCATTCCACTCCATGAATCAAAAGCACACATAAGAATTAGAATAAGGAAACGAGGGCACCTGATTTATCTTCAATGTATGCACGAGCTCCTCGAGTTGTTCATCTCGGTCAGGTCAAAGCCTCAGTTTACCTGTTTCTATCATCAAAGCTAAACATACCTCATCATCACACAGGATTCATAAATAATAAAATAGGAGATTTGAAGGTGTAACAAGCCATGCAAATTGACACAACCGTTCTGTTCGACACAGCGCGCGAGACGTCACCATTTTGCTTATAACTTCCTCGTTTAGAATCTGATTAAAGTGTTCTTTATGCCAAAACGACCCTCTTTTCAGTGGTTTTCTACCCATGCATCACACTTCCAATTCAGAGCTACACAAGAATACAGAAAAATTACACAAGTTGGATGTGCGTTTTTCAGCATTCATAACAAATTGCACCTTTTCTCCAACTATGCACTTTTGATCATTTTTCCACCTAAAATACAATAAAACACCTCAAGTGCACCTTTTTCTCATATATATTGAATATAAGACACTCGTGCTAATATACAATATCAATTCCAATAAAAATGTGTTAGATTGGATACTAAAACACGCTTATTTTTACTCTCATCAATATTCACGCGTGTCATACGCAGGTTTGCTTGTTTCTATAGAGTGAACTTACATGATTTAGTGATGCATCCATAGGCCGCAAGACAAAGTCGGATAACAACACATAGAAAGGAAATTAATAAGTAAAACTGGATGACCCGAAGAACTACCTAATTTCTTACTTGATCAAAACTGTATTTTTCCTATTGCTTGTTTATTTAATTTGTTATCTAAATTCTTTGTTATTTAGTTTGTAACTATTCTAAATAATTTTGCCAACATAGTCTTAGTTAATTAGAATATAACTAAATTGATAATAATCAGTCCTTCGGGTTCGATAATCACTTGGTCACCTATCGAGACTACAATTGATATCCTTATACTTGAGGATTAATTTTGTGTGTTGAGAAAACGCTCATCAAGTTCTTGGCGCCATTGGCCGGGGACGGCATAGATTATCAGTTTATTATTTCTAATTTAATTGAGATTATATTATTCTTGTCTTTAATTTCTAACACTTTATTTTCTTAGGTGTATGCTCACTAAATCGAAGACAAGTGAATTAGTGACTTATAATCCGAAGATTGGAGCATCGTCGAGGAAGAAAAAGAAGAAGAAGAATAAGAATAAGAACGTAGACCCAACTGAGGCTCTTAATTTAAGAGCTGAAGTTGACGTGCTGAATTCGCAAACGATTGAAGCTGCAACTGAAGATAATTTGAAAGTAGAGACAGTCAACATGGCTGCAAATCCTGATACACTTGCCATCCGTGAAGTCTTTAAGAACAACAGAGGGGGCAATGCTAGGTTGTTAGGAGAAAGAGAGACTGGAGCCGATTTCAATTTACACCCTGCTCTTATCACCATGATTAAAAGGAGACCCTTCTCTGGGAAACCTTTGAGGATTCTCAGCAACATCTAAATAAGTTCCTTGGATATGCAAGTACACAAAAATATGTAGAAGCTCATGAGGATGTGAGGAAGATAATTTTGTTTAAGTTCTCACTGAATGAAAAGGCAAGAGATTAGTATGATAATCTCGATGCTGTTGAATATGATACATGGAAGAAGTTGAAAGTGAAATTCTTAGAGCGATACATGCCACCTTCAAAGGTGTTCAAGATAAAGCAAGAAATCAATCAATTTGCTATCCATGGTAATGAGAAGTTTCACGAAGCTTGGGATAGATTCAAGGATATGCTTCGAAAGTGTCCGCAGCATGGGCTATCTAAAGCTCAATATATCAGTATATTCTACAATGGGTTGGATTGTGATTCTCGTATGTTACTTGATGCTTCTTCTAATGGAGCATTGCTTACAAAGTCACCCATTGAGGCCGAGAAGCTTTTTGAGGATATTTCAATGAATTCAAGAGATTGGCCAACTGATAGAGTGAGAGGCACTTATGTCCTTGGTAAAGTAGCACATGTTGAGCATACTATGGTGAAGTTGGAAAGAGATAATGAGATCGTCTCTAGCTTGGCTAATATTAGCAAGTTACTAGAGTTTCAGCAAAAGCAGATCACGGATTTATCTCAGAGAGTACCAATGATGCAGCAGGATGGTGGCTATGAAGGAGCTAGCTAAGAGGAGATCGAGGAGGCAAACTATGCCATGGGTCAAAGTATTCAAGGAACTAGGTACCCAAATCAAGAAAATTGGAATTATCAGCGAAATTACAACAATCGTGGTTCCTCGGGTAATTACCAACAACCAAGGAGGCCGGAATTTTTGTGAAACAATCCGAATAATGCGGTGCAACCTCCTATCGGTGTTGATCCGGGAGCTAAGATGGAAGAAGGGAAGCCGGGTTTTGAGGATACAGTGAACAGGTACATGGCGAGGAATGATGCAAGAGTGGATCGTCCAGAGGCCAAGTTAGAAAAGAAGATTGACGATAATCATAGGGATTTGTCTACACAAGTGAAAGACCTTGCTTTGGATGATGACATGTATCAATCGGAGAGGACAAAGGTTGAAGAGGTCAAGTGGACTAGAAAGTACTTACCATTGGATAGAGAGAGCGCCCCTCAAGATGAGACAAAAGAGGAGGTGAAACAGCTATCTAGGTGATAATGGAAAATATCCGGTAATTGTATCTTCTTCCGTTGATGATGATCAACTTGAGGAATTGTTAGATGTGCTTAGGAAGTATAAGTCTGCGATTGGTTGGTCTCTTGATGATTTAAAAGGTATTAGTCCTTCATATTGCATGCATAGAATAAGATTGTTAGATGAGGCTAAGAGTAGTATACAGAATCAGCGGAGGGTGAATCCCGCTATTCAAAAAGTGATTAGGAAGCAAATCCTAACGTGGCTAGATGCAGGGATTATATATCCCATTAGTGATAGTCCCCATGTGAGTTCATTGCATGTAGTAGCTAAGAAGGGGGCATTACTATTGCGAAAGCCGAAGATAGAGAGACATCAGCCACTAGGATTCCTACGGGATGGCGTGTGTGTATGGATTACAGGAAACTGAATGAAAATACATGCAAAGACCATTTTTCCCTTCCTTTCATGGATCAAATGCTTGATCGTCTTGCAGGGTATGAGTTTTATTGTTTCTTAGACATGTACTCGAGTTATAATCAGATTATGATTGCACTCGAGGATCAAGAAAAGACTACTTTTACTTGCACATATGGGACTTTTGCCTTTAGAAAGATGCCTTTTGAATTATGTAATGTACCTGCTACATTTCAGCGTTGCATGATGGCCATATTTGATGGGTTGATAGAAAAGATCATGGAGGTGTTTATGGATGATTTTTCTGTGTTTGGTTCCTCCTTTGATATTTGTTTATCTAACCTTACTACTGTTTTGAAGAGATGCCAAGATACTAATCTTGTCTTGAATTGGGAGAAGTGCCACTTCATGGTAAGAGATGGAATTGTTCTTGGCCATCATATTTCGGCCAAGGGATAGCAGGTGGATAGAGCAAAGGTGGTGGTAATCGAGAAGCTTTCCCCACCTACTAATGAAATAGAAGTGCGATCCTTCCTTGAACACACCGGTTTTTATAGAAGATTCATAAAAGACTTCTCAAAATATCCAAGCCCTTGTCTCATTTACTTGAAAAGGATATTCCTTTTATTTTTAATGAAGAGTGTCTAACAGCTTTTCAGGTTTTGAAAGAGGCGCTTATTACTGCACCTATCTTGATCACACCAGATTGGACTCAACCATTTGTACTTATGTCTGATGCAAGTGATTTAGCACTTGGAGTGGTGCTTGGGCAGTTGAGGGATAAGAAGTTTTCGCCATTTACTATGCGAGTAAGACTTTTGATGCTGCACAAAAGAACTGCACGGTGACTGAAAAGGAGTTTCTAGCTGTGGTGCACGCGTTCAATAAGTTTCGACAGTACTTGGTTGGCATGAAGACTATAGTGTACATGGATCACTCTGTGATCCGGTACTTGATGGAGAAAAAGGAAACAAAGCCAAGAATCATTAGATGGATCCTTCTTCTGTAGGAGTTCAATATGGAGATCCGAGATAAGAAGGGTACAAAAAATGTTTTGGTGGATCTGATGAGTGTGTAAATTCACGAGTCTAGCACCGGAATTTATGCTATTTTGGAGAGTTTGAAGGGTAAAATAGGTGGAAAACCTATATATATTGTGAAAGAGCAGGAATCAGGTGTTGTTGGAGCTATTTGAGTGATTTTACTAGTGAAATTGGAGTGTAAGTGTCAAGAATTGAAGAGAAGAAGTCGAAGCCATCTGTATAGGCGAAGAAGAGGCTCGGTTTGACCTAAAGAAGGCTAATTAAACTTGTCCAATAGGTCAAACTGACGACACAATTTGTACATAGGGCTGATTCAACCAGGGTTCGACCACGATGGGAGGTACCTGGGCAACAGGTCGAACCGTGGTCGAATCGATTTGCAGAGGAGCTGGTTCAACCACGTCACTGCGGTTTGACCTATCCAGTTGGTCGAACCGGATGCTGGAGACTGTCAGTAGCTTGGTTCGACCTGTGGTTAGATCTGTGATGAGTGGTTCGACTTGTTGCTGAGGTCGAACCGATGTGCGGAAACTTACTATATCTGGATTTTCGAGGCCTAATTGCGTGTGATCACTTGAAAAGCCCATTCCAAGCCCTAAAGACATGATTACAAGTATAAAAGGAGGCTCATGTAGTACAGGATGGAGACTTTTGATCATCACGAGAATCATACAAGAGACAAGAGGACGTGATTGGAGAGAGGAGTGATCTTCCATCATTCGGAGGGTCTGTGACAGAGGTTCCGCTGGAGATTCAAGTAAGATCGTTCCATCTAACCATGATTGCTCTTAGATCAATCATGGGCCAGAGCCGCTTCGATAGTTCTAGGGTTATGAAAGTTTCATAAGTTAATTTATCTTTCGTGTGTAAACTCCGTACAACACTACTTGTGATTTATTTTATATAAGATTGCGTGTTTTTAATCCATACTCACGGTCATTTTGTGCGTCAATACTTGTTGTGTAGAGTCTGAATACATAATGTGGTTATTGGTTGAGTGCGTTCACTGCTGAGCAGGGTTTTAATGTTATAATTCCAAGTGAAGGGATTCCGAAGTCTTATTAGAACTATCTTATATGAATACTTATTAATTGAATCATATTCGGGTTAATAAGTAGGATAAAGTGTATAATTTCATAGTACCTATAAAGGGAGATCAAATCGGGTTAGAGTACAAAGTGCACGGGAAATAATTAATTATAATGATACCTAGAAAGGGGGTGAATTATATCTCTTGCTCCGAGGATATTCACACGTATCATACGCATATTTACTTGTGTCTATAGAGTGAATTTGAATGGTTTAGTGATGAGTGCATAAACCACAAGGCAGAGTCGGACACCTTCACATGAAAGTATAAATTAATAAGTGGAACTGGATGACCTGACGAACTACCTATCATCTTACTTTATCACAACCTACTATCTTTTCTTCTTGTTATCTTTACTTGTTATTAGTCGTTACTTAATTCAAATCAAAACCATTATATTTTCTAATATAATAATAATTTACTAGAACATAATTCAATTCATATTTATCCGTCCCTTGGGTTTGATATGTAACTTGGTCACCTTTGAAACTACAATTGATATCCTTCATACCTTGGGATTAAATTATATGTTAAGAAAACACCCATCAAGTTTCTGGCGCCGTTGCCGGGGATGGCTTAAAATATCTTTTTGTTATTTCTAGTTTATTAGGACTATTTTTCTTGTTTTATTATTTTAACTCTTATTCTTTTTAGGTGTATGCTCATGAGATCAAAGAAAGATAAATTAGAATCATATAATCCTGAGATCGGAGCATCATCGAGGAAGAAGAAGAAGAAGAAGAGTAAGATTAAGAAAGAAGAACCAACTACAGCTCTGAATTTTAGAGTTGAAGTGGGAGAACCGAACTTGAAAGCAACTGAAACTGTGGTTGATCCAAACACAGCAGCAGAGAAAGTCGACATGGCCAATTAAAGGGCCAATCCAGATAATCTGGCCATCCGTGAAGTCTTCAAAAATAACGGGCTGAACACTTTGGGCTTCAAGGAGCGAGGGGGGCTAATGCGGACTTCGATCTTCACCTCACTCTTATTAGCATGATAGAAAGGAACTCCTTTTTAGGAGGGTCTTTCAAGGATCCGCATCAGCATCTAAATAAGTTCTTGGGCTATGCAAGTACTCAAAAAGATGCAGGAGAACATGAAGATGCTAGGAAGATCCTTTTGTTCAAATTCTCGCTTACTGAAAAGGCGAGAGATTGGTACGATACTATAAACGTAGCTGAGTGCACCACTTGGGAGCAGTTGAAGTTAAGGTTCTTGGAGAGATACATGCCACCTTCAAAAGTATTCAAGATGAAACAAGACATTAACCAATTTGCTATCGGTAGAGGAGAGAAGTTTCATGAAGCGTGGGACAGATTCAAGGACATGCTTCATAAGTGTCCTCAACATGGGCTATCTAAAGCTCAATATATCAGCATATTCTACAATGGATTGAACTGTAATTCAGGTGTGTTATTGGATGCTTCTTCTAATGGAGCATTGCTTACTAGGTCATCCGTAGAGGCCGAGAAGTTGTTTGAAGATATTTCGATGAACTCGAGAGATTGGCCAACTGATAGAGTTAGAGGTACTTACGTCCTTGGAAAAGTGGCTAAGGTTGAACATGCTATGGTGAAAACAAGTAGAGAAGATGAGATCGTCTCATGCTTGTCGAATATCAACAAGCTACTTGAGTCGCAACAAAAGCAAATCAGCGATATATCTCAGCGTGTACCAATCATACAACAGGAAGTAATGAATGATGGAATAATCCAAGAGGAGTTGGAAGAGGTAAACTACGCTATGGGTCAAAGTATTCAAGGAACTAGGTACCCTAATCAAGGAAACCGGAACTATCAGGGGAACTACAATAATAGTGGTCCCCCGGATAACTATCAACAGCCTAGGAGGCTGGAGTTTTTATGGAGCAATCCGAACAATGTAGTTCCACCTCCGATGGGTGTTGATCCAGGTGCGAAAGTGGAAGAAGGGAAGACGGGTTTTGAGGATACGTGAACAGGTACATGGCAAGGAATGATGAAAGAGTGAACCGCCTTGAGGCCAAACTTGAGAAGAAGATCGATGATCATCACAAGAATTTGTCTACTCAAGTTAAAGATCTTACGTTGTTGATGGGAAAAATAACAGAGAATGTTAATACATTGACTCAATCTGTAGAGAATGGAAAGCTTCCGTCTCAGAGTATTGGGAATCCAAAGTCGTGCAATGCCATAACATTGAGGTTGGGAAGGCAGTACGAGGGACCGATGAGGCCGGAATCAAATTTGGACATGCTAGGCCTCGATTCGACCATGATTCGACCTACACAATAGGTCAAACCACACAGGGCAGGTCGAATTGGAGCTCTGAACATGATCAGGAAGCAAAACAACATCAGTTCGACCAACTTCCAGCTGATTCGACCTGGCCCACAGGTCAAACCCTGGTCGAACCAGACCATCCAGAGCACTCTGTTTTAATAGAAGATTGGTTCGAACAAAGCAACATTGATTTGACCTGGTCATCAGGTCAAACCGATGTCGAACCACACTCTGTGAAGCACCTTGTTTCATCTCAGCATCGATTCGACCACGATGTAATTGGTTCGACCAAGCCATCTGGTCGGACCCAGGTCGAACCTGAGGCCAGAAATCATACAGTGAGCCAATTCGACCTGGGGAAAATTGGTTCAACCAAGCCATCTGGTCGAACCCCAGGTCGAATCGCAAATTCAGAGAGAGATCCGAGTTCCAGTTGATCGATTTGACCACTATGTACCTGATTCGACCTGTCAAGCAGGTCGAACCAAGGTCGAACCCTGCCAAAATATACCTATTTTTGCACCAAATACTCTCTATGATGTGGTTGCTACTCTAGTGGTTCAGAGTGAACAAATTACAGAGATTATAGCAGAGAAGAAGTGGGAGAGAGCCAAGCGATTGAGAGCCAAAAAGGAAAAAGCGGAGAAGATTGAACGTGATGAATGGGGAATCCCCAAAATAAAGATACCTCCGCCGTTTTCTTACAAGCTCGTGAAGAAGGGATAGAAAGAGAAGTTCAAGAAGTTTTCAGAGATCATAAACAAGATAAGTTTGAGCATTCCTTTCTCGGAAGCAATATTAGAGATGCCATACTATGCCCGATTTCTTAAGGACATATTGTTGAACAAGAGGATTTTGAATGGAGTTAAAACGGTGAATTTGTCTGAGAATTGCAGCTCGATTATCCAAAAGAAGCTGCCAGAGAAGATGAAGGATCCGGGAAGCTTCATTATCTTGTGTGACATTGAAAAAGGGCCGGCACGACGAGCCTTGTGCGATCTTGGGGCAAGCATCAATTTGATGCCATTATCTATCTTTCAAAGGCTTAGTTTGGGGGAGTTAACTTCTACAACAGTTGCTCTACAATTGGCGGACAGGTCGATGACGTTTCTGAAAGGTATCATTGAAGACGTTCTTGTCAAAGTGGAGAAACTAGTCTTTCCTGTGGATTTTCTTGTACTTGAGATAGACGATGACAAGGATAATATCCCTCTTATCTTGGGGGGACCTTTCCTTGCTACTACTGGGGCCATGATTGATGTTAAAAAGGGGAGCTTAGGTTGCGGATGGATAAAGAAGAGGTCTTATTCAACCTTGACAAAGCAACGAAGATGCCTATGGAGTCACAATGTCATAGTATTGATGTGGTGGAGGAGATTGTGAAGGAAGATATGTCTCTGATCCTGTCTAAGGATCCTTTTAAGAAATGCTTGATGGAGTCTCTTACTTATCCCACTACGGAGCTTGGCGATCTTTCTAATGAGGTATGTATTGAATATCTTGAAAACTTACTTGATTTGGGTGATGTCAGGTATGAATTGGAGAAGTTTAAAGTTGAGGAAGTGAAGTGGACTAGGAAGTACTTGCCATTGGATCGAGAGAGCACTCCGATGGAAGAAAGGAAAAAGAAGATGAATTCGTTACTGGAACACTTGAAGTATGATTTCCTTGGTGACAATGGAAAATATCTGGTAATAGTATCTTCTTCCCTTGATGATGATCAACTTGAGGAGTTGTTAGATGTTCTTAGGAAGTACAAGTCTGCGATTGGGTGGTCTCTTGATGATTTAAAAGGTATTAATCCTTCATATTGCATGCATCGAATAAGGTTATTTGATGAGGCAAAGAGTAGTATCCAAAATCAGCAGAGGGTGAATCCCGCGATTCAAGAGGTGATTAGGAAGTAAATCCTAGCGTGGTTAGATGTCGATATTATATATCCTATTAGTGATAGTCCCCATGTGAGTCCATTGCATGTTGTAGCTAAGAAGGGGGGCATGACTATTAAGAAAACTGAAGATGGTGAGGCAATAGCTACTAGGATTCCAACGGGATGGCATGTGTGTACCGATTATAGAAAACTAAATAAAAATACATGCAAAGACCACTTTTCCCTTCCATTCATGGATCAAATGCTTGATCGTCTCGCAGGGTATGAGTTTTATTATTTCTTGGATGGGTACTCGGGATATAATCAAATCATGATTTCTCCCGAGGATCAGGAAAAGACGACCTTCACTTGCCCTTACGGGACCTTTGCTTTTAGAAAGATGCCATTTGGATTGTGTAATGCACCTGCTACTTTTCAGAGATGCATGATGGCAATCTTTAATGGGTTGATAGAGAAGATCATGGAGGTGTTCATGGATGATTTTTCTGTATTTGGTTCCTTCTTTGATATTTGTTTATCTAACCTAGCTACTGTGTAGAAGAGATGTCAAGAAACGAATCTTGTGTTAAATTGGGAGAAGTGCCATTTCATGGTAAGAGATGGGATTGTTCTTGGGCATCATGTTTCTGCCAAGGGATTGCAGGTGGATGAGCTAAAGTGGTGGCAATTGAGAAGCTTCCACTACCGATCAATGAAAGAGGGGTGCGTCCTTCCTTGGACACGCTGGATTCTATAGAAGATTTATCAAAGACTTCTCAAAATACTCCAAGCCCTTGTCTCATTTACTTGAAAAGGATGTTCCTTTTGTGTTTGATGATGAATGTTTAACAGCTTTACAGGTTTTGAAAGCGCTTACTACTGTACCTATCTTGATCACACCGGATTGGACTCAGCCATTTGTACTTATGTGTGATGCAAGTGATGTAGCACTTGGAGTGGTGCTTGGGCAGTTGAGGGAGAAGAAGTTCTGCGCCATCTACTATGTGAGTAAGACACTTGATGTAGTACAAAAGAACTACACTGTGACTGAAAAGGAGTTCTTGGCTGCGGTGTATGCATTCAACAAGTTTTGACAGTACTTGGTTGGCATGAAAACTATAGTGTACACAGATAATTCTGCCATTCGGTACTTGATGGAGAAGAAGGAGATAAAGCCGAGAATCATAAGATGGATTCTTCTACTTCAAGAGTTTAATTTGGAGATCCGAGATAAGAAAGGTACGGAGAACGTATTGGCTGATTACTTATCGAGGTTAGAGACAAGGGAGCATTGTGATGATTCTTTTGAGTATATTGAGGAGATGTTCCCGGATGAAAAGATTATGGTTGTGTTCGTTGAAGGGGCTGAACGAGCATATGTGGTTGCTGCACAAGGGGTAGATCCATGGTATGCGGATTATGTCAATTACATTGCCGTGGGTGAAATTCTGAGAGATCTCAACGGGTATCAACTTGCCAAATTCAAAAGAGATGTTGAGACTTTTATATGGTATGATCCATTTGTTTACAAAATATGTACGGATTCTATCATCCGTTGGTGTGTACCCAAGATGGAGATGGAGAGTGTTCTTGAGTTTTACCATGCACAACCGAACGGGGGGCACTTCAAAGCTCAAAAGATAGCAACCAAGGTCTTTCAGTCCGCTCTCTATTGGCCTACTTTATTTAAAGATTGTGAAACCTATGTGGCGTCATGCGATAGATGTCAGCGTATGGGGATTATAAGTAGAAGAGACGAGATGCCGCTTCAGCCAAGCATTGTTGTGGAGATCTTCGATGTGTGGGGAATCGATTTTATGGGGCCTTTTCTTCCGTCTAATGGATTTCTCTACATCCTTTTAACTGTGAATTATGTTTCTAAGTGGGTGGAAGCCATTCCTACTCGCTTGAATGATTCAAGGACTGTCATATCATTTTTGAAAAAGCATATTTTTGCCCGCTTTGGAGTTCCTAGAGAACTAATGAGTGATAGAGGTTCTCACTTCGTTAATAAATTTCTAGAAAAGGTGCTTAAGGATTATGGTGTCAAGCATAGGATCAGTACACCCTATCATCCTCAAGCGAATGGGCAAGCGGAGGTCTCTAACCGTCAAGTAAAGCAAATCTTGGAGAAGGTAGTAGGAACCAATAGGAAAGATTGGGCTATGAATCTCGATGATGTATTATAGGGGTTCCATACTACTTATAAGACGGTGTTGGATATGTCACCGTATCAAATTGTCTATGGGAAGCCGTGCCACTTGCCTGTGGAGATCCAACACAAAGCTTTTTGAGCTTTGAGGAGCTTGAACTTGTCTCTTAAGGATGTGAGAGAGTTGAGGATAACCCACATTAATCAACTTGATGAGTTTAGGAGTCGTGTTTACAAGAATTTGGAGATTTAAAAGGAAAAGATGAAGAAGTGGCATAATTCTAAGATCTCATACAAAGAGTTCAAGCAAGGTGATGAGGTATTACTCTTTAACTCTCGTTTGAAGTTTTTTGTAGGAAAATTGAAGCCGAAGTGGATGGGACCGTTCATGATTCATAAAGCCTATGGAGGGGGGAGTTTAGAGCTTATTGACAAAGATGGAGACATTATCGCGGTGAATGGGCATCGCTTGAAGCATTACAAGTCGCCGAATGATGCTTACGTCATCTTTGAAGATACCTTGATCTGATTTGGTACTATCATGACTCTTCGATGTTAAATATGAGCGCCTGTTGGTGGCTTTCCCTTTGGTTTATTGCTTTATTTCTTTTGTGTGAGTAAGAAATTTTTATATTTGAAGTGTTTACTTATCGGCAATTACATCTCTTTGCAAACTTAGTTTCACTTATCATTTCTACTAAGTTTGGGGGGTGTGATGTACTTACCTCATTAAGCACCAGACGTATAATCCTTTCTTTGTATCGTTTGTTAGGGGAGTTGATTTTTTGCGGCATATTTAAATTTTTAACCGGTTTTGATGTGTCGATTTTTTTTTGCAACTTGCCTAATGTTTAGTGGTGTTTTGTTGTGTTTTATATAGATTTACTTATGAATGTTATTTTTCAGAAATAATTTTTGATGAAGTTGAGCTCTATTTGGTACCTAATGATTCGTTTTGAAGCTTGAAGTGTGTAGGGATGGAAGAACACTCGATTCTGAAGCTTCAGGGGGATGGTTCGACCTCGTCATCTACGGTTGGACCTATTAAACAGGTCAAACCAAGGTCGAACCAAGCCAGGTAAGTATGTTTTAACTTCGATTTTTGAGTTGATTCGATCACTTTTTATTCCACCCTTACCCGAATCATCTCCGAATTGGAGCACCCGTGTACCAATTCTTCAATTACACTTAATTTTTTACTGATTACACCATACTACACTCTTAATTCTTAACTCTGTTGTGAATATGGGCAAAATTCGTCGCAAATTTGGGTTGTAGTCGCGAATCATAGTTGTGTTGTGCACTTGTTCGATTTTCACCATGGGAAAGACTAAAGGTATGTTCTCTCAATTCAATTACTCTAGGATTGAGGTTTAATGTATACAAATTGTTGTGGTAAGTTGATTGAGATTGATTTTGTTTGAAATTAATGGTGATAGCTGATGTTTTTGAATTGATTCTTAGGAATTCTTGTTTATTGAGTTGAGATTGCTTAACTATTGATGAATCTTGAGTTTCATGTGAATTGTTTGAAGATAAAGGGAGTGTGATTGATGAGCATGTTGATTTGATTTGAAATTGTTGGAATTGAAGTAGTTCATTGAGTAAACATGTTGCATTGCTTGTTGAATTACTTGGATAAATTGATGCATGCTTGTTAGTTGGTGTTAGAAGGTGTGATTGGTGTGGTTTGAGCATGTTGAATAAGCAAGTAGTTTTGGATGGAGATGGTAGTTGAATGAGTATGATTTGTTGGTTGATTATGCATTGACGCTTGAAGTCTTGAGTAGAGTGTATGAGATGCTAGTCAATTACTTGTTTTCTTGTCTTGATTGTTGTTATTGAAGTATGGTTTTTAGGGACAGGACAAGAAACGAGTAAAGATAAGGGAAAGGGTAAAGAAGTGGAAGTGAGATCAAAGAAAAGGCAAGATAGGCCCTCGAAAGTTGACAATGTGACGAAGAAGCTTAGGTTACAGCAACGTCTACCAGAAAACTTTGAACTTCAGATGAAAGAATGGGATGAGATCAAAGAAAAGTGGGAAGAAGTCTCGGACAAGATAGCTCGGATGAGATACCAAGATAATGATGCCATGAGGACGATGAGCATCCATGATGACATTTTCTGGATGTTCGACCAAGTAGGGATCCGTAGGCTCATGGAGTTGAAGAGGCCGACCTACTTCCACGTCATAGCGGAGGTAATTTGTTCTTTTGAGATGGAGAAGGACTTGCTTGGGTACCCTTATCAGTGTTGGTTTCAGCTTAGAGGTGTTCGGAGGAGATGGACTGCTGAGGACTTCAACGAGCTATTTCAGACGCCTTTGGAGATTTCTCATGTAGAGAATGGGTATTTTGATGCTAATATGGAGGGAGATCTCTGGAGAGATTGGAGATTACAAGATCAAGAAAGCTCGTGCGTCATTGATCAAGAACCCGGTATTGAGGTACATAGATAGGGAGTTAGGTAACACACTGTTTGCCCGCTCAGAGGGGAGCTGTGTGTCTCGAGGGGAGTTGTATGCTCTTTGGTGTAAGTTGAGCGGGATGAAATTCGACGTTGGAACTTACTTCATCGCTCAGCTGAATCGGTTCTGGACCGTGGAATTCAAAAGGTCAATATTGGAGGGTTGCTGACGATTGTAGCCAAGCACTATAACTTGGATTTCACCGGTATCACACCTGTTGGAGGAGAGCCTAATTTGGTTATGTTCACGTGCGTGAAGGGAGGATTCGCTCATTTCAGGGATGGAGATTGGTTCTTCACGAGAGGTCTCAAACCCTTCGATTTCATGTTTACCTTCGACGTGAGCAACTTGATGACTATTCGGGAGGAAAGGAACAAGCTGATGGACTCCCTCGGATACACCGCCCTATCCATGATAATGAGGACGAATGGGGATTAGAGGACAGTGGCACGGATGTGTGAGGATGGTAGGATAGCGGAGCTAGGCAGATTGTTGACCAAGGAGAGTTCTGACTAGCAGCGCCGCAGCAGCCACAGCCGCCACAGCAGCCTAAAGTTGAGCACCGAGGAGTTGAGCAGTAGGATATGGAGATCCTGGATCAGCACGATGCACCTCAGCATGTTCTAGCAGCGCCGCTGCAGTAGCGGGCTGTTCCGGACGATACACGAGAGCAGCTTCGCCTTATTCATGAGCAGCTGGCCGCGATTAGTGCTAGTCAGTAGGAGACCAACAGGCAGCTCGTGCTTGCTAATGCCAACTACGCCATGCTCAATGATCGATATAATGCCATGAATGAGCGGGTGGGTAAGCTGAGTGATCATGTTGACTACTTGGATAGACACATCGGTGATCTGTACCGAATTGTGGAGCGAAGGTTTGATGAGATGAGTGAGGATGATGGTGATGAGGATGACGATGCTCCGGAAGAGTAGAGCTGTAGGGTTTTGTGTTCTCCGATTCATCTCATCTCCATTCTTCTTTTTCTCTTTACAGGTAGGAGTGTGTTCTTGTGTGAGTGGCATATACTAAATTGATATATTTGATCTTGGATGTGGATGGTGAGGATAGACTATGTTGCATGAGTGGGGATTGTAGAGATACTTGTATGATTTGATTTGGTATATGGGTTTGATGGATTTTTGTGCATTCATATGTTCATGTGTTAATTTCCATTGATGAGAAGCATGTGTAATTTGATAAGTATGTAGAATTCATGTGGAATTGATCTTGATTACATGCTATGAGGAGTACTTAGGATTCTATTTACCTATGTGAGGATTTGAGCCTTTTACTCATGCTTGATCATGATAGTTTATTCTTGAGAGAATCATTCATATGAACGTATTCTAGAACTTAGCTTGGAGTCTTGTGTGAAACTTACAATTGGTGAATTGCTAGGACATGATCTTAGGCCATTCTTGATTAATTGAGTTACTTAGCTAAAATTTACCTTCCTATTAGTTATAATCCTTTGGTAGCCCCATTTGAGCCGTTAAAAGCTTTTTCTTTTGGCAAGCCAAATAAAAGAGCCTTATTTTACCTTTACTTGAGCTTTGTAAATACCCTATTCATTGGTAGAGAGAGTTGAGGTGAATAAGTGTTGCAAGAAGAAAAAGGAAGATGGAATGAGGTTGAGTAGAGTAAGAAGAGTACATGGTTAAATTTTGTTTAGGTGCAGTGCCTGAAACTAGTATCCCGATTGCTGTTCAAAAAGGATAGTGTCTACAACTAGTACCCGAGTTATCAAAAGAAGAATGATGTTGATGCAAGAAAGAGAAGGAAATTCGAAAATTGCAAGAGCAAGAGAAGAATTGGAGGAGAATATGAAGCCGAATGAAGAAATAAAGAACCTCCAAGGTAACTCTCTACTAGTGTTTGAGTCACTTATCTAAATTTTCCTACCCTTTCCAAAGAGCCAACGTTACAACCCAAAGACAAGTCCTTTGTGATCCTAGTTATTAGTTGATTGTGAGTTGATTTTTGAGACCTTTGCCAAGCTTATGGTTACGCGTGAATATGGATTGAGTATGAGCGTATACAATAACCTGTTAAGTGCGATTAGCACTTAAGTGAGAGAGTAAACACTTATCTTGTAAGCTGGATGATTTAGTACTCCGAATGGTATTATGATTGAGTGATGTTTTGCATGAATGATATGTATGATGCAGGATATACTTGTTTTTAAATTGATGAAGTTGCATATGTAATATGTTTTGTACTTGGTGATTCTTGTGAATTATACACGACTCCTTGGTTTGATTGCGTTGCCTCAGGACGAGCAATATATAAGTTTGGGGGTTTGATGAGTGTGTAAATTCACGAGTCTAGCACCGGAATTTATGCTATTTTGGAGAGTTTGAAGGGTGAAATAGGTGGAAAACCTATATATATTGTGAAAGAGCAGGAATCAGGTGTTGTTGGAGCTATTTGAGTGGTTTTACTAGTGAAATTGGAGTGTAAGTGTCAAGAATTGAAGAGACGAAGTCGAAGCCATCCGTATAGGTGAAGAGGAGGCTCGGTTTGACCTGAAGTAGGCCAATTCGACCTGCCCAACAGGTCAAACCGATGACATAATTTGTACAGAGGGCTGATTCGACCACGATGGGAGGGTTCGACTTGGGTAACAGGTCGAACCGTGGTCGAATCGATTCACAGGGGAGCTGGTTCGACCACATCGCTGCGGTTTGACCTATCCAGTTGGTCGAACTAGATGCTGGAGACTTCCAGTAGCTTGGTTCGACCTGTGGTTACATCTATGATGAGTGGTTCGACTTGCTACTGAGGTCGAACCGATGTGCGAAAACTTACCATATCCGGATTTTCGAGGCCTAAACGCGTGTGATCACTTGAAAAGCCCATTCCAAGCCCTAAAGACATGATTACAAGTATAAAAGGAGGCTCATGCAGTAAAGGAGGGAGACTTTTGATCATCACGAGAATCATACAAGAGACAAGAGTACGTGATTGGAAAGAGGAGTGATCTTCCATCATTCGGAGGGTCTGTGACAGAGGTTTCACTGGAGATTCAAGTAAGATCGGTCCATCTAACCATGATTGCTCTTAGATAAATCATGGGCTAGAGCCGCTTCGGTAGTTCTAGGATTATGAAAGTTTCATAAGTTAATTTATCTTTCGTGTGTAAACTCCGTACAACACTACTTGTGGTTTATTTTATATAAGATTGCGCGTTTTTAATCCATACTCATGGGCATTTTGTGCATCAATACTTGTTGTGTAGAGTCTGAATACATAACATGGTTATTGGTTGAGTGCATTCACTGCTGAGCAGGGTTTTAATGTTATAATTCCAAGTGAAGGGATTCCGAAGTCTTATTAGAACTATCTTATATGAATACTTGTTAATTGAATCATATTCGGGTTAATAAGTAGGATAAAGAGTATAATTTCATAGTAACTATAAAGGAAGATCAAATCAAGTTAGAGTACTAAGTACATGGGAAATAATTGATTATGATAGTATCTAGAAAAGGGGTTAATTATATCTCTTGCTCCGAGGATATTCACACGTGTCATACGCATATTTACTTGTGTGTATAGAGTGAATTTGCATGGTTTAGTGATGCGTCGGACACTGTCACATGAAAGTATGAATTAATAAGTAGAACTGGATGACCTGACGAACTACCTATCATCTTACTTGATCACAACTTGCTATCTTTTCTTCTTGTTATCTTTACTTGTTATTAGTTGTTACTTAATTCAAATCAAAACCATTATATTTTCCAACATAATAATAATTTACTAGAACATAATTCAATTGATATTTTTTCGTCCCTTGGGTTCGATATATAACTTGGTCACCTTTGAAACTACAATTGATATCCTTCATACTTGGGGATTAAATTGTGTGTTGAGAAAACACCCATCAGGATCACCTATCGAGGTTGGAGACAAGGGAGCACTGTGATGACTCTTTCGAGTACATAGAAGAGATATTCCCTGATGAAAAGATCATGACGGTGTTTGTTGAAGGAGCGGAAAGAGCATGCGTAATGGCTGCGCAAGGGATGGATCCATGGTATGAAGATTATGTGAATTACATTGCCGCAGGAAAAATTTCAAGGGATCTCAACCATTATCAACTTGCGAAATTCAAGCAGGATGTTGAGACTTTTATATGGTATGATCCGTTTTCTACAAGATATGTACGGATTCCATAGTCCGTATGTGTGTGCCTGAGATGGAGATGGAGAGCGTTCTTGATTTTTATCATGCACAACCTAAAGGGGGGCACTTCGGAGCTCAAAAGACGGTAGTGAAGGTACTTCAATCTGCTCTTTATTGGCCTATCTTGTTTAAAGATTGTGAGACCTATGTGGCGGCATGCGATAGATGTCAAAGGATGGGGAACATAAATAGGAGAGATGAGATGACACTTCAGCTGAGCATTATTGTAGAGATCTTCGATGTATGGGGGATCGATTTTATGGGGCCTTTTCCCCCATATAATGGATTTCTCTACATCCTTTTAGCAGTGGATTATGTTTCTAAGTGGGTGGAAGCCATTCCCACTCACGTGAATGATTCAAGGACTGTTTTATCTTTCTTGAAAAAACATATATTTGCCAGCTATGGATTTCCTAGAGCATTAGTAAGCGATGGAGGTACTCACTTCGTCAATAAGCTTCTTTAAAAGGTTCTTAAGGATTATGGTATTAAGCATAGGGTTACTACACCCTATCACCCTCAAGCGAATGGGCAAGCTGAAGTCTCCAACAGACAAGTGAAGCAAATTTTGGAGAAAATAATCGGAACCAATAAGAAGGATTGGGCTATGAAGCTCGATGATGTTGTGTGGGGGTTCCAAACTATTTATAAGATGGTGTTGGATATGTCACCGTATCAAATCGTCTATGTGAAGCCATGCCACTTACCCGTATAGATTTAGCACCGAGCTTTTTGGGCATTGAGGAATTTAAACTTTTCTCTTAAGGATCAAAAGGAGTTGAGGATGACTCATATCAATCAATTGAACGAGTTTAGAAATCGTGCTTACAAGAATTCAGAGATCTATAAGGAGAGAATGAAGAAATGACATGATTTATAGATCTCATACAAGGAGTTCAAGCAAGGTGATAAGGTATTACTTTTTAACTCTCGTTTGAAGCTCTTCGCAGGAAAATTGAAATCGAAGTGGACGGGGCCGTTCATTATCCATAGAGCCTGCGGAGGGGGGAGTTTTGAGCTTATGGACAAAGATGGGGACATTATCACGGCAAATGGACATCGTTTGAAGCATTACAAGTCGTCGGATGATGCTTGCATTGTCTTTGAAGATACCTTGCAATAGATTGGTACCGTCGTGACTCTCCGACGTTAAAACAAGGGCACCTGTTGGGGTTTTTCCCTCCCGTTTTACTGCTTTATTTTAATTGGTGTGAGTAAGAAATTTTTATATTCAATGTGCTTATTATTGGAAAATTACATCTCTTTGCAAACTTAGTTTCCACTATAGTTTCTACTAAGTTTTTTGGGGGGGGTGTGATGTACTTACCTCATCATAGCACGGATAGTATAATTTTTCATTGTAACGTTTGCTAAGGGGAGTTGATTTTTTGCGGTATATTAAAACTTTGACCGGTTTTGATGTATCGATTTTTTACAATTTTCCTAGTGTTTTGTGGTGTTTTTGTTTTTGTGTCGTTGCGGAGTTACACTTGATTTTATAAGGTTTAAAAGTGGTTCTCAAGCTTAGAAAGTATTATCTTGATGCTTGATGTTGTCCTAGAGTTGAATGTTGCAGGGAGAAACAAGAAGAGTTCGAATTTTCAAGATGACAGGTTGTTGTTCGACCAATACACTGTTGCTCGACTAAGGAGACAAAGTCAAGTAGAGGTCGAGTGGAATGCACAAAACATACAGTAGCTCTACTCGACTAAATTGAGGTTGTTCGACTAGGAGTGCCAACTCGAGCGCAGGTCGAACGAAACGTGCAAAACTTACAGAGAGTTTGTTCGACCATGCAATGGTTGCTCGACCAAAAAGGTAAAGTTGAACGAAGGTCAAACGGAACAGAGAAGAGCAGGGAGCGCGTCTAGGCAGTTTGCTTGACTTCCAGCACTTGTTCGACCAACATATATTGGTTGAACAAAGGTCGAACGATGCCAATTTAAAGGGCAGATCTGGGTTGCTCGATTTCAAAAAACAAGTCAAGCTAAAGTCGAACGGGCTCCAAAAATAGTTTTAAAAGGTCAGTTTTCATTCCGTTCGACATACACCCGTCACTCTTTCTCGAGCACCGACCCCAAATCGAAAAGAGATTGCTTCATCATCCAAGAGGAAAGGACCTAGGTTGCCTTCGCTTGGAGAGATAGTCAAGAAAATGAGGAAGGAGAAGAGGAGGCCATCCGATTACGGAATCAAAATTCCAAATTGGGAGGAGAAGAAAGAGTTGTAGGCTGCAATAGCACAAAAGATCACAAGGACACGGTGTCAGGATGATCATGAGATGAGAGAGATGAATATTATTAACGATATTCATTGGATGTTGGTCAAGTGGGCATTGCTCAGTTCATGGAGATGAAGAGAGAGACCTATTTTTATAACACTGTTGAGGTTTTATGCACGTTAAGGATTGTGCTTGGAGACCGATACATGTCCTATGGTATTCAGATGCAGATTGGTGGGTAAGAGCAGATAATATGGGCCCGAGAGTTTAATGAATTGATTGGCTGTGAGAATGAGACGGATGTGGAGCATGATGATTTCAAGCCGAATGAGTTTTGGAGAGCTATTACGGGGAGGCGAGAGCGATATAATTCGATTACTTCCAAGGTTGCCTTCATTCATAACCCCGTGATTGCATACATGGACAGAATTTTTTGCAACACGCTGTTTGCTTGATCCAAAGAAAGCTGTTTTCTGAGGGGGAGCTGTACGTGCTATGGTGCATGCTTCATTTCAATCAACTTCACAAGTTCACGACTCATGAATTTCAGCGCGTGAACCTCGGAGGACTCATCACCTTGATAGTTGAGTACTATAGAGTCGATTTGAGTGGGCAAAGGCCTATCCAAGGGGATTCAGACTTGATTCTGACGTCATGTGTGAGGATGGGGCTAATTGAGCAGCTAGATGATACTTGGATATTCTTTCGACGAAAGAATCCTTGTATGTTCAGATTTCCACTGGTAATTGTTGATCTTACTACCGTTAAGATCAACAACAATTTATTGATGAATACCACGGAGCACAAAGTGATCTCGGAGACGTGCTTGGGAAGAGGAAATTGGAAACTCCTTGTTGATATACGTGCTCAAGGGATCGTCTTAGATGAGGACATGGTCCTGATAGGAGATTCGGCCAACTTTGTAGAGGAAGAGCCGCAGCCGCCACCAGATTTTGATTATCCAGGGATAATGAAGTCTATCTTGAGTGAACCATCTAGTGCCGGCACTAAGGAGAGAGAAGAATCAAAGGAAAGACTCAGATCCGGATAAAATGAATCAGATGGGATATACCCCGGTGCAGCCTCAGCAGCCACAGGAGCAGAAGTTTTTCGAGACACCACCACAGCCACAGCCGCTAGCCCAACATTAATTTTATCGGAGTAGTTCCGATTGATGCATGAGCATTTCGCCATACTCAATGTGAACCAGCAAGAAACAAATAGACAGCTGGTGCTTGCGAATACTAATTATGCCGCACTCAATGCGCGTTATGATGCCATGGATGGTTGGTTGAGGTAGATGTATGATCATGGACGCATGATGGATAGGAATATCAGTGATCTCCTTAGAGCGTTTGATCGATGGCGTGAAGAGATGAGTGGAGATGAGGATGATGATGCTCTGGAGGAGTAGAGTTGCCAGGTCTTTTATCTTTTCTGATTCTTCTCATCCCCATTCTCTTTTACACTTTACAGGTGGAGACTTGATTGTTGTGGGTGTAGTGTATGATTCATGTGTGGGTGGCAAGTATTTGATATTGATGTTATTCTTGGGCGATTGATGATTGATGTTGGATTATTTGATGTGCTTGGGATTGCCTAATGCTTTGAGGATTCTTCATGTTATGCATGGGCCTTATTTTGATGCATGTTGATTTGTTTATGACGATCATGTTCTGTTTTTACTTGTAGTTCATAGAAAATTAATATTGATTGCATACTTTGAAGAGTGCTTAGGATTCTATTACCCATGTGAGGATTTGAGCCTTTTAATTGTGCTATAAGCATGATAGTTTATTTTTGAAAGTTGTTTGTATACTCGTATTCTAGAACTTGACTTAGAGTCTTGTATGAAGTCTATAATTGAAAGATACTAGGAAATGATCTTAGGCCATTGTTGTTGATTAAGTCACTTAGCCAAATTTATCCTACCTTATTATATGATTATCATTGGAAGCCCTTTTGAGCCTTTAAGCTTTTTCTTTGGCAAGCCGTTGATAAATAGCCATTTACCTTGTGAGCCTTGAACACCTATTACTAGTAAAGAGTGGGGGGTAAATAAATGCTATATGAAGTTTTGAAGAGAAATAGGAAGGAGGGGTTTTGGTGTAATAAGAATCAAGAGACAAGAGGTTAAATCTTGCAAGGGATAGTGCCTGAAACCGGTATCCCAAATACTAGAAAGGATAGTGCCCGAAACCGGTACCCTTATACTTGAAGAACACCGGAATTGGTATTCTACTGCGAAGAAGAGATGTTGATCCAAGTAGAGATGGAGAAAGCATGTGATTGAAGTGATCATAAGAAGGACGAAGGAGAAAAGAAGGAAGTAGTTAAAAGCAAATCTCCAAGGTACTTCTTTACTAGTAAATTTAGTTACTTATCTATATTCTCCTACCTTTACCAAAGAGTCAACGTTACAACCTAAATGCAAGTCCTTTGTGATCCTAGTATTGAATTAGTTATGGATGGATTTTTGAGACCCTTGTCAAGCTTATGATTACGCGAGTATATAAATTGAAATTGAGTGTCGATACTAACCATAAAGTGTACATCTTTTACACTTGAGAGAGAGAGTAAACACTTACCCGTGAGCTAGATGACTTAGCACTCGTAGAAGTATTGTGATTGATTGTTGTTTTTGTGTGAATGAAAGGTATGATAGATTGCATGTTTTGAATTGATATAATTACATATGTTAGGATAGGTTGTGCTTGATCTCGTGATTACACTCCTTGGATTTGTTTTGATTTTTGTTGCCTCGGGACGAGCAACATGTAAGTTTGGGGGTTTGATGAGAGTGTAGATTCACGTATTTTGGGCTCTGATTTGTGTGAGAATTGAGCACGATTGAGTCTTTTATTGAGACGAATTGGTTTGTTTACGAAAAAGGCGCGAATCAGAAGGTACAAGGGCTTTTTAAGCATATTTGTACAGGAAAATAGGTCTTAAAGGCTCGGAATTAGAAGACACAATTTTTGAGGCAATTTTCGAAGGCCGTTCGACCTCAAGACCTTGTTCAACCATCATCACTTTGGTCGAACAAGGTGGCCAAGTCAAGCAGATTATGCAGATTCGTCTAGAGAGCTTGCTCGACTTGGAGATCATTGCTCAAGTTGGAGGACTTGCTCGACCAGTCACGGCGTGGTCGAACAAATTCTCGCTGCTACTATTTATGGTAATTCCTGATGTCTTTTACCAAATTTGAGATGTGCTTCAAGCAAAAGCACATCCTAATCCCATAAGGAGGTTCCACGAGTATAAAAGAAGAGCTTTCACAGGAGAAAAGACGACACATCATTCATCATCAATCCGCCACCGAAACCCTACCATCATCCGAAGGAGTCGTGTAGAGAGGTTCGTCTGGCGCGTCAAGTAAGATCATACCAATTAAACATGATTGTTCTTAGATCAATCATGGGCTAGAGCCACTCCGGTAGAACTAGGATTGTGAAGGTTTTTACGAATTAATTGAACTTTCGTGTGTAAACTCCGTACAACACTACTTATGGATTTATTTTATATATGATTGTGCTTTCTTAATCTATATTCACGGTCGTTTTGTGCATCTTCAATTGGTATATATAGTCTGAATATATATCTTGATTGTAGATTGAGTGCGTTCACCGCTGAACAGGATTCCATGTTATGATTCTAAGTGAGGGGACTCCGAAGCTTTATTAGAACTATCATATATGAATGTTTATTAATTGAATTGAATTTGGGTTAATAAGCATGATAAAGAGGTTAATTTTATAGTATCTTTAAAGGGAGATCATATCGGGTTAGAGTACCAATCCAAGGGGAAAATAATTGATACTGATAGTACCTAGAAAGGGGGGTGAAATTATATTTCTTGCTCCGAGGTTATTCACATGTGTTACACGCATATTTACTTGTGTCTATAGAGTAGATTTACATGGTTTAGTGATGCATCCATAGTTCTCAAGGCAGAGTCGGCCTGTACTTGAGAGGGAAGTTAAGTAGTAAAACTGGATTACCCTAGAGCTACATATTCTCCTACTTGATCCACTTTCGCATTCTTCTAGTTCTATTTTATTTTAATTGTTATTTTATATTTTTGTTAGTAGATTAATAATTCAAATCTCAAACTTTTGCCAACTTGTTTTAATTAATTTAGTTAATAATTAAATTGATAATACGACGTCCTTTGGGTTCGATATTTCACTTGGTCGCTTGCTTAAGCTGCAACTGATATCCTTTATACTAGGGGATTAATTTTGCATGCAAAGAAAACACACATCAAGTTCTTGGCGTCGTTGCCGGGGACGGCTGTTATTATTAGTTTATTATTTCTAGTTGATTAAAACTTTTATTTGTGATTATTTAATTCTATCTAACCTTGAATTTTTTTGAGGTACTTGTGCACTAGGAAAAGGAGAAGAAGGAAAGGTAGAAGTAACACACAGAGCTAAACATGGCCGAAGCAAGGCAGAATCCGGATAATGTTGTCATACGTGAAATTTTCACGAACTATGGAATTGGTAACATGGGGTTAATAGGAGCAAGGGGGGAATATGATGATTTTGAGATACATCTCGCTCTTATTAACATGGTGGAAAAAAATTCCTTTTCTAGAGGTTGTTTTGAAGATCCACATCAGCATCTCAAAAGATTTATTGGTTATGCAAACACTCAAAAGGGTGTTGGGGCTAATGATAATGCTAGGAGGATCTCCTTATTCAAATTTTCTTTGATTGATAAGGCAGAAGCTTGGTATGAGACTCTTGATGCCACATACTACACTACATGGGACCAACTGCAGCAAAAGTTCTTAGAGAGATACATGCCACCCTCAAGTATCTTAAGAATGAGGCAAGAAATCACCCAATTTGTTATGAATCGGGGTGAGAAATTCCATGAGGCATGGGATTTGTTCAAAGGTATGCTCAGGAGGTGTCCACAGTGTGGGATGTCTAAGGATCAATACATAAGTATCTTCTACTATGGATTGGATTGTGAGTCGCGTATTTTTATTGATGCATCATCAGGTGGAGTGCTGTTATCTAAGACAACACTTGAAGTAGAAAAGTTATTTGAAGACATCTTTATGAATTCACGTGACTGGCCTACGGAGAGAGTAATAGGATCTTATATACTTGGCAAGGTGGCGTAGGTTGAACATCAAGTGGTGAAGCCGAATAGGGATGATGAGATCATCTCTAGTCTAGCTAATATCAAAAAGCTACTAGAGTCCCAGTAGAAGCAGATTACAGAGTTGACACAAAAGGGGCCTTATATCCAACATCAAGAAGTGAAGGGTGTTGAAGATACCTTCAATCGATACATGGCAAGGGATGATGCAAGGGTTGACCGCATCGAGACTGTTATGAATGCTAAGCATGCAGATTTATCTAAGCAGTTGAAGGACCTTACCTTTATAATGGGGCAGATGGCCGCAAATGTGAATTAATTGACACAGACGTTGGGGAATAATGTCATCACATTGAGGTTTGGAACACAGTATGAGGGACCAATGATGCCGAAAATGAATTCTCAAGCTCCAAGAGCTCGATTCGTCTAGGGTTCGATAAAGTCAGCAGGTCGAACCACACTCTAGAGGTCGAACCAAGCACCTGGGTAACCTCCGAAGCTTCCAGCCGATCGGTTCGACAAAGACCCTCATGGTTTGACCAACCCTGTTGGTCGAACCAAGGTCGAACCAACCTATTCACGACCCCCTGTTTTATCTGAATTGCGATTCGACCACATCAAGAATGGTTCGACCAACCCAGTTGGTCGAACAGTGGTCGAACCAGCCTGTACAGAGAACCCTATTTTATCTGATGTCGGATTCCACCAGACCACTAGGTTCGACCAACCCTGTTGGTCGAACCGTGGTTGAACCGGCCTGTACAGGAGAGAGCACACTTTCAGATGCTCGGTTCTGTTGGATTGTATACTAAAAGTCTAGCTATAGTATGAACAATGTTATAACAATTTATTTGAAATGAGAATCATATGATCAAATGATTGCATCTTATAATTTATTTATATGAACGATGCAATAGTCCACTTACTTTATACTGTAGATAATATGTTGTGCGACAACACGAGGAAGATCATATTATCAGTTTCCTTATAAAGTATAAACAGATGCTCACAACCGAGATAGACAGGGACTGTCTATCGGGATGGTTGTAGTGTGATTTGGTATTAGCTTGTCTTAGCTATAGAATCACACTAGTGCACTTGTGTGTATTAAGTAGGACCGCTTGAGATCGTTCGACTTATATTGACTTATAGAAGAACTTGATCTCTGTTATTATGAAAGTTCGTGCTCTTAATCCCTATACAATAACATCGATAATAGGGCAGTGTGTACTTCTTTGATTCATCAATGGGTGAGATTTACATGTATTAAATCAACAAACTCGATGAGTTGGGAAGTGGTGTTGTCTCTATGTTTTGCTGTTAATTGTAGAAGGAATTCGTGTCCATCATAGGCTGATGATGTCCCCTTGAGGAGCTCATAAGGATTATCATGTAAACCGTGCAGGTGGAATTATTCCAACATGATAATGAGGTTGAGTGGTACTACTCTCAGATGAGATATTAATTAATGAAGTTATCAGTAACTTAATTAATTAATGGACATTGTATATCTTAAACATGGGGAGACTAACGGGCTCATAATAAGAAGGAGCTAATAACATAATTATGGGATTAGAACGGTAGTGCAGTAATTATATTTTAGTGGAATATACTATTATTATTGGACTTAAATATAAGTTTTGGGCTAAGCTTGGATACTTAAGCCCAATGGAGGCCCAACTCTAATTTCTCCTCCTGGTCCCTGCTGTAGCCCATGTATATAAGTCACCTCAGCTTATTTGGATCCCTAACTAATTATTTCTTGTGCCTAAAAATATGAGAGAAAATGGAGGATAGCAGATTGAGGAGATCTTGAAGATCGTCACCCACACGACGTCAAGATCATACTTGGGAATACAGCAGAAGACTGGAAGATTGTTTGCTGATGCTGCTGATCATCCTCTACATACCCTGGTGAAAGGTAATATGATTCTGCTCTTTTGCTTCTGCTGTAGTAGAATCGTATAAAACCCTAACGGTTTTGTGGTGAAGCATGACTCGCTAGGCTAGGGTTTATGTGTTTATGTGATTTAATTTTCAGAATTAAGAATCACATAGAGATTAGGGTTTGTTATATATGAAAATATAATCTGTGAAACCCTATGTGCCTCTATCACTGGAAAATGCTATGGTATTATTGTTGTATGTCGAAACCTTGTTACTGTCTGTTGATGGCGTGAGGAGAATTAGCGGAACTTGTTCGTCAAATTCACGGCTGGGAAGACGAAGATGAAACATTAGGAATCAGGCGTGGTAATAGGAACCGAGCGATGAGGCATGTGCTGGGCCGGGCTGAGCACTCGATGGTGTGCTCAGTGAATCGCATGGTTAGTACTTAGAAGACAGACGAGAAGCATGGTGTGCCGCTCGGAAGACATGACTGGGTCGGGTGAGTCTTCAACCATTCTGGACTAGACAGCGTATGACTGGGCGAGCAACCGCGCGAGGCGCACGGTAAGACACGCGGCAGATTGCGTGATGATGCGCGAGGAAATAATTGGCAGGCGACGGGCATGTTGGCGCTCGATGTAGCATCACCAAGCATGGAATCGAGCAGGCTGGCGGGCAGGCACATAAGACTGTCGTGCATGCTAACGTGCGGGTTGCCGAGTGTGTTGTCGGGCGCTATGCACGACTTTTCACATGGCCAAGCACGCGTCTTGGCGCACGGTTGCCAATTAGCGCTCAGCATGTTGCATGGCTGGACGCACAGATCATGTGTGCGTGAAGGCAGGCGGTTCTGAGCCAGGAAGATGCTATTTCAGGTGGGTCTTCATAGTTGGCCGGCCGAGTCTGCCTAATTTCCGAACGGGTCTACATTGTTCCGGGCAAGTCTCCATGGTGACTGGGTCGAGTAATCTGTATTGCCGAGCGAGTCATTAATACGGAATGGTGGGCGTGCGTTGGTAGCTTGTTGTCGGGGGTGGTGCACGGTGACCTGCTTTGCTGGACGCGCACATGGCGAGCAGGCAGGAGGAGTGCACATGATGCTGGTAGGCATGCAGTCAGGCGTCTGATGCACAACTTCAATTAGTTACCAGATGAGGTTGCTGTGTGATCAGGCTTGGGCGAGAACATCGTCGTGTGCTACTGCTGGATATCGGACAAGATATCGGGAATGGCGAGCATCGCATGCAGGTGGCCGAATGAGCAGCTGGGCAGAGCGCTCGACAAGGCGCTCGGTGGAGTGCATGTTTAGCTGGCATGGACTCTCAGAGACTTGGCATTGCGCACGGTATAGTGCACGAGTCGTGCACTACTGCGTGAGGGCATGCGTTGATGGCGCGCTAAAACAGGTGACTGGGTAAAGGTGCTCGAGTCGTGAAGGGTGCCGAGTCTGGTGGAACGTGTTACCGGGCGATAAATCTGGAGGAAAATCCTTGAAGACTGGCTTTTGATTTTAAGATTAGGTTTCGGGGCACTGCCCCGAACCCCGCTGATTAGCCATAACTTATAGTCGGGTTGACCAATTCAAAAATTTATCGAACCATAGGGAGGTAGGTACTAGTGCTTAAGCGATCTCACATTTGTTGTAATTTTATAGAGACGAATCATCAATAGAATGGTTGTTCAAACAAGTAAATAGAATTAATCAAAGCAATGCAAGCAATGATCAAACAAACAAGATAAATGGATGGAGTGTGATTTACCAAATTAAGCAAAAGTGGGATTAACAACAATTAAGCAATAAAAAATCTTAGGATACATGCATTAAACTCATATGAATCAACGGTATTAATTACGGGCCAACTCTAAATTCACCAAAGCTCCTTCTCAAGAAGAATAGGATATTAATATCAATTAGCATAAGGTTGGTTCTCATTCAAACAATTCCTACAAGGTAATAAGCTTGAAACAAGAATCCCTTCACACAATTAATCAATCTCTCGATTAAACCAACCGCATGTCCTATCAAAGGGTTCTAAACTCTAAAGGATTTCTCAATCTCTTCACAATTTATAATGCACATGAAGTGTTTGATGAAATGATTCACTCAAATGTCCTAATCATATAATTGATTTCTCAATCTAATCATATATTTAGAGCATCTAAATACACAAATCATCAAAACATCAAAATCTAAAGCATCAATGATAAAAAATCAATTAACCCAATCAACATATGAATTTAAATACATAGATCCCAAAATTTAACCACAAACTTTCATGTTGCTAATCCCACAAGGGAGATTAGCCTACAATCTTCATAAGATCCTTAACATAGACATTAAAAACCTTACAAATCATGGTAAACTAGAGGATTTACACTAAATTGGGATGAAAACTCCCTTGGATTGGCTCCAATTGAATCTCCTTCCTTCCTTTGGTGATCACCCACTCTTCATTGCTTCTTCACTTAATTTGGATGGTAGAATTTATGGAGAGATGATGTAGGATCAAAGTAATGATGAAAGGGATGAAGATTATGGTGCAAAATCAAAGGAATGGTATGTGAGGTGTGTGAGCAGCCAATAATTCGGTTCTAGAATGATCAAATATTTAATGGAGTGGTATTTATACCCTTGGAGACCTTCTAGAAAGATTCTAAAAATTTTCTGAAATTTTACACCTACACGGCTCGAGTCCAGTACACGGCCCGAGTCGTATTTAGGGTTCTGGTCAACGAAAGACTTTGGACAGCGCACAGCTTGTGCACGGTACACGGCCACAGGGGTGGCCGTGTTGTGATTTTTGATGACTGTGCACGGCCAACTCTTACAGGCCCGTGCGCGGTACACGGACCGTGCGCACTACACGCCCTGTGTTCCAAATACAGCTGGCCGTGTTTGTGCAACTTTGCTTCCTTCTTTCTCCTGACTCTATTTTTGCACTATATTTCACCTGTTTTAGCATTTAAAAGTTCATTCAGACATAATTCCATAAAAACAGATAACATCACCAAAATACACATAAATACGGATGAATAATACGAAAAGTACATACAAAAAGGCACTAAAATCTAAGTGAAAATAACGACAATCACACCCCCAAACTTAAAGTGGTGTTCGTCCCCAAACAATGAAAATGATAAAACAAGGAAAAAGCAATTTTCACATAGGAAAAGACTAAACGAACATAAATAATAACACATCAATAGCAACAAGAACTACAAATCATGCTAAGTAATCCTACAATCATTAAAGACATGATATGAGAAATTAATAAGTTCAATCAAAAGAGAACAATGTGCAATATAGTCCATTTTTGGTTCAAGCCTCACGTAGGTAGTCAATTTCACTCGCCACTCTTTGAATAAGGTAAATCACACTCATCAATCAATTGGTTCGAATCATCATACACTTGCTTGTAGACTCTATTCATAAACCACCAAAGTTTCAATCAATGATCAAAAAGGTCTTTGATTATGGATGTAATGATAGGCTCTTTGGTAGGGTAGGATGAATTTAGATAAAATTGACTAAACGAATGTAAGTAATCGAAGAGGTAGCTACTTTCTTCCATTTCCACTTTCTTTCTTCCCTTCTTATCGTTTGCAACATTCAAACATTATTCATTACTTCTCTTTTGATTTTCAACTATTCTTGATTGTATGCTCCCTTCTTTTGATATTTAGTTTATTGAGCTTCTATATCTCTTGATCTCTTTTCTTGCTTTTAAGGTCACATATGCATTCTTGCTCTTTTCATCCTTTTATACTATTTCCTCTTCTTCTTTTGTCATCTCATCACATCTTTCTATCTACCATCTTCTTGATTACTCACACAAAAGGTATATATATAAGGCTCATGTGGGTAATCAAAGCTTCTAATGTGCTAAATTCACAAGAAATAGGCTTAAAGGCTCAAAGGTGGTTAACTAAGGATGATGTTAAAGATAAGGAAATATTTGGCAATGACTATTCATGACAAGGATGGCCTTAAATCATATCATTAATCTCTACTAATCGGGTTCATTCCTAAAGTCTTTGAGCAAGCATTTAGTTTATCAAAACGCAGCCGATTCACTCATGAAAAGAATAAACCATTTATCTATGGTCGAGGCACAAATTCTCACAAGTTATTGCTTGACTTAAAAGGACTTATTGCAACACATTCATCTTTTAATTGAACCCATTAAATAAAACATATCGCAACTCGAAAGTGTAGGGATTCTTAATCATGATTCGTTATCACTTATCACCATAATGCATCATCACACACATTCAAAATGACTCACAACCTCCCAAAAAAATCACCAAACAAAATCTTAACAAGAATAAAAATTCAAACAAACACAAACAAATAAAAGACAAAGCAAAGACAACAATAAAGGCACAAAACATAACTAATAAAACATAAAGATCACCCCACCCATGTTCAATGCAAATCAACAATCATCTCAACCTTAATTGAAAATAAAACCTAAATAACGAAATTAAAACATTCCAAAACAAAACAACTAAAATTCTCAAATCCAACACAATTCAATCCAACTAAAATAGATAAGCTAACGAAGTGACGAGCACTAAAAGTACTCCCTTAATTATCTGGATGAGGAGGGGGACGAGGCTGACATGATGCCCAAGGGATATAGGCACGAGGTGAGGCAGGGAACTGAATGTTAAACATCATCGTAATCATTTACTCCATATTATTCGAATGTGCTCGAACGTTCTCTTCATAGTACTCCCTCCTACGTTGTCCCTCGTGGATCTCCCCGATCTGCACTCCTTGCCTCTGCTGCTCTTCTCTCATTTGTCTTATTTGCTCTCCATGCAGGGTCTGTGTGTGCCTTATCTCTCGAATCTCCCCTTCAAAGAAATTCCAATTTGCCTCTCCTCTTTGTCCCATGAACTGCTGCTGTTACTGCTCTTCTTCAAACTGTTGAGGTTCAGGAGCATGTTCTTCAAATTCCACTTGCTGATGCTGAGGGTCTTCTCCATCTCCCTAATCCATAGCTACGGGCTCGGCTCTCAAATTTGCCAATTCATGATTTTCTTCAACACGTATTTGTCTTAGCACTGCTTCCACTCCTTCTCGATTTCTTCGATAAAATTCCCTCATGACAGTGGAGTGCTGCACACTTGCCATTGCAAAATTTGCATTTTTCCTTCAAGCAAAAACTGATGTCAACTCTGGAGCAGGTAAAGGGAATGGGGCTCCTTTGTCTTGCCTCAAGCAATATCTATCTCCTACCAAAGCTAAGAACTCCATCCTCATTAACTAGTTGTAATTGAGCCCCTCACTATTCATCCTATTCTCTATTCCTCTTAGATCAATCCCTAATCCTTGAGCCATCATTGTAACTATCCCTCCTAACATTATTCCTTGTGAAGTTTGCCTCTTCACTACCTGTTCTGCATGGTGGATAAAATGGGCTGCCATATTCAAATCAAGATCGTGGTACAAACAATACATGATATACTGTTGTTTCTCACCTACTGATCCACCTTCATAACGAGCCACCACTGTGTTTGAGATAATCTTCTCCAAATATCTCATTATGGGATTCCTAATAGCCGTCCCCTTTGAGGAACTATGGATGTAATCTGCTGGTTCTGTTCCATCATTGACTAGCAACTTCCACCAACTCTGCTGATTAAAGCCCCCTCCTACATAAAAATGACTATGATTCTCACATGGGGGGCATCCCATAAACCTATTCAAAACATGGATGGGTACCTTCTCTCTCAACTCATTATTCAGCTGGAAGGTTACTGATGTGGGGAAGCCGTTCCCGTTCTTTTTCACTTGAAGAGTGCTCAAGAATTCAGCTGTAAGGTGATGATAGGTAGGAGGTCTCTTGTCAAAGAACTCCTCCTTCCCTTTCCTACTAAACATTCTTCTCAAATCAGCTTCTATTCCAAAGTCATAGTTTCCTGATTCTGAAATCTAGTTGGCCTGATCTTAGGAAATATGGCTTGCCACCTCAGATTGTATTTCTCCCAGCCTTCCTCGAATTCTACTCCAAAGTAATCAGGATGTATCCCATCTTCTATCAATTGAGCATCTAAGTTGGCTAATTCTCCCTCAGTTCCCACAATGATAAAATCTTCATTGCGTTTTCGAACCCTTCTTTCAGCCATCTACAATATTCAACAAGTTCAAATTACACTCAACTTCGTCATAGTGTTGATGCTTAAACATAGAATCGTCACTCATACTTCAACTAAGCGTTAATCCTAATCATGCTTTGATGTTTCATGACAACACCCCTTATCAAACTACATTCGCATGCTCAATCATGGGAAAAATGGAACAAACAACGGAACCAAATTCTCACTCAATCCACTAAGAGCATCTTTTCATTTTCATGAATTTCATCACATATTCCACCTCATGTTTGCATTAATCATCTAACAATATCAACAATGTTTCTTTGTTCATGTAAAGTCTTCAAATTGATTCAAAAATTATCTTAGGCATTTCATCGAACACTTGGCATGCAACAATTTTCAAAATAATTTTCAAAAGAATACCAAACACCCTTATGCTCAAATCCTCAACACCTAAGCTATTTCATATCAGTGCAATCATCAATGAAACATTATCAATCAATTTATGTCACCATATATACCTAAATTCATCAAAATCCAAAAAAATCCCCAACTTCAAACCACATGAACCCTAACTTTGCAACATTCCAGTTAATTCATCAATTAAACATACAAGATTAATGTACTTCACAATTTAAATATACTTCATACACCTCTCATGTAAAACCAATACAAGAATTTTGAAATTCATACCTTTAATTGAAAACTAGGGTAAGAAATTCGTACCATGGATTTCTTGGAATGAATGAACGAATTTGATGCAATGACTTGGAGAACAATACTCTAAACCACTCAATCTTACCACTTGTATGTTGTTCTCAATCGAATTTGCAGTTTCGAAGGGGAATTAGACGGGGAGGATGCTTTTGGGGAAATTGGAAATGAACGAGGGTGTTCTGAAATCAGGTTTATAAATTCTAACTTCAGACACGACTCGGTCCGAGTTCCGCACATGGCCACAGGGGTGGCCGTGTTGTGTTTGCAGAAGACAGCGCACGGCTTTTCTGGACAGGCCCGTGTGCGGTACATGGGCCATGTAGCTATACTGAACACGGGCCGTGTACTGGACTCACCCTCGATCTGGGCGAGTTCGTGTTTCGAATGACAGTACACGGCCAAACCCTATACGACCGTGTACTGTACACGGTCTGAGTTCATGTACCCTGCTTTCTTCAATTTTTCAACTTTGAACCTTGCCTTTCCCTGTTTTTATGCTTCCAATGCTCCCTATTTATGCTCAAAACTCAATCACATCATTAGCTCAACACTTGGTATACAAATTAAAAGGATTATCAACTTCAACACCACCAAATCAAACCAAAACTACACCGAACTCATGAGAAAATTTTTTAAAATTGATCAAAACAACACAAGAATGTATGCAAACATAAAGTATAACATATCATACTACACCATATCCCCCCAAACTTAAATTGAAACAAGAGTTTCAAGGTAAGTTTGCAAAAAAAAATGGTACGATATACCATTACACTTCAATGAGGCATTCCTTGTATCTTCAATACATCTCTTCTCACAAACACAATCCACCTACAAGACAAAAAATACAAAATAAGAAAAATAAATATTTATAATCTACAACTACTAAAAGGATACGAGCTTTCAAGAGGTGAAGATATCCACATATACCAACTCCCGTTGTGAGGGAGAATGGTAATGTTTCACCCTATGACTATTAATCACAAAAGCATTTCCATCCGATCCTTTAAGTTTTATTGAGCCATCATCTCTCACTTCGATCACCAAGTACGGACCGGTCCATTTTGAATGAAGTTTTTCGGGGAATAATTTAAGTCTTGAATTGAATAATAGAATCTTATCCCCCGGAATAAACTCCTTTGTTTTGATCCTATCATCATGCCATCTCTTGACTTTTTCCTTCAAAATCCTCGAGCTTGAGTAAGCTTCCTCTCTAAATTCCTCTAGTTCAACCAATTGAAAGCACCTTTTCTTCCCGGATTCCTTCTCATCAAGGTTCAACTTCCGAAGGACCCACAATACCTTGTGCTCTAATTCCACGGGTAAATGGCATGCCTTTCCATACACAAGCTTATATGGTGAAAATCCAAGAGTGGTCTTATAAGCCATTCGATACCCCCATATAGCATCGTCAAGCTTTGAAGACTAATCTCTTCGATTACCATTGACCGTCTTTTCAAGAACAAGCTTTACTTGCCTATTTGACACTTCCGCCAAGCCATTGGTTTGAGGATAGTAAGGTGTTGAGACCTTGTGCTTTACTCCATATCCCATCAAAAGCTTCTCAATGATCTTGTTAATGAAGTGAGATCCCCCATCACTAATCATCACTCTTGGCACTCCAAATCTAGCAAAGATGTTTTTCCTCAAGAAGGCTTTCACCACTAGAGCATCATTCGTCTTTGTTGGAATTGCTTCTTGATTAGCCATTTATAGTGGGCATGACCAATTAAAGAAATTATCGAACCACAAGGAAGAAGGTACTAGGGTCTAAGCGATCTCGTGTTCACCATAGTATTATAGAGATGATCATAAAGGGAAGATAATCAATAAATGACAATAAAATAAATGGATAGATGAATGGGAGATGGATGAATGAGCCAAGTAGATAGAGATGAGACTAGCAATACTTAAAGCATGGAAAATCTAGGTATCATGCAATGAATTCATATGTGTCATGGGTAAGAGACTAAGGGCCAACACTAAGATCACCTAAACTCCCTCTCGGAATGAATAGGATATGGAATGACATTCATTGGATTGGTTCACACTCAAACAATTCCAACTAGGTACTAAGCTTGAAATGAGAGTCCCTTCACATAATCTATTGACTTCTCAATCTAATAAATGATATGTTCTATCAAAGGGTTCCAAACTATGAAGGACTTCTCAATCTCTTCACAATCTATAATGCACATGAAGTGTTTGATGAAATGATTCACTTAATTATCCTAAATATGCAATTGAATTCTCAATCTAATCACATGCTTAAAACAATTAAACACACAAATCATCATAAACCTCAAGATCTAAAGCATCAATGATAGAAAATCAATTAACTCAATCAACATAATCATTCAATTGCAAAATACCAAAAATTATCCAACACAATTCATATTGCTAATCTCACAAAGGGAGATTAACCTCTCATATCCATAAGAAAATTAACATAGACATTAAATTCCTTACAAAATATGATAAACAATAGGTTTCAAAACAAAGTTTGGATGAAAACTCCCTTGGATGTCTCCAATGGTGATCTTCTTCTTCCCCTTGCAATTCACCTCTCTTCATTGCTTCTCTAGCTACTTGGATGAAGGATGTGATGGTTGGATGAAGGTAGATCCAAAGGGTGAAGAATGGATGACGGTGAAGGTGAAGAATGGAGGAAATGGTGTGTGAGGTATGTGTGGAAGGGTGGAATTTTGGATCTTCTCTCAATTGTTGAATAAAGGGGTATTTATACCCCTTGGGAAGCTTCTAGAAGGATTCTGATTTTTCTGATCCCAGACGTGACACGAGTCGTGCGACGCAACACGGCCATTCTGGACAGGGCCGTGTTACGCAACACGTCTCGTGTGCTGCAACACGGCTCGTGTGCTGTAGCACGGGCACAGGATGGTGGTATTGGATCTTCTGATGTCGGCACATGGCCACTTCTTACAGGGCCGTGCGCTGTACACGGCCCGTGTTCTTGCTGCCCTGCTTCCTCTTTCACTGTTTTGGCTCGTTCTTCCTCGTTTCAACTCCGAATTGAGATCCGTTTTTTCCTACGTCTTCCTTATCATATCTAGCATCCAATAAAAAGTGAAAATCATAGGTTTAAGCTCATTCACATACATTTCAATAAAAACACAAAACACAACCAAATAACACAAAATACGGATAAAATCATACGAAAACTCACATAAAAAGATACTAAAATCTAGGTGAAAATATCACTCATCGCTTCTCCCCATTTGGAGACATAATCTACTGTGAGCAAAATGTACAAGTACCTATTGGATGGCGGAAATGGTCCCATGAAGTCCATCCCCCATACGTCAAACACTTCAACTTCAAAAATGTTCCTCATGGGCATCTCATCATGTTGCCCTATACTTTCAATTCTTTGGCACTTATCACATCCCTTGATATACTCCTTGCAATCTTTGAACAAGGTTGGCCAAAACAACCCCGATTGAAGAATCTTTGCTCCCGTCTTTTGAAATCCAAAATGTCCTCCACAAGGTGAACTATGGCACATCTCCACAACACTCAATTTCTCATCCTCCGGGATACACCTTCGTATGATTCCATCCGGACAATTCTTGAACAAAATAGGATTATCCCATAAGTACTCCTTGACATCATGATAGAACTTTTTCCTTCGAGATTCGGTGAGATGATCCGGCTTGAGGCCACAAGCTAAATAATTCACAAATCCGCATACCACGGCCTTTCGGTCTCACACAAAGTGTACATCCTTTGAAAATCAACTAGAAGAATTTATTCTTTCGAAAATACATCCTTAATGAACTCCATAGTTCCTTCTTAATCAATATTTTCTAAGCATGACAAGTGGTCGGCTATGATATTTTCAACTCCCTTCTTATCACGTATCTCCACATCAAACTCCTGAAATAAAAGAACCCAACGAATTAGTCTTGGTTTAGCATCTTTCTTACTTATCAAATACCTAATGGCAGCATGATCCGTATAAATAATCATTTTTATGCCAACTACGTATGGACGAAATTTTTCAAAAGCATAAACCACGAATAAGAATTCTTTTTTCGTTGTGGTATAATTCTTTTGATTGGCATTGAACATCTTTCATGCATAATAGATCACTCGAAACTTCTTCTTCCTAACTTGACCAAGTACCACTCCCAAGGCATTGTCACTTGCATCACAATGGAGCTCAGAAGGCTTACTCCAATCGGGAAAGACGAGGATTGGACACGAAATTAAGGCTTCTTTGAGCACCCTAAAAGCATCAAGACATTCATCATTAAATTCAAATGGAGCATCTTTTTCAAGCAATTTACACAAAGGTTTGGCTATATTAAAAAAATCCTTTATAAAACGTCGATAGGACCCGGCGTGGCCAATGAATGATCTAACCCCTTTTTCATTCTTAGATGGGGGAAGATGTTCAATGGCTACAACCTTCGCCCTATCAACTCTCAAATCTTTCTCTGATATATGATGACCAAGTACGGTACCCTTTTGAACCATAAAATGACATTTTTCCCAATTCAATACTAGGTTTGTATCTTGACATCGCTGCAACACCATAGAATGATTAGCCAAGCATTTATCAAATGAAGACCCAAATGCGGAAAAGTCATCCATAAAAACCTCCATTATATTTTCAATCAATCCCCCAAAAATTTCCATCATGCAACGTTGAAAGGTGGCGGGGGCATTGCACAACCCAAAAGGCAATTTATAGAAAGAAAACGTGCTATACGGACAAGTAAAAGTTGTTTTCTCTTGATCCTCGGGGGCTATCATGATTTGGTTGTACCCCGAGTAACCATCTAGAAAACAATAATACTTGTATCCCGCCAACCTATCAAGCATTTGATCAATAAAAAGCAAAGGAAAATGATCTTTATGAGTATTTTCATTAAGCTTCCTATAATCACAACAAACTCTCCACCCCGTTTTCACCCTTGTAGCAAGTTCTTCATCAAATTCCGTTTTAACAATGGTTAATCCCCCTTTCTTAGCCACAACATGTAAAGAACTCACATGTGGACTATCACTTATGGGATAAACAATATTAATTTCAAAACTTCTTTCCTAACAACCACTTGCATAATGGGGTTCAAACGACGTTGAGGTTGTATGCATGTTTTACTATCATCAATCAATCTAATGTGATGCATATAAATAGTGGGACTTATACCTTTCAAGTCATCAAGACTCCACCCTATAGTACTTTTATGATCTCTAAGCACCCTCAACAATTTATCAAGCTCTGGAGGTGAAAGGGATGATGATACAATTACCGGAAAGGTTTTGTTATCCCCCAAGTATGCATACATAAGATGATCGGGTAGTGGCTTCAACTCCTCTTTTTCTTTTTCAACCTTTGACTCTTCATTCTCTATTTCCAAAGGAAGATACTCCCTCTTTCCATAGTACATCATCTTGGCTTCATCTTCTTGCATTTCCCTACAAGCATTCTATTCATGTAAGCAATCATTTATATCATCATCTTCTAGATAATAAAAAGATGAGTTAGAATTAAGAGATAAAGTAAGAGAATGGCTTATACTTGTTTCGAGAAGATCTTTAGATAAGAAGAATGGCAAGTTCTCTTGAACAATCTCATCAATCAATTCAATTCTTCTACACTCCTTTTTCTTATCCGGATGCCTCATCACATTTCTTAATGAAAATAGCACCTCTTCTTCATTTACTCTCAATGTCAACTCCCTCTTGTGCACATCAATTAAAGCTCTTCCCGTGGCCAAAAATGGATGCCCCAAAATTAATGGAACATTTGCATCCTCGTCCATGTCAAGCACTACAAACTCCACCGGGAATATGAACTTTCCAACTTTAACTAACACATCCTCAACTACTCCCTTAGGATAAGTCAACGACCTATCCGCAAGTTGCAATGTAACAGACGTATGCTTTACTTCCCCTATACCAAGTTTCTTAAAGATGGACATAGGCATTAAATTGATACTAGCCCCAAGATCACAAAGAGCTTTATGCACTTCACTCTTCCCCATTTCGCATGGTATGACAAAACTCCTCGGATCCTTGAGCTTTGGAGGCAAATTCTTTTGAATTATGGCACTACACTCCTTTGTCAAGTTGACGGTCTCGTTCTCTACTAAGCACCATTTTCTTGCCATGATATCTTTCAAAAACTTAGCATAGTGAAGCATTTGTCTAAAAGCATCCGCAAAGGGTATATTGATGTGGATTTTCTTGAAAATCTCCAAAAACTTTGCAAATTTTTCATCAAGGACCTTCTTCAAAAATCTATGTGGAAAAGGGATGGGCACTTGAGTTTTTGGTATACCCCAACTATCCCTTTCCAACTCCACTTCATTCTCTTTCTTTTTCAATGCTTTTGTTCTTTGCCATTTCTTTTCAACAATTTTCGACTCATCCACTTCCGTTTCATCATTATCTTTAGCTTCAACTTCACCGTCTTTCACAAACTCTTCCTCAACCAAATTTTTCTCAACCTCTTTCTCTTCTAACTTCTCACTTTCCATAGGCATAGAAGGTCCCTTATAGTTTGCTCCACTCCTCAAAGTGATTGCCTTGCATTGATCTTTTGGATTTACAATAGTGGTAGAAGGAAATTTTCCTTTATCGTTCGCACTAAATGAACTAGCAAGTTGACCAACCGAGTGCTCCAAGGCTTTGAACCTTCTATCATTAGCTTCATCAATCTTTCTTCTTGTCTCATCTTGAGCTTTGTTCGATGCAATCAACTTCTCAGTGAGTTCTTCAGTGGTTGTTTTCCCTTCATTATTTAGCGCTTTAGCTCCCGGATGATACCTAGGAGGATAAGCAACCGCATTGCTCGGGTTTGAATAAGAGATATTATCTTGCCTCATTTGTTGTTGTGGGTATGAGCTTCCACTTCCTTGATTATTGAAACCTCCTTGCCTTGGTGGGTAGTTTCCTTGGTTGTGGTTGAATTACCTTGGTGATTGTTTTGATAGTTACCTTGGTAATTCCTTCCTTGCATGTATTGCACATCCTCCACACGTGGTATTTTCAAAGCCCATTATTCCCCACTAACATCATTCGGAGGAAGTACACTTTGATCAATTTGGCCTTCCACCATGTTAACTCCTTGATTCAAACTTTGTCTCAAGCTCATTTGCCTCATTACCTCTACCGCTATCATCTCAACACTTGGCAAACTTGACTCCACACTAGCACTCTTCACACTAAATTGTTGCCCTTGATCGACACTCTCAAATCTATAGCATCCACTTACCCTCTCCGATGGCCATTGATATATATTTGTAGCAATTTCATCAAATATCATTATTGCCCTTTCCGGAGTCACTCCAAGTACGGATCCACCCACCAAAGCATCAACATACATTCTTTGACTATTTACCAAACCTTGGTAGAAAAATCTAACTTATTGATTTTCTGAGAATCCATGTTGTGGACACTTACGTAGCATATCCTTAAACCTTTCCCACACTTCATAAAAACTCTCTTGAGGCATTTGCTTGAATTGAGTGATCAAGCTATTTATTTGAAGCGTTTTAGAAGGCGGGAAGTACTTATTCAAGAATGTTTGTGTAAGCTCCTCCCAAGTGTTACACGTACCCGGCTTGATGGTAGATAACCATGTTCGAGCACAATCCCTCAACGAGAATGGAAACAACCTCATCTTAATGCAATCCTCGCTCACTCCATTCATCTTCATGGTGTTGGCAATCTCAATAAATTGAGCTAGATGAGCATTAGGATCCTCAATCGGAGTTCCACTAAATTGTTGCCCACTTTAAATTCAAAGTTGTTGGCATTAATCGGTGGTCCCATTATTTGTGGCATTGCTCTTGGCATAAAGAAATCCCGGATCAGCCTTGGATCTACTTAAGGCCCTCGATGCACCGGAGGTGGTGGTGGAGGTGCATAAGCATGTTGAAAGCCTTGTTGAAGCATAGCTTGTTACACCATTTGTTGAAGTAAAGCTTGATTATTAAACTCTCCAAATTGTTGATAAGCTTGTTGAGGAAGATTAGCATTGACTTGGGGTGCTTGTGAGAATTTGTGCCTCGACCATAGATAAATGGTTTATTCTTTTCATGAGTGAATCGGTTGCGTTTTGATAAACTAAATGCTTGCTCAAAGACTTTAGGAATGAACCTGATTAGTAGAGATTGATGATATGATTTAAGGCCATCCTTGCCATGAATAGTCATTGCCAAATATTTCCTTACCTTTAACATCATCCTTAGTTAACCACCTTTGAGCCTTTAAGCCTATTTCTTGTGAATTTAGCATATTACAAGCTTTGATTACCCACATGAGCCTTATATATATACCTTTTGTATGAGTAATCAAGAAGATGGTAGCTAGAAAGATATGATGAGATGACAAAAGAAGAAGAGGAAATAGTATAAAAGGATGAAAAGAGAAAGAATGCATATGTGACCTTAAAAGCAAGAAAAGAGAGCAAGTGATATAGAAGCTCAAGAAACTAAAAATCAAAATAAGGAAGCATACAATCAAGAATAGTTGAAAATCAACAAAGAAGTAATGAATATTGTTTGAATGTTGCAAACGATAAGAAGCGAAGAAAGAAAGTGGAAATGGAAGAAAGTAGCTACCTCTTCGATTACTTACACTTGTTTAGTCACTTTTATCTAAATTCTTCCTACCCTACCAAAGAGCCTATCATTACATCCATAATCAAAGACCTTTTTGATCATTGATTGAAACTTTGGTGGTTTATGAATAGAGTCTACGAGCAAGTATATAGTGATTCGAACTAATTGATTGATGAGTGTGATTTACCTTATTCAAAGAGTGGCGAGTGAAATTGACTACCTACGTGAGGCTTGAACTAAAAATGGACTATATTGCACATTGCTCTCTTTTGATTGAACTTATTAATTTCTCATATCATGTATTTAATGATTGTAGGATTACTTAGCATGATTTGTAGTTCTTGTTGCTATTGATGTGTTATTATTTATGTTCGTTTAATCTTTTCCTATGTGAAAATTACTTTCCCCTTATTTTATTATTTTCGTTGTTCGGGGACGAACAATACTTTAAGTTTGGGGGTATGATTGTCGTTATTTTCACCTAGATTTTAGTACCTTTTTGTGTGTATTTTTCGTATTGTTTCATCCGTATTTATGTGTATTTTAGTGGTGTTATGTGTTTTTATGAAATTATATGTGAATGAACTTTTAAATGCTAAAACAGGTGAAATACAGAGCAAAAACAGAGTCGGGAGAAAGAAGGAAGCAAAGTTGCACAAACACGGCCAGCCATGTTTAGAACACGGGGCGTGTAGTGCGCACGGTCCGTGTACCGCGCACGGACCTGTAAGAGTTGGCCGTGCGCGGTCATCAGAAATCACAATACGGCCACCCCTGTGGCCGTGTACCGCGCACGAGCCGTGCGCTGTCCAAAGTCTTTCGTTGACCAGAACCCTAAATACGACTCGGGCCGTGTACTGGACTCGAGCGTGTAGGTGTAAAATTTCAGAAAATTTTCAGAATCTTTCTAGAAGGTCTCCAAGGGTATAAATACCACTCCATTCAACATTTGATCAGCCATAACTTGTAGTCGGATTGACCAATTTAAGAATTTATCGAACCACAAGGAGGTAGGTACTAGTGCTTAAACGATCTCACGTTTATCGTAATTTTATAGAAATGAATCATCAATAGAGTGGTTGTTCAAACAAGTAAATAGAATTAATCAAAGCAATGCAAGCAATGTATATATTTTCTTTGTTGAATTTATTTTAATTTTGATATATATTTTTACTTTAAAATACTCTGTTACAAACAAACAAATAAAATAAAATAAATTTACCAGGTAAATAGATTTAACAACAAACTAACGGAAAAATTCGTTAATAATTTTTTATTAGTAAAGTGGTAATTGGAAAAAAAATTCCAAACGAATTCGAATCTCGTTGGTAAATATTTTCATTAATTGGTATTCTTTGCAAATAATTCTGTTGGCAATTTATATAAATATTCTGTTGGTATCCGCTGGTAAATAACCATGGATATTATTCTGCTGGTAAAATATTATAAATTCGTTGGCATTCCGTTGCTAAAAGAGAAATGTAAATTTTGTTGACAGTACATTAGTAAATTAGTTGGTAAAAGTGTATTTTTTGTGTGTTAATTTAATTTAATAAATATATTTTACTCTAAAATATTGTTTTACTTAAGTGATCAGATTTCAGTATATTTTTTAATTGTTAATCTTGATCCACAAGTATTAATAAACGAGTTTAAAATCTATCATATTGAATTTTTTTAATGGGACGGATACAGGTTGGGCTAGAAGGATATGAACAAAATATATATATCAGAGACAAAAGGTTATGGAATAGTATATATTTGTTCATTAGAAGACTATGAGATAATGTCTAAATGTTAAAGTACTTACAAAAAATAGTGCTGGAGAATTTGTTTGGTACAAGTAAGGATGACAACGGCATGAGTATTTTCAAGTACCTAGTCTACGGGAAATTTAGATGAGTTTTGGATGGGTACGAGTAAATTAAAAAAAATCTTTTTTAGGATTCGAGACGAGTACGAATATATGTCTTGAGTTCCCAAAAGTATATGTATATGAGATAATTTAATAGTTAATTAATATTTATAAATTTTATTTAACTTTTTTGTAATTATTTAAAAAAAATGAAATTATATTTTATTTAATAAATAATAGTATAATTTCTATTATAATATTAATTTAAATATTTTAAAAATAAATTATATATAAATAAATTATTATTAAATGGGTAAGTGTAACGACTCTAACGAGTGATCATATTCATCCCGCCGAACATGCGATTACAGTTGGTATGGGGCCACGGCATAATAACTTTAGAAATTGGGAGTTTGAGTACGAAAACTGAAAGTACTTTGGGGATTAGATGATAATTAAACAGATTCTTAAAACTTTTGCGTATCTGCGACATAATACGACTTTGGGTAGCATATGTGATTATATTTTCATTAAAGGGTGATAGTCAATCTATCCAGCGTTAATTAATTAAGATTTCCGTTTTCATTTTTGGTTATCTCACGTTAAATTTTACATTTCTTTTTTATCAACTTGAACCCATAAAAAACAATTATTATAGGTAGGACCATACACAACACTACTATAATTATCCACTTTATATTAAATATCATTTATCTTACCTCATTACATATTGAAATATTATATCTCTTAATGTCCTTGCAAAAAACAACGTCAACGTTAACGCGAGACGGAAGGAGCATGTATATTGTGGTTATTATGTGGTGCACCGGGTACACTGGTACACTTAGAATTTATAGGCTATTTTTTAGAATATAATAATTTTTCATTTTTTAAATTCTAATTCTTTTATTTTAATCCAAAAGTGGTTATTAAGTACTCCCTCCGTCCCAACTTCAACTTCACACTTTTTATTTTGCTCCGTCCCAAATTCAACTTCACACTTCCATAAAAGGAAAAAGCAATAAACTAATATCCCTCTAACATACTTTGATTTCAAATTTGTCATCACCTTTTTAACAAACATAACATACTTTATAATTTATTTATTACCCAAAAATACCATAATACCCTCAAAAGTAAGTCAAAAAATGACTTTTCTTAAACTCCGTATCTACAAACTTGAATTTGGGACGGAGGGAGTAATTGTTTAATCTAATGGATGATATTGACTAGGTGCACCGGGGTGCACCCTAATTTAACTCTTATATTGATAAGAAATGATAACCATCTAATTATAAATAAAAAGTAATAATACTTTGAAAAAACATATACCATCTCATGTAAGCATCGCCTCACAAAAAACTTTTATCTTTATAAATTTCTCATAAAAAAAGGTATATCTTTAAATAAATATACCCATCTAATTCATTTAAATATTATTCAATCTTTGTCTTTAATCTCATACCTCCACCTCCATTATCTATTAACAAAGAAAAATAAGAGAGGTATATATATATATATATATATATATATATATATATATATATATATATATATATATATATATATATATATATATATATATATATATATATATATCCTTACGTCATTAACTCCACAATCACTATGAGAATATTTTAAATAAGAGAGAAGAGGGTAAAATATTTTACTAAAATATGTATATCATTAATTTCAATGGCTATATATAGTAATTGTGGTGTGTTTAGTAGAATTGAAGTACAAATAGTTGTTCATTGATTTCTATGCACTAAAAGCGTATCCTCAAATATAAGAAAATAATTGTAGCTCAGCGTGTGACCAAGCCAAATATCAATCCAGAGGATAACGATTATTAATTTTACTACTACTAAAATAATTAAGACCAGTAATTTTCTCAATTTTGGGATTAATTTATTAGACTAAAATTTGCAGAAAAATAAATAAATAAATAAATAAAATAAAAATATGCAAGTGAAAAATATCATGAGTGTTTTAAGATAGAAGACAAGATAGCTTTAGGAAATAAAATTTAAACCAGTCAAATCAAATGACTCTACAATCAGTTATAATTCTTGGAGAAGTTATGATATCAATCACTTAAATATACTAAATCTCTATTACAAGTAAACATAACACGTAAATTTGGTTCAAACGTCATATGCAAAAGAATAATTACTACTCCCTTTCTAGGTACTTCATGCTAAATTCCATTAAATGATAGTGCACTAGACTTTTGATGAGAGTGAAAATTCACGTAATTTGAGCTCTGATTTCTGTGATAATTATATATGATTTGGTCTTAAATCAAGACGAATCGGGATGTGTAGTGAAAAGTCAAGAATCAGGTGCTATTCAAGTCTTTTGAGTTTATTTTGGCAGGAAAACATGACAGAAGCGCTCAAAATCAGAAGGGAAAGATTTCGAAATGCCATTCGACCAAGGAGGAGACAGTTCGACCAAGACCTTTTGATCGAACGTTGGTCAAACGGTAAGCTACAGGTCTGTAAGTCAATGGGTGTCCTGTTCGAGGTCCATTCGACCAGATGTGATGTTGTTCGGCCAAGACTAAGTGGTCGAACGGGTATGCAGGACATCCAGATTCGTACTCTTTTACACCCCAGTGTGTGCATGTGCGTGTCTTGCCTTAAAAAGCCCATTAAAACCCCATTGGAAGAGTCTGAAGTATAAAAGGAATACAATTAACATCCAAGAGAGACAACAATTACCGTACACCAGAGCCATACCCTACCAACTTTCATTCCATCCAATTATCCACCGGAGCTATGGTGTCGAATCAAGTGGAGAACTGATAGAAGAATTCAAATGGATAAGGAAGCGATGACGCTCGCATCTAGGGTTATTTCATTTCCTAATTCATCTTGTAATTTTCCAAACTTATGGTAAGATCTATCCAAACCTCATGATTGTTCTTCGGAACATCATGTGCTAGAACCATTTTGGTAGTTCTAGGATTATGAATGTTGTATGACTTAATTGAACTCTCTTGTGTATCCTCTGACAACACAACTTGTTAATTTATTTTATATATGATTGTGCCTTTTTAACTCATATTAATGGACGTTTTGTGCATCTTCAACTGTTATATAGATTCTAAATATATATCTGGTTCTTGATTGAGTGCGTTCACCGTCGAACAGGGTTTTATATTAAGTGAGGGGACTCCGAAACTTCATTAGAACGGTCGTATATGAATATTTATTAATTGAAATAATTCGGGTTAATAAGAAGGATAAAGAGATTAATTTTATAGTATCTATAAAGGGAGATCATATCGGGTTAGAGTACCAGGTGCACATGAAATAATTGATACTGATAGTACCTAGAAAGGAGGGTGAAATTATTCTCTTACTCCAAGGTGATTCACACGTGTTACACGCATGTTTAGTATATAGAGTAAATTTGCATGGTTAAGTGATGCGTCCAGAGTCCACAAGACAGTTCGGCCAATACACTTGAGAGGGATATTAATTAGTAAAACTGTATTATCCTAGAGCTACCTATTCTCATACTTGATTCACACTCGTAATTCTTCTAACCTTTATTAACAAACTAGTCTTAATTAATTTAGTTTATAATTAAATTAATAACATTTCGGACAACGTTGCAATCCGCAAAGTTTTCAAAAACAATGGGGTTCACAACTTGGGGCTATTAGGAGCAAGGGGGGATGATGCTGATTTTGAACTTCACCCTGCCTTTATCAGCATGGCAGAAAGGAACCCATTCTCTGGGGGAACCTTTAAAGATCCTCAGCAACATCTCAATAAGTTTCTTGGCTATGCAAGCACACAGAAGAGTGCAGGAAACAATGAGAATGCAAGGAAGATTGTGCTATTTAAGTTCTCACTTATTGATAGAGCGAGAGACTGTATGACATTCTGAATACTGTAGATTGTACTACATAGGAACAACTGACACTGAAATTTTTGGAGAGATACATGCCACCCTCTAAGGTATTTAGGATAAAGCAAGACATCACCCAATGTGCTATAACTCAGGGTGAGAAGTTTCATGAGACGTAGGACAAATTTAAAAACTTGCTCATGAGGTGCCGCAACATGGGATGTCAAAACCTCAGCATTATCTTCTACAATGAGTTGGATTGTGATGCGTGTTCTTTTTGATGCATCAGGTAGAGCATTGTTAGCTAAAACACCCGTGGAGGTCGAAACATTATTTGAGGATATTTCGATGAACTAATGTGATTGGCCTACTGATAGAATTAGATAAATTTTTGTATTGCGTAAGGTAGCTCAGGTTGAACATCAAGTAGTGAAGCCGAATAGGGATGATGAGATCGTCTCTAGTCTAGCTAACATCAACAAACTAGTAGAGTCCTAGCAGAAGCAGATTATAGAGTTGGCTCAGAGAGTACTAGTGATACATCAGCATGATGGTGGTAATGAGATATCTATCCAATAAGAGTTGGAAGAGGCAAACTACGCCATGGGTCAGAGTATTTAAGAGAACATGTTTCAGAATCAAGGAAAAGAGAATTACCAAAGGAACTTAAACAATCGTGGTCCATAAAGTAACTTTCAAAATCAAGGGAGGCAAGATTTTTCATGGAGTAATCCTAATGCTGCCATATAACCTTCTATTGTTGTTGATCCTGGCGCTATGACCGAAGAAGGAAAACCTGGTGTTGAGGATGCCTTGAACAGATACATATTTAAGAATGATGTAATGGTGGATTATCTAGAGGCTACTATGAAGCCCAAATATGAAGATTTATCTAAGTAGATCAAGGACCTTACTTTGATGATGGGTCAGATGGCGGGCAATGTGAATTAGCTAACACAAACGTTGGAGAAAGAAAATTTTCCGTCTCAAGGTATAATGAATCCGAAAGAGTGTAAAGCCATCATGTTGAAGTTTGGAACAAGTACGATGGTCCGATGATGCCAGCAGCTGATTCTTGAGTCGCAGGGACCTCGTTCGACCACAGTTCAACCAAGCCTACTAGTTGAACGGAGGTAAAACAGCCTCCGACGGGTCTATATGATCACGACGTGCAAGCAGGTGTCCCGTTCGACCAAAGCACTATCCATTCGACCAAGGGTGTTGGTCGAACGAAGGTCGAACGACCTCTGTCAGGTCTGTACAATCACGATACGCAGTCAGGTGTCCCGTTCAACCAAGACATGGTCTATTTGACCAAGCCTAATGGTCGAACGGAGGTTGAACGGCTCCATTTGGCCTCCACTTCTGTGCCAAACAACATACCTTATACCCAACAATATCAAGAACCATCACATGAGCAGAATACAGAACTTACAGTTGAAAAGAATTGGGAAAGAGTTAAGAGATTGAGAGCCGAGAAGGGCAAATTGAAGGAGGTTGAAAGAGATGAATGGGGAATTCCTAAGACAAAGGTGCCTTCTCCGTCTCCTTGAGGTTAGTGAAGAAGGTATTGGAAAAAAAGTTCAAAAGGTTCCAAGATATCATGAACAAAATCAGTTTGAACATTCATTTCTCTGAAGAAATTATGGAGATGCCATACTACGCCTAATTCCTAAGGATATCATATTGAAGAAGAGGAGCTTGAACGGAGTGGGAACAGTGAATTAATCTAAAAACTGCAACTCGATTATTTAGAAAAAGCTCGATTATTCATCTCAACAAGAATAAAAAAAACATCACAAACATATCAAAATTTAAAGAGTAATTTTTTTTAGAAATATAATAGTTTATCACTTTAAATAATGATTTTTTTTGTGTAACTAAACTACATTCGCATAAATATTTGACATTACACACTAATTGATATAATATCAAATGAAGCACAATATTCTATTAATTAATTAGTTAAGAATAAAATATTTAAAATAGTACGCAAATTATTTATCAATCATAAAATTGTGGAACGCAATATATTTAGGCGCCTAACCCTAAATACGGAATGAGAGGATGTGAACCAAGTTACCAGCCCCTGATTGCGGGAATAATTTTGTAATAATCCCCGAAATTTATGTATTCCATTAATACATTACCAACTGTTTACAATGATTTTTGCAATATTCCAACCTACATTAAGCATAATGGACAAGATTGTATGAACTTGTCTCGTGGTGAAACTATATTTTATTCTTTTAATCAATTATTACTTAAAAAAATTATTACTTTAAAAAAATTACTATAAAAAAATTATTACTTTAAAAAAATGTTATTATTTTTTATTTAAGATTTCATTCGTTTTAATTTATACTATAAACTGTTCATGCAATAATTGACAACATTTTATCACTTTTCATATACTTTTTTTTTTTTGAAAACAACCAATAGATTTGAGTACAAGGGGTACTCAACCCTTACAAGCAAAGAAAATATGCTAACAACTTGTCGCAAGACAAACTGTAGGATTGGAAATCCAATCGTTGAAAAAATAGTGCCTTCTAAGCCCACCCTTAATTCTAATCTAATTCCAAGTTCTAAACATGAACAACTCAAAAACATCTTCCAAGTGTCCATTCTTATGTTCTGCGTTAAGAACATTTACATTTTTTATTTTAATTTATCCAAAATTAAGGTTAACATTTTCCTTTTTGTCAAGTGAGATCCATACAAAACAATTAATTATTTTATATGAGACTCACACACAACACTAATACAAATACTCACTACACATTAAATATTAGGAAAAAAACTTGTGTGAGACTGTCTCATGTAAGACTGATAAAAAGTGATAATATCATTATCACTTTCACTATAAAATGTTACCATCTTTTATTTAGTTATAAATTATTCATAAAATAGTTCACTACACCATTATCACTTTTTGAAATGATATTGTCACTTTCTATCCGTCACTTGAAAGATCTCACACAAGACTTGCCCCTCGTATCTCTCAATCCTCTACCCATTAAAATATTATATCTGTTTAATGTACGTGTAAAAAACAAACGTAAACCTTAAGGCGTAACGGAAATAGTATTACTTATTACTTTTTTCGTGAGATTAATTATATATTTGCCCAATGAATTATTTTTAAAGGGCTCTATATTTAGTTACTATAAAAATAGAAAATTGAAAAATTAATCAAATATATATTATTCATTTTTTCTTTTTTATTAAATTTAACTTTTTTATTTTTTTTAAATGTAATAATTTAAATTTTGTTATTTATTTTATTTATTTTTTAATTTAAATATTATAAATTTATAAAATGTAATAATTTTTATAATGAAAAGTGATATTCAATTAATAAATAGTGATAACGTTATTGTGAATTATTTTATGAACACTTAATTTATAATATATAAATAAAAAGTGATAAATATTTCAAAAGAAAAGTGATAACATCTTTGATAAAAAGTGATAACTAATTATGAAAGTCTATTTCACGAATAATTTATAGAATGAATAAAACGTAATAATGTTTTTAATAAAAAGTTATTCGTAATCAAAGAAAAATGATATTCGTCTAATTAAATTATTTCACAAACAATTCACTGAAATAATAAAAAGTAATAACATTATTAATAAAAAGTAATACATAATAAAGAAAAAATTGATAATCGTTTAATTAAATTATTTTATGATCAATTCATAAATTGAATAAAAAATAATACTCTTTCTAATAAAAAGTAGTAATATTTTTAATAAAAAATGATATTTGATAAAAATAAGTGATGAAAATAGAACCGTTAAACTATCTAATAAATAAAAAGTTAATAATAAAAAATGATAATAGTCTTACTAAAAGTGGTTATTTGATCAATGAAGATTATAGTATATATTAAATAAATAAAAATTAATATCGAATTATAAAAAAGTTATTATTTATAAATAAAAATTCATATTATTTTTAATAATGATCAAATAATTAATTTTAAAATTGTGTGAAATAAATATTGTTAAGTTAATTAATTAATTGACAACAAACAATAATTATAATTAATAGACAACTAAAATAAATCATTAATTATTACGTTTTTTTTTATTGAAATATTATTATGTATTACCACCTCTTCTCCGAAAGTAGTTGCTGTATGATATTCAAAATTTTGCCTAAAAATTAGATAGGTGAACAAACAATTAATTGCGCACACAATGAATACTCAAGTCGTACGAGGAAATATATGTATAATATAATGCTACAGTCGTTGGCCCAACATATTAGATTAATTGCACGCCAAATGTCTATAAAAATGGAGCTGAAATGTCATAACTCACCACTACATCTCTCTCTCAATTCTTTTAACCTTCATTTATTATTTAGAAATGGAAGAAACTAAACTTCTTAAATTCTTTGAGGGCAAGACCATTTTCATCACTGGAGCAACAGGCTACCTTGCTAAGAGTTCTCTCTCTCCTCTCTTCAACATAACGGGTCTTATCGGATCATGTTTTGTGCCACTCATGTGTCATCTTCTACGTTTCACGGCTGAATGAATGACACGTAGTAATGAGAGGATGTTAAGTACTAAAAATTATGAAAGCACAAAGCTTAAGGGTAATGGTTAGATTTTTTCTTCTCTACTACATGTCACTAATGCTATAATTAGCGTAGGAGATGATACATGAAAACGACACATGAGATCCCGCGTGTAGTCTTATGGGTGTATGACTAATGCAGATTACTACCTAATTCATACAGTCTGTCTCATTGATTTTCTCATCTTTTGTAATTTGAAACAGTGTTAGTGGAGAAACTTCTTCGAGTTCAACCCAATGTGAAGAAACTATATCTCTTGATCAGAAAGCCAGCCAAAATTAGTGTTGAACAACGCCTGCAAGAAGAGGTAAAAAAAAAAAAAACCTACTTTGTGCATGCATGTGTATCTACTATCTATATGCTTTTCTCATCATATTAATTAATTTCTTCTCCTCTGGTGTATCATTGAAGGCAACGATTATATATTACTATTAAAAAGCTATCGTACACTTTTTACAATTATTTTTTTAAGACTGAGGCTATTGTGCCCGGGGACATCATGGCCCGGTGCAATTTTCGTACCCCTTTGCAGTTTAAACCCTTAGCAATACATATGTTTAAATAGAATATGGAGGGGAGGGTTGTATTTCCATGGGGACACGGCGTGTTCCGGACGCAGAAGCGTTTGCCTATATATATTATTATTTTTTCAATTAATTACAAAATTTTCAAAATTACGTCAATTTAGATAAAATTTTCGAATCTTGCAATTTTTTTTTTGGAAACTGTACACATGTCACTTAATTGCCACTTCTATACATACGCGCGATTTAGGTGAAAATTTTAATTTCTCGAAAAAGTTTGGGCAAAATTGACTTAATTTTTAAAGCTGTGGAACTTATAATTTAAATATTTTTAACCATTTTGAACAAAGTAAAAAAAAATGTAGGATTGTTTTGATAATTAGTTTATTGGAGCTTTTTGTAAATTGACTCCCTCTACTGTCACTATAAATAAGTGGATCGACCCTATTCTGTACGTAATATTGATTATTACACGTCTTGATCATATATAAAATTACGTATACTACTTTTCGATAATATAAAATGTATATTAAGACAAAATGTATGGTGACACATTCATCTATAATTAATGTGTGATACCTCATTTATAGACATACCGACAAAATGGCGATATATTATATTATCTATAATTAATGTGTGATACTCATTTTATTATGTATCATTTTTCTCAATTAATTGAAGGTAATATAATTACACAAATTTAAAACCTATACGATTGATGCCCACATTAATTAAATATTACTCTTGTACGTTTATGATATTTTTCATACTTATCATGTTAATTCGTTACGAACTCACATACATGTTAATCTTAAATTTAGTTGTTCTTTCATAGATAGAAATTTAATTGCCAAAACACAGATATGAACAAAGGAAAATGAACCTGATTACCTAGTTATTTGTACGTAATTAACCAAAACAAATGTTATGTTATATTTTGTGAGACTTTTAGATGTGCGATACGTATTAAATATATATGGAAAATATCACATTTGGTCCCATAAGAATTCCTTCAGTTCAATTTTAGTCCCGTAGGAATTCATTGGTCCCACATCTAGCGGTTTTGGTTCTATAAGAATTTTATAACCATAATTGTTCGAAATTTTCATCCCAAATTAACTTATATTATTATAAACTACCAGATTTATATTATTTTCTGTCTTTTAACACAGACATAGTTCATTACGACAATTCTCCTCTTTTTTCTCTCTCAATAAACATTGTATTAGTTTTTTGGGGATTATTTTTGTAAATTATGGAATCAAATCTACAAGTTGTCATTTTGTTCTTGCTAACGGTTCAGAATATTTCGTTAACTATTAACAGATTTTAAAGAAAATTTCCTATGGACTAAATCTGCCAGTTTTGGGATCTTTTTGGCATTGAGCAATTCTTACTGAACCAAAAGTATAATTTTCCCTATATATATATATTAAACTTAAATTCATATATTTATCTATATGTCATTGAAGTGCGAATCATAGAGCACATCACCTCAAAATTTAATTAAATGTACATAATTCAGATCGATAATTAATTCTCGATATTATATTTTATTACAATTCTTATATTATTGTAATTCTTTTGTAGAAACAATTATTGAATTTCTATTAATTTTCCATTCTTTAAATTTTTAGGTTGTTGATTGTAAGCTTTTTGAAGTTTTAAGAGAAAAGCATGGAGAAGAATTCGAGTCAATGATATCATCAAAAGTAATCCCAATTGCAGGTGACGTGTCCCATGAGGATTTAGGAATTGTTGATTCTGAGTTGAGAGAAGCCATGTGGCAAGAAATAGACATTATTGTCAATTCAGCTGCAACTACAAAATTTGACGAGAGGTAAATATTTATTAATTTTAATAAACTAGTTGATTTCTTTAAATTTAAAATATCATTTATTAACAACATAAAAGCAGATATTGTTGACCTAACTACAGTTAATATTTGTGCCAAAACATACCATTCGTCACAATTATTTGAGTTCTGCATGGGACACGTTTCATGTCTAGGGTTAGGTCAACCTGTACAAACTTAAATTGGGCCACCTGCCATATGCATCTTTTTCAAATTCACAAATAAGATTGTTGAAATAAAATATTCCATTGATTTGGTGCTCTTTAATTTATTGTACATCTATCTTATTATTTTAACTTAATGGAATTTAGTATTTATACTTTACCTTTAAGGATGTTTAATTGTTTGAGGTTTATGTTTATATTTGAAAATTATGAATGGTGATAACTATATAGATTTGTTTTTGGGTTTTTTTTAGTAGGTTTTAACTCTGTCAAATTAATTTATAAAAGGTGAACGACTATATGTATTATTTTGTTAGAGATGAGTCGTGATATATATTAATTAATGTAAAAAAAGTTATAAGAGAAGAGAGAGAAAGAAAAAAAGTACTATTAATGGTGGTTAATTGATGTCTTCGTTTGCTTTTTGAATGTTATTAAGAAATAGTATTGTGTATTGGGTGGATTCTAGTTGTACTTTAACTTTTTTTTTATCTCAACTTTAATTTGAATTAATAGTAAATCGTGTAATATTGTACTCTTTAGATGTAGAGTGCACACTTACTAAAAAAATATAAACCTTTAAGTCAAACAATTCAAAATAGTAATATGTAAATTTTATAGTAGATTATTCCAAACTCCATAGTATATTATGTAATATACTGTATTAATTTGTAGTTATATGGTCCGTAAACTTTATAAGTGAAACATCCAGAATAATAATACGATGTGTCCCTTTATTTTTATTTTTTTTTTGGAGCTAAATGATTTTGTGAAATTACTTTAAATGGGATAGTTAAAATTCTATAAAAAAAAAATCAATTACATGATTTTATGAATGACATTAATTTATAGACTTATAGACGGTACTTTAATATTAAAAATATTAATTTAAAATCACCTAAAAGTAAATAAATAAATAAAAAAAAAAAACACGTTTTCACTTGCAAGAAATTTCGTTTGATTTTTGTTTTATGCAGATACGATGTGGCATTCGGAATCAATGCCTTGGGAGCTATGCACGTCCGAGAATTCGCCATGAAATGTTCGAAAATAGAGATGCTCCTTCAAGTATCAACTGGTAATCAAGTAATTAATTATATAAAACTCAATATTTTGTGTGGGACTAGCCGGATGTATAAAATGATTTTTAATAAAATAATCATTCTTAAAAGATGATTTTCAATATTTCATAAATAATTTATAGGATAGATAAAATATAAGTGAATATAGAAAACGGAAATTGTTTGGTCTTACGTGAGAATTGCTCCAATTACAATACTTAAATGAGTTGGTTTCTTAATTATGCCCTCGAGCATAAAGTGTGTAAGTATATAATATTTTGTTTTAAAGGTTATAAACTTTAATTGATAAGAGTATAATTTTTTTATTAAAAAGATCGCCTGAAATATAAATACTATAAATATTTGATTAAAAAAAGTTTATTTTTTTAAAAATAAAGATTATACGTTCTTATACTAAAGGTATTTCCTAAAGGATATGACTTTAAAAAAAATGTGTGATTTGGGGACAGGTGATTTTCATGAATTAAGATCATCTATCGTTTCTTTCTCTTGTTTATGCCGCCTCGAGTGTATAAAAAGTAGAAAGTGCGAAAAAAATTCAAGAACTAAAAATTTTTGGCAAAATTTATGCAATTACACTAACAGCATATGTAACTCTTAAATAATTTATTTGCGTTTTTGAATGGTTGTCGTTGAAATATTTCAAGTTTTAATAACAGATCATGCTAGTACATGTAATTTGGAAATGCGTTTTATTCAAAATAAATTAATAATTTATCAAAAACGATTGCATAAAATCGTAAATATAAATGTTATGGCAATTTTTGTGATTAAAAAAAAAAACTATAAAACACACTTTCTTGTAGTGTTATAAATATGGAAATTTAATTAAATGTGGTGTAAATGTAGCTTTTGTACACGGTACTAAGGCTGGGGTGATGAAAGAGGAGCCAATACATATGGGTGACACACCACCCGGAGCTAAAATTACCAATTTAGACATCAACCTCGAGAAGACCATCATTGAGGAGAAATTAAGAGAACTCAAAACTGAGAAGCTAACTGACAAGGAAATTGCTATAGCTATGAAGATTTTGGGAATGGAAAGGTTAATTTATCTAAATAATCAAATTTATTATCAAATTACTCATTATGTTACATTGCGTTTTAGCTCTTTATGAATTCCACTGTAATGTTCATTTGTTATATCATATCGTTTGATGAGTGACATGTGAAAAGAGTTGAATTTAGAACCTCGAATGATTGTTTAAACCTTAAAAATAAAATACAGATTTTTTACGTTTCATTCATATCGTCAATTACACAGAAAAATTAAATAAGTACTAAAATTTGTGTCACACATTCATGATGTATAATTAATTGAGGAAATTTGTGTGACAGATCAACATTGCATGGATGGCCAAATACATACGTATTTACCAAGGCAATGGGGGAGATGATTGTGGAGAGATTCAAGGAGAAGGGTAATGTAGTAATAATACGCCCTACTATTATTACCAGCACTTTTAAAGACCCTTTTCCTGGTTGGATCGAAGGTGTCAAGTAAGAATTTTTATTATTATTATTTCATTTCTTCAACAAACGTATATGCATTGTAACATATAGTTCATGATAAAAATGTTTACATGAATATAGAACTTTGGATGCCATCTTTGTTTCGTATGGTGAAGGCAAATTGAAATTTTTCGTTGGTGATCCTGACTCAACATTGGACATGGTAAGGTGCATCTACTCCATTTAGTAATATTGTAATTACCTTTATTTGTTTTGTTATTTATCTATTAATATGAACTCGAATCTCGATGTTCATTTTTCAATTTTCATTAAACACTCTTCACTTGAAAAACAAATAGAATTAAATGGATTTTATTTTATAAATGCTCACCTGTTTAACTCGAGTTTTGTTCAAATTAATTAACGAACAAATCTCGTTGTTTGATTTAAAAAAAATACTAAATACATTTTAAATTATATTTAACTAGTACAAAAAATTAACAACGAACTAAACAAAGAGTTTTGTCGGTTCACCTTACACTTTCATTTTACTTATTTTATTTTTAATCAGTACATAAATATTATTTTTTATAGAAATGAATAATTAATCTCTTTAATAAAAAAATTTCTCATCAAATTCCAATAAATTGTGACTTTTTATATTCTTATTAGGATAAATAATATTTTTTTATTTATAAGAATAATAGTTCATATCTCTAAATAATAATTTTTCATTTACTAAAAGTAACTTTGTAAAATCGGGATATTTCACGTTAAACGTGTTCAAATAATCAATATGCAATCCCTAAAATAATATGCAATTCCTAAATTGAGTGTTTTTTTTTTAATTACAGTCTTTCTCTAATATTTTTTTTTAAAAAGTTAATTAATAGATTTATTTGATAGTTTCTTATTATTATTTCAGTCTCTCCTATTTTAAAAGTAAATAATTGATTTATTTGAGTATATATATATATATATATATATATATATATATATATATATATATATATATATATAAATAAATAAGGGTATAGTGTCTTTTTCAAATGAAATAAAAAATAAAAAATTTGGAAGCACCTTGGTACTAATTTTTTTGTTTTTCTTTCACTAATTCTCTTGCTTCATTCCTTAAATTTTTTAAATGGCTAGAAATTCATATGATGATCAAATTAAATAGATTCTGTATTCTCGTGCAGATTACAATATATATATATATATATATATATATATATATATATATCGATGGAATAAATTCTCTCACCCTGCATATTGGAATTTCCTATAGTATTATTTAGATATATCACTTGAGCCCTCTCTATAATTCACTTAAGACACATCCTGCGATTTACCTTCTCCATCAATCCTTAAGACAAGGGCGGTGGGACCCCTAATGGTGGGGTACACCATTTTTAGATATATCACTTTTAATGTTATTAATCATATAAACCCACATGTAAGAGAGAATTTAATTTGTACTTCCAACTCATCAATCGTCTCTCACTCATCAACACATGAGATGACACGACAAGTGAATACGAACAGTTCAAGCATTTATTGTAAATATATGGATATCAATCAACACAACAAATTCAAGAATTAATGCTGACATGAATTCTTCAAACAACTTTGCAGATTCCAGGTGACATGGTTGTAAACTGTATGGTTGCAGCAATGGCGTTTCATTCCAAGGATGGAAGAATAATGTGGGTGTATCAAGTGGGTTCATCTCGACAGAACCCTATATTGTATGGCGAGATCAAGAGCTTAATGCATCGTTATCTGACTCAAAATCCACTGCATAACGCCACAGGGTACCCTGTAAGAGTAGGGGCCCCTATAATCATGAAAACCATGGCAAGCTTTCACAAATACATTTCAATCCGCTACTTGCCATTTCTTATGGTCAGTTCTTCATCTTCTCCTTGTTATTTCTTTACCAAATAATGTATGCATGTTTTCTAATTAAGTTATTTTTACGTTAGGGATTGCATGATATAGGAGTGGTTAATAATGTTAATGAATTATTTATATTCTCATTCATAACGTCACGAGAATTATGTATACGTTAGTAACTCTACTTTTTCATGTGTACCACTTTACTCTTTTAATAAAATTCTTTTTCCAATAAAAAATAATATTCACTCTGTCTCATAATAAGTGTCTTACTTTTCGTTTTCATCCGTTTCACAATAACGAAACTTCACATCAACCAACAACCTCAAAAGTTATCTTAATTTCAAAAATATTACTCTCACCTAACACACATGACATACTTTATAATTTATTTATTATTTAAAAATACCACAATACCCTTAAAAAGTCAATAAAATTTGTAAAAAATAAACTTTTCTTAAAATTCGTGTCTACAATAACGATGTCAACAATTATGGGACATAGAGAGTAATTTTGAAAAAACAAATCCTTATAAGATTTTGAATTTTATGAATGAATTATACATATATATTTAGCAATAAAAGTTAAATTTGCATTTTAGTAATGCAATACCAAAAACTTTATAATGTTTTTATAAACAAAATAATATTCACTACTCCCTCCGTCTTGGAAGACGCATCACGTTTACTGTTTATGTTGTTTAAGAAAATAATGTTTGTTTTTATTAACTTTATTTACTTTTAAGGGTATTGTATTATTTTTTAACTATATATTAAAAATATATAAAATAATGGTACTGCGTGAAAAAGTAGTGATAAATTTAAAATTAAATTAACTTTTGAGGTTATTGAATAAAATGATATTTTCTTGATTGGGGTGTAAAGGAACAAATGAGAAAAGTGTGAAGTGTTTATATTTCATTTTCTGGGGTGTGAAGGAACAAATTAGGAAAGTAAGAATGGTTTTGTAGAAGGAATGAAGTATTATTTTAAATGTATACAGACATAATTATTTTTAATTATTAATTAATGTAATTATTAGTAATAATTACTAACAAATCCAATTTTTTGTTGGATACAAATAAATATCAACCATCATTTCAGTAACTTAAATATTTATTATTAATTCGTTATTAATTAGTAGTAATAAAATTGAGATTTTATCAACCAATATTCCTGATGTCTAATGGTAAGTTTTTATTGTCAATGGAATATTATTTTTATTGCAAAAACTCGTGTGTACCCGTAGAGCACAAGAGACCAACTATTTTTTATTAGTTAAAAAAGTAGTCACTAGTTGTTTGAAACAATTATTTGTGTCAAAAAGGCAATCATTTAAAGATATTATTCACTTTCCTTTTTGTTTATTTTCTTCAGATATTAAAATTTATAAACAAGTTATTTTGGAACCGGTTTGAAATTGCATACACCAATGCAAGGCGGAGTGTGAACCAATCCTTGCGCCTAGCTGATCTCTACAAGCCATATCTGTTTTCGGAAGCAATGTACGTATTCCATTATTATTAATATTAATATTATTATTATTATTAATATTATTATTGTTTTGTTAATAAAATCATTGGGAGAAATGTTATAAATGCAAGAAAATATTTTAAATATATATTCACTTTATATCAAGCTCTATCCTTTATTTCCTTTGCAGTTTTGATGATTCTAACACAGAGAAGTTGGAAGCTAACGTGAGCGGAAGCAAGAATATAGAAATTGTGGAGATGCTTAGTTTTGATCCAAAATGCATCGATTGGGATGTCTATTTCATCAACACTCATTTTCCAGGACTCGTTAAATATGTCTTGAACTCATGATTTATATTCACATGCATCTGCATATTTCCAAGAATGTTGTATTAATTAATATTGTAATTGAATTAATTTTTTATGATTATTATTAATAGCGTCAAAATTATGACATTAGTCGATGGTGTTATTATATAACTGTAATTGGCGAGTTTTCATTTATTTATTTACACAAACATTTGTGTAAAACCGATTTAATAGTGTAAATCATGTGGTTATCTCTTCCAATCCTATATATCCTATCATATGTATTGGACCTATTGGTAGAATGTTTAAATTAAGGGGACCACATGGTTTATAAGGGTTTTTGATGTAAATCCAATTTACAAGAGACTACCTCATTTATTTATTATTATTATTATTATTATTATTATTATTATTATTATTATTATTATTTTGTACCCGATCTTACTAATTGCACCTCAATTACTAAAAATCCCCCAAAATAATACTACCCTTTAATTTAAACACCATCTAAAATTCAAGCTGCCCCCATAAACTATTTATCTTCATTAGGGGATTTAGTTGGGTATGAACACTGATCATCGCTATTTTCACCTAAATTTTAGTATTTTTTATGTGTATCTTCGTGTTGTTTTATCCATTTTGTGTACCTTCAATTTGTTTTATCCATTCTGTGTATCTTATGGTGTTGTTTATGTTCATATGGAGATTTATGCTATAAATTGATAAATGTATGAAGATTAGCTTAACTGTATTAAACATAGGTGAAAACGGAGCAAAACGGAGTCAGAAGCCGAAAACGGGAAGAATGGCCAGAACTCGACCTGACTCGACTCGATTTAAGGATTCGAGTGGAGTTCGTGCTCCAAGCCCGCGTCGAGTTGCCGCACTCGATCTACGATGGTCAACTGTACACATAAAAAATATGTGCTCGGCCTCCCCTGTTGCTCGAGCTCGGAGCTCATTTCGAGCCCTGTTCAGAATTGGAATCTGCCGAGAAAGTCGAGCTGCACCAACTCGAGTCGAGTTCAAAAATTTGTTGGGATTTTAATCAGCATTTATTCTAGAAGGTTCCAGGCCTATAAATACTCCATTTGCATGAAAATTACGGGAGGAATCATTCTGGACACATTCTACACATATATTTCACCACATTTCACACACACTCCCCTCCATTCTATCCATCCTCCATTCCATCCATCTATCCATTTTATTTCCTTAAATCCATCTACTGTTTCATCAATCCACCAATCGAAGAAGGGTAGATCATCAAGAAGTGAAGATTGGAACATTTTGAAGAAAGATAAGGCCAAGTTTGAAAGGGAAGCCTTTCTACCTTTGATTTGTTATTTTCTTCATCAAATGGCTCAATTGGAGCATTCCATGGATTGTAATGAATTTTTAATTATTTGTAGTGGCTAGTACTCATGTGAGGCTAATAATATGTTTGGTTGAGGACTATGTAGATCATGCACACCACATGTTTGATTAATTAATTATTATGAATATTTCCTATCATGAATGCATATTCTCATCTTATTTTATTATTTGTGTGATTAAATTCTCTGTTCATGATATTAGGATAGTCATTCCAATATTATACTTTGGATTTTAATTGAATCATTGATGACATGAGATGACTCTATTAGTATGTTGATCAGAGTTTGGTCATAACCTCCTTGTGCTTAAAACCTTATTATAGGATATTAGTGATGATTACTTGTAAAAGTGTTTGACGAATGAGGGAAACCAAGCCAATACTCATTTGACTTTAAAAAAGAAACATAGAAAAACATCCCTGCCTCAAAGAGAAAAATTTTAGTGTAATATCTCTAGTAGGTATATTAATATCCATAAGTACATATAGGAATGGTGAGGATTGGAGAAATTTTTAGTTAGTGCCCTTAATATTATAACACGATATTCATCAATGCACGTGATAAGTCGTAATTTTACACGATTATTTTGGATGAAATTCACTTCTTTACGCGTGAGCTATGAATTATTAATGTTAATTACGACTTATTTTTATTTTATACACTTGAAATTTAATTATTTTATTTGTTATTGAAACAAGCTAAAAATAAGAGAAATTGTACAGTCACCATAATTTATTTTGTGTGACTGTTACAATAATTTTTACTGCTGGAAATAAAGATTTGACCAAGCAAAATAAAAGAGAGATTTGATTTGGAGAGTAAAAGGAAACCTTACCAAAAAGCAAAAGATCCAATGAACTTGGACACATTTCAGAATGGAAAGTCAAAAATAAATTAATTCAGGATCCTTATGTTGACACTCCCTTCCCCGATCCTTATATTAATCTTGGACACCACCACGATTATTCCACGCTATCACGTTAGAAGGCAGAAGGTAGATTGTGGGCGGCAGGAGAACGACACCACCATGAAGAACATCGGTTCTTCTATTTCAATTTTAATTTAATTTTTAGTTATGTAATTTAGTTTTCTAGTCCAAGGATTGTGAACTTCCCGTTGATTAATCTATATGTTTGATTATGAATAATATTATCAACTTGTTTATGAATTTATTTTGTGCTTGGCTTTGATATTAATCTTGATTTTCAATTGCTTGTTTAGACTACCTATCTCAATAGGTGATTGATTGTTCAATAGCTATTTTACATATTATAATCCATAATTGTTATAATATTGTGAATCGAGTAGCAAAAATGAGGGAGTACCTCTTGAAATCACGAAGTATAGGTTGTATAATTCTTAGTCAGTTTTCATAGCCCAGTAGTCCTAATATCTAAATCCTAATGCATTGTCGAGTTCGAATCCATAGGGACACTCGAGAATAGTTCAATTTGGTGGTCGTCCTAAATTGTTAATCTTAAGGATATTTCGGGTTAATTGGTTATACCGTTACCCTAGGGGCTTGAGTTTATGAACTTGTTGGTGTTTTAGGAATTTCATCTATGTGATTTAGGATACGGGAGGGGATCAAATCATTGGACTAGGTTTGTTATTTTATTTCTTTCAATTTTATATTTTTGCTATTTTAATTATTTATTTCATGTTAGTAGTTGTTAGACTCAATCCAATCCCCCCTTTTGGTTACTTTTAAAAACACAAATTATTCAATTTAAATTCAATTATTTCCTTGGGATCGATCCGTACTCATCTTACTATATTTTAGTGGGTTTGTTCGGTAATTTATAATTATTATTTTAGGGTGTCGGCGACAGCACATCAGCACGTGTGTGTGAGAGTCTATATATGTCTTTTTCATGATATTGCTAGTCTTGTATACTTTTTAGATTGTTCTACATTCATCTATTTTCCATTCCATTTGTATCTTGTTATTTTATTGTTTTCTTAGTTGTTAATTGTAGTTAATTCAATCCCTCTATTATTGATTAGTCATTTTAGAGTTAGCATTTATTAAATAGGGATACACCTACTTTTTTCCTTCGATCGATAATTAACTTGGTCAACCATTACTACTATAGAGTACACTTGCTCTAAAAATTGCACTAAAAAAAATAGAACGCGCCTTGTGGATCTCTTAATTATTATTATTATTATTATTATCATTATTATTATTATTAATTTATTTATTTATTCTTTTTTTTTGAAAGAGTGGATCTATTAAATTAAAAATGGGATATAAAGGGTGAGAAAATAATGTGAATTTATTTATTAACTTTTACACCTTACAAAATCACAAATAAAATATGTAATTAAACACTCGTATATAGCATGATAAGTAAAATAAAATACGACATAAAAAAATTAAAATTAAAAATTCATAAAAATAAAAATAAAAAATAAAAAATAGAATGCTCATGTTGCACACAAAAATAATATTATAATAAAAAGTGATACTCAAATTAATAAATAGTTATAGTGTATAATAAATTATTTTATAACCAATTTATAGTAAAAATAAAAAAGTGATAACTATTTTAGAAAACGTTAAAATAATCTCACATGGGATTGTCTAGATAAAAACAATTATCAAATATATATATAAAATTCAAATTCGTGAATTCATACTCAAAACTTATACATTAATGAATAAAAATATGTACATTAATGAATAAATACTTATGCACTTTGTTGCCGAATTTTTTGTTAATTTTTTAAATGAAAAATTGAATATAAAAAAGTTTACTATTTAAAAAATATACATATACATTATTAAATTAAAAAAAATACATAAATAGTGTAGGTATGCATATAAATGTACAGGGTATATGCAGAGTAACATTTACGTAAACTCCATTAATATAATACGGACCACAATTAGGCCGACGATTATACATGAGATGGAGGTCCATTAATTAGGCTGACGATATATTTGGGTTCGTTCGCTAATAAAAAGCCATTCTTAACTAATTTATTCGATCATATTTGGCCCATTGGCTTATGGCCCAATCAATTTAATAATTTAAAACATTGGCTTATTCCCTTTTTTATTAGTTTTCATTTTGGGATACTTATTTTGTAGAATGATTATATGTGAGACATGTCTACTGATCATTAAAATATACTTATTATATAAATAAAAATATATATATTGATAGTTAAAATATATTTGTAGTGAATTATAACACTTTAAAATTATATTTTAATGCACCATTCATCAAAATTTAGAAAAACATACTTATTACAAATAAACATATTTTTATATAATAATCATATTTTATCACGTCTCATATACATAAGTACTGTTTCATAGGAGACTTTGACTATCTTTGAGTACGGAGATTAAAGAACAATTGATTTTCGGGAGTATTATAATTTTTTTGGAATAAGAAATAATAAAATATGATAAGTTTGTTAGGTATGAGTTTTTTTTTTTTATAAATAAATATATGGGAAAGGGTAGTTGTTAAGACTTTTTTAGCTTTCTTAGAAGATGAAAACGTATGTGAAACAAATCAAAATGGAAGAGTGAAATATTTTCAAATACGGAGAGAGTACTTTTAACTATATGCATAAAACTTATTTTAATTTAACTTAATAAAAAGTGATTTATGATGATAAAAAGTATACATAACAAAAAATTATTTCATTTTATACACAACTAGTTACCCAACCCGTGCGTTGCACGGGAGATGTATATTAAAATATCTTATATTATATAATAAAAAATATTACTGATAAAAATAGTTCGTAAAAATATTTCTCTTCTGTATATAGTTTATAATAATATTAATTAAATTGTGTTACAAATTGTTTGCATATATTTTTTTTGTTTTTTTATACATTATATACCCTCCATCCCAAATTCATCTTTATTTCTATTGTAGATACGGAATGTAAAAAAAGTCACTTTAACGGACTTTTGAGGATAATATGGTATTTTTAATAATAATTAAATAATAAATTATATTATATTTATCAAAAAAGTGATAACAAATTTAAAATTAAAGTAAATCAATTAAAAGCATCTGTATTGGTCCAATAGTGTTACCCGTGTCGTGCGTTACACAATTATGAATGTTTATAAAATATATAACTCTTAATTAAAATTATAACTTAAATTATCTTTTATATAAATATACTCCCTCCATCCATGTTATATAGTTTTTTTATCCGTGCGTTGGGCGAGTAATTTTGTACAGAAATAGAATTTTTAACCAAAAAAGGAACCAACAATAATATGAACCACACCTCCGTAATCAACAACACATCAAGTTATTTCCTCCTTTTGTCTTTACCCTACCTTTCTACTTGTTTTCACATGCAACGACACCCTCACTACTCATCAATGGGATGAATTAGCCACACATGCACGAACAAACTCAGCAATAATAAAATAAAGATGAGCTTGTACCCGCTAAAAAAAATTATGTGATATAAACACATGGGCTCTTGGTCCCAAAAAATATTACCAATAAGCAAATAAGGCTACATGCCACTTTCAAATCCAACAAAACACGAGCTCACATTCCAAAATCACAAAAAAATAATATTCTCATTAAGACCACTTGTTATGAACCTAAAGTCTTATATTTAAAGCACAACATGTTACCCTCAACTATTCTAGCCAATATATGATCTGTCTTTTTGCCATAATCATATCACATTCATAAGAAATCAATGCTCACATTTGATATAAAATGGATGCAGAGGCTATGCTTTACGCAGTGAATCATTTCAACATAACAGATAATTAACAATGCGACTATAAGGGCATCACTCCTCTTAAATAGTAGTGGAAAACACTATATTTACAGGAGAGGCGGAATCACTCGTTAGTCCAGGAATTACAACAATAATTGGAGTTGCATAATCCTTAGCAAGAGCATGATAATTGGACCAACTACTCTAGAACTACCTCAAATTAGACCAAAATAAGGCATCAAGAAGTTTAATCAAAGAAAACTAATTTTCACACTGAGAAGGAAGAAATTACAATTTACAGTAAAAGAAACTTGCAACTAATGAGTTCAAAAAAAGGCCAATTGGAGTAATGTTGACTTCAATGGAGAAGACCTCATTTCAAGCCAAAATAAAATACCCACAAAAAATATAAAAGAAATAAGACAATTATTAAGACTGTAAATAGTGAATTATCAAATTAAAGCAAGCATGATTTAGATAATGCATATGCAAGTCTCTAAAAAAAGTGAATGCTCCATAAATATGAAAGGGGTTTAGAATAAAGTAAAACAAAAAAGTAGACATTGAGCATGAAACACATTTCGATGGGGCTATTTAAATAAAGATAGCTTGTGTGAAATTTGTAATTAGATATTCACTCAAATAATAAGAAAATTCTTACAAATGAACTACTAGTATAAGCCCGTGTGACATGTATCTGATATTCACAATCATTTCTTTTCATACAAATATCTGAATATAATTTACTTTATCTTTCACTTGATGTATATGAAAAAAATATCTTTAACTCTTTTGCAGGATGCCCAAGGCCAAGGCAATATCATCATGGCTATTATTATTTATTACAGAAGGAAAAATCTCACCTTCTATAGGAAAACTTTGGAGGCCTCTCAAAGAAATTAATAGAGAAGTTTAGAAATGTATTTGAAACCTATGGTGTAGCCAAGTACCTAGCCATTGCAAGTATAAAAATATTAATAAGAAATTTTTTTTAACAAAATCTACCTAAATAAACAATTCACAAAATCCCAATAGACAGAGTTAATCATAAAGTGGCTTCAAGCAACAACTAACAAACATATTCCAACAATCAAGCATGGACGTATTGTCAATTAGAAAACCACACATTAAAAAACCCATGCGAAATAAAGGAAAATTACACTTAATCTCTATATTAATAATGAATTCCTAAATGATTCAACAGCTTTCAAAATTACATTTCGCATTTAGGTATTCTTTCAGAACAAATACATAAAATGGAAGAGCACTCACAGCAACAATTGATTTGTTGTTTGGGTGTTTTTCCTGTATTGTTTCCTAAATTCTTCCCTGCAGCCATGTAGAGCATCATATATTAGCAAAAGTTTAAAATGTAAAATGCAATGCATCTGAAATTATGACAGGAATACTGATACAATGGGCTAGTACTGTATTTGTATACATGAAAACAACAAACTGTAGGGGGGGCCTCTTTGGCTTGTTTTGGTCCTTCACTGCCTTCTTCTCCTTCTTTGTTTGCTTCTTCACAGCCAGCCTACAATACAAAAATAGATTATCAGCACTTTTAGCAATCATTACCAGCACATTAAACAAACTATTGAAAAATAATCAAATAAAATAACCACAATCAACATGTAAAATAAAACATGGTTATACACCGTAATCGGATTGATAAACTGGGCAGAAATAAGATCATCGTAAAAGTAGTAAACAATTGGGTGAAAGCTCTTTGAAACAAATTCATAAAGCAAATGCCAAAGCATATTCCAATCACCCCGTCTTAGCTTAGGTCATCTTAAGATTCTAGAATATGTATACATCAACATAGATATGTTTCCCCGTGCTTATTTAAGAAAAAAAATCACTCAACAAACCTCGAAAAACTTAATGAAAAAATTATCAAATTAAAAAAATTCACTCAACAAATCTTGGAACTTAAATCGAGGGAGAAGAAACTACATTGTATGTCAATTAGCATTATAGTATAATTAATCCTTAAAATGTATACCCTAAATGCAGTTTACATGAGCATGAAAAACTTTCTACAGTACATAGTTTTCTCTCAGATCTAATTTTCAAGACATTAAGTGAACAAAAGGGAGCAGAAAATTCGTTACCTTCACCGTTCTTGACCTAATTTTGTAATTTATGTTCCACCATAAGAGGTCGTAAAAACCTGTCTACATCGTGCATCTAATTAGTTTTACTTTAAATTTCAATACAAAAAAATGGCAATAGTTAAGTAATTGTCTGATGCAATAAATCAATTCCAATAAGTACTGATATGGCAATAAATCACTTCAATGGCGTATTATACCCAAACCAAGATAAATAAGGTGCAAATTTTTCTACTCAATATTCCCAAATTAACCAAGTGAAAAGTTTTCTTGCTTCAAATCAACATGAACAAAGTATAACATACCAGAATACAAACACAAGCCTTCTTCTTTGCTACACCAACCTTCCAGAGCAAATTATAACTTAAAATGAAAGAGCTTCCAAAAGTGCTGTGAGATTTCAGGATCTGTTGAAGCAATCAAGAGCTTGAAAAATGATGTAAAGAAAGCAATAGAGTTATAATTGTGTTAGCTTGATCTAAGAAAAATCATGGGTTAAATATTTTGAAAGCTCTATCAAAATGGTTGGTTAAACCAAAAGCTTCTATAATACATCGATTGATTTCTGTAATATAAAGATATAAAGGGAGATCAATATCCTAAGTTAGATTTAAAGATCCATCACAACATTTGCATAACTGATGATAATCATGTTTCTATTGCAAAGTCCATGCAAGATTAAAGAGAATAAACAAATTAAGAGGATACATAAACAAATTAAAAGAATACTAATCACTACGGGCTTTAGGATATTAGTTTTGACGGATAAAATAACCGGTGAGGCAGACACTTTAAGGGCAACCAACAGAAAAATGGTTATAATTTTAGCTATGTATAATGTCATCATTTTGATATATATGTCTAGTTGAACTATCTATATAAGATTATATACAAAAGTAATTTCACCTGTTATGATAAACACGAAGCAGATAAAATTGCAAAACCAGTCCCACCCGTCACGGTCCCATTTGGGTTTGGTCCCAATAGTCTTGACTTCAGTCCCAAACGTTTTTTTTTCAGCAATAATGGTCCTACCGTCAAGTTTTCCGTTAGCAATTTTGGTCCCACTGGATTTAACCTTAAATATTGGGACCAAAATTGCAAACTTCTAAAACAATGGATCATTCTCACCCTGCCTAAGTTAACACTATAACAAGAATCACGATGTTTTCATAATTCTTCATCCAACAATTGAATAACTCAATTTACATAATTTTCCAACATCAAATTTCCTGCAATTTACCTGCATTGGATGCCCCTCAATGATGTTTTCATAATTCTTCAAACATTTCATCCTTCCTCTTTTACTATCCCACCTACAAGGCGATAACTTCCTTCTTCACGTCCACTCTGTAAACATTCTTTGAACCCTTGCCGTAATTTTCTTCAGCAGGCTCATGTTTCTCCTTATTCTGTGAACCCTTTGACCTCCCTCTCTTCTTAGCACCACGAGAATCCACTAGTATTACCACGGCATCTTTTTCCACACGGAACTTCCTAAAATTTTTCGAAACCTTCGGCCTTCCCTTCTGTCCTCTCCATAACCCGCCATGACTATCTTCAGCAGCCTCCTTTTTCTCCTTACTCTTTGAACCCCCTTTTGGCCTCCCTCTCTTCCTACCACCACAAGCGTCCACTTGCATTATCTCAACTTCTTTCTCCACACAAATTTCCCCACAAGTTTTTGAACTTTTCAGGCTTCCCCTCTGGTCACTCCCATATCCACCATGATTTTCTTCAGCAGCCTCTTTTTTCCCTATTCTTTGAACCCTTGGCTTCCCCTCTGGTCACTCCCATATCCACCATGATATCCACCATGGTCGCACACCAGAAGTGATGTCAGCGGTTTTGATTAGTCCTAACGGCGACGATTGATAGAAACTGCCCTAGGCAGTGAAGGGGAGCCCCAATTCCAGAAGGAGGAATTAGGGCGTGCAAATAAAAGCACCAGACAACAGCGACGACCATCTGCACTAGTCAGCGATAGAATACCACGTCAGAAAAACCACGCCAAGAGTGAAATTCGCGAAAATCGCATCTCGTCCGGCAGAAAAGCAAACAGCGGCGGTGGGAAGAAAACGACGACTAGGAATCGGGGGCCATGAATAGAACCAGAGCGAATTCTCGCGTCTGGTTTATTGTCGTGGAGGCACGGCCGATGTCGATTGGAGAAGAGACTTCGAGATTGAGTCTGAGATGGTGGAGGACTGAGCGGACCGCCATAGGATGGCGGTGGAGATAAGGCGGCAGCCCTGTAATTGGAGGACCCATAGTGGGTTACTGTGGCGTCTGCTGTAGCGGTAGTATGCGATCTCCACACCGCGCCGACGTTGGCTGAGGATGGACCTTAGCACGATGCTCCACCAGACTCCGCCGTTTACACCACGCAAATTGCTCTGATTTGGTGGGAAAAAAATTAGGGATTTGGGAAGGAAAATTAGAGTAGACACGAATTGGGGAAAAAATTAGGGTTTCACTCTTGGGGAAATTGGTTTGAATTTGGGAGAGAAATTCTAATTCTAATGACTTAACGGGCGCGTGGTGTGCACGTGTGAGGCTTCCGTTAGTTTTAGATGGTTGGGGATGAAAATTGCAAAAAAATATTGTGTGGGACCATAATTGCTGAAAAAAAAATGTTTGGGACTAAAGTCAAAACTATTGGGACCAAACCCAAACGGGACCGTGACGGGTGGGACTGGTATTGCAATTTTCTCACACGAAGAACTACTCGTAAGAAATGATTTAGGCCATGTTTCCCCAATTCGAATGGAAATTGTGTTCGGTGTGTGTACCTCGTTCTTCATCTTCTCGTTCTCTTTGAGTTTGTTTTCCACTTGGAAGCTCTTCTCTAGAAATCGAACTTGATCGGAGGAGAGGTGGTGTTTTTTCTTCGGCGGGTGGAAACAACCATCCACGTCATGATGTCGTCCATAGCGCAATTCCCAAGTTTTGAACCAATTTGCGTGAAGAGTGACTTCTCACTGTTGTTTTCTCCTCGAGCATGATACTGTGGAAAACGACGACAACAACGACTACAGATTGTTCAATCAGAAAACGAGAAAATTACAAAACTAGTCCCGCCCGTCACGGTCCCATTTGGGTGTGGTCCCAATATACTTGAGTTTAGTCCCAAACCTTTTTTTTTTGACAAAAGTGGTCCCGCTGTCGGCAAAAGTGATCCCGCCGTCAACTCTCCCGTTAATTCCCGTTAGCAATACTAGTCCCACTGGATTTAACCTTAAATATTGGGACCAAAATTGCAAAATCTTGCAATTTTGGTCCCAAAGCACCTGTAAAATCCATTTTTGGCGATAAAATGGGCTAATTTTTGACGGGTAGGGATGGCAACGGGTAGGGTACCCGCTTATTTTAGGGTACCCGTATCCGTTTAAAATAACAATTACCCGTATCCGTATCCGTCCCATTTAAAAAATTTATTAGGGTACCCGTACCATTACCGTTTATCAATACCCGTGGGTACCCATACCCATTTAATATTTATTTATTTTATATATATTTATATTTTTTATTGTCTAAATAAGTATTATAATAAAAATTACATTAATATTAATTAAATATAATATAAATTGTATTATTTTAAATAAATATGATTAAATAAAACTTATAACTATTAATTAAATATAGTACAAAATATCTTATCATATATTAATTATGGGTAATTTTGGGGTGCATTGGGTGCACCGGTGCACTTAAGGGTTTAATAGTATAATTTAGGGTATAATAGTAATTACATAAATTAAAAAGTTGGTTACTAATTAAAATCTAAGGGTGGAGATTAATTGTGTTAAATTTTAGTGGATTAGATTTTACAGGTGCACCGGTGGTAAGACTCATAAATTATATACTCCATATATATTAAATTTTATAAAAAAATATATATAATTGGGTTACCCGCGGGTATTTGAGGCATTACCCGTACCCATCCCAAACCCTATTGGTATTTTTCACAACTATATGTACTCGTCCCAAACCCGTTTACAACTACTCGTACCCTACCCATTAGGGTTCGGGTAGACAGGATATCCGAAAATACCCGTCTCATTGTCATTTTCCTTCAGATCGATTAAAAATGATGTTTCGCATGATTTTTTTTCTAAACATTCATGCCAAGTTAATTTTTATGGTTGATATGAGTTAGTATTATTATATTAGAGTGGTGTTGTTGACATGGGGTCATTTTTTATTTATATTATAAATTATTCATGAAATTATTATAATTTTTAATAAATTGCGTATCATTTTTTAAAAAAAATATTTATAAATTGTTCATGAAATAATTTATTGCAGTATTATAATTTTTTATTAATTGTATTTTTTTATTAATATTATTATTTTTTTATTTGTCTTACGAGAGTCATTTCGTGAAATATTCTCGTGTCTCAGTAATATAGTATTATATGATTATTTTAGGTCATGATATCACACACTCATTTTTCTGGAGTGTATTCTGCGAGTCCTATTTCACTTGAACTCTTCTTATTAAAAAATGATAAAGATAATCATAACCTTAAAAATTATTTAAGATTTACATAAATTAATTATGTGAGAATAGTTTAAGATTTACGCATTAATTATGTGAGAATTGGGTTATGATTATAAGGATAGAATAGGGTAGGGGTAGTTTTTATTTGGGCGTAAAAAATTAGCCCATTTTATCGCCAAAAATGGATTTTACAGGTGCTTTGGGACCAAAATTGCAAGATTTTGCAATTTTGGTCCCAATATTTAAGGTTAAATCCAGTGGGACTAGTATTGCTAACGGGAATTAACGGGAGAGTTGACGGCGGGACCACTTTTGCCGACAGTGGGACCACTTTTGTCGAAAAAAAAGGTTTGGGACTAAACTCAAGTATATTGGGACCAAACCCAAATGGGACCGTGACGGGCGGGACTAGTTTTGCAATTTTCTCATCAGAAAACCAAAAATATGTATATGAGTGGAATTGATTTCCCCAATTAGAGAAGAGAGAGAAATGATATGTGAAGAATGGTGATTACGTGAAAAACTAAAATTTTATGTAATATATATGGTAAGATAGACAAATTAATTAAATGCAATATTAATTATAAAAAATGATCTTCTCTAAAGATATTCATTGGATGTTACGTGAATATGAGATCATTAAAAGGCTGTAACAAACACAAACTTATGATGAACAATTGACCTTAAGAACTCATTACGATATGTTTCTCATTGATATCTTATTTTGTCATTTTAGTATACATGAATGCTGACATTAATTAAACAAGATTTTATCTCAAATTGAGATACTTGTGTGGCCCATTATTAATCTTTAGGTTGTTGAGTCACGATGAGTAGAAAGCTAATATCATAATACATAGTAAATGATATAAAACCTCCATGACTTGTGTTAGTCTATACTCAATATTGACTTTATGAATTGACCACTTACTTTGTCTTATATCGCGAACATTATGTAACTTATTTAATCCCTCACGTTTAATATTTAAATCTATCACTCGGCTAAGTGAGAGAATGTAAGATTATTATGGCCTAGTGCCATTAATAATTAATTAAATATATAAGATATTTATTATGATTAAATATCTTAAATAAAGATATGGTAAAATAGATACCTTAAGAATGCATGATCAAAATTGTAAAATTGATATTTTATTAGCTTGGGTTTATTTTGCAACAATACTTAAATGTGGTAGTTTTTTTTTTTGCAATTTCTTAGAAGTGAGAATTAATTTGCAATAGGCGTAAAGGTCGTGGTTTTTTCAATTAACCCATATAAATATTTGGTAATGAGGAATGGGAATGGAAACAGTTTGCATCCCAATTATGTATACTAGTACAAAACTCGTGCAATGCACGGGAGTTTTTATTTTAATAAGATATTATCGATATAATTATAAAAATATATATTTAATAAAAGTTTTAATTTAAGAGTTAGATCAATAATTAAAATTAATTTAATAAGTGATTTATACTTATATGGAGTACTAAATATCATATTAAGAGTTAGATCAAAATTAAAATTAATTTAATATAAGTGATTTTTAATTAATGAAAAATTAATCTTAATCTCTTAATCCTATTTTTAAGCTATTGAGCCACTATAGAAATACACTTAAAAACACGTATTCCTAAAAAAAATTAATAATCATATGAAAGTAGAATTAAAAAATTAATTAATATTTGATCAAGAATATAATTTGAGTTTGATCTATGATGGTCACATGTATAAATATGACAGAATTATTTTTTGTTGTTACATGTAAATAAAATATGCCAGCAATTATTTTATGGGAATGTCTACAGATCGGATACCGGTGCATAAAAAAAATAGACTAATTATAGTGTGCGCTCGAGTGCACTCTAAGATAGGGTGCACCCATATACAAATATAACCAAAAACATATATAATTAAGAGCAATAATGTATACAATTTAATTGCTAGTTTTTTTAATGAAAAATTGAGTGTAAAAATATACAATTATTAAAAAGACATGTATACACTATTGAATAAAAAATTATACACATATGGATGTTAGTGTTTTTAATAAAAAATTTAGTGTGAAAAAATATACAATTATTGCAAAACACGTATACAAAATAGAATAATATGTATACAAAATAGAATAAAAAGTCATACACATACGGATGCACCCTTGCACCCGGGTACACCCAATATACACTCAAAAAATTAGATGAGTATAATGATTTTAAATCAGGAGAAAACATTAATTATGATATTTAATAAAAGATTCAAAATTATAATGATTTAAACTAAAATTTTCATTATGTTGTGTATATGTTTATATACCAATAAAGAAAGATTGACTATTAATACAATATATTAAATTAATTATGATATTAGCAATAAATTGATTGATTATGAAACAAAATTATGTGTTGATGTATAAATGGTATATAACTTCTAAGAATCATCTATAATCTCAATCACAATTAAATTAAATTAAATTGGCGCAAAATAATAAAAATAAAAAATCAAATATATTAATATTCAAAGAAAGCATTATTAAACCCGTAAAATCAATACAAAACATGTGCATTAAAATAAGATCATCGCGAAGATCTTTGTTTTTTTCTAGTTAAAAGATAAAAAAAAAACGTATTCACATGCAATAGTATTACGTTTCTTTTCGTAGTTATATTTAATTATCTTTGTTTTTTATTTCTTTTTACTTTAATCAATCAATAACAATAAATTAAATATATTATATAAAAAGTACTCATACAGTATAACTAAATTTTGGTTTCAAACATCTTTTAATTGATATAAAGAAAATATTTTATTATATATAAAATATTAAAAATATAAATAAATATTAAAATTCTCCATCATACTTATTCGTATATTTTGACTAAGTTCAACTAAAATCACATTAATACTAAAAGTTGATTTGATTATTAGCATATACTCCATTAAATGTTGAAATTCATATATTTTTTTAAATGATTAATTTTTAAAATTAAAAGATTATAGACAAAACTTATTTCATAGTTAATTATTAATTTATAACAATCAATATATGACAATTTATATAGATGCTCATTAAATATTAATTATTGAATGTCATTTCTCTTATTTAAATCATTTATATCATATATTTTATTTATTTTAATACATTATGCATAATTTATTCACATGAATAATTAATACTTTATCACGAAAAATTATAAATTCAATACAAATAATTCAATAAGAAATATAATTTTCAATCATGTATATTGAATATTTTAAAATGAATTACTTCTACAAAAACATGAAGTAATAAAATACAAAACATTGAATTAATATGTATAATTGGTATATATTCACTTAAATTTATAAGAGAAATCAATGCATATAATATTTTTTTGAATGTATCAATGCAGAAAATATTGAATTGTGTTTATATAATAATAATAAAATTAATTAATTAATTTCAATTAAAATAAAATAACTTTAAAAGTAAAAATAATGGGTGGAAGTAGGAAATTTAGTGTAGATATGGAAATCTAAATTGTATATATAATTTGATTAATTATTTAGGAAATTCGAAAGAAAAAAGAAATGTACTCCACATAATAATGAATGTAAATATGTAAAATGTGATTGCAAAAATGTTGATTCTTTAATAATTCATAAATAAAAAGAAAAAATATTAATATTTAGATCAAAAATATATTCCAAATTAATTAAAGAAAAAAATTATAGAGTAAAGAAAGACATAAATAATAATTTACAGAAAATGAAAATATCTTTAGAACAACCAAATTGAATTGTGTCTGAGATTTTGGATTTGATATTATTCATTCTTCTCCTCTCATTCTTGTCTGTAGCTTTTCCTTTATGCAGGAGGAGAATCTTTCGCAACACATATTTATGTAAAATGTGATTGCAAAAATGTTGATTCTTTAATAATTCATAAATAAAAAGAAAAAAATTAATATTTAGATCAAAAATATATTCCAAATTAATTAAAGAAAAAAATTATAGAGTAAAGAAGTACATAAATAATAATTTACAGAAAATGAAAATATCTATAGAACAATCAAATTGAATTGTTTTTGAGATTTTGGATTTGATATTATTCATTCTTCTCCTCTCATTCTTGTCTGTAGCTTTTCCTTATGTAGGAGGAGAATCTTTCAAAGCTGCAACACATATTTTACATAATTAATTATAAAAAACGAATGAAAATTATGAATAAGAATTGTATCAAAATAATTCTTTTAAAAAATTACTAAAGAAATAAGAAGTGCAAATAACCTCAAAAGCATAAAAATAGAACTAAATCACTACATCGTATCGTATATGTTTTAGAACTAAATAAAAAACATAAAAAGTATAACAATGAAGATTCATCTTATCAGCAGTCATTGTTGCTCCCGCTATCAGCGGATGATAAGATTTTTGAGAAACATATATATATATATATATATATATATATATATATATATATATATACAAAATTAAATACTAAATTAAATTAAAATCATCATTAAATTTAAATATCAATCAATTTCGTGAAATCAGCATCTCTTTATTATTTGATCACAAAAAGAGAAAATAATTTTTATCAAATAAGGAAACATAAAAAAGAATATTATAATTCTAAAATTTTGTAAAAATAACAAATCATCTAGGAGGTTTCTAAGCTATGCCAATAATAAATGTTGAGATCACGTCAATTTTTTAGTAAAGAAAGAACTCTTTATTTGCATGTCTATAATTAATTTCATAAAAAATAAGTAAATCACATTCTCTTTAATAATCATTAATTAAAAATAACACGATAATATCCCCTAAATCAACCCATCCACACGCTCAAGTGTGTGCATGTCTTTCACATAAATTAATTGAGGGGTGACATATAATCATCTCAAAAACACGGAGAATTAATAATCAAAAAAGAAAGTGGGACAAAAAGAGAAAATAAAAAATTAAAAAAAATCAAAAAATTGTATGAACGACACGTTAGCACGAATACTTTTGAGGGATGCCACATCATCATCTCAAAAACTCTCCAATATCCCCCTAAATCAACCCATCCACACGCTCAAGTGTGTGCATGTCTTTCACATAAATTAATTGAAGGGTGACATATCATCATCTCAAAAACACGGAGAATTAATAATTAAGAAAGGAAGGTTGGACAAAAAGAGAAAATAAAAAAATTAAAAAAAATAAAAAAATTGTATGAACGACACGTCAGTATGGAGGCTTTTGAGGGATGCCACATCATCATCTCAAAAACTCTCTAATATTATTATAAAGATATCCTTTAGAACAAAATATTCTACCTTTACACGCCTTTTTCACATGGAGACACAAGAGACCAACTCATATTACATTACAATACTCTAAAATCATACTTTAATTCAGTGATTAGAAAACCGAATCGGAGAACTAACTGGAAGAGACAACGGTTCGAGGTTCAACCGGTCGGACCGGTTCAATCGGGATGTTCAATGGGAAAATTGAATTTTAAATATTTTCAATTATATTTATAAAATTATCAATTATAAAAATATATAATCACTTAAATTATTTTTAAAATTTTAAAATACAATTTAAAATCAAAATATAATTAAATAAAAATATCTATAGTTCATAATTTTCATGCATAGTTTATAATATACCCACTCAATATTATAATTCATAATTTAATTCAAAATGTAAATATTATGTTCTAAAATAAATAAAAATAAAAGTGAAATATCATAAAAGTTTAAAAAATAAAAAAAATAATTAAAAATTAAAAAAAATAATATTGAAATCGATTGAACCGGTTCAACCGGTTTGATCGGTTTAACCCGGTCCAACCCGGTTTAACTCCATAAATGGTTTGCTAGCCCTTTCGGATCGGTTCCGGGATCGGTTGAATCGGCCGATCCGATCCGATTTTCAGATCATTGCTTTAATTCAATATATATATATATATATATATATATATATATATATATATATATATATATATATATATATATATATATATATATATATATTAACTACAAATAAACATACTTTTTATATATTGCAATAATATTTAAATCCGTCTCACACATGCATTGTCTTACAAAAGACTTTTTCATTTATTATTTATTATTATTATTATTATTATTAATTTTTATAAATTAATTTACATAATATATTTTCGTGCAATTGTTCCACGCATCACGCGGGGTATTACTAGTGGTTTAAATAACTAATATATATGAGATAAATAAGGTCATACATATTTATGGATAACAATCACATTGATAGAATGTGATTTGATAAAGAGTTAATATCCCAATCTGATCCTCTCTCCACCCATAAAAGAAACACAATTTTATAAATTATCTATCACTTAAAGTTTACGTTCTGTGCCTAAAGAAAAGTGGTGAGGAGAGAAAAACCAGATCTCGGCGCAATTCGTAGGAACGTATCATAGGAGAATCGTCACGCCATTAATAACGTCTCAAGGTAAGTCCTCTAATCATGTTTATATAGTGTAAAAATTATGAAGATCTAAGATCCATGTCAATTAATAAATTAATTGTTTATGAAATTATGCTTAACCAAGGGTGATCCACACATCCACCATTTATTTACTCACCCACTCTAACATTGAAGGATCTCACTATCACTCATCAATTAATTCATTGATATTACTTACAATTTGTATATATACATGCATACATAACCTTTGAATCTTTATCCTTGTTCACCAGTAATATAATGCTCTTCAATCCTGCAATAGATATATACAAACATGTGTAGTTTATGAGAGAGAGAATTAGGAGAGAGAGATGAAGAGACCACCTCTATATAAAATCTTCATAAGTGTTGGTTAGGGTGAATAGCTTGAAAACCTTTTAGTTAATATATAGGTGATATATTATAGAAATTCAAAAGTTAGTATTAAATTCAAATCAATTGTATTAACTATTATGTTAGAAATGAAGAGTTACATTCATGAGGTGTATATATAAGGTTCGATAAATAGCACCATATAAAATAATTAAATGAGTATGATTTAATAATAATTATAATTACTCTTATCAATTAATCAAGGTTAAAGATGTATTAAAAAAATAAGTAGGGATATTATGGGAAAAAAGTTTCTCAAAATTAAGCTACTTTTAATATATTAAGATTAACATAAGATAAAGATAGAATTTTAATATGTAATGGGGTGAAAGATATAGTATTTTTATGGTGTATTTTGTATTAGTGTTGTGTGGCCTTATAGAGAAATATTAATTATTTTATGTATGTCTCATTTACTATAAAAAAATATAAACCTTATTTATTTTTTTTATTTTGTTTAAGCACGGGTATCCGATTCGTAGATCGACTAATCCGGAGGAAGCCAGAACCCAACATCCACTAGTGGGGACCCCCATTTTAAACCAGAGCTTTGCGCTAAGTATGAACTGGTCCCTCAGTGGTTGATCCCGCCTGCGGATTTTGAACCTGAGAGCTTTGAGAGTTTCACTCTTAGGCACCTTAAGTCCTCACCACTAGGTAGGGGTGTAAACGGGTAGGGTATGATACAGGTACGCCCAATCCATACCCTACCCGTATCTTATTTTTATTGCCCTTACCCTTCCCTATTACCCTTAAATATATCATCGGGTAGGGTACGAATAATATCCAACGGGTAATGGATAATCCGCGGATAAACTGTTATTCAAAATTTTTAAATGGCTACCCTTGTCAACTAAACAATATATCACTCTAAAATACACAATGATGTAAGAAAATCAAATTAAATGCAAAAGATTTTAAAAAAATGAAGAAGAAGATTGAGACGTGAGTACCCTGCCTCAATCCCCCAATAATTAAAATAAAAATTGATATAAAATATTAGAGGATATCATTTTATTAGTCATACCCTTGAAGTCTTTTGTTTTCTTAAATTAAATAAGCAATGTGATGTACATTAATATGTGTGTTATAAGATGGAACCATTTTTCAAATTATACATAAATATATATCTATATGTCTATCTATAAATATAAAATATAATAAAATATACTATATATATATATTTATATATAAAGTAATCGGATAATCGAGTAGGGTAATCCTTTTTTTTTAAAATACCATATCCTACCCCTACCCTCAACATTTTCAAGCGGGTACGGGTACTACCATACCTGATACCCGAATATGCTCTACCCTACTCTTACCCGATAGGGTATTACCCGCAGGGTATCCGAACCACGGATAAAATTGACAGCCCTACCACTAGATTAATCCCTAGGGGTTAAAAATGTAAATCTTATAATAGGACGCCCAAAATGAAAATGCGTAAACATTATGATTGGGCGGAAGTGATACCAAGAAAGTGATAGATCTCATTCACTATTTGTACCTTTATCTCTGAATAATTTCTCTTCAGTTGTTTTATGAGAAAATATCGAAAATCGTCATTTAAGTATGGTCAGTTTCAATTGTAGTCATTTTTTATTTGTAATTCTCAATTTTGATTATTTTTATTTGGTTTCTAGTCTTTTTATCAAAAAATTAGTTCAATTTTAATGTCCAAAAGTAATCTTTTATGTCATAAAATGTCAATTTATGGTTCAAATTTCGACAAAATAAATAAATAAATATAGAGATTAAATTTGATAAAATGATAAAATCGAACAAAAAATGACGAAAACTGAGAATTGCAAAGCTAAAATTAAAATTGATCATATTTAAAGGAAAAATATTGATATTTTCTAATGTTTTATTGTTAGTTAATTAAATTTAAATTATTCACTTCAAATATATAAAGATTAAATATCACTACGTTGGTTGTTATATCTTCCACTAGGATTTAGCGATCAATCCATTTTGTCCAATTTAAGGTCATTCCTTGTTGAGATATTATCACTTAACTCAATGTTAGCATGTTCCTCTAAATTAATAGGTTTTAATTTATATTTTTGAAGTGTTCTTTAGATATAAAGATTTTGTATTCAATTATAAGATAAGTAGCATTAAATAACATCTTATGATAACACTACAAATATATCTAACATAAAATAAAAACACTTTTTAAAATATAATAATATGTAACATTTTCCTAACACATTTTATATAAGTAACACATGCATGTAACAATCATTAATACTATTAATTTACAAGTGCTTGCAAAAATTTTTTTTTTTAAATTGTAAGGTGGCGACGCCACGTTACTCCTTGAAAATTTTTGTGTATGTGGCGCTCCCACGTTGATCCTGCAATTAATGTTTATTATATTTAATTTAATTTAAAATAATTAATATTATGTAATCCTACCATTAATACATCTTAATTTAAATATGGGTAAATTACCAAAACCCCCTTCGAGGTTTGTCCAAATTACCAAATAAACCCCGTGGTATGAAAAATTACCAATTACACCCTTTAAAAAATATTTTTTTAAAAATAGTAAAATTTAAAAATACAATGTTAAATATATGGGTCTTGATGTCATTTACATCCTTTTTTATTTTAAGAAAAAATGTATTTTTATTAATGTTCAAATAAAAAACAAGTTAAAGGGGGTAATTGGTAATTTTTTAAACAACGGGGTTTATTTGGTAATTTGGACGAATCTCGAGGGGGGTTTTGGTAATTTACCCTTTAAATATTCAATAATCCTACCATTAATACATAATAATATTATTTTAAGTTTATATAAGTACTTTAATTTAATACTTTAAATATTTTTTTATTTAATCCATAAATTTTGTGTGAATTTTAAATTATTTATTTTTATTGGATTTTAAATTATTTATTTTTATATTTAGCATATACATTTTTATTAAGGTATGGTACAATCGATTAGTTATAAAGTTTTGGTAAATTATTTATTTTCATTGGATTTTAAATTATTTATTTTCATATTTATCATATACATTTTAATTAAGGTATGATACAATCGTTATAAAATTTTGGTAAATTCATAGTATTATGTAATAATATTATTTTAAGTAATTTTTTAATATTATTTTAAGTAATTTTCTTATAAAAGTTTATTTAAGAAGTTAAATTTAATACTTTAAATATTATTTATTTAATCTGTAAATTTGGTGTGTATTTTAAATTATTTATTTTCATATTTAGCATATAAATTTTAATTATGGCATAGTACAATCGAATCAATTAGTTATAAAGTTTTAGTAAATTTATAGTATTATATAATAATATTATTTTGAGTAATTTTCTTATAAAAGTTTATGTAAGTAATTATATTTAATACTTTTAATATTTTTTATTTAATCTGTACATTTTGTGTGTATTTTAAATTATTTATTTCCATTGGATTTTAAATTATTTATTTTCATATTTAGCATATAAATTTTAATTAAGGTATAGTACAATCGATTAGTTATAAATTTTTGGTAATTTTATGTAGAAACAAAAAACTTTTGTTGTTGTTGGATTATTTAAATTAAGTTTTAATAATTTTAGGAAAGATAGAGTATATTATTAAAATGTAATATTTTTAAAGTAATTTTGGTGTTGATTTTAAATTATTTATTACCATATTTATCATATAAATTCATTGTATATAAGTATATGACATAATACAATTTATCAATATTCATCTATAGTGAAATTTTTTTTTACCTCCATTGCAATCTTTGTACTATTTTTTTCCTTTATTAAATCATGTCATCAATTTATGATCCTTTGTCTAAAATTACTATGCAAAATGAGACTTGGCGAATTAAAGTTAAATGCTTGAGGCTTTGGATATCATACCTTGATAATACTGACAAAAAAATATACCTGGATATAATTATGATGGATGAAAAGGTAAATTTTAGTTGATTATAATGATTAAATATTCTTTAAGTATACGGTATATTTTATATTTCCACAACTTTTAGATTATTAACATGATAAGATTTTTTATTTAATTATTGTTATATTATATGTGTAGGGTTCGAAGATTCAAGCAACAATTAGCCATAATCACATCTCAAAATTTGAGAAATTGTTAAGTGAGGAGGCAACATATATTATATCAAATTTTCGTGTTGTCGAAAAAATTGGGTCGGTCCTTATTACAAATCATGAATTCAAGTTGAACATCTATAATCACACGTTGGTGCGATTGACTTCGCCATTGGAAACCAATAAAATTGGCTTGAATTTTATTGATTTTGATACAATCAATTCTCAAGACAACATTAGAGATACAATACTCATAGGCATGTTTTAAAAGTTTATTATTATTTTTAAATAGAAACTAATTATACTTTTAAAAAAAATTGGTTCTATTTTTTCTTACAATTATAATATCCACAGACATAATTGCTTTGATGGTAAAAATAGGAGATATAATTTATGTTAGTGCAAGGGGCAAGCCTACAGATAAAATTGGTATTGACCTTGAAGATGAACAATAACTTTATTTTAAAATATTTATCATATTTTTTTAACTCAATTTTTATGTTTAATGTTTTTTTAATTAAAATTTTAACATCAATTTAAGACACACAATCATGAATTGTACATTGTGGGGAGAATATTTAAGACAATTGATGCAATACAAGAGGAACAATCCAAACCAAACACTTATTATTGTCCTTGAGTATGCCAAAATCAACAATAAATATAGAGGTAAAAATTTTTTTAACTCGTTTTATTTATGTTAATTCTGTACGTATTTAGATGTCATTAGATGTTTATTCTAATATATTTAGCCAGTAATCATATATTATTTGTCCTCTAATTTCTTAGATATGTTTTAACAATAATAATAATTATTATTATTATATAAAAATTTAAATCATATTTTATTTGAAATATGCTATAGGAAAAAACTTATCAAATTCTTGGAATGCAACAAGGATAACAATTAATGAAAATATAAAAGAAGTTCAGGAATTTCCGAAAGAGGTACGCGCTCAATCTATACATTATATTTAGTGATTTTTTCTTTTAAAAAAATATATATCTATAAATTTTAATATTTATGCATTTGGAAATGTAGCATGGGTTTAATAGGCCATGATAGATTGCCTGGACAGTCTCATATAAATCATATTGGTAGAAGTTTCGTCTTTGAAGAATTTACACCAGATGTAGAAGTGATCTATCTTGCAGAAATTCAAGACATCAAGGATGTTAATAATCCATTGTAATTTTTTTCTTTTAAAATATTTTTGTTACAAAGATTAAAATGCATTACAATTATTGTATAACTTATGTTAATTTATATTTTCATCATGGATTTTTAGGAAAGCTATTGCATTGTTGTTGCAAATGCTCAAATGATCCAAACTCAATAAGGATGGTACTATAATGGATGTAACAAATGCACCAAGAAAGTTATTGATAAATCTAGAGTCCCTTACTGTGAGAAGTGTAAGCAGGACATACCAGTACCTGTGTCACAGTAAGTTTTATTTTTTTCTTTTAAAGTTTAACATATTTTTTTAAAATTGATTATTTTCTTTTGAAAATGACAAATGAAATTTTATAAAGTTATTTTGCATTTCAACGATATAAAATTCATCTCAAGGTTGCCGATGAAACTGGGAGTACTTCCTTTATAGTACTCCCTCTGTCTCATTTCAATCTTTACGTTTGCTTTTTGCACGTTGATGAAGGAGTACAATATTTTAATAGATAGTGGGTGGAAATATATAATATTTAATGTAAAGTGGCTAGGTGTATTAGTGTTGGATGATATTTTAATTATTTTAGGTGTGTCCCATATTCCAAAAAAGGAAAACGCAAATATTGAAATGAGACGCGCAAAATAGAAACGTAAAGATTGAAACAGGAAGGAAGGAGTATTTGATAGAGAAATTAAGCCAATCATTGGAAAAACAGCAGCTGAACTCATAGAAAATCTTGATAAGGTATTTTATAATTTTCATATACTAACATCTATAACGAATAGAATTGCATTAATCAAATTTCACATATTACAAATTTTCACATGACTGAAAAATATGACATAAATTAGAATTTAGTTTGCAAAATATAACATACCTGTTATACCTATCCTATGTTTTATTATAATTATTTTTTGTTTTTTTTATATTATCTGGACTTGGTTGGATCATTTCCTAAAGAGCTTGACACTCTTATTAGTTCGAAGTTCATCTTTAGATTACATATCTCTGAAAGAAATATTAGTCAATGGAATGTATACACTGTGATAAAAGTAACTTCAGATCCTACTATGATTAAGGCTATAACGAATAGATCAAAAGCGAAAAAGGTATTGAAGTTCAAAATTAAAAATGTATTTATGGTGATTTATTCCATCTTTTCTAGCTGTTATATTATACTGTTATTTTTATGTTTACATATAGCCTTTAGGATCCTCCATGAATGATGTTTTTTAAAATAAAATGAGTATTCTAAAAGGGAAGCATAAATTGGTTGACTTTGAGACTATTGATGATGATGAAGATAATGCTTTGGATCAGACTAATGTCGGCTACGAAAAAAGGATGATTCAAGTAAAAGTTGAAGATGATCAATCTTAAGAAATAAAACCTATTACTTCATGAAATACTTAGGATTTATCCATGAATTTTATTATAACTGCATATTTAAATTATCATATTTTTTTATGCAACTATGAATGATTATTTTAATTCTATTATCAATTCTATCCTTCAAACTGATTGGTCGTTATAGTCCGGGCGACCAAGCAACAAAATATCGAACCCAAGGGAATTTAGGATTCATGGCCTTTAGGTATGGTATCGTGATTAGTTAGGGACGATCGGAAAGGAGGTTTAAAAATAAAAGAAAATAAAATGCATGAAAAAGTAAATCTAATTACAATATTTTTGGATTTTCAATGCCATGGTAGTTTTCATGATACACTCATATAATCAATCATCCAACATCTTTAATTGTTTTCCATTTTTAAGCAAATCATGGTAAGGGCGATCACTATTTCCACCTATCCCCAAGGGCCATGGTGAATAGGATGTAGATTATTTTCATAACCCCTAAAAAGCTCCTAGGATCGATCCTACTTACAATTCCCTTCAAGGTACTATGCTCGTATGGATGGGGTTCCCTTCACTAGTTTAATCCTCGGGCACAAGTGATCTCACTAGTGTTCATTTATGTTGTTCTAAATATAAGGACTCCCGGCCAGGCTCCCCTTATATTAAACCCATGTGTAATAAATGGAAGAAACTCACATATGATAATCATGCAAAGCAACTAAGGGTAAAGCAACGACAAGACATGTCGATACACCATACACAACCTAATCACTGTACACTAATACCAAAGACATAAATCCCATATTATTACAAGACATGTGAATTTCATAAATAAAACCTAATCAAAGCCGGAAATTCAATCAAGACATTTTCATAAATTAATCAATAATCATGCCTTCAATCAACCACCAAAACATAGAAAATAAAGATAATAAATAGGATTAGATTACACCTTAATGAAGTTTTTACATCCATGAAGATCATCTTCTCCTTGGTGTCTCCACCTTCTTGGAAAGCAAATAAAATCCTAAACTAGAAAAACATTAAAACTACGGATCCCTCACCCCGAAAGGGGGAGGGATCTCAACTATGGAGATCTTGCTAAAAAGCCCTTTCTTAACTATTGAATCTTGAAAAGATTCAATTTTATTGAATTTAAATGGATGAAGGAATTGGTTCTTTAAGAGTTGGTCCAAATGAGGGTATTTATAGGTGTAGGGTGAGTGGATTTTGTGATGATTTTCGATGTGGGACAAGAGTGAATTTTATAGAATTTTCGGTTCCAGGAATTTAGTATAAGAATAAATTGGGCGAGTATTAATCACATGTGATGGCTTGGCAAAGTGGTTAGAGGCGCCCTTGTACATGCATGAGGTCTCGGGTTCGAATCCAGCCTCCGCATATTTTTCTTTCAAAAGTGCATAAAAACACGGGCGTGTTTTTATGCATCTGCCCGTGTTTTCTTGCAATTTTTCAGCTCTCTGGACAATTTTTGCACTTCTGAATAGACAACACTTTTCTGAAAAGTGTTGTCTTTTCTATGTTGTCTTTGCCAAATTTTCTCTTTTTTTTCGTCTTCGTCCCAATTTAATTCCCGTTTCTTCCATCACTCTTTCAAGCTCAAAACACCCCTTTTCTGCAAAAATACATAATAATACCTCTCTCAAACTAATTAAGCAATTAATAATATTTTCATTAAAATCATGCTTAATTATTGAATTAAATCCAAATAAATCCACATAAATTCATGCAATTTAGCCCATAATTCTAGGTGAATTTCACACCGATCAAACCCCCCAAACTTAAAGTGTTGCTCGTCCCCGAGCAACGAAAGAAAAGAAAGAACGAGGAGGGGAATTCACCTAGAATTGAATCAAGATATCAAGTCATTTCAAAACCATTTCAATTCAATCAAAACAAGAGACAAGACATCAATTTAAGTGCATACAAGTTAAGCTTAGGAAATATACAAGCAAGTGAGACCTTCACTACTCCTCTCTAGATTTTGCTTTTCACTCTCACACTCAAAGGGTGTATGGGAGAAGTGTATACTCTCATAAATCAATTCAAATGAATGGCATTACCATATGCTTGCCAAAAGTCTACGCTCTCCACCACTTCTATGTGTGTTAATTATTGAATCAAAAAGGTCTTTATATGGGATTGCAATGTAGGCTCTTTGGTATTGGGTAGGAAAAATATTTAGGAAAAGTAAGCTCAAGATTAGTAGAGAATTTGAGTTGACGGCCAATATCAACTCTCACTCTCTCTTTTCTCAAATTAGTGAAGAATTCAAGTTGGTTGGTAGCCTCAACTCTCATTCCCACTTTTTTTTTTCTTTTTCCACCTTAATCACAAAGATAATTTTATCCATCCAACAACTAAAAGAACCTTTTTCTTCTCTTTTTCCACTACTGAGTTTTTTTTTATCTCTTTTCCCCAAGGGCTCTCTTTCCATTTTTCTACTAGAGTTCCTTATGCTTCTTTTATACAAGCTTCACTCAATTTTTCTTTTCACACAACCTCCATTTTTTTTTCTCCCTCTTTTCTTACACTTTCACAATTTCTTTCTTTCCAAACTCTCTTGTAAGCTCAATTCAACCACTTCATCCCCATTAATCCTCTACTAATCGACAAAGGTGATTAGGATATAAAATATGGATAAAATGGCTAAATTTGTAGGTTGCCAAAGAAATAAAGATAATAAGCTCAAAGGGGCAAACTACGAAATGATTTCATTTGGTAGGATAAATTTGGCTAAGTGACTTGTCAAAACAAAGATGGCCTTAAATCATTTCCAACAATCTTCACACACGTGTAGTTTCAAGAAGACACAAAGGCAAGTTCTAGAATGCACACAAAAGAACGATGCACACACAAGAAAGGAAAAACCATTTGATTTCATGATTTTAAGGCTCAAAAGCTCACGGGTTTGTAGTAGTGAAAGAAACACGAAACAAGCATAAACCATAACTCAACAAGTACACAAGTAAAAATCCACCAAGTCACAAGTTCCAACCAAAAATCATAGCCTCAAAATTTCTCACAATTAAGCACAAGAGAGCCAAGAAAGATTTTCTCCTTATTGAATGCAAGAAAAAGCGAGAAAAGCATGAAAAAAAAAAAAAACGAAAACAACAAAAAAGGAGAAAATACGTGCCAAGGAAAAGAGTAAGGACTTAAACGTGCGCCGGTGCAATATGCTCAAGTAGGAGTTCATGGATACAATTTATAATTCAAACCGTAGAAAAGTCAAGTAACAAAAGACATGCCCCCCAAACTTAAATTAGACAAAGTCGAATTTAAGTTGGGAAGATATTCGTTACCTCAATTTGCACCACTCCTTTGCTCTTCAAGGCCAATACCATGGCTCCACGCTTTAGTCCCTACAAACACAACCATAAAACGAAAAACATATCAAAGAAAAAAAATGTCCCTATCCTAACCACTCAACAAACCCAAAGTCACAAATACAACTAAATTCCCCGGCAACGGCGCCATTTGATTGGTCGTTATAGTCCGGGCGACCAAGCAACAAAATATCGAACCCAAGGGAATTTAGGATTCATGGCCTTTAGGTATGGTATCGTGATTAGTTAGGGACGATCGGAAAGGAGGTTTAAAAATAAAAGAAAATAAAATGCATGAAAAAGTAAATCTAATTACAATATTTTTGGATTTTCAATGCCATGGTAGTTTTCATGATACACTCATATAATCAATCATCCAACATCTTTAATTGTTTTCCATTTTTAAGCAAATCATGGTAAGGGCGATCACTATTTCCACCTATCCCCAAGGGCCATGGTGAATAGGATGTAGATTATTTTCATAACCCCTAAAAAGCTCCTAGGATCGATCCTACTTACAATTCCCTTCAAGGTACTATGCTCGTATGGATGGGGTTCCCTTCACTAGTTTAATCCTCGGGCACAAGTGATCTCACTAGTGTTCATTTATGTTGTTCTAAATATAAGGACTCCCGGCCAGGCTCCCCTTATATTAAACCCATGTGTAATAAATGGAAGAAACTCACATATGATAATCATGCAAAGCAACTAAGGGTAAAGCAACGACAAGACATGTCGATACACCATACACAACCTAATCACTGTACACTAATACCAAAGACATAAATCCCATATTATTACAAGACATGTGAATTTCATAAATAAAACCTAATCAAAGCCGGAAATTCAATCAAGACATTTTCATAAATTAATCAATAATCATGCCTTCAATCAACCACCAAAACATAGAAAATAAAGATAATAAATAGGATTAGATTACACCTTAATGAAGTTTTTACATCCATGAAGATCATCTTCTCCTTGGTGTCTCCACCTTCTTGGAAAGCAAATAAAATCCTAAACTAGAAAAACATTAAAACTACGGATCCCTCACCCCGAAAGGGGGAGGGATCTCAACTATGGAGATCTTGCTAAAAAGCCCTTTCTTAACTATTGAATCTTGAAAAGATTCAATTTTATTGAATTTAAATGGATGAAGGAATTGGTTCTTTAAGAGTTGGTCCAAATGAGGGTATTTATAGGTGTAGGGTGAGTGGATTTTGTGATGATTTTCGATGTGGGACAAGAGTGAATTTTATAGAATTTTCGGTTCCAGGAATTTAGTATAAGAATAAATTGGGCGAGTATTAATCACATGTGATGGCTTGGCAAAGTGGTTAGAGGCGCCCTTGTACATGCATGAGGTCTCGGGTTCGAATCCAGCCTCCGCATATTTTTCTTTCAAAAGTGCATAAAAACACGGGCGTGTTTTTATGCATCTGCCCGTGTTTTCTTGCAATTTTTCAGCTCTCTGGACAATTTTTGCACTTCTGAATAGACAACACTTTTCTGAAAAGTGTTGTCTTTTCTATGTTGTCTTTGCCAAATTTTCTCTTTTTTTTCGTCTTCGTCCCAATTTAATTCCCGTTTCTTCCATCACTCTTTCAAGCTCAAAACACCCCTTTTCTGCAAAAATACATAATAATACCTCTCTCAAACTAATTAAGCAATTAATAATATTTTCATTAAAATCATGCTTAATTATTGAATTAAATCCAAATAAATCCACATAAATTCATGCAATTTAGCCCATAATTCTAGGTGAATTTCACACCGATCACAAACTTTTCTAGAATTAAGAATTATTGTTTATTTCAATATCATTACCAACTCTGTTTTCCATATGAAGTAGACATGCACCACCATAAGAATAAGAATTCAGAATTTAAATTGTCTCATACAAAATTAATTTATTCAAAATAGTCTCAAAATTTTAATTTTACCTACACATAAAACCATAACTTTTAACTTTTCTCTAAAATGGTCATTTAAACCTAAAAATGGTCAATTTTATTTATGAGTTTTGTAGAGATAAAAAGTAATATTTTGAAACAAAATTATAATAAGTAAAAATTAATAATTAAAACAAAAGTTATGTGACAACATTGATAAAAAAGGAGTATTGTATTGAAACAAATACTATATAGCAAAACTAAAAGGTTCCAGGTTTGGAATGAATATTAAGCTCTTAATTAATATTTTATTTAATCTTGCAATTAACATTAATTTTAAGTCATTTAATATAATATTTCAAATATTATTTTATTTAATATGTCCTATTTTAAGTAATTTATTATGACAACCACAATAAAATTTGTACATGTGGCAATCTCACATTAATCTTATAATTAATATTTTACTTTAAATAATTTATTATTCTAAATATTAATTTTTTATATTCTCTTATTTATTTATAAATTTAATAACATAACTAATATTTTATTTTAAATAATTTAATATGAATACCATAGTAAAAAAATCGTATTGTATTATTTAATATTTATATAACCTTAATTAAAATTTATTGGTGATACTATATATAGACAATATATTTTAAGATTAATATTTTATTTAATCTTGCAATTAATGTTTGATTTTAAGTAATTTAATAAAATATTTCAAATATTATTTTATTAAATATGCCATATTATTTTAAATATTTTATTATGACTAACACAATAAAATTTGTGGATGTGGCAATATCAATCTCACATTAATCTTATAATTAATTTTTAATTAAATAATTTATTATTTTAAATATTAATTTTTATATTCTTTTATTTATTTATAATTTTAATAACATAACTAATATTTATATTAAGTAATTTAATATGAATACCATAGTAAAAAAATCATAGTATTATTAAATATTTATTTAACTATAATTAAAATTTATTGGTGATACTAAATATAGAAAATATATTTTAAGAAAAGATTCGATTAAAATTATTTCTGGTATACAATCACTATTATTTTGGCAAAGGATATAATAATACTATAATAAAAAGTTTATTTCGAAAATTATTATATATATATATATATATATATATATATATATATATATATATATATATATATATATATATATATTGTGTTTGGTGAAATTTTTAAAAATTTACAGTAATTAATGTTACAGATAATATAAATATGATTATATTTCACTTTTTATTTATTTCAATTTAGTCACATAATATATCATTTAAAGGTAAACATCATAATTACAATAAATAAAGATAAATATATACAAACATAAAAAACAGAACGAAAATAACATTACATCAAAACATATCAAAATTAACATAATAAAGTAAAGATCATTTAAAAAATTATATTATAAAAAATATAACCCGTGTAATACACGGGGAAACATACTAGTTTTTTAATATATAACACATGCATATAATATTTTTATATATATATAAAATTTTATTAACACTTTTACAAAGATAACATTATAAACTTTTATATAAGTATCATTTTTATGTGACACTTCTACATACATAACTTATTTTACATAACATTTTAAAATAGTATTTTTAATAACACTTTTACAAATATAACATTATAATCTTTTACATAAGTATCATTTTTATGTGACACTTTTACATACATAACTTATTTACATATTTTAAAATAGCATTTTTAATACTCCATACTTATGAATATTAATTATATATACATTAATATTATATATATATATTAAATATTTTTTTATTATTTTTTAAAAAAATTAATAAATAGTTTAATATAATTATATAATACAAAATATATATGTAGATTTTTTGTTATAATTTTTATTTAAAATTGAATTATTTAATTAAAAAGTATATATTATTCAAAAAAATATTTATATAAACTAACGTATTATGTTAACAGTTAGAATATTTAAATACAAAAGTTTTACTTAAAATGAAAAATAAAACTTGAAAAGTATAATAAAATAAATATTCAATATTTGTTAAGATCGATGGGCTAGTTAAGTTGGTAGATGAATTGCATCATAACTCATAGATCAAAGGATTAAATCTAAGTCATTGCAATTTTATTTTTTTATTTTATGTAAAGTGTAACTAAAGTAAATGTAATATTTTAAATAAATGTTACTATATTTAAGAAAAGTGTTATATAAGACAATAGGTAATAGTGGCAACAGTGTATAGCGTGTAATAATACTATTAAGCTATTAAATAACATATTTTAGATTTTATATAAAGCTACTTATGTTGTTGTAGTGTTCACTAAATATCATCACCATCAACATTATTTCTTAAGGAATTTGAAGTCTATTACTTTTAATTTTAAATCCTTGAGTTTTAATTAAACACACTGTCTTGTAAATTTACATATTTGGTGTTTGTCTTTCCGCAGACATCTTTTGGGTGTGTATTATTTTACTAGCATGTATGTTGCGTTCTACGCGGATCATCGAATATTATAAAAATAAATAAATTAAAGTGTCTATTACTATTAGCTACATTTTATATACTAATAGATATATGAGAATAAAACTATTCCTAATCAATAAAAAGAAAATGTGAAATGCCCTCTTATCCCTCTTTAGATAGTGTTAAAAAATTATTCTAAAAGGTAGGAATAGTGAACGGCTATTTACACCCCTGGAATTGCTAGACAAACTCCAATTACTTAACTTATCCCACTAAAGTTAAAAATTATACATATAAATAACTTAATACACCCCATACAAGACAACTCTACACTTTTAATTAATTATACCCAAATTTAAACAAAAAAAACTAATTAATCTCAAAATTCAAAACAAAATGAAGAAAATGTAGAGAAAGAAGAAAACAGCGCTGTCTTCCTTGCCACGTGACTATCCATAAGAGAAAGGAGAGCCGCGCGACTATTCAGAAGAGAAAGGAGAGGAAAGAATGAGAAATCCAAAACTCGCTGTAATGTGTTGTGTTTGACCACTGCAGGCGAACACCTTATGATGTTAGACCTCTTCAACCAAACAATCTTTTTTTTGCTGGTCTTGAAGAATGTAGATAGAGAGAAAAAGGGTAACAAAGAGAAATAGGGGGAGGGGTTTAAAGTACAATCTTCTAATTAAATTTAATCACGAAAAACACAGAGAAAAACTCTTGCAATTGTTTATGATGAGTTCAAAAATACTCCAAATCAAAAGATTCAGAGCGTGTGCAAACTGAATCCGTGGCCTAGATTTTGTTGTACAGAAGAGAGAAGAAAAATAGACAAGTAAATATTTGCTTAATTCGAGCATCCAGTTTTGAAATGTAATTAGATGATTCCAGAAGAAAACAATCGCAAAGCCTTGCACGCAAAGGCTGCCTTCCAACCATCCTCTTTTCAATCCAAGAACTTCCCTTTCCCATTACAAACTTCAATTTCAATCTCCCAAAAAAATAAAAAATTTCATTTTTACCTTCATGAATAATCTGGAGTGGGGAGAGAAAGTGTGTTCTTGATTTCCTCCAAATATGGTTGTTTCCCTAGCTTCAGCAACACCCACATTCACTTTCGTTGAGACTAATTGTAGCTCCAATTGCGTTTCCTCCCGTCCTCGCCATTTTTTAGTGTTAGTTTGCGGAAGAGAGGGGGTATTTCAAAAATCCGCTTCGTGTTGGTGCTCCGCCTTCCACTCCCAGTACATCCGTTTCCGAAGAAGATCAAGGGACAGAGGATCCTTCAATCGAGATCGAGGATTCTGAAGACAACTCATCCGCCAAGTTTTCCTAGAGAGAACATTGGTACCCAGTTTTGCTCGTGGAAGATCTAGACCCTCGCTATCCAACTCCATTTCAGCTGCAAGAATCGAACACCTTAGGCTATTCGACCTATGCAACCAAACGACCTTTCTTCTATATCCAATTATTCTTTTCTGCATCATGTCAATCGTGTTAGGTTAGGATTAGAGTTGATCGTGTTTTAGAGATAACAACAATAGGGTGCATTAAGAAAATTGAAGGGGTGCATTTAGAAATATAATTATAATTAATATTATTTTATTATTTATAAAAGGATATTTATGTCTTCTCATATTATCATATTTTAATTCTATAAGTTATTGGGGTTTGTTTAGCAATTTTGGAGGTGCAAATAGCCGCCCGTAGAAATAATATATATATATATATATATATATATATATATATATATATATATATATATATATATATATATATATATATATTAAAAAGAAAAGTCTCTCACTAATCCCTTAAAAAAAACAGGTGGAAGATTGCGGTTCAAAATTCAAAATTTATTTTGAGTTGTGTTCAATAATGATTTAAAGAGCAAATAAACTTTTTTATTCATTAAATTTATCAATTTTCTAAATTACTCCACAGGTTTTTGAGTGTTTGAAATAGGTTCATTAACTTTACAAAATTCGACATTTTAGTTCAGCTGGAGCAGATCACCCAACCGGTATTGCCACGTAGCACTTCTGACGTGGCGAAAAAATTTAATTTTTTAGTCCTTTAAAATTTTCACTTTTTGAAATTAGCCCATGATATCTTAAAATTTTGAAATTAATCCAAAATTTCAAAACTCGAAAATTTGTGGACTAAATTCAAATTTTGATAAACTTAATGAATAAAAAAAATTTATTTACCCTAATTTAAAATTTTAAGATATACTATTATAAAGATAATTAATTCCATTATTTACTCTAAAATATCCGTGGGAGTGCAATTTCAAATGCTCTATGAAATCTCAATTTCTGAATACACCAGTCACTAATATTGTTTAAATTTTTTCTTATGCTACAAATTTTTTTACGTGAATATGTTAAGCTATTCATTATGAATATTTCATGAAATATTGAAAAAATGAAGGCAAACATTTGTGTGAGATCTTCTTCCTTTCCGCTGGACTCAAAGAATGGTTCCAACCCAGTGACAGCGGAAGCTGATTCGTTTGCTTGTGGAGTCATAAAACCCGTATCTATCAACTATATCATTTAGAGATGAGTAAGCTAGCGAAATTGGATGCAGCCGAAGTGGTATGAATGTATGATTCTCGGTAAGGGGGTAGGCGGTCGGGAGTTCAACTATATTTAATAACGAACTTTTAAAATTTTTATTTTAAATGTAGTTTTTTTTATTTAAAATTTAGTTTTTTAATTATTAATCCAAAGTAGATTTAATTAAAATTCTTAGAAATTTATTTAATTTATTTTTTCTAATACTATTGACTTGAAAATATCACGAGATGAGTTTCTATTTTTAATATTAAATATGATATTTGAAAAAGTAATATCCTTCCAATTAAATTATTTTATAAAAATTTTATATGAAAAATAAAAAGTGATCACTACAAAAAAACTGTTTTTTAACAACGGAATATTCCGTTGCTAAAAATCTTAATTCCATTGTTAAATTGGCTTACCAACGGATTAGCAACGGAATCTGTTGGTAAAATTCCGTTGGTAAAGTGGTGGTTGCTAAATTTTTAGCAACGAAAAATCAATTCCATTGCTAAATAATTCCGTTGGTAATCCGTTGCTAATAATTCCGTTGGTAATTTATATAATGGTTACCTTGGTAATCCGTTGCTAATTAGCAACAGATTGAATTTCGTTGCTAAAATAGAGAATAAACCGTTGGCATTCCGTTGCTAAAATAAAAATGTCATTTTTGTTGTTAATCCGTTGCTAATTACCAAAGGATTGAATTCCGTTCTTAAATTCGGTTGTTAAAAAATATTTTTTTTGTAGTGGATATTATTTTTATAGAAAGTGATATCGTAATAAGAAAAAGTAATGAATGTGTAATTGATCTATGAAATGAACATTTGTAAAATGAATTTAAAGTGATGATATTTTTAATATAAAGTTATACATGATCAAGAAAAAATTATATCGGTTCAATTGAACTATTTCCTGAACAATTTGTAGAAAACGTAAAAAGTGAGTAACATTTTGAATAAAAGTAATAATCGTTCAATTGAATTATTTTATGAATAATTTTTGTAGAAAACGTAAATGTGATAACATTTTTAATAAAAAGTGATACACGATAAAGTGAAAGTGATAATTGTTTAATTAAATTATTTTATAAATAATTTTTGTAGAAGAACAAAATTGATATTATCCCTAAAAATTACTTTATGTTAGTAAGACCATTAATTCAACAATTATTTTATGCATAAGTCATCAATATGTGAGTAATGCTAATGTGATATTGGCTAAAACAATACTCCCCCAGGTCTGTATTCACACATTTCACATTTTCTCATCTATTCGTCTCAATAAACAATGAGTCAGAGGTAATACTATATGGGATTGAATTCCCTATTTCATAGTTCTTGTTTCATTAGTGTTTCATAAATTTAAATAAACTATACCCACAAATGACTATTAAGCGTTTACTTTGTTAATCATTTAAAAGGTAGAATTACATGATATTGAAATTGGTGATTTCTATACTGTACGAACCTGTAGAGAACTCCGGAGGGGGCAGGGATGGCCGCGAGGGGCATGATCTTGAGCAAGTGGGAGTCTTCTAGTTGGAGTAGAAGGCCTGTTTTCTGGCTAAAACACCCCCACACTGTGTGTCTGATTATCTCCATGTTGGTGCTGCTTCTTGCACTCAGGATGGCCGCGATGGGCATGAGAAGGCTGCCATGGAGTCTGCCTCCAAGCCACCTTACCATCACTACCAGCACTGATTTTAAACCCACAAACCATGAGCTCCAAGCTCCACAAATCTGGACTTTTCCGCCACAACACGAACCCTACCATCTCACCCCCTCTATGCTTCATGTTCTTCATCTTAAAATCCTTGGAGGAACCACTCATCAGCTCTAATGCTGCCATCTTCACCTTCCCTATGGCGTACATACTCTCGATTGAATTCAGAGCATGCTCTCCCCTGCTGTCGCCACATACTGTTGTACGATGTAACGCCACGGGTTACGCTATGGGTTGGGACGCTACTAGATATAAATTTCTCAATATAATAATAGAGGGGTCGAGAATGCACAGCAGAATAATATAAAAAAATCCCCAAAGCGATAGTATAATAAAGTAAAAGTTGCATAAAGATTATTACATATTAGCATCTACTCACCCGAGTAGAGTGAAATATCCAAAATAAGTACGTTCAGATGATATATCTGAAATAAAGTTCTAAAAAAATACTAAAATATAAGTCATAATATAAAGTCTTCTAAGGGCTTGGGTCAACTGCGAAGGCCTCTCCATCTTCTAAATCCTGTTCTGAAAATCAATAAGGGGTGAGCGTCTAAAATACACTCAGTGGGTTAACTTAAATGATTGCACAGTTAAAAATAAATATGCATGCCAAATATACCATAAGATGTAACATATGCCATTTAATTAAATAATTTGCACATTGTCGTTCAATAACTCAATGAAAATATTTTAGACCGAATTGTCATCTGATAACTTGTGTTAGTTGGTAAATGTGCACCAGGCCGTTACCCCAGTACAATGTTAGCATACTTGAAATATATTTTAGTACTGAACCGACGTAGTCAGTAACTTGTGTTAGTTGGTATATGTGCACTGAGTTGTCACCCCGTACAAGTGTTAGTAGAAAATATTTGTCATCGAACTAAAAGCACACATGACACATAACATGACATATAAGTAACACATATCACATTTTAACATAGCAATCATGACATAAAATGTAGCACTCAGTAAAGAGTGAAAGTTACCCCCACCTTAATCTTATCGAAAACGTGTAAAGTGGACTAGGCTTGCTCGTGAGTCTCAGGTATGCCTGCAAAGGTATACTAAACTGAGTTCTACTTCTAATAATAATACCTATTATTAAAACTAATTTCTAAAAATAGTTTAAACAAACTAATTATTGTTATATAATTATTAATTTAATAAAATATTAAAATGGAAGTATATCAAAAAAAATAGTAAATTATAATTAATATTGAAAAGGAATTAAATTAATAGAATAAAATAAGATAAATAATAAAATACTAAATAACATAAAAAGTAAATTAAATAAATAAATATAAAATATTAATTATATAATAAAATAGAATGAAATGAATAAAATAATAATAAGTAATAATAATAATAGTAATAAGTTATAATTAATATTGAAAAGAAATTAAATTAATAGAATAAAATAAGATAAATAATAAAATACTAAATAACATAAAAAGTAAATTTAATAAATAAATATAAAATATTAATTAAATAATAAAATGGAATGAAATGGAATGAAATGAATAAAACAATAATAAGTAGTAATAATAATAATAATAAATTATAATTAATATTGAAAAGGAATTAAATTAATAGAATAAAATAAGATAATAAATAATAAAATACTAAATAACATAAAAAGTAAATTAAATAAATAAATATAAAATATTAATTAAATAATAAAATGGAATGAAATGAATAAAACAATGATAATAATAATAATAATAGTAATAAATTATAATTAATATTTAAAAGAATTAAATTAATAGAATAAAATAAGATAATAAATAATAAAATACTAAAGAACATAAAAAATAAATTAAATAAATAAATATAAAATATTAATTAAATAATAAAATGGAATGAAATGAATAAAACAATAATAAGTAATAATAATAATAATAAGTTATAATTAATATTGAAAAAGAATTAAATTAATAGAATAAAATAAGATAATAAATAATAAAATACTAAATAACATAAAAAGTAAAATAAATAAATAAATATAAAATATTAATTAAATAATAAAATGGAATGAAATGAATAAAACAATAATAAGTAGTAATAATAATAATAATAATAAAATGGAATGAAATGAAATGAATAAAACAATAATAAGTAGTAGCAATAATAATAATAAATTATAATTAATATTGAAAAGGAATTAAATTAATAGAATAAAATAAGATAATAAATAATAAAATACTAACTAATATAAAAAGTAAATTAAATAAATAAATATAAAATATTAATTAAATAATAAAATAGAATGAAATGAATAAAGCAATAATAAGTAATAATAATAATAATAGTAATAAATTATAATTAATATTGAAAAGGAATTAAATTAATAGAATAAAATAAGATAAATAATAAAATACTAAATAACATAAAAAGTAAATTAAATAAATAAATATAAAATATTAATTAAATAATAACATAAAATGAATAAAACAATAATAAGTAGTAATAATAATAATAATAGTAATAAGTTATAATTAATATTGAAAAGGAATTAAATTAATAGAATAAAATAAGATAATAAATAATAAAATACTAAATAACATAAAAAATAAATTAAATAAATAAATAAAAAATATTAATTAAATAATAAAATGGAATGAAATGAAATGAATAAAACAAATAATAAGTAATAATAATATTAAAAATAGTAAATTATAATTAATATTAAAAAGGAATTAAATTAATAAAATAAGATAAATAATAAATAATATAAAGAAATAAAATTAACAACAGCATAATACCTGCTGCTACTGCCGTGACTTCTTTGAAATCTAATTTTTTTATTTTATTTTATTTTTTTAATATCTTTTTATAAATTTACAATCAAGTCTCTACATTATATTAAATTCTCATTTTTACTTGCCCAAAACTTTAAATTTATTACAAAATGACCCAACTTGTTTCAAAATGACCCAACTTGAGTTATACAACTCCATTTGAAATTCCGAAAACACCGTTGGAATCCTCGCAAGGTGAGGATCACATACATACCAAATTTTTATGAAAATAACGAAGTTTAAAGGGGACAAAATTTTTGATACGAAGTGGGTATCCTCATATCTTCTTCATTTCACATCCAAACTCAAAACTAATTATATATATGTGATCCTTGTGAGGAGAGCTTCAAAATGGCCTATAATATCAAAGCTAACTCACACCAACACAAAATATGCCATTAAAGGGTACGAACTTTGACTAAGCTCATCTAATTCATACGAAATCTATTTCACAAAAGAGTTATATATTTGAAATCTACGCATCGATTTGATCATTTTCATATATAATATGTTAAGGATAAATTGCAAGACAAATATCTTAAATATCAACAGAAGAAGAGAGAAGAAAAAAAAATAAAATAATAATAAAGTGTATATATGTGTATGCATACGTGAATGTGTAAGGAGAAGAGAGATTCAGTATATTTTTATATAAAAAAAATTATTTGCAAAAAGAGAAATGAGGTGATGAACCTGTAGTGAAGTGGATTACTGAAGCCTCCCGTTATTACCATTCTACTTGTCAGTATAAATAAGAAGGTAATTTGGGGTTGGAGATTAAGCTCACTACAGTACTCATCCTACTCACTGCCTTATCCACTAAATTAAGCATGTGCCTATTATTATAATATAATATAATAATATGTATTTTAAATGATTTATTACTAACCATATATATATATATATATATATATAATTATTATTATAAATATTAATATTATATAATGTGTAGATATTACATCCACCCCTACTATAAATAAAATTTCGTCCTTGAAATTTCACTTACTAGGTATGAGTAGATTCGTATATTTATTTTGTATGTCGTCTTCACGTTCCCATGTCGCTTCTTTTATATTGTGTCGGCTCCATTGAACTTTGACTAAAGCAACTTCACGATTTCTTAGCTTATGAACTTTTCTATCAAGAATGGCTATAGGAAATTCCTCGTATGCTAGGTTGTCATCGATTGTTATACCTCGTGGTTAACAACATGGCTTGGATCAAACACATATTTCCGTAGCATGGATACGTGAAATACATCATGTACTCCAGCTAGCTCAGGTGGTAAAGCTAATCTATATGCCAACTCGCCGATTCGTTCTAAAACCTCATAAGGCCCAATGTATCTTGGCTTGAGTTTTCATTTCCTTCCAAATCGAGAAATTCCTTTCATTGGTGAGACTTTGAGAAAAACTTTATCTCCTTCCTGGAACTGTAAATCTTTGCGTCTCTTATCAGCGTAGGACTTCTGTCGATTTTGTGCAGTCAAAATTCTTCTTTTGATCTTTTCAATCGCTTCAACTGTCTTTTCTACTATCTCTGGTCCTAGAACTTTCTTTTCACCAACTTCATCCCAATAAAGAGGAGATATACACTTCCTTCCGTAGAGTGCCTCGTAAGGAGCCATGCCTATTGTGGCTTGAAAACTGTTGTTGTAAGCAAACTCTATAAGTGGTATGTATCTTTCCCAACTTTTCCCAAAATCTAGGACGCATGCCCTCAACATATCTTCCAATGTTTGAATAGTCCTTTCAGACTGGCCATCTGTTTGCGGATGAAATGCCGTGCTAAACTTTAGCTTCGTGCCCATTGCGTTTTTTAAACTGTGCTAAAATTTTGATGTAAATCTTGGATCTCGATCAGAAACTATAGAAACTGGTACACCGTGCAATCTGACAACTTCTTCTAGATAAATTTGTGCAAGCTTATCCATTCCATGAGTCATTTTCACTGGAAGAAAATGCGCAGACTTGGTCAAACGATCCACTATCACCCATATAGCTTGATTTCCTCGCACTGATCTTGGTAAACCAGTAACGAAATCCATTGTGATATGCTCCCATTTTCACTCAGGAATCTCTAATGGCTTTAAGAGCCCTGAGGGTCATTGATATTCTGCTTTCACTTGCTGGCAAGTCATACACCTTTGGATAAACAGGCCTATATCCCTCTTCATATTTCTCCACCAAAATGCATTCTTCAAGTCTTGATACATCTTGGTTCCTCCTGGATGTACCGTGTATGGAGTACCATAAGCTTCTGTTAAAATTTCTCTAATAAGATCCTCATTTTTAGGAAAACATAATCTTTTTCCAAATACGAGTGTTCCATCGTCTGTGAGAGCAAATTCCTTTCCTTCCCCAATCTTCACGCGTTCCTTAATTTTTCTGAGAATTTTGTCTTCGTCTTGAAGTTTCTTGACTCTATCTCTTAAGGAAGGTTTAATCAGTAACGCTGTTAGCACTGTTTCAATGCTACTTGGAGGTATTACTACTTCCAAACTCATTCGAGAGAACTCCGCCACCAATAATTCTTGGTTTGTTATAGAGCAGGCTAACTCCCCTTTTCCTTTTCTGCTTAGAGCATCTGCCACCACATTTGCCTTTCCTGGATGGTACAGTATTGTACAATCATAATCCTTGACTAATTCCAACCATCTCCTTTGCCTCGTGTTTAATTCCTTCTGTTCGAAAAAGTACTTCAAGCTCTTATGATCCGTATAAATTTGACATTTTGCTCCACACAGATAGTGTCTCCAAATTTTTAAAGCATGCACCACAGCTGCTGAACTTAGCCGCATTTCTAGTGAAATGTCAAGAGTAAGTGTACTCTATCGCTTTTGTATACGCGTGACCAAGTGCAAAATTTATAGTATTATCGTCCCAAGGGAAAAGGTAAACTCAAGTTGTATCCGGATTTTCCATTGATTTATGTTTTGTAAGGATTATCAAGATAAGGTTTTGATTTAAGAACTATGATTACTCTATCAATTAACTAATGAACTAGACAAGCAACTAATTATAACAAATATCAATCAAATCAAGTAGCAAGATGAGATGGAATGGATGAAGTGTATCTAAGAAGAGAGCAAGGCTAGCAACATCATGGTCAAGGTCTTATGTAGACTTCACACTCACTCAAGCATTGATGACTTTCAAGTTATGATACTAAGGGCAATCACAATTGTACCCCTAACCCCTATGGCCAAGGTGATTAGGTTCTCAACTCTTTTACAAGTTTAAATCTCCTAAGATTGTCTTACTCTCAATTCCCTCATGGGTACTATGATCATAAGTTGGTTCCCCTCACTAGTTCATCACTAATGTTCTATCATGAGGTTCTAAGCACTTGGAGGGAATGGCTTTCCTCCCCTCATACTAACCAAGTCACCTAATACAATCAATGATTCAATTAAACCACCACACATAATATTGGAATGGCCATCCTAACACTATGCATAGAGAATTTAACCACACATATCATGCATCAAATGAGAATAAGCATTCATGATAGAAAGTAATCATAACAATCAATTCATCAAGCTTTAATAGTACAAAAATCTACATATTTCCTAACCAATCATATTGCTAGCCTCACTTGAGGACTAGCCACAAATATTCATTGCCAATTGGCTACAATCCAATACAAGCTCCATATGAGCAATATAATGAAGAAAGTAGCAAAATAAAAGAGATTGAGCTTCCCCTTGAAGGTAGACTCCTTCTTCCTTGATCATGCCAAATTCTTCAAACAAATCTGATTTTCTCTTCTTAGATGATGGAATAGATGGATGTATGGATGGATTTATGAAGATCAAGGTGAATTGATGGATTTAGATGGTGTAGATGGATTGTGGATCTAGTGTGTGAGGAAATGTGGTGTGGGTTGTGTGTAACTGCTCTCAATCTGATCTAATGTGAATCTCTCCTTTCAATTTCGCACCAATCATGGTTTTATATCACTTATGGACCTTCTAGAAGCTTCCGGAACATTCTGAAATTTTCACAGGATTTTGCACCTACACGGCCCGTGCTGCAGTACACGGCCCGTGTAGGGCACACCTACTTCGGTGTTTTTGTGCGTGCTTCCGGACACGGCTCGAGCTGCAATACACGGCCTTGATCATGGCCGTGCAGCACTTTTTGACGATAATACACGGCTTCTTCTTACAGGGCCGAGCTCCGCACACGGGGCGTGCAGCAGCGCACGGCCCGTGCACCAGCGCACGGCCGAATCTCTGGCCGAGCAGCGTGTTCTGATGACATTACACGGCCAGCTGCTACAGGGCCGTGTTCCTCGCACGGCCCGTGCAGCTGCATGGCCTATTCTTCGTCTCCCTTTCGCTCCCGACTCCGTTTTTGTCCGTTCCATGACCTGTTTTACACATATTTAAGCTCATTTACACAATTCTATCAGTTCGTACCACTTTCCTCAAAATAACAATAACTCCACCAAACTTAACACAAATACGGATAAAAACATCCGAAAATACACACATAAAGACACTAAAACCTAGGTGAAAATGACGACAATCAACCCCCCAAACTTAAAGTGTTGTTCGTCCTCGAACAACTAAAAAAAATGATAAACAAGAGGAGAAATTTTCACCTAGAGAACATCTAACGAACATAAACCACAATATATCACAAGTAATAAGGACTTCAAAATCAAGTTAAGTATCCCTACATAATCAAACTTATAACATGAAAGATTAACGAGTTCAATCTCAAGCATGACAAAAGAGTAATCAAATCCCTTTCAATCCAAGCCTTTCATAGGATATCAAATTCACTCAACACTCTTTGAAGTAAGGTTTTGATCAACACTCATCAACCGGTTAAAATCGACTCACCATAGGCTTGCTCATGGACTATGTTCACAAGCCACCTTAGTTTCAATAAGTGATCAAAAAGGTCTTTATCTTTGGATGTAATGTTTAGGCTCTTTGGTAAGGTAGGAAACTTTGGATAATAGTGACTTTTCAAGTGTGGTTGATCGAAGAGATGATTCTTTTCTTCAACGTCCTCACTTTCATGCTTCCTTTCTTTTCTACTTTAATCACAAGCACTAAGCATCATCATTCCTTGGATTTCTTGAGGTTTTTTTTTTTTTTTTTTTTTTTTTTGAATGGCATACTTCTTTTCTTTGACTTTTGTGTTCCTTGAGCATATAAATTTTTTATTTTGCTCCTTTTTCACTTTTGTTGAAGTTGCACTTGCTTTTATCTTGCGCTCTTTCATCCTTTTTCTCGACTCAACATATCGTTCCATATACATTTGCATATTTTACCACATCTTCCCTTGTAAATCATCATCATCCTCAATTACCCACACATAGGTTATATATATAAGGTTTAAATGGGTTTTCAAGGCTTGTAATGTGCTTATATCACAAGAAATAGGCTTAAAGGTTCAAAGTGGCTTACTAGGGATAATGTTTGAGGTAAGGAAATTTTATGGCTATGACTTTATTCAACAAGGATGGCCTAAGATCATGTCACAAATTTCAACCATTTGGGCTTCGTTCCTATAGTCCAAGAGCAAGTTCTAGTTTGTCTAAGTTCAACCGGTCCTCTCATCAAGAATTAACCATGGAGGCACGGTTGAGGCTCAACTCTCACAAGCTTTTGCTTGGACCAAAAGAAATCTAATTAACCTTCATACTTCTCAAAATTGAACAAATTATGTAATCCATGTCACAATTTCAACAAGTAGAAACCATTAACATGCTTGCCATCACCTATCACAAACAATGCACCATAGCTCACATTCAAAACATTTAACTCCTTCCCAAAACATACCACCAAGCATCCCTATACAAGAATAAAAATACAAACAAAACGCATGAGCAAAGACTCATCAAGCAAACAACAACACAAAAACACATAATCATGCAATAATCAAAATTCCATCCATCAAAAGAAAATAAAGCACAAATCATCATCCAATAACATGTAAGCTCAAGATTTTTGCCACCTTATTCAAAAATAGAAAAATAAAGCAAGTAAATTACCTAAATAAAGCAAGTAAACCTCCCAAGTACATAACACATGAAGTAACATGTTAATCCACTACAATCCAAATCAACATCAATTCATGTCAAGCAATTTAGAAGTGATAAGATGTAGAGTGAACTCCCTCAATAGGCATTTTGATAATGAAAGCGTTAGCTCCAAGCTCCATTCATGCTTCCACTATCCTTCATCCATGCTCAAACACTCAACAAACCATTAGCTCAACACTTGCAATAAACATAAGGATTATTATGCACTCCCACACAACCAAACTAACCAAAATCAATCCAATACTCATGAGAAAAATTTTAAAATTTACCCAATTTTCACAAGACAATCAAGATAATCACTCTATCAACATGATACATCAAGCATACACAAGTGGTAAGGCACACCACGCACTATCCCCCCAAACTTAAATCGAAACAAGTTGAGAATTAAGTTTGCAAAAAGTGGTGAGACTTACCCTTGTAGTTTCCACCATTGATCATCTTAAACGTACCTTGTGATGACGTATGTGCATGCCAACATTCAAGTATGGCCACCACACACTCTCCCCCCAAACTTAAATTAACACAAGTGTTAAATTTAAGTTTGAACAAAGTGGTGTGACATACATCTTCATTCAAAATCTAGCACATCTCGTCTCATCCTTATGTGTTTTCCTTCATGAGCACAATCCACCTACAAACAAAAAATACAAGAAAACTAAATCAAAGCAATTAAATGAAAGCATTAAAATAAGCGATGGGTTGCCTCCCATCTAGCGCTAAGTTTAACGTCTTCAAGCCGGACGGATTATTCAACTTTTAAACTCCACAAAAATCCTTTGGGCAATCGGCCTTCATCTTCACTTTAAACATTTCCTTAACAACCTTCTTATCCACACTTCTTGCTCCTTTAACACTTGAGCTCAATTCATTGACTCTTTTACTTATGTTTTCAAATCCCGGAGGCTCTTTATCAATCTTCCAATTAACACGTGGATCACCCCCGAACTTGTTCCTCTTTAAAGAAAACTTTTCTGCAAATTCAAATACAAAGTTAGTTAATTCTTCATCTTTTAAAAGTTCACTTACCACTCGATCTCGATCATCCGGAGGCTTAATGGGTGGCTTCAAATGAAGATCTCCCCCTTTCAAATTCTTGCTTGATAGCACCAATTCTTTTTCATTTGAACGGAGTGTGACTTCCTTTCTATCCATGTCAAATTTTGCTCTTCCGGTGGCCAAAAACGGCCTTCCAAAAATCAATGGGATCAAAGGATCCTCTTGCTTATCAACTACCATGAAATCCACCGGAAAGACAAACTCTTCTATTTGCACAAGCATATCCTCCACAACTCCATGGGGCTTAATCATTGAACCATCCATTATTCCGATCTCCACATCCGTTTCCTTTAACTTTCCAATGTCAAGCTTTTCATAAACTTCCAAAGGCATCACATTAATGCTCGAACCAAGATCACATATAGCATTAAGGTATTCTCCATTTCTAATTTTACAAGTAAGCACGAATTTACCGGGGTCTTCAACCTTTAATGAAGTATCAACTTCAACAATTCCATGATCTTGTTCCAACCACAACTTTTTCTCACCCTTACTTTCATCAACAAATGAAGACAAGAATTCATCAATAATCCTCTCATCATCAAAAGACAATTCATCATCATTAGCAACTTCCTCTTCCACTTTAGATACAACTTCATCAACAACTACTTCTTCAACCTTTGAAACAATGTTTGTTGTTTCCACCAACTCTTTTTCCACCTTGCTTTCCAAATTACAAACGGTAACATACAAGCATTGTTCCTTAGGATTTGTAACGGTAGTGGAAGGAAATTTACCTTTACGATGCATTTCACCTTGCTCGGTTGCCAATTGACTAATGTGAGTCTCAATTGGTTTAAATCTCCTCTCATTCATATCATTTTGTAGTCTCCTTTCTTCATTTTGTTGTCTCATTTCATGTTTCATTTCATCTATTCCTTCTTTAGTCCCTTTCATGAATTCCAACATTTTAGTCATTTGATCTTTATTTGTAGACTTTCATTCACTATTTGGCGCTTTCTCTCCCGGATGAATCCCCGGTGGCAACGTAAGTGCATTCCCTTGGTTCCCATATGACAAATTCTCATATCTACGAGGTTGATTGAAGTTTCCTTGAAAGTTACCTTGCCCCCAACCTCCTTGCCTTTGTGGATATCCTCCTCCATGATTCCCAAAATTCCCACCATAATTTCCTTGGAAGTTCCTTCCTTGCATGAAGGCAACTTCCTCAAGCGTCATTTCGGGTGGGCACCAACTATCTTGAACTCCAAAATTAGAGGACATTCCTTGTTGAGGCATAGAATTCGGCATTTGACCACTTTGAGACGATTGTCCCACATTAGGCATAGACATACCTTGTTGAAAATTAGGAAACACTTGTTGATTCATCAAAGGTGATGATGTACCTTGTTGAGGATTTGTAAGCATTTGTTGATTCACCAATGGCTTGGACAAAGAATCCGGAGACACTTGCCAATTTTCACTCATTTTCTTGAGTATCTCCTTGATTGCCTTATCGGTGACATCTTCTTTAGGCACCTCCACCTTTTTCACTTGTTGCAAGCACACCTCTTCCATCTTAGCAATCCTTTCTTTTTCATATAGGCCCACAACTCTATCCATGGCCCATTGTCCCGTATTCAAAGCTATTTCCTCGCATATGGCAATTGCTCTTTCCGGAGTTTTCCCCAAAATCGAACCTCCCGATGAAGCATCAACTAGCATCCTTTCACCCCCACTCAAACCGGCATAGAAAAATCCTACTTGTTGATCTTCGGGAAATCCGTGTTGTGGACACTTCCTTAGCATTTCTTTGAATCGGTCCCAAGCTTCACTAAAAGTTTCAAGAGGCATTTGCTTAAACTGCAATATTTGACCTTTGTGATGCAACATCTTTGATGGTGGGAAATACTTGCTCAAGAACTTTTGTGCCAACTCTCTCCATGTGTTGTAGGATCCCGGTGGTAAAGTATGATACCAAGCCTTAGCTCTATCTCGTAATGAAAACGAGAAAAGCTTCAATTTAATAATATCCTCACTTACCCCATTTATCTTGACCGTGTTTGCTAACTCCGTAATTTGGGCTAAGTGAGCATTTGGATCCTCCATAGTACCACCACCAAATTGGTTTGCTTGCACCATATTGATCAATCCCGTCTTGATCTCAAAATGATTAACATTCACCGGTGGTCCCACAACAGAGTTTCCATATTGAGGTTGGAAATGATCTCGGATATTCATCCCCACTCCATTATTTCCATTACCCCGAGGTTGATTTTGCACTACCGGAGGAGCTTGTTGGTTATCCCTTGCTTCTTGTTGTGCCAACAAGTTTTGAATGATAGCTTGCATTTGCTCATTGTGAGCTTCCATTCGTTGGTTTTGAGCTTGCATTTGTTGGTTTTGCAAGTGCACTTGTTGCATATAACCTTGTGGCACATACTCCGGATTATTGTTTCCCCCTCGAGCATTATCACCCCCTTGAAAAAGCCTCATGTTACCTTCTTCATCACCAATATTTGCATTATCCCTTATGTGTTCCATTTCTTCCTCCGTAGGGTTTAGAATTCCTCTTCTTTGTCTTCTTAAGGTAGCTTCCAACTCCAAGTTCAAAGGTTCAAAAGATTGAAACCTTGAACGAGTTTGCATGTACCTACAAGAATTCTCAAATTAGCTCTCCAAGTAACCAAGACAAGTAAACAACTATACAAATGAAAGAAATATCCTTATCAAGACTAATCAACTTCAAACTCGTTACAACCACAAGTTTAACATTTCCCCGGCAAGTGGCGCTATGAACTTAGCCGCATTTCTAGTGAAATGTCAAGAGTAAGTGTACTCTATCGCTGTTGTATACGCGTGACCAAGTGCAAAATTTATAGTATTGTCGTCCCAAGGGAAAAGGTAAACTCAAGTTGTATCCGGATTTTCCATTGATTTATGTTTTGTAAGGATTATCAAGATAAGGTTTTGATTTAAGAACTATGATTACTCTATCAATTAACTAATGAACTAGACAAGCAACTAATTATAACAAATATCAATCAAATCAAGTAGCAAGATGATATGGAATGGATGAAGTGTATCTAAGAAGAGAGCAAGGCTAGCAACATCATGGTCAAGGTCTTATGTAGACTTCACACTCACTCAAGCATTGATGACTTTCAAGTTATGATACTAAGGGCAATCACAATTGTACCCCTAACCCCTATGGCCAAGGTGATTAGGTTCTCAACTCTTTTACAAGTTTAAATCTCCTAAGATTGTCTTACTCTCAATTCCCTCATGGGTACTATGATCATAATTTGGTTCCCCTCACTAGTTCATCACTAATGTTCTATCATGAGGTTCTAAGCACTTGGAGGGAATGGCTTTCCTCCCATCATACTAACCAAGTCACCTAATACAATCAATGATTCAATTAAACCACCACACATAATATTGGAATGGCCATCCTAACACTATGCATAGAGAATTTAACCACACACATCATGCATCAAATGAGAATAAGCATTCATGATAGAAAGTAATCATAACAATCAATTCATCAAGCTTTAGTAGTGCAAAAATCTACATATTTCCTAACCAATCATATTGCTAGCCTCACTTGAGGACTAGCCACAAATATTCATTGCCAATTGGCTACAATCCAATACAAGCTCCATATGAGCAATATAATGAAGAAAGTAGCAAAATAAAAGAGATTAAGCTTCCCCTTGAAGGCAGACTCCTTCTTCCTTGATCATGCCAAATTCTTCAAACAAATCTGATTTTCTCTTCTTAGATGATGGAATAGATGGATGTATGGATGGATTTATGAAGATCAAGGTGAATTGATGGATTTAGATGGTGTAGATGGATTGTGGATCTAGTGTGTGAGGAAATGTGGTGTGGGTTGTGTGTAACTGCTCTCAATCTGATCTAATGTGAATCTCTCCTTTCAATTTCGCACCAATCATGGTTTTATATCACTTATGGACCTTCTAGAAGCTTCCGGAATATTCTGAAATTTTCACAGGATTTTGCACCTACACGGCCCGTGCTGCAGTACACGGCCCGTGTAGGGCACACCTACTTCGGCGTTTTTGTGCGTGCTTCCGGACACGGCTCGAGCTGCAATACACGGCCTTGATCATGGCCGTGCAGCACTTTTTGACGATAATACACGGCTTCTTCTTACAGGGCCGAGCTCCGCACACGGGGCGTGCAGCAGCGCACGGCCCGTGCACCAGCGCACGGCCGAATCTCTGGCCGAGCAGCGTGTTCTGATGACATTACACGGCCAGCTGCTGCAGGGCCGTGTTCCGCGCACGGCCCGTGCAGCTGCATGGCCTATTCTTCGTCTCCCTTTCGCTCCCGACTCCGTTTTTGTCCGTTCCATGACCTGTTTTACACATATTTAAGCTCATTTACACAATTCTATCAGTTCGTACCACTTTCCTCAAAATAACAATAACTCCACCAAACTTAACACAAATACGGATAAAAACATCCGAAAATACACACATAAAGACACTAAAACCTAGGTGAAAATGACGACAATCAACCCCCCAAACTTAAAGTGTTGTTCGTCCTCGAACAACTAAAAAAAATGATAAACAAGAGGAGAAATTTTCACCTAGAGAACATCTAACGAACATAAACCACAATATATCACAAGTAATAAGGACTTCAAAATCAAGTTAAGTATCCCTACATAATCAAACTTATAACATGAAAGATTAACGAGTTCAATCTCAAGCATGACAAAAGAGTAATCAAATCCCTTTCAATCCAAGCCTTTCATAGGATATCAAATTCACTCAACACTCTTTGAAGTAAGGTTTTGATCAACACTCATCAACCGGTTAAAATCGACTCACCATAGGCTTGCTCATGGACTATGTTCACAAGCCACCTTAGTTTCAATAAGTGATCAAAAAGGTCTTTATCTTTGGATGTAATGTTTAGGCTCTTTGGTAAGGTAGGAAACTTTGGATAATAGTGACTTTTCAAGTGTGGTTGATCGAAGAGATGATTCTTTTCTTCAACGTCCTCACTTTCATGCTTCCTTTCTTTTCTACTTTAATCACAAGCACTAAGCATCATCATTCCTTGGATTTCTTGAGCTTTTTTTTTTTTTTTTTTTTTGAATGGCATACTTCTTTTCTTTGACTTTTGTGTTCCTTGAGCATATAAATTTTTTATTTTGCTCCTTTTTCACTTTTGTTGAAGTTGCACTTGCTTTTATCTTGCGCTCTTTCATCCTTTTTCTTGACTCAACATATCGTTCCATATACATTTGCATATTTTACCACATCTTCCCTTGTAAATCATCATCATCCTCAATTACCCACACATAGGTTATATATATAAGGTTTAAATGGGTTTTCAAGACTTGTAATGTGCTTATATCACAAGAAATAGGCTTAAAGGTTCAAAGTGGCTTACTAGGGATAATGTTTGAGGTAAGGAAATTTTATGGCTATGACTTTATTCAACAAGGATGGCCTAAGATCATGTCATAAATTTCAACCATTTGGGCTTCGTTCCTATAGTCCAAGAGCAAGTTCTAGTTTGTCTAAGTTCAACCGGTCCTCTCATCAAGAATTAACCATGGAGGCACGGTTGAGGCTCAACTCTCACAAGCTTTTGCTTGGACCAAAAGAAATCTAATTAACCTTCATACTTCTCAAAATTGAACAAATTATGTAATCCATGTCACAATTTCAACAAGTAGAAACCATTAACATGCTTGCCATCACCTATCACAAACAATGCACCATAGCTCACATTCAAAAACATTTAACTCCTTCCCAAAACATACCACCAAGCATCCCTATACAAGAATAAAAATACAAACAAAACGCATGAGCAAAGACTCACCAAGCAAACAACAACACAAAAACACATAATCATGAAATAATCAAAATTCCATCCATCAAAAGAAAATAAAGCACAAATCATCATCCAATAACATGTAAGCTCAAGATTTTTGCCACCTTATTCAAAAATAGAAAAATAAAGCAAGTAAACTACCTAAATAAAGCAAGTAAACCTCCCAAGTACATAACACATGAAGTAACATGTTAATCCACTACAATCCAAATCAACATCAATTCATGTCAAGCAATTTAGAAGTGATAAGATGTAGAGTGAACTCCCTCAATAGGCATTTTGATAATGAAAGCGTTAGCTCCAAGCTCCATTCATGCTTCCACTATCCTTCATCCATGCTCAAACACTCAACAAACCATTAGCTCAACACTTGCAATAAACATAAGGATTATTATGCACTCCCACACAACCAAACTAACCAAAATCAATCCAATACTCATGAGAAAAATTTTAAAATTTACCCAATTTTCACAAGACAATCAAGATAATCACTCTATCAACATGATACATCAAGCATACACAAGTGGTAAGGCGTACCACGCACTATCCCCCCAAACTTAAATCGAAACAAGTTGAGAATTAAGTTTGCAAAAAGTGGTGAGACTTACCCTTGTAGTTTCCACCATTGATCATCTTAAACGTACCTTGTGATGACGTATGTGCATGCCAACATTCAAGTATGGCCACCACACACTCTCCCCCCAAACTTAAATTAACACAAGTGTTAAATTTAAGTTTGAACAAAGTGGTGTGACATACATCTTCATTCAAAATCTAGCACATCTCGTCTCATCCTTATGTGTTTTCCTTCATGAGCACAATCCACCTACACACAAAAAATACAAGAAAACTAAATCAAAGCAATTAAATGAAAGCATTAAAATAAGCGATGGGTTGCCTCCCATCTAGCGCTAAGTTTAACGTCTTCAAGCCGGACGGATTATTCAACTTTTAAACTCCACAAAAATCCTTTGGGCAATCGGCCTTCATCTTCACTTTAAACATTTCCTTAACAACCTTCTTATCCACACTTCTTGCTCCTTTAACACTTGAGCTCAATTCATTGACTCTTTTACTTATGTTTTCAAATCCCGGAGGCTCTTTATCAATCTTCCAATTAACACGTGGATCACCCCCGAACTTGTTCCTCTTTAAAGAAAACTTTTCTGCAAATTCAAATACAAAGTTAGTTAATTCTTCATCTTTTAAAAGTTCACTTACCACTCGATCTCGATCATCCGGAGGCTTAATGGGTGGCTTCAAATGAAGATCTCCCCCTTTCAAATTCTTGCTTGATAGCACCAATTCTTTTTCATTTGAACGGAGTGTGACTTCCTTTCTATCCATGTCAAATTTTGCTCTTCCGGTGGCCAAAAACGGCCTTCCAAAAATCAATGGGATCAAAGGATCCGCTTGCTTATCAACTATCATGAAATCCACCGGAAAGACAAACTCTTCTATTTGCACAAGCATATCCTCCACAACTCCATGGGGCTTAATCATTGAACCATCCATTATTCCGATCTCCACATCCGTTTTCTTTAACTTTCCAATGTCAAGCTTTTCATAAACTTCCAAAGGCATCACATTAATGCTCGAACCAAGATCACATATAGCATTAAGGTATTCTCCATTTCTAATTTTACAAGTAAGCACGAATTTACCGGGGTCTTCAACCTTTAATGAAGTATCAACTTCAACAATTCCATGATCTTGTTCCAACCACAACTTTTTCTCACCCTTACTTTCATCAACAAATGAAGACAAGAATTCATCAATAATCCTCTCATCATCAAAAGACAATTCATCATCATTAGCAACTTCCTCTTCCACTTTAGATACAACTTCATCAACAACTACTTCTTCAACCTTTGAAACAATGTTTGTTGTTTCCACCAACTCTTTTTCCACCTTGCTTTCCAAATTACAAACGGTAACATACAAGCATTGTTCCTTAGGATTTGTAACGGTAGTGGAAGGAAATTTACCTTTACGATGCATTTCACCTTGCTCGGTTGCCATTTGACTAATGTGAGTCTCAATTGCTTTAAATCTCCTCTCATTCATATCATTTTGTAGTCTCCTTTCTTCATTTTGTTGTCTCATTTCATGTTTCATTTCATCTATTCCTTCTTTAGTCCCTTTCATGAATTCCAACACTTAGTCATTTGATCTTCATTTGTAGACTTTCCTTCACTATTTGGCGCTTTCTCTCCCGGATGAATCCCCGGTGGCAACGTAAGTGCATTCCCTTGGTTCCCATATGACAAATTCTCATATCTACGAGGTTGATTGAAGTTTCCTTGAAAGTTACCTTGCCCCCAACCTCCTTGCCTTTGTGGATATCCTCCTCCATGATTCCCAAAATTCCCACCATAATTTCCTTGGAAGTTCCTTCCTTGCATGAAGGCAACTTCCTCAAGCGTCATTTCGGGTGGGCACCAACTATCTTGAACTCCAAAATTAGAGGACATTCCTTGTTGAGGCATAGAATTCGGCATTTGACCACTTTGAGACGATTGTCCCACATTAGGCATAGACATACCTTGTTGAAAATTAGGAAACACTTGTTGATTCATCAAAGGTGATGATGTACCTTGTTGAGGATTTGTAAGCATTTGTTGATTCACCAATGGCTTGGACAAAGAATCCGGAGACACTTGCCAATTTTCACTCATTTTCTTGAGTATCTCCTTGATTGCCTTATCGGTGACATATTCTTTAGGCACCTCCACCTTTTTCACTTGTTGCAAGCACACCTCTTCCATCTTAGCAATCCTTTCTTTTTCATATAGGCCCACAACTCTATCCATGGCCCATTGTCCCGTATTCAAAGCTATTTCCTCGCATATGGCAATTGCTCTTTCCGGAGTTTTCCCCAAAATCGAACCTCCCGATGAAGCATCAACTAGCATCCTTTCACCCCCACTCAAACCGGCATAGAAAAATCCTACTTGTTGATCTTCGGGAAATCCGTGTTGTGGACACTTCCTTAGCATTTCTTTGAATCGGTCCCAAGCTTCACTAAAAGTTTCAAGAGGCATTTGCTTAAACTGCAATATTTGACCTTTGAGATGCAACATCTTTGATGGTGGGAAATACTTGCTCAAGAACTTTTATGCCAACTCTCTCCATGTGTTGTAGGATCCCGGTGGTAAAGTATGATACCAAGCCTTAGCTCTATCTCGTAATGAAAACGAGAAAAGCTTCAATTTAATAATATCCTCACTTACCCCATTTATCTTGACCGTGTTTGCTAACTCCGTAAATTGGGCTAAGTGAGCATTTGGATCCTCCATAGTACCACCACCAAATTGGTTTGCTTGCACCATATTGATCAATCCCGTCTTGATCTCAAAATGATCAACATTCACCGGTGGTCCCACAACATAGTTTCCATATTGAGGTTGGAAATGATCTCGGATATTCATCCCCACTCCATTATTTCCATTACCCCGAGGTTGATTTTGCACTACCGGAGGAGCTTGTTGGTTATCCCTTGCTTCTTGTTGTGCCAACAAGTTTTGAATGATAGCTTGCATTTGCTCATTGTGAGCTTCCATTCGTTGGTTTTGAGCTTGCATTTGTTGGTTTTGCAAGTGCACTTGTTGCATATAACCTTGTGGCACATACTCCGGATTATTGTTTCCCCCTCGAGCATTATCACCCCCTTGAAAAAGCCTCATGTTACCTTCTTCATCACCAATATTTGCATTATCCCTTATGTGTTCCATTTCTTCCTCCGTAGGGTTTAGAATTCCTCTTCTTTGTCTTCTTAAGGTAGCTTCCAACTCCAAGTTCAAAGGTTCAATAGATTGAAACCTTGAACGAGTTTGCATGTACCTACAAGAATTCTCAAATTAGCTCTCCAAGTAACCAAGACAAGTAAACAACTATACAAATGAAAGAAATATCCTTATCAAGACTAATCAACTTCAAACTCGTTACAACCACAAGTTTAACATTTCCCCGGCAAGCGGCGCCATGAACTTAGCCGCATTTCTAGTGAAATGTCAAGAGTAAGTGTACTCTATCGCTGTTGTATACGCGTGACCAAGTGCAAAATTTATAGTATTGTCGTCCCAAGGAAAAAGGTAAACTCAAGTTGTATCCGGATTTTCCATTGATTTATGTTTTGTAAGGATTATCAAGATAAGGTTTTGATTTAAGAACTATGATTACTCTATCAATTAACTAATGAACTAGACAAGCAACTAATTATAACAAATATCAATCAAATCAAGTAGCAAGATGAGATGGAATGGATGAAGTGTATCTAAGAAGAGAGCAAGGCTAGCAACATCATGGTCAAGGTCTTATGTAGACTTCACACTCACTCAAGCATTGATGACTTTCAAGTTATGATACTAAGGGCAATCACAATTGTACCCCTAACCCCTATGGCCAAGGTGATTAGGTTCTCAACTCTTTTACAAGTTTAAATCTCCTAAGATTGTCTTACTCTCAATTCCCTCATGGGTACTATGATCATAAGTTGGTTCCCCTCACTAGTTCATCACTAATGTTCTATCATGAGGTTCTAAACACTTGTAGGGAATGACTTTCCTCCCCTCATACTAACCAAGTCACCTAATACAATCAATGATTCAATTAAACCACCACACATAATATTGAAATGGCCATCCTAACACTATGCATAGAGAATTTAACCACACACATCATGCATCAAATGAGAATAAGCATTCATGATAGAAAGTAATCATAACAATCAATTCATCAAGCTTTAATAGTGCAAAAATCTACATATTTCCTAACCAATCATATTGCTAGCCTCACTTGAGGACTAGCCACAAATATTCATTGCCAATTGGCTACAATCCAATACAAGCTCCATATGAGCAATATAATGAAGAAAGTAGCAAAATAAAAGAGATTGAGCTTCCCCTTGAAGGTAGACTCCTTCTTCCTTGATCATGCCAAATTCTTCAAACAAATCTGATTTTCTCTTCTTAGATGATGGAATAGATGGATGTATGGATGGATTTATGAAGATCAAGGTGAATTGATGGATTTAGATGGTGTAGATGGATTGTGGATCTAGTGTGTGAGGAAATGTGGTGTGGATTGTGTGTAACTGCTCTCAATCTGATCTAATGTGAATCTCTCCTTTCAATTTCGCACCAATCATGGTTTTATATCACTTATGGACCTTCTAGAAGCTTCCGGAACATTCTGAAATTTTCACAGGATTTTGCACCTACACGGCCCATGCTGCAGTACACGGCCCGTGTAGGGCACACCTACTTCGGCATTTTTGTGCGTGCTTCCGGACACGGCTCGAGCTACAATACACGGCCTTGATCATGGCCGTGCAGCACTTTCTGACGATAATACACGGCTTCTTCTTACAGGGCCGAGCTCCGCACACGGGGCGTGCAGCAGCGCACGGCCCGTGCACCAGCGCACGGCCGAATCTCTGGCCGAGCAGCGTGTTCTGATGACATTACACGGCCAGCTGCTACAGGGCCGTGTTCCGCGCACGGCCCGTGCAGCTGCATGGCCTATTCTTCGTCTCTCTTTCGCTCCCGACTCCATTTTTGTCCGTTCCATGACCTGTTTTACACATATTTAAGCTCATTTACACAATTCTATCAGTTCGTACCACTTTCCTCAAAATAACAATAACTCCACTAAACTTAACACAAATACGGATAAAAACATCCGAAAATACACACATAAAGACACTAAAACCTAGGTGAAAATGACGACAATCAGCTGCCAATTCTAAATCATGAGTTGGATAGTTCTGTTCATGGATCTTGAGTTGTCTAGACGCATAAGCAACTACTTTATTATGTTGCATCAGAACACATCCCAATTCTTGCTTTGAAGCATCACTATAGATGACAAATTCTTCTGTCCCATCAGGAATTGTTAGTACAGGTGCAGTGACTAATTTCTGTTTAAGAAGGTTGAAACTATTTTCACATTCTTCCGTCCAACAGAACTTAACTTCCTTGCGAGTTAATTTCGTCAAGGATCCTGCAATCTTTGAAAATCCCTCAATAAATCTTCTATAATATCCAGCCAATCCAATAAAACTCTGTACTTCTCCTACATTTGTAGGTGTCTTCCATTTCTCTACTGCTTCCACCTTGGTCGGATCCACCTCGATTCCTCGAGCTTACACAATGTGCCAAAGAAAGACAACTTTGTCTAACCAAAACTCACATTTCTTGAATTTGGCATACAACTTTTCCTTTCTTAGTATCTCTAGAATGATTCTCAGATGTTCTTCATATTGTTCCCGATCTCTAGAATACACTAAGATATCATCAATGAACATGATCACGAATTTGTCCAAGTACGAGTGGAAAACACGATTCATCAAATCCATAAAAATTGTTGGTGCATTGCTAAGACCAAAAGGCATTACTACGAGCTCATAATGTCCATAACGTGTTCTAAAAGAAGTCTTTGAAGTGTCGCTCTGCTTGATTCACACCTGATGATATCCAGACCTCAGATCTATCTTGGAAAACACACTAGCACGCCCAGCTGATCAAATAAGTCCTCAATCCTTGGCAAGGAATATTTATTCTTGATGGTAAGTTTATTCAGTTCTCGATAATCGATACACATTCTAAATGAATCTTTCTTCTTTACGAACAAAACAGGTGCTCCCCAGGGTGAAACACTAGGGTGTATGAAACCCAATTCCAAGAGTACTTGTAATTGGATCTTCAGTTCTTGTAACTCCTTTGGTGCCATTCAATAAGGTGCTTTTGAGATTGGTGCTGCTCCCGGTACTAGATCGATTATAAATTCTACTTGTCTTTCAGGTGGCAAGCCTGGTAAGTCTTCTGGAAACACATTTTTATATTCCCGCACGATGGGAAAATCCTCTATGCTCGTCTTCTCGTCTTCACTTTTCACGATACTCACTAAGAATGCTTGGCATCCATCTTTCCTCATCATTTTGATTACTTTAATTGCAGATATAACTCGCGGTACTACTCAAGCTTTCGTCCCGTGAAATGTAAACTTCTTATCTCCTAGGAGTTAAAACTGTACTTCTTTTTCACGACATCTTATCACTGCATGATTAGCTCTAAGTCAATCCATTCCTAAAATTACATCAAAATCTTTCATCTCAATTACGTGGAGGTCTGCAAGTAGGACTCTGTCATTTATCTCTATCTTCACATTCTTGCACAACTTCATGGTTCGAATGGAGTTACCCGAAGGTATACTAACCTCAAGAGTTGACTTGTCAAACTCTTCACAATTATTTTCTACTTTCTTATACATCTTAGCAGATATGAATGAATGAGTGGCACCCGTATCAAAAAGTATAAGTGCAGGAGTGCCAAATACTGATAGCATACCTGCCATTGTTTCTGGTTCTTCCTCAGTTTCTTGCTGTGTCATAGCATATGCACGTGCTGGTCTAGTACTCGATCCTCCTCCTGCTTTAGTCTTTGGGCATTCTAGTATGGTGTGTCCCGGTTGCCGGCATCGATAGCATATTCCAGTTCCATATAAGCATGCTCTGAGATGATTCTTTCCACATTTCGGGCAGGGAGAATTCGTTCCGAGTGGCTTTGGTCCTGCTCCTCCTTCGATTTTTATTTGCTTGTTTTGAATTTTAGGGTTTCCCTTTCCAATCACCGATCCTCCCCACTTGCGTTTTGCAGGTATCTCAATTGCCTTCTTATTCTGGTTACTGTTATGCTTCTGTCGAGACTCAATTTCTTAAGCTCTGGAAAATGCTTCTGCAAAAGTCATCGTTCCTTGACCAGCCAAGATAGTACTGATCTCGGATCGCAATCCCTTTTCAAATCGTCTAGCTTTCTTCTCCTCCGTGTTGACAAGATGCGTGGCAAATCTAGAAAGTCGATTGAATTCTCTTTCATACTCAAGAACACTCATTGTTCTTTGATTCAAGTGAAGAAATTCACTTTCTTTTTCATCTCGGTACGATTGAGGCATGTAGTTTTGGATGATCACATCCTTGAAGTCTTCCCATGTCATTCTTGCCTTCTGTTCGGGTGTTTTGGTACGTCCGTAAGCCTCCCACCAGAAATCAGCTTCACCCACGAACTGGAAGACAGCGCACGCAATCTTCTGTGCATCATTGCAATCGAGATAGGTAAAAATTTTATCCGACGACCTCAACTATTTTTTAGCTTCTGCAGGGTCCTCCGTTCCGTTGAATGTTGGTGGATTAAATCTTCGGAACTGTTCAATTACTGAGGCTGGTTCATTTCTAGAAATATGTTCTGGTGGTGGTGGTCGTGCAGAGTTTGCCTGAAATTGTTGAGCCAATCCCCGAAGGATTGTCACTAAATCATCTCCTGGATCGCCATAAATGTTTTCAAGATTTTCATTAGTAGGTAGGTATTGTGGTCTTCTTTGACTCATGATCTGTTCAAAATTTTTATACTCATCATTATTATAAGCTGATATATCATTAAAATACAATGAGTAAGATGTACAAACACACATATAAATATATATACACATGTATATATATATATATATATATATATATATATATATATATATATATATATATATATATATATATTAGTAATAGAAAAATGGTGTCGTTGGCACTCTGATTATTAAGTATACATATGCATCTAAAAGTCATTCTTAGTCTAGAATACTGTCAAGAAAACCTATTTAGTGCGACATCTAGGTTACCTATATACATCACCCAATTATGGGTCAAAAAGGTTCCATCTATTGGAACGTGTCGCTACTAACTATATCAAAATCTTAATAAGTCAGAGTTAGGCTAACCGCTAGGGTGTCCTAATCCTCCACCACTCCATCAGCAATATCCCCATCAACCTCGAAATTACCAGGTATATCAACGAACACTTCAACAGGATCCACTGGTACAGCCATCGGAAAATGCATCATCGGCACACCCAGGAATTCGACAGGGGGAAGAGGTGCCTGGTCTCTAAGGGCACATGACATACATTAAAAGCCACATAATTCAGCTCGTGGCCTGGAGGAACCATGAATATCTCAAAATAAATCTGCCGAGCAATCTGAGCCCACACGTCAGGCAAGGTATGAATGAGGATGAAGCAGTACTGCACCTCCGTCACCCTCCGAGCTCCATGAAAATCCTCATGATGAATGATGAGCATTAAGGCGAAATGAGTGCCTAAATTATCAATCTCAGTCCTGCCTCGAAGGGCGGCTCGTTGAACTATAACAACGTTAATGTGAGCAATAAATGCTTCCATCTGATTAACAAAATTTAAATTTACTCTAAGGTCAATAAAGAATTTAAAATATTTAAGAATTAAAATAATCACACATAAAATCCCAAAGTGTAATTATAGCGTAGTCATAAAATAGTCAATCCTAGAGTCGGCATAAAATTCTAAGTTAGGTACTTGAGCAAGTCTTAGATAGACCGCTCTGATACCACACTATAATGCCCCGGGTTACGCTATGGGGTTGGGACGCTACTAGATATAAATTTCCCAATATAATAATAGAGGGGTCGAGAATGCACATCGGAATAATATAAAAAAATCCCCAAAGCGATAGTATAATAAAGTAAAAGTTGCATAAAGATTATTACATATTAGCATCTACTCACCCGAGTAGAGTGAAATATCCAAAATAAGTACGTTCAGATGATATATCTGAAATAAAGTTCTAACAAAATACTAAAATATAAGTCATAATATAAAGTCTTCTAAGGGCTTGGGTCAATTGCGAAGGCCTCTCCATCTTCTAAATCTTGTTCTGGAAATCAATAAGGGGTGAGCGTCTAAAATACACTCAGTGGGTTAACTTAAATGATTGCACAGTTAAAAATAATTATGCATGCCAAATATACCATAAGATGTAACATATGCCATTTAATAAAATAATTTGCACATTGTCGTTCGATAACTCAATGAAAATATTTTAGACCGAATCGTCATCCGATAACTTGTGTTAGTTGGTAAATGTGCACAAGGCCGTCACCCCAGTACAATGTTAGCATACTTGAAACATATTTTAGTACTGAACCGACGTAGTCAGTAACTTGTGTTAGTTGATATATTTGCACTGAGTCGTCACCCCGTACAAGTGTTAGTAGAAAATATTTGTCATCGAACTAAAAGCACACATGACACATAACATGACATATAAGTAACACATATCACATCTTAACATAGCAATCATGACATAAAATATAGCACTCGGTAAAGAGTGAAAGTTACCCCACCTTAATCTTATCGAAAACGTGTAAAGTGGACTAGGCTTGCTCGTGAGTCTCAGGTATGCCTGCAAATGTATACTAAACTGAGTTCTACTTCTAATAATAATACCTATTATTAAAACTAATTTCTAAAATAGTTTAAACAAACTAATTATTGTTATATAATTATTAATTTAATAAAATATTAAAATGGAAGTATATCAAAAATAATAATAATAATAATAGTAAATTATAATTAATATTGAAAAGGAATTAAATTAATAGAATAAAATAAGATAAATAATAAAATACTAAATAACATAAAAAGTAAATTAAATAAATAAATATAAAATATTAATTAAATAATAAAATGGAATAAAATGAATAAAATAATAATGAGTAATAATAATAATAATAAGTTATAATTAATATTGAAAAGGAATTAAATTAATAGAATAAAATAAGATAAATAATAAAATACTAAATAACATAAAAAGTAAATTAAATAAATAAATATAAAATATTAATTAAATAATAAAATGGAATGAAATGAATAAAACAATAATAAGTAATAATAATAATAATAATAATAATAATAATAATAATAATAATAATAATAATAATAATAAATTATAATTAATATTGAAAAGGAATTAAATTAATAGAATAAAATAAGATAATAAATAATAAAATACTAAATAACATAAAAAGTAAAATAAATAAATAAATATAAAATATTAATTAAATAATAAAATGGAATGAAATGAATAAAACAATAATAAGTAATAATAATAATAATAATAATAATAAATTATAATTAATATTGAAAAGAAATTAAATTAATAGAATAAAATAAGATAAATAATAAAATACTAAATAACATAAAAAGTAAATTAAATAAATAAATATAAAATATTAATTAAATAATAAAATGGAATGAAATGAATAAAACAATAATATGTAATAATAATAATAAATTATAATTAATATTGAAAAGGAATTAAATTAATAGAATAAAATAAGATAATAAATAATAAAATACTAAATAACATAAAAAGTAAATTAAATAAATAAATATAAAATATTAACTAAATATTAAAATGGAATGAAATGAATAAAACAAATAATAAGTAATAATAATAATATTAAAAATAGTAAATTATAATTAATATTAAAAAGGAATTAAATTAATAAAATAAGATAAATAATAAATAATATAAAGAAATAAAATAAACAACAGCATAATACCTGCTGCTACTGCCATGACTTCTTTGAAATCTAATTTTTTATTTTATTTTATTTATTTTATTTTATTTTATTTTTTTTAATATCTTTTTATAAATTTACAATCAAGTCCCTACATTATATTAAATTCTCATTTTTACTTGCCCAAAACTTTAAATTCATTACAAAATGACCCATCTTGTTTCAAAATAACCCAACTTGAGTTATACAACTCCATTTGAAATTCCGAAAATACCGTTGGAATTCTCGCAAGGTGAGGATCACATACATACCAATTTTTTTATGAAAATAACGAAGTTTAAAGGGGACAAAATTTTTGATACGAAGTGGGTATCCTCATATCTTCTTCATTTCACATTCAAACTCAAAACTAATTATATATATGTGATCCTCGTGAGGAAAGCTTCAAAATGGCCTATAATATCAAAGCTAACTCACACCAACACAAAATATGCCATTAAAGGGTACGAACTTTGACTAAGCTTATCTAATTCATACGAAATCTATTTCACAAAAGAGTTATATATTTGAAATATACGCATCGATACGATCATTTTCATATATAACTTGTTAAGGATAAATTGTAAGACAAATATCTTAAATATCAACAGAAGAAGAGAGAAGAAAGAAATATAAAATAATAATAAAGTGTATATATGTGTATGCATACGTGAATGTGTAAGGATAAGAGAGATTCAGTATATTTTATATAAAAAAAATTATTTGCAAAAAGAGAAATGAGGTGATGAACATGTAGTGAAGTGGATTACTGAAGCCTCCCGTTTTTACCATTCTACTTGTCAGTATAAATAAGAAGGTAATTTGGGGTTGGAGATTAAGCTCACTACAATACTCATCCTACTCACTGCCTTATCCACTAAATTAAGCATGTGCCTATTATTATAATATAATATAATAATATGTATTCTGAATGATTTATTACTAACCATATATATATATATATAATTATTATTATAAATATTAATATTATATAATGTGTAGATATTACATACGATGTACTTTGCCTTCGACCTCACCTACAAAAAAAAAATTAATTACATACCCTACTTCAAATCTCTTCTGTCATGTATATATGTAAGCAAACTTACAGTGGGTTGGCCTTTGATGATGTCCTTTACTGCAGTGTGATCGCATGACCGGATTGGTATGGGGTAACGGGAGCTCCGATCACTCCCAACAGGAACTGAATCTGGGCGGTGCGGCCGCCCAACACGGAAGCGGCCGCGTCTTCGGTGTGAGCCTCATCATCCAAGTTTTCAACTTGGTGGACCATGACTTGTGCCTGGTGGAGGCACAAGTCAATCAAAAATTTAATTATGGAAACATTAAAGAAATAGGTAAGAATAACAAAATAAATAAAGAGAGGGATTAGGGTACAATCGTGGTACCAATTGAATTGGTACAACTTCTTAATTAATTCCTACTTCCTCGTTAATGTTGTATTTTATTTTATTTTTAATTAAACTTTTTCTTTATATTTTGATCGTAGTAATCTCTTACTAATCTATCTCTTATTTAATTAAATTTTGATAGTTTGATCTTTTCATTTTAATTATTTTTTATTTAATTCTAATTGTTGTTGTGATCTCTTTCTTTTCTAATTCTTTCTTTATATTTTAATCGTAGTAATCTCTCACTAATCAATCTCTTATTTAATTAAACTTTGATCGTTTGATCTCTCTCTTTTTTTTTCTTTAGTTGTTTTTTTATTCAATTCTAATTGTTGTGATCTCTTTTTTTTCTAATTTATTTTTAATTCTTTTTGTTGTGATCTCTTTCTTTTATACTCCCTCCGTCCCTTGGTAAGAGTCTCATTTATTTTTGGGCATGTGGATTAAGGAGTATTATTATTTAATGTGTAGTGGGTAGTTATATTAGTGGGTGTGTGGGCCCATGTTTTAATTGTATTAGTGGGTGTGGGTGGGTTCCATATGTCCAAAAAAGAAAATGAGACCCTTTGGGTGGGACAACCAAAATGGTACTCTTACCTAGGGACGGAGGGAGTAATTTTTTTCTCACCAATCTACACTTAATTCTAATTCTAATGGGCTTATTCCATTTGTCTCCTAAGTCTTTTTAATGATTTCTTTTATTTAATGATCCATCTACCTCTTAATTTCTTTTATTAATTTTTGTTATTTAAAGGTTTTAGTTTGGATGAAAATTAAAATATTTTGGGAGAAAAATTTACAAAATAACTAAAAAGATAAGGAACTTGAAAAACACGAAAAATATTTATAGAATAGAGATCATACAATAATACACAATCTTAGAGCTTCAGATAATATTTATAATAAAATATTAAAATTAAAGATATATAGATGGAGAATCATACTAAAAAGTATTTCAAGTTTTTTAAAAATAAATTTTATAAACGTTTTTTATTAAATATATTATACTAGAAAATTACAAAATTTTTTAAATATGGCCCTTTTTTAATTTCGTCCAGGGCCCTCGAAATCTCAGGGTCCGCCTGAAACCACCTTGTCCGATTAGAATGCAATTTAGTAAACTCATCTGCTGACTCCCAATTGCATCTTCAGGGGGACAATCATATGGAGTATGATTTGTAGGAGATTCAGGAGATCTCAGTGTGGTTTAGCTTCCCCTTCTGCAGGAGTGGTGACACCACATATTTGGATGACACGGCTGTGAATTGCGATAAAAATTAAGACCGCCCAAAAATTTAATTTTGATCTAATTTGTCCTTAAATTGAGAAAATTAAAATATAGTGTCCTTAAATCGCCAATCGAAAACATAGTGTTCCAAAATTGCAACCCCCTTAAGTTAGTGTTATCGCAATTTTCCCCTACGAATCTTGATGTATTTCTACTAGTATAATAATACATGTGTAGCAGTACATATATCATGATGGGCATCACATAGAATGATAGAAACAACATAAAATTGATCAACATCAGAGGTAAGGAAACAAAGAGGTGTGGATTATTGGAGTTATCTTGGTCGACGGAGTTGTAAGCCCAGAGGGAGCTTCGGCATGAATGTCCTATTGGAGAAGCAAAATAGGAATCTGTTTAATTCAACAACACGAGCAACATTCTTAAAAGTACGACGTCGTTTTTTTTTTGGTCTGACAGGTGACTAGAAGAAATATTGTAGTTTCTTATAAAATGGTGGACATAGAGGATTAAATCACATTAAAATTTGATGTTGTAATGGAGACAAAAGTTGGAAAAAAATCGACTAGTCAAAATTAATTTAATTTGTACACCAAATCCATATAAAAAATTAAGATCATAATCAATTTCAAATAGATACGCCACAAAGGCAATTAAGTTCTAAATTCAACAAAGCACTTAATTTCTAATTAATCAACATCAACATAAAATAAAAGAAGTTAGTAGTCCTTCAATCAAGCATTAGAAACGTAATTAATTAAAATGAACTAAAAACAAATTCACTCTAAATTCCATGGTTCTTCATCTGATACTGCACAATATCCTCGTGCGCAACAATATCAGTTTGATTCTCCCAGCCAGCGGCGAACGAAAACTGCGGCAGAGGAGGCACAATGTACGACGGCGCCTGTGGAAGTGACGGCGCCTGTGGAAGTGGCGGCGCCAGTGGAAGCTGCGGCGCATAATAATGCGCCAGTGGCGTGGCAATCCGGTGATCGGCAGCAGTAGACTCGTATATTACTGGTCGCTTAAATGAAGCATACCCACCATTGCTGGATGATGCACCCCCAAACTGATCATCTTCACCGTTCATCAGATGCATCATCATCGAGTTCCGGTTGACTGAATGGATCGAAAGGTGGTGATCCATCGTGGGGTAGTAGTCAGGGATATGCATGTCATGCATGGGTTGCATGGGTGGATGGGGAGGGTAGAACTGACCTTTCACACCGGCATCAGCAAAAGCTAGTTTGTTTGATCTCTTCATCACCTCTAACCTGGATTTGGCTAGCTCAGCTTTGGAGCTCAGATTATCTGCGAATTGTCTCAATTGCCCTTCTTTCAAGGTATTCATGAACCCTAACCAAGTGGGGTACCTAGCCTCTAGATTCTTCCTTTGAACCTTCGAGAGCTCGTCCTCTATCTTTTTCTTCCTCTCATCAAAGAAATCACTCAGCCCAAAGCTCTTGTTTCCACTATCCTTCTTCTTTGCTCTATAATTGTTGATGATTTGATTGATTTCGTCGCAGTTTTGAGGCCATATGTCGGGCTCAGACGGCCCGGTTTCATGCTTTGGGCCGTAGATTATCATGCATGCATTCACATCACACAGAGTGGTGAACTCATGCATTTTTTTTATCAATCCCTCCTTCCTTTTCTTGAATGTTATGCTTCTTGACTTCTCATTGTCATCAATTCCATTTTCAACTTCGCCCTCCCCATGATTGAATCCGATTCAAATTTCCTATTAGATGAACGACACTTAAAACAACCAACTAATGAAATATATAAGACTTGAATCATCCCACCACAATCAGTGAATTCAAAATTCAAAAAGTTTGAATAATTAACTCATGATACTGTAAATCAAATCAATTATCAGTCAGAGACTAATTCTAATTGCTTCTGATAATTTAAACATTTATATAAAATCTCTCAAGTCATAAATATTGTAATATCATTATTAGTGTACTAATACTCCAAACTGTTCGTATTTTATAAATAAACCAAAAAAAAAAAAACTCCAAACTGTTCTATCTTACATCTTTAATATTTCAGAAAATAAATAAATAAATAAATAAAATATACTAACAATATCATAGCAATTATAGGGTAATAAACCAAAAATTCATATCATTTAAGATATCTACAACAAGAAATATACAGTCTTTATAACAGTCTTTATAAAACATATTAATTGTAGTATTATTGAACACAAGATCTGCGAAAATAATCCTTCATAATGAAGTCTGTATAAAACATATTAATTAATGTAGTATTATTGAACACAAGATCTGCGAAAATAATATGTTACAGATGATCTGATGAGTGTAATTATTAGAAATTATCAAAACCAAAAACTTATGGAGTACTTAATAAACAAATACTAATGGAGTGACATAAATTCATCCAAACGTCATTGGATTAAGAAGAAGAAGTTATTGAGAGAATAATTAAACAGTACGCCATATCCAATGTTCATAAAAGAATGGATTAAAGAAGATAGTATTACCTGGAAATGGAGATAAGAGAGACAAGGGCTTGTCTGAATTCTTTATTCTCCTTTATAGTTAAAATTTATGTCTGTATATGTGTATATGGATATAGAGAATTAAGACGGTTTATTTCCTATTAAAATAAAGTCAACATATCTTTTCTCGGATTTTTTTCCTCTTTCTGCATTTAATGGCTGCCATAATTAAGTCTTCAAATTCTTTTATTTTCTCATCTATTATTGGTAGCTAAAATCTTTAATTTTAATATCTTATTCGGGGTAAAATTTGTTCTCTTTCATCCTGAGTGCGCTACAACGCTGTTCAAAGATACTTTTAAAATTTTGTAGTTGTCACCTCTTATTAATAAAATTTTGTTATTTTCATTACAAAAATAAAATAAAATAAAATAAAAGTATTAAATTTTTATTTTATTGAAGGAGTTCAAATTTAGTTAATTTTGTTATATATTTTGTTAAAATTTTGTTATATACTATTACATTTTATTTTTCAAATTATATATTTAATATAGTTAATAAAAGTATTAAAATTTTATTTTATTGAAGGAGTTAAAATTTCGTTCAAGACATTAATATTTCATGATTTAAAATTTTATTTCTTAAATAAAAAATTAAGATATTAATTTTTATTGGAGAAATTATCACAAATAATCCACTAAATATTACTAAACTCACAAAATGGTCCACTAAATATTACTAAACCTACTATTAGTCCTATATTTTTTGAAAATTTTAATTTTAGTTACACTTTATTCAATTTTAGTCTTATTTGATCAATTTTGATGTTTTTTCATTAAATTTTAATCCGAAGTAAAAATTACTCTTTCATTCCGTCAGAGCCCATGTTCTGCCTTCAGCTCTGTTCTTGGCAACACAAATCACCCTTTTGCAATGCCTGCATGGCAACACACATCACCCTTTTATTTTTTAATTTGGACCAAAATTGAATTAAAAATGACTAAAATTGAGTTTAAAATGGCTATAATTTGAACCGCCATCGAGTGCCAAATCCTTAACGGAAACAGGCGACTGCTGCTGCTGCTATTGGAATCGGAGATTTTCCCCCTATTGATTATGGGTGGAATCGGAGAAGAGACTTGGTTCTTCCATTGGTAAGTTGAAAAATGGTAGTGAGTGTGCAATTAAATCAGCAGCCACATAAATTGGTAAATGATGCCGCACCCAACCCACCCACCCACCCACCATTGTGTCTCTCTTCAAAAATATGTACATTTGTACAATTACATCCAATAATAAATTACCTATTTTTCATTCCCAATCACAATTTTAGAACATAACATAAATAAATACAGAAGATACTCCTACAGTGTACATTATGAGGGAATGAAATCCTCATCCTGCGGCTGTTGTTGTAATTCCAATTCTTGTTGTTGGGGGTTGGATGGTGAGAATTGGGGAACTTTGTGCGCAGCGTTTCCCATTCTGTGGCGTTAATAAACCATAAGTTTGTAGGTATTTCATTTGATTTTCATTTTCATTTTCATTCTGAGGAGTCAAAGATATACTCCCTCCTCTGTACTACAAAAGTTTGCATGTATGTCTTTTCCGGCACTAAAGAAAAGTGATAACTTTTACAGATATTATGGTATTTTTTTGAGTTAAATTCATTTTTTGCCCTATAACTAAGCAAAACTTCGATTTCTGCCCTAAAAAAGATAAGTGGTTCAATTTTGCCCTGTAAATAACGAAAAATTTCAATTTTTGCCCGATTTTTGCTGGAAAATGCAAATTTCGCCAGAATCCGCCACGTCATGCTTCAATTTGGGGGTTTCCGGCTGGTCAATCCGACGTGGCAATTTTGACTTTTTTTACACTATAGTTAAATCATTTTTTGACATGTAACTAATCAAAACTTCGATTTTTACCCTAAAAAGATAAGTGGTTCAATTTTACCCTATAACTAACGAATTGTTTCAATTTTTGCCCAATTACATGGTCTTCTCTTATTTTTATTAATTGAATTGCGAATTTCTATTTTTATCATGAATTTTAATTTTTATTCTTTTAAATTGTTTTCTTAGTGTTTTAGTTTAATTAAAAATTCTTCTATTAATAAAATATATGACTATCTTAATTAATAAATAATAATATAAAATATTAAATATTTAAAATGAAATAAATTAATTAAATATATTAAATATTAAAATTTATTTTAAAAAAAATTCCCTACAAAAAAATAAATGGGAGTAATAGTTATTACGTATATTTTAAATATTATTATATTTTAAATTTTGAATATGTTAAATGTGTATTGGTTTTTATTCATAGGTAAAAACGTGTGTCCACCCGAGCACATGGGGCACACACCGTGCGCCTTTATAATTTTGTGTTAACCCTTTAATATAAAGATATGTACCCTTTATTTTCTAAAGAAAAATAAAAAATATTAATGAAAAGTGTATAATCTTTATAATAAAATGGGGTACTATTATAAATTAAAGTGTACACCCTTTAGAACAAAACAATATACCCTTACCCATAATACTAAATTTTAAAGACGCACGGTGTGCCCGGGGCACATTAGGAATATATTTAATTAATAAAAGATAATGTATTAATGTGATCAAATTGTGAAAAAGATATACTGAACTTTTTAATAAAGTAGGAAGGGTGATTGTGTTTGATTTAGAAATGTTCAAACTTTTGTAAGATAATTTAAAATAGAAAGTGTGCTATCTAAATGGGATGGACTGATTAGTCACTGGTCTTAACTCATCTCCTTTTCAAACACGTCTTCTCACTTCCCTCCTATTTTGTTTTTCACTAGTCTACTCTTATTTCTTCCTCTAATTTTCTTTTAACTTGCACCTTGCTATTAAGATAAATTTGATCAGAATTTTATGAAAATTGCAATTATTATAATATTTTATTTAATTTCTTGATTTTTTTCCATTCGGTATGAAGGTATTTTTAAAGACGACACTTAGAAAATAAAATCTAAATAAATTCAAATCAAATAAGATAAAAATAAAAGAAGGAAAGAAAAAAACTATCAATTAATAATAAGATACATTATCTTAAATACATTATTTATGGTACAAATTAAAAGGTTATAATACACATTATAACTTCAAACAAATATAATTAATACTTTCGTTAATATACATTACCTTAAACACATATTTATATTCTTATTTCATGCGCTGAGAAATGAATACTTTCCTTTATCAATCCACAAAATCTAACTCCAATTTAAATAAAAACTTTCCATTATACATCAATAAAATCTAACCCCAATTAATTTTCACATATTTGCGGATTCATAAATTTTTGTACAATGTAGAAGAATATTATAATTTTTTATGCAGTGCAAAAGAATATTATAAAAGAGAAATGAAATCCCTAATTTTGGAGAAAAATTCCATTAATGACGGGATTTGAGAAAACGCATTTCATGCATTTGGTCAGAATAAGGTTAAAATCGTATGTAGTAATGATTTAATGTTTGTATATCTACTACTAATAAGATTTGCTGTTTAATTATAGTTTATTATCAAATTTATAAGTAGGAAGTAGAGTAATAAACAATCAAATTTATAAGTAGGAAGTAGAGTAAAAAGATCCACCCATTAACATGTGCTTTTTCTGTCATATGCAAAAATAATCCTACATAATGATGTTACAGTTGATCTGATGAGTGTAATTATTAGAAATTATCAAAACCAGAAACTTATGGAGTACTTAATAAAAAAATTCCTAATGGAGTGACAAAAATTCATCCAAACTTTATTGGATTAATTAGTGTAATTTGGACAAATCATTAAGAAGAAGAATTTATTGAGAGAATAATTAGATAGTACACCATATCCAATCCAATGTTCATAAAACAATGGATTAAAGAAGATAGTACTACCTGGAAAAGGAGATGAGAGAGACAAGTGCTTGCCTGAATTCTTTATTGTCTTTTATCGTTAAAATTTATGTGTATATGTATATAGAGAATTAAGACGGTTTTTTTCCTATTAAATAAAGTCAACATATCTTTTTTCCTCTGTCTGCATTTAATGGCTGCCATAATTAACTCTTCAAATTCTTTTATTGCTCATCTATTATTGGTAGCTAAAATCTTTAATTTTAATATCTTATTCGGAGTAAAATTTGTTCTCTTTCATTTGAGTGCTACAACGTTGATAAAAAAAAAAAATACTTTTAAAATTTTGTAGTTGTCACCTCTTATTAATAAAAATTTGTTATTTGCTTTCCAAAAATAAAATAAAATAAAGAAAGAGTTCTACGCCCGGACACGGGGACACTGTTCGTGTCCCTATGTGAACACAAATTTTCTCCTCCCTATTCTATTTAAATCTATATATTGATAGGGAGTTTAAATTGCAAAGGGACACAGAAATTACAAATGGGTATGGTGTCCCCGGGGGCACAAGAGCCCCACTCTAAAATAAAAGTATTAAAATTTTATTTTATTAAAGGAGTTAAAACTTAGTTAATTTTATTATATACTCCCTCCGTCGCTCACTAAGAGGGTCTTTTACTTTTTAGTACATGGATTAAGGAGTATTATTATTTAATGTGTAGGTTTTATTATTAGGAGTGTGGGTCTCATATTTTAATTGTATTAGTGGGTGTGTGTAGGTCTCATATGTGTAAAAAAGAAAAGGGAACTCTTTGGGTGGGACACCCAAAATGAAAAAAAGACCTTCTTTCAAGAAGACGGAGGAAGTATTTTTTTAAATTTTATTATATACGTACTATTACATTTTATTTTTCAAAGTATACATTTAATTTAATTTAGGGGCACTACTGGCGTAACTCATGTCACCTATAACCCAAAATTTTAACTGGCGTAACTAATCTCATATATACCATTTTCTTTACTACCTCCGTCCCATAAACAAGTTCCCGATTACTATAGCTTTTGTGAGAGCTTTTTCAAAAAAGTGTGAATTTCTTTATGGGACGGAGGGAGTATTAATTAACACGCCATCCACGTCTTTATGCCTAGGCTAAGGCTGTGGACCAATTTTCACGCTATCCTAATTATCGCATCAATATTCATTTATATACTTATTTCTTTGCAAGAATATTATTAATTTTTTTTAATTAAAATTCGAGTATTTCAGGTAACTATTCACTACACTTGTATAATTATTTATCAAATTTTATTAAAGATGCAAATTATTTTCTTTTAAAATTCTTTTAAAACATTGTCACTTTTATTTATTTATATTATAAATAGTTAATAAAATAAGAGTTGGTCTCTTGCGTTCCTAAATATGCAAAGTGTGTAAGGATACTATAGGCAATTATATTTAATTGCCTAGTAAATAAAAATGCAAAAGAAAATATATTAAATATTTATTTATTAAGGAATTTAAAGAAATTAATTCCTGAAGTAAATAAATAAACAATTGATAATTAATATAATTATTTGAGCCCAAATTCAAGTCAAATGGACTCAATTCAAGTCAAGTGGGCCTGATTCAAGTCAAGAAGCCCAGCAAATTAAATCCAGCAGATCTAATTAAATTAATAAGCCCAAATCAAATCCAGTAGGTCTAAATTAAATTAATAGGCCCAAATCTAATCCAGTAGGTCTAATTAAATTAATAGACCCGTATCCAGTCCAGCAGGCTTGAGTAAAGGAAAGAAGCCCAACATATCTTTTAAAGGAGGAAATATCTCTCAAATGGTTATTTTCTCTACCTATAAATAAGGATCTTCAGTCCTCATTCCAAACATTGAAGGGGACTCGGAGATAAGACACTCTTGTGGAGATCAAGAACATTCAAGGTTCTTCAAAGCTTCAAGTCAAGACCTTCGAGGATCTTCAAATCTTCGAAGTTTCAAGCTCAAGACCTTCGAGGATCTTCAAATCTTCGAAGTTTCAAGCTCAAGATCTTCAAGTGATTTTCAAGTCTTCAAAGCTTCAGGTCGAGGATTTCAAGTCAAGCTTCAAGCAGCTTCAAAGTAACTTCAAGTCAAGAACCGCCTCCGATCAAAGACCAAGGTGCTAAGCCTCTCCGATCTGGCGTTCTTCATCCATCTGTTTCCGTGAAGTCAACGTTCTACCAAATTGAATGGCGTTCTCCACGACAAATCTTCAAGTCAATGTTTGATCCGAACAAAGGCTCGACGCCTCTGGATAAACGTTATAAAGTTTCAAATCGAGCTCGGACAAGCTTCATCCGAAGATCCAGTTTCGAAAATTGAAAAGGTCAAGAAAGTCAACTCAAGAGAGGAATCAGAGGATAGCTAGAAGCTGTTTACTCAATTCTCAAGTTTAATCCATCTTGGATTTTCTTTGTAATATCTTTTGTGTTTATTATTTAATAAATACAAATTTTGTTGTTACAGATACAACATTTTGTTTTAAAGGAGTACACTTTAATTAATAAGGGTACAACATTTTATTTTAATGAGTATACACTTTCATTAATTTTTTTTAGGAAATAAAGGGTACACTTCCTTATACAAAAGGGTATATCATTTAATACTAAATGGTATCTGGGCGCACGGTGTTCCCGAGCACACAAGTTTTAGCCATAAAATAATGCACTACACCATTATCACTTTTTTATCAATTGAATGTCATTTTTTATTAAAATGTAATCACTTTTTATACATCTCATTATAATAATTCTGTGAGACGATCTCACATTAGTTTTTTACTTTTCTTTTTTCATTCTTCTCAAATTCAGACCCTTGAACAAAAATATCACTCGAAATCACAATCAAAAATCTATTTTAATTTTAAAATTGTCATCATTTTTTATTTAAATTATTTATTTTTTAATTTATTTGTTATCTAAAAATATCACTGCTCATTAAATAAAAGTTAGTGTATAGATAGGACGAAGATGGTAGAAAGTAATGACAATTTATCTTTCGCACCTGAATTCACTATGCACAGTAATATTATTCTTTAATATATGAAAAATTATATTTTAAATGATGAATTATTATACTTTTTAATTTTACTAAATTTTGATATATTGTGTTTTTTTAGATAATTAATATTTTTTATTTATAAAAAAATAATCCAATATATTATAATGAGTAATTTTTTATGTATTGAAGAGAATTTTTATTTAAAAAATATACTATAATTTCAATTTAGACAAGCCTTATGAAAAGTTATTTGACTTAATAAATAATAACAAATTTTAAAATTAAAATTTATTTTTATATAATAAAAATATTATTTTAAAATTTAAAAGCAAAAATTTGTGTGTATTCATATATTTTATATTTGACACACCATTTTATTTTAAAAGAGTCTGTCTATAAATGGTTAACAAAATAATTTATTTAGATCAATATAATTTTTTCGACTTTGTTTATATTTTTGTATTCATAATATGAATTTTAGAGTTCAAGTATAGTGTTTCGATGCAGTTGAATATTCTTAATCTTAAATTAAATTTTAATTATATCATTATATTAAATAAAATAATTAAAATTGTAAAGATAATTACCCATTATATTTTAAATATTTAAAATTATCTACTCTAATTACAATGATTTACACTTCAAAATCACCCTGAAATGATTTCATAAAATGTTTTTCAAAGATTTAAATACATAATTAATATAAAAATAATAATTAAAGAATTGCAGGGTGAAAGGTAACGGGAAATTTTAAATAGATAATTAATATAAAAATAATAATTAAAGGATTGCAGGGCGAAGGGCAACCGCTTGTGTAGGTATTGCTGCAGTTATTTATTAAATACATCCATTAATGCTCATTTAATTTTTATTGATATCCAACCGTTGGAGTAAGATTGGGTCACAACTCATGTGACTTAGGTCAACATCAAAAAATCCTAAATTAATATGACATACAAATATATAAAAATATTACTACTAATTATAAAAATATATAGTGTGTAGTAAAAAAAGTGTAGTATGTGCAGTAAAAAAAAGTGTGTGCAACAAAAAAGTGTATTGATCCGGCAGAGGCAGCAGCAGTCCTACGATTTTCCAGCGTCCGGCCGGTGGTGGTCTGCAACCGGCCGGCGGCAGTCCTACAGTTTTTCGGCGGCCGGCCGGCGGTACGGCGGTGGATGAGGGGTTAGGGTTTGTGGTTTAAAAATGTATGAGTTTAGGGTTATGTTTTGTATTTTACTTTAATATTTTGTTTGTGAGAATTATTTTTTTAAATTAATGTATCTCACAGTAATTATGGGTACAAAGTGTGTACTTACAAGTAATTTTTCCATATAAGTATTAAAATTTTATTTTATTTAAATTAATATTTGACTTAAAAATTTAAAAAATTAATATATTAATTTTTATAGTAAATGATATATAATCGGATCGGATCGGGATGTGTGTGCTGACGTACATCGCCTTCAAGTAATTAAGGATGAACTTCATTCTACCATCCAAAATTTAATTTAATTCTCAAATTAAAATTTAATTTTATTAGGATTTAAATTTAGGGCTTAATTTTTGTAACCATCCAAAATTTAACTTAATTCTCATTAAAATATAACTTAATTCTCAAATTAGAATTGGAAAAATATCACATTTAGTCCCATAAGAATTCCTTCAGTTCAATTATAGTTCTGTAGGAATACACTGGTCCCACAACTAGCGATTTTGGTCCCATAAGAATATTATAATCATAATTTTTGAAAATTTTCATCCCAAATTAATTTATATTATTATAAATAAACTGCCAGATTTATATTATTTTCTGTCTTTCAAAATAGACATAGTCCATTTTGGTCTTGTTAATGGTTCAGAATATTTCGTTAACTATTAAAAGAAATTGATGAAAAATTCCTATGAGATTAAATCTGCCAGTTTTGGGACCTTTTTGGCATTAAACAATTCTTACAGGACTAAATCTGAAATTATCCCAATTAGAATTTAATTCAATATTATTCTTAAATAAACCCTAGCCCACTAAATAAAATAATTTATTAGCTTTGCACATTATTCCCCATCCTCACTAAACAAAAGAAGCCGACGCCTGCTCTCTGCAACAAACCTTACCTCTCTCCAAAGAGTCTCAAACTCTCTAACTTGTATCTTTCTCTCTCCATACAATCACGTTTCGCAAGGTTAGAGCCCTACCTTTGTATATTTTCCACGTAAGATACTTGACCTTCCCCGGTCTACTGAACATTTCTACTATCACTACTATTAGCGAACCCTACCATCTCACCCCCTCTATTATTAGGCAACAGCTACAACTTTCTTGGCACTCTTTTCACGAACCATCCTCGAAGAATTGGACAAGATCTCATACGCAATGGCGCCGCATCCTATGTCCTCCCTTTTCAGATCAGCAGGAGGCAAGAAACAGTCAGTGGACAGCCCCTTAATGTTGAAGTCCACCTCTTCGATGCTCCAAATCTCTTCCATTCTTGTTCGTCCGAGTTTTCGCTGAACCTGAAGAGGGAAACGAATGTTCTCCCTGACACCCTCAACTGTTATGTAGTCTTTGATCAATGACTATATGGTTGTCTCCCAGAGGACATCTTTGATCTTGAGCAAGTGGGAGTCTTCTAGTTGGAGTAGAAGGCCTGTTTTCTGGCTAAAACACCCCCACACTGTGTGTCTGATTATCTCCACGTTGGTGCTGCTTCTTGCACTCAGTATGGGTGGATCGGCTTTGAGTTTTAAGACGAAGCAGTCTTCGTCGTTTACGGTTTTCTCGCCGATGCAGATGGAGTTGGAGAATAGGTCTGCGGTTGATCTTGGATCAAGTCCCTGTTTTTCATCATGGTGAAGACTTGAACAACACATGAAGTTAATTTTGAGACAACTCTAGAAAATGTGTACATGTTAGGTTTGTTTGTGGAAATCTATGTCTTGAACATGATTGTGACTTTCTTGAATTGGGTTTCTGGTTGTTTGCAACTAATTATCATGCTTTTGGAATTAGGCAAATGGATCCCTCTTAGTGTAACTAAAGGATTACAAAAGGAGATAAAATAGTGTGTTTTAAAACAAAGTGGGAAACTATGATTTGGGCCCCAAGAAATAGGTGGTAATTAAGGACAAAGGTTAGCTATGAGATGTTAAAACTACACAAGAATGAGTTTGAAGCCCATTTTTTTCTCCTATTTGTCAAACATAAGTAGCTACCAAATTATTTTAAAGAATGAGTTTAAAGACCATTAATTCAACAATTATTTTATGCATAAGTCATCAATATGTGAGTAATGCTAATGTGATATTGGCTAAAACAATACTCCCCCAGGTCTGTATTCACACATTTCACATTTTCTCATCTATTCGTCTCAATAAACAATGAGTCAGAGGTAGTACTATACGGGATTGAATTCCCTATTTCATAATTCTTGTTTCATTAGTGTTTCATAAATTTAAATAAACTATACCCACAAATGACTATTAAGCGTTTACTTTGTTAATCATTTAAAAGGTGGAATTACATGATATTGAAATTGGTGATTTCTATACTGTACGAACCTGCAGAGAACTCCGGAGGGGGCAGGGATGGCCGCGAGGGGCATGAGAAGGCTGCCATGGAGTCTGCCTCCAAGCCACCTATTGTGTGATAGACATGCATGCATGCACTTGTGTGTATGTGTGTTGTCATGCAGCCAAGACAGGTGGAGGGTGATGATTGGTGTTGAAGTGTTGATGAGGATCAACAATAAAGAAGCTAAGAAGTTGGAGTGTGATCAAGAAGCCATCAGATCAGATTCATCTCAACCGTGCATTGAAGAATGGAATCAAGTTAGTTAGGTTGTTAGCTAGTTGAGTTTGTTAGTTGGTTGAGCTAACATACGAGCTTCCCACATGAAGTATCAATCTGCAGCATAGCAGTTGAGTTGCTGGTGTGCATATAAGCACAATGAGCAGCTGATAAATCCATTCCAAGCAAGCAACACATCAGTTACAAGATTAGAAGCACATTAGGGTTTGTATGTGCATAAGATCATCATCATCTTCCTTAAGTTGTATATTGTAATCATCCTAGTGAGTGATTGTTCCTTCAAAGTGGATGTAGGCTTATGCCGAACCACTATACATCTTTGTGTTGATCTCTTTCATTTCATTCTTCGTTTATCAATCGATTCGTGTGTGAAACATGAGTGATCAAACAATTGAGTGAGTGCAAGTTCTTGAGTGATCTTCATCAAGTGTTTGCTTAAGTTTTCATGAGAAGTGACACTGTCTGCGGGATGAAGAAGGAGCAGCCACAAGTAATAAGATCAGAAGGGAAGAATCATGGTTACAACTGATGGGCGTTTTCTCAACACACAACTTTAATCCCCAAGTATGAAGGATATCAATTGTAGTTTCGAAGGTGACCAAGTTAAATATCGAATCCACGGGACGGATAAATATTACTTCTGTTATTTTCTAGCAATTATGACTATGTTGAGAATTATATTTGTAGGTTTGCAAACTAAGTAATGATTAAAATAACAAATAAATAACAAGAACAAGAAAATAGTAGTTGTGATCAAATAAGATGATAGGTAGTTCGTCAGGCCATCCAGTTTCATTCGTTAATTCATATTTTCGTGTGTCGATATCCGACTCTACCTTGTGGTTTATGGACGCATCGCTAGACCATACAAATCTATTCTATAGACACAAATAGATAAGCTTTTGACACGTGTGAGTATCCTCAGAGCAAGACGTATACTTTACCTCCCTTTCTAGGTACTATCATAATCAATTATTTCCCGTGCACTTAGTACTCTAACCCGATTTGATCTGCCTTTTTAGGTACTATAAAGTTATACTCTTAATCCTACTTGTTAACCCGAATTCAATTCAATTAATAAACATTCATATAAGACGGTTCTAATAAAACCTTGGAGTCCCTTCACTTAGAATTATAACTATAAACCCTGCTCATTAGTGAACGCACTCAATCAATAACCATGTTATGCATTCAGACTCTACACAACGATTATTGATGCACAAAATAACTATGAATATGGATTAAAAACGTGCAATCTTATATAAAATAAACCACAAGTAGTGTTGTACGGAGTATACACATGAAATACAAATTAACTCATGAAACCTTCATAACCCTAGAACTACCGAAGTGGCTCTAGCCCATGGTTGATCTAAGAACAATCATGGTTAGTTGGATCAATCTTACTTGAATCTCCAGCTGAACCTCTGTCACAGCTCTCCTACTCTCCTCTTGTAATGTGTTGTTGATGATGATCCCTTTCTTCTTTCTTTTCGTGATTATTTTCTTGACTGCATGAGCCTCCTTTTATACTTGTAATCACGTTTCTAGGGCTTGGAATGGGCTTTTCAAGTGATCCCACGCGTTTTGGCCTCGAAAATTCGGATAAGGTAAGTTCCTGCACGTCGGTTCGACCTCGTTAAATAAGTCGAACCACTGGTCGCAGGTCGAACCACAGGTCGAACCCACCTACTGGAAGTATTCTGCACTTGGTTCGACATCTTGTACAGGTCGAACCCCTTGGGTCTTGGTCGAACCACAGGTTGAACCCCAACACTGGACAATTTCCGCTCCTAGTTCAACCAACCGTCAGGTTAAACCTCAACGTCGTGGTCGAACCCATCTTCTCGCGAACTGGTTAGACCATGGTTCGACCTGATAGACAGGTCGAACCCCTTGAGTCGTGGTCGAACCTTCCTCCTGCACACTTTGCAATGCTGGTTCGACCTGTAGGAGAGGTCGAACCCTCCTCCATCAGGTCGAACCACCTCTCTCCTTGGTGGTTCGCATGGTCTCGACTTCGTCTCTTCAATTCTTGGCACTTCCACTCCTATTTTGCTATGAAAACCACTTAAATAGCTCCACTAACACCTAATTCATGCTAATTCACAATATATATAGGTTTTTCACCTATTTCCACCTCAAAACTCTCCAAAACTAGCACAAAACATGATGCCAAACTTGTGAATTTACACACTCATCAAACCCCCAAACTTACATGTTGCTCGTCCCGAGGCAACCAAATCAAACCACAGGAGTCGTGTATAATTCACCAAGATTCAAGTACAACACATATCACACATGCAACTTCATTAAATCAAACAAGTATTAATTGCTTCATATATATCACTCATGCAAAACCAATCCAATCACATACCATTCGGAGTACTAAGCAATCTCGCTCACAAGATAAGTATTTATTCTCTTTGACTCAAGTGCGTGAGGCACTATATAGGTTAATATAAACACTCATATCAATCCATATTCACGCGTAACCATAAGCTTGGCAAAGGTCTCTAAAATCAACTTATAATCAACTCTTCAATAGGATCACAAAGGACTTGTTTTCAGGTTGTAATGTTGGCTCTTTGGAAAAAGGTAAAAAATTTTAGGTAAAGTGACTTAAAACACTAGTAGAGAGTTACCTTGGAGGTTCTTGATTTCTTCTTCTTACAGCAAGTTCTCCTCCAATGTCGTCTCTTGAACTTGTAAAATTCCTGAATTTTCCTTCATTTCATGCCATCAACATCATCTTTTCGTTGGACAACTCGGGTATCGGTTTTAGGCACTACCTTTCTTCTCATGTATAGGCCATCAGCTGCTAAGCTTCACACACCATGTATAAAAACAATCGGGGTACCAGTTTCGGGCACTACCCCTAAATAAGATTTAACCATATTCTTTTCATCCAACCATATTCTATCTTTCTTTTTCTTCTTGCAACACTTACTCACCTCAACTCTCTCTACCAATGAATAGGTTAATCAAAGCTCAAGTAAAGGTTTATAAGGTTATTTACTTCGGCTACCAAAGAAAAAGCTTTAACGGCTCAATGGGGCATCCAAAGGTTAATAAAATCATTAGGAAGGATAAAATTTGGCTTAGTAACTTAATCACAAAATAATAGCCTAAGATCATGTCCTAGCAATTAATCAATCATAAGTCTCACGCAAGACTCCAAGCCAAGTTCTAGAATACGTTCATATGAATGATCCTCTCAAGAATAAAACAATCATGATCAAGCATGATTATCAAGGCTCAAATCCTCACATAGGTAATTAGAATCCTAAGTACTCCTCATAGCACATAATTAAGATCAATTTCACAAGAACTCAATATACTTGTCAAATTATACATGCTTTTCATCAATAGAAATTAACATATGAACATATGAATGCACAAAATCAATAAGCGTATACCCAATCAATCATACAAGTATCTATCAATCGATATCACTTATACATTCCATTCACGCATGAATCACAACCCAACCTATAAAGATAAAAAGAAAAATAATGGAATCAAGATGAATTGGAAGAAACCAAAGAAAACCAGAAAAACTACTCCTCCGGAGCATCATCATCCTCATCATCATCATCCTCATCATCAAGTCTCCGCTCCACAATCCGGTGCAGATCACCGATGTTTTTATCCAAGTAATCAACTCGATCACCCAACCTACCAACTTTCTCATTCAAGTCCGTGTACCTCTCATTCAGCGTAGCATAATTGGTGTTGGCGAGTGCGAGCTGTCGATTTATCTCCTGCTGGCTAGCAACGATCGCGACCAGCTGCTCATGAATAAGGCAGAGCTGCTCCCGTGTACCATTCGGGACAGCCCGCTGCTGCTGCGGTGCTGGCTCATGCTGATGTGCGTCGTGCTACATCGGCATCTCCTCATCCTGCTGCTCCTCCTCTAAATACTCCTCTTCTTCGGGCTGCTGTGGTGGACGGAACTCTCCTTGATCAACAATCTACTGTAACTCCGCCATCCTACTATCCGCACACATCTGCGATACAGTCCTCCAATCACCACCCGACCTCACTGTCACGGATAAGACATTGTGTCCGAGAGAATCCATCAACTTATTCCTCGCCACCCGAATAGTTGTCAAGTTACTCACGTCGAAGGGGAACATGAAATCGAAGGGCTTGAGTCCTCTCGTGAAGAACCAATCTCCATCTCTGAAATGGGCAAATCCTTCCTTCACGCATGCAAACATTGCTAAATTGGGCTCTCCTCTAACTGGTGTGATGCCGGTGAAATCCAAATTATAATGCTCAGCCACGATCATCAGTAACCCTCCAATATTCACCTTTTGAAACCCAATGGTCCTGAATCGATGTAGCTGTGCAATGAAATACGCTCCAACATTAAACTGCACCCCATTAAGCATACACCACAAAGCGTAAAGCTCTCCTCTAGACACAACACTCCCCTCTGAGCGGGCAAACAACGTGTTGCTCAAGACACGATCCATGTATCTCAAAACTGGATTTTTTATTGAAGAAGCACGAGCCTGCCTAATCTTATAATCTCCAATCTCCCCTGTAATCTCTCTCCAAAACCTATTAGCGTTGAACGTAGCATTCTCCAAATGAGAGATTCCCAAAGGCGTCTCAAACAGCTCATTAAAATCCTCAGACGTCCATCTCCTACTCACTCCCCCAAGCTGAAACGTACACTGATACGGGTACCCAAGCGGGTCCTTCACCATCTCGAATGAGCAGACTACTTCCGCTGTAACATGGAAATACGTCGGCCTCTTTAACTCCATAAACCTCTGGATACCCACTTGATCGAACATCCAGAAAATGTCATTCCCGATTCTCATTATCCTCATCGCCTCATTATCTTGGTATCGAGTACGAACTATCTTGTCCGAGACTTCTTCCCACTTTTCTTTAATCTCATCCCAGTTTTGCATTTGAATTTTGAAGTTCTCGGGTAAACGATCTTGTAGCCTCAGTTTTCTGGTCACTGTGTCCACATTCGAAGGCCTGTCATTCCTCTTCTTCGATCTTGCTTCATCCGCCTTACCTTTCCCTTTACTTGATCCTTGTCCCTTTCCTAAAAACAAATACTTCAATACAACCAACAAGACAAGAACACAAGTATTTGACTATCATATCTTATACTCTACTCAAGACTTCAAGCATCCATGCTTAATCAACTCCAACTATCATCTCAACACCACTTGCTTATTTAACATGCTCAAAACATCTTCAATCACACTACCTTTAATCTTCAAATCATAAACAACAAGCATGCATCAACCAATTCAAGCTATTCAACAAGAATTTCAACAATTGAACTTCATGAACAACTCCAATTATCAACAATTCAAACCTAATTAACATGCTCATTCATCTAGATGCATCATATCCTTGATCAATCCACATACAAACTCAAGTTCTCTCCATAATCAAGCAATCTCAAACCAATAAACATGAATTCATATTAATCAATTCAAAAATATCAATTATCACCATGAATTTCAACCAAAATCAACATTAATCAACTTACCCACAACACATTTCTTGCAATAAACTTCAATCCTAAGGTAATTGAGTTGAAAAAACGTACCTTTAGTCTTGCCCATGGTTAACTATCGAAAATTGGAACACAACACTAAAAAATGCACAACTGAACCCTAATTCGCGACGAAATTGCCCCAAATCCGCACCCAATTCAAGAATCAAGAGTGTAGTGTTGTGTAATCGGTGCAAAATCAAGTGTAATTGACGAATTTATGCAAGGTTGTTAAGGTTCGGGGAGGGTTCGAGGTTTGGTGAACAAAAAGAATGATCGAATCCTTCTAAAAAAAACAACTTAAAACGCGTACCTGACTGGGTTCGACTCGGGTTCGACCTGCGGAACAGGTCGAACCTCGAGCAACGAGGTCGAACCTACCTTCTGGACAAACTTACCTTTTGGTTCGACCTAGGTTCGATCTTCTGAACAGGTCGAACCACTCTTGTTTTGGTCGAACCTATCACCTAAAAAACAGAGTGCTCTGAACGGACTGGTTCGATCTCAGGTTTGACCTTCTGAACAGGTCGAACCATAACGGCTCAGGTCGAACCACCCTACTGTAAGTTTTAAGTCATCAGGTTCGACCTTCATTCGACCTGTTAGATAGGTCGAACCAACAATGATCAGGTCGAACCACCTCACTGGATGATTTTCTGCATCGGTTCGACTTCCTCTGCTCGTTTCGACCTCCTGGCACTGGTCGAACCTACCCTTGCTTTGGTCGAACCACCCTTCTAAGCTTCCAAACTGAGTGTTCTTCAATCCCTACACACTTCAAACTTCAATACGAATCATTAGGTACCAACTAGAGCACAACTTCATCAAAAATTGTTCCACAAAATATCATTCATGAGTAACTCCATAAAAGAAAACACAACCAAAACCCACTAAACATTAGGCAAGTTGTAAAAAATCGTCATATCAAAATCGATTAAAATTTTAAATATGGCACAAAAACCAACTCCCCCCAACAAACATCACAAAGAAAAGATTATACTATCGGTGCTTATTGAGGTAAGTATATCACACCCCCCAAACTTAGTAGAAACTTAGTTGAAACTAAGTTTGCAAAGAGATATAATTACCGATAAGTAAGTACTTCAAATATAAAAATTTCTTACACACACGAATGAAATAAAATAATAAAACGGGAGGGAAAGCCCCCAACAGGCGCTCATGTTTAACGTCGGAGAGTCACGACGGATTACCGCTTTGTAGACTACTGGATCAGAGGATGATCATGTCGTATCCTCACCTTCCAATACTTTCTCCTCCTCTTATCATCCACACTTACCACCTTACCATTCTTAAACACCATACGATCAGTAGAATCTCCTTGCTCAAACTTTCTCTTCTCATTCCTGTCAATCTTCCACTCAATTTTGGAATAACTCCTATTTCCATCAAGATCAAAATCAGGATAAGAACAAGCGTAAGGACTTTCAAATTTGTTGGTATCCGGTGGTAAGTTAGGAGGCTTCAAGTAGGCATCATCTTCTCTTCCTTTGTCTACAGTCAACACGGCACCTTTCTCGCTCACAAAAATATGATCATTAGAATTACCTTCATTCCATGGCCGTGTAGACTCCTCCGGATCAATTTCCTCTTGAATTCCAAATCACCTGAAGGATCTTTTTTATTGTTACCAAGATAAACATACGTCAAGTGTTCCGGTAACGGTTTCAGCTCCTCTTTCTTTTCTTCCATCGGAGTGCTCTCTCTCTCCAACGACATGTACTTCCTAGACCCTTTCGCTTCTTCAGCCTTAGCTTTCTCCAATGCATACCTAGTATCACCCAAAGCAAGTAAGTTCTCAAGATATTCAATACATACCTCGTTAGAAAGTCCGTCAAGCTCCGTAGTGGGATAAGTAAGAGACTCCATCAAACATGTCTCAAGAGGATCCTTTGACAAGATCAGAGACATATCCTCCTTCACAATCTCCTCCACCACGTCAATACTATAACATTGCGACTCCATGGGCATCTTCTTTGCTTTGTCCAAGTTGAAAATAACTTCTTCTTTGTCCATTCGCAATCTAAGGTCTCCTTTCTGAACATCAATCATAGCTCCAGCAGTAGCAAGGAATGGTCTCCCCAAGATTAAAGGGATATTATCCTTGTCTTCTTCCATCTCTAGCACAAGAAAGTCCACAAGAAAGACCAGCTTCTCCACTTTGACGAGAACGTCTTCAATTATACCTTTTGGAAACGTCATCGACCTGTCCGCCAATTGGAGAATCACTGTTGTAAGGGTCAACTCCCCCAAACTAAGCCTCTGAAAGATGGACAAAGGCATCAAATTGATGCTTGCCCCTAGATCGCACAAAGCTCGTCGTGCCGGCCCCTTTTCGATCTCACATAGAATAGTGAAGCTCCCTGGATCCTTCATCTTTTGCGGTAGCTTTCTTTGAATGATTGAGCTGCAATTCTCAGATAAATTCACCGTTTCAATTCCGATTAAGCTCCGCTTCTTCAATAATATGTCTTTAAGAAATCGGGCATAGTACGCCATCTCCATGATTGTCTCTGAGAAATGAATGCTCAAGCTTATTTTGTTCATTATTTCTGAAAACTTCTTGAACTTCTCTTCCAATCCCTTCTTCACAAGCTTGTAAGGAAACGGCGGAGGTATCTTTGTTTTGGGAATCCCCCATTCATCACGATCAACCTTCTCCGCTTTCTCCTTTTCGGCTCTCAATCGCTTGGCTCTCTCCCACTTTTTCTCAGCTATTATGTCTGTACTTTGCTCATTCTGAACCACTGGAGTAGTATCAACATTATCAAGAGTGTTCGGAGTAGCAACAGGCAATTTTTGGTGGGGTTCGACCAGGGTTCGACCTGTGGAGCAGGTCGAACCAGACACGTACTGGTCGAACCTACCTTCTGGACAACGGCTCTCTTTTTGAAATTGAGGTTCGACCTGGGTTCGACATGTTGAGTAGGTCGAACCACGGGCATCTAGGTCTAATCGGCCTACTGTACTCCTTCCGCCATCCGGTTCGACAAAGGTTCGACCTGTTTGATAGGTCAAACCATGACCGTCATGGTTGAACCGTTGCTGTGACAAAATAGAGTGCTCCAAGTGGTGCGGTTCGACCTGGGTTTGACCTGTTGGATAGGTCGAACCATGATTGTCGTGGTTGAACCGTTGCTGCGATAAAACAGAGTATTCCAAATTGTGAGGTTCGACCATGGTTCGACCTGTGGAACAGGTTGAACCATCTGCAGTTTGGTCGAACCGATGCTGTAATGCCTCCTGATCGTGTCCAGTGCGTTGGTTTGACCTCCCCTGTATGGTTCGACCTTCAATGTTGGTCAAACCATGGTCGAACCGGGCCCTAGACATGTCCAAATTTGATTCCGGCCTCATAGGTCCCTCGTACTGCGTTCCCGACCTCAATGTGATGGTGTTGCAGGACCTTGGATTCTCAATACTTTGAGACGGGAACTTTTCCTTCTCAAGAGTTTGAGTAAGCTTGTTAACACTTCCTGCCATCTCTCCCATCAGCAACGTAAGGTCATTCACCTGCTTAAATATAACCTCAAGGTTTGCATCGATTTTCTTTTCAAGTTTGGCCTCAAGGCGGTTAACTCTTTCATTATTCTTGGCCATATACCTGTTCACAGTATCCTCAAGACTCGGTTTCCCTTCTTCCACCTTAGCACCCGGATCAACACCCATCGGAGGTTGAATCGCATTATTCGGATTGCTCCATGAGAACTCCGGCCTCCTAGGCTATTGATAACCACCAGGGGGACCACGATTATTAAAGTTTCCTCGATAGTTCCCTTGGTAATTCCGGTTTCCTTGATCTGGATACCTAGTCCCTTGAATACTTTGACCCATGGCATAGTGTGCCTCTTCCAACTCCTCTTGGATTGATCCATCATTCTTCAACTCTTGCTGCATGATTGGTACGCGCTGAGATAATTCGCTAATTTGCTTCTGTTGGGATTCAAGTAGCTTGTTGATATTGGACAAGCTAGAGACGATCTCATCCTCTCTGCTTGTTTTCACCATTACTTGTTCAACCTTAGCTACCTTCCCAATGACATAAGTACCTCTAACTCTATCAGTTGGCCAATCCCTCGAATTCATCGAAATATCTTCAAACAACTTTTCGGCCTCTACGGATGACTTTGTAAGCAATGCTCTATTAGAAGAAGCATCCAATAACACTCGTGAATCACAGTCCAATCCATTGTAAAATATACTGATATATTGAGCTTTAGATAGCCCATGTTGAGGACACTTCCTAAGTATGTCCTTGAATCTATCCCATGCTTCATGAAAATTTCACCTCCACCCATAGCAAATTGGTTAATGTATTGCTTCATCTTAAACACCTTTGAAGGTGGCATGTACCTCTCCAAGAACCTTAACTGCAGTTGCTCCCAAGTGGTGCACTCAGCTGCGTTGATAGTGTCGTACCAATCTCTCATCTTTTCAGTAAGCGAGAATTTGAACAAAAGGATCTTCCTAGCCTCTTCATGTTCTCCTACGTCTTTTTGAGTACTTGCATAGCCCAAGAACTTGTTCAGATGCTGCTGCTGATCCTTGAAAGACCCTCCTGAAAAGGAGTTCCTTTCTATCATGCTAATAAGAGCGGGATGAAGATCGAAAGCTGAATTAGTTCCCCTCGCTCCTAGAAGCCCAATATTTCCAGCCCCATTGTTTTTGAAACCTCTCGAATGGCTAGATTATCCGGATTCGCTGCCATGTTGACTGTCTTTACTCCCGAATTAACTTCAGTTGTAGCTTCAATCGTCTGCGAATTCTGCTCGTCAACTTCAACTCCAAAATTCAGAGCTTCAGTTGGATCAATATTCTTTGCCTTGCTCTTCTTTTTCTTCTTCTTTCTTGACGATGCTCTGATTTCAGGATTATAGGGTTCAAGTTCACCTTTCTTTGATCTCGTGAGCATTCACCTAAAAAGAACTAGAATTAAAATAACAAAACAAGAAAAATAGCCCTAATAAACTAGAAATAACAAAAAAATATTTTAAGTCGTCCCCGGCAACGGCGCCAAGAACTTGATGGGCATTTTCTCAACACACAACTTTAATCCCCAAGTATGAAGGATATCAATTGTAGTTTCGAAGGTGACCAAGTTAAATATCGAATCCACGGGATGGATAAATATTACTTTTGTTATTTTCTAGCAATTATGACTATGTTGAGAATTATATTTGTAGGTTTGTAAACTAAGTAATGATTAAAATAATAAATAAATAACAAGAACAAGAAAATAGTAGTTGTGATCAAATAAGATGATAGGTAGTTCGTCAAGCCATCCAGTTTCATTCGTTAATTCATATTTTTGTGTGTCGATGTCCGACTCTACCTTGTGGTTTATGGACGCATCGCTAGACCATACAAATCTATTCTATAGACACAAATAGATAAGCTTTTATCACGTGTGAGTATCCTCAGAGCAAGACGTATACTTTACCTCCCTTTCTAGGTACTATCATAATCAATTATTTCCCGTGCACTTAGTACTCTAACCCGATTTGATCTCCCTTTTTAGGTACTATAAAATTATACTCTTAATCCTACTTGTTAACCCGAATTCAATTCAATTAACAAACATTCATATAAGACGGTTCTAATAAAACCTCGTAATCCCTTCACTTAGAATTATAACTATAAACCCTGCTCATTAGTGAACGCACTCAATCAATAACCATGTTATGCATTCAGACTCTACACAACGATTATTTATGCACAAAACAACTGTGAGTATGGATTAAAAACGTGCAATCTTATATAAAATAAACCACAAGTAGTGTTGTACGGAGTATACACATGAAATACAAATTAACTCATGAAACCTTCATAACCCTAGAACTACCGAAGTGGCTCTAGCCCATGATTGATCTAAGAACAATCATGGTTAGTTGGACCAATCTTACTTGAATCTCCAGCTGAACCTCTGTCACAGCTCTCCTACTCTCCTCTTGTAATGTGTTGTTGATGATGATCCCTTTCTTCTTTCTTTTCGTGATTATTTTCTTGACTGCATGAGCCTCCTTTTATACTTGTAATCACGTCTCTAGGGCTTGGAATGGGCTTTTCAAGTGATCCCACACGTTTTGGCCTCAAAAATCCAGATAAGGTAAGTTCCCGCACGTCGGTTCGACCTCGTCAAACAAGTCGAACCACTGGCCGCAGGTCGAACCACAGGTCGAACCCACCTATTGGAAGTATTCTGCACTTGGTTCAACCTCTTGTACAGGTCGAACCCCTCGGGTCTTGGTCGAACCCCAATACTGGATAATTTTCACTCCTGGTTTGACCAACCGTCAGGTCGAACCCCAATGTCGTGGTCGAACCCATCTTCTCGCGAACTGGTTCGACCATGGTTCGACCTGATAGACAGGTCGAACCCCTTGAGTCATGGTCGAAACTTCCTCCTGCACACTTTGCAATGCTGGTACGACCTATAGGAGAGGTCGAACCCTTCTCCATCAGGTCGAACCACCTCTCCCCTTGGTGGTTTGCGAGGTCTCGACTTCGTCTCTTCGATTCCTAGCACTTCTACTCCGATTTTGCTATGAAAACCACTTAAATAGCTCCACTAACACCTGATTCATGCTAATTCACAATATATATAGGTTTTCCACCTATTTCCACCTCAAAACTCTCCAAAACTAGCACAAAACATGATGCCAAACTTGTGAATTTACACACTCATCAACAACCAAGTTGATGTGGAGAAGTTTTCAGAAAAAGTTGATTTCAGTTTGTGGAGGATGAAGATGGAGGCTGTACTGATCCAACAAGGGCTGGCTGATGCAATTAAACTACTACCAGCAGATCAAGCAGCTGCTGTGGATGCTGGTGCATTAGCTGCAGATCAAGATCAACAATCAAAGGCTAGAAGTGCCATCATTCTATGCTTATGTGATAAAGCTTTAAGGTAAGTCTCAAAGGAGCATCTGCAAGGGATATGTGGAAGAAACTTGCTGATGTCTACATGGTGAAGACATTGGCAAACCGATTGTACACCAAGCAGAAACTCTACTCCTTCAAAGTATCAGAAGATAAGTCTATTCTAAGTCAACTAGATGATTTCAATAAGATCATAGATGACTTAGAGAACATTGATGTAGTACTGTCAAGTGAAGATAAGGTTGTCATATTGATGTCAGCTCTTCCTAAGTCTTTTGAAGGGTTGAGAGACACATTGTTGTATGGAAGTGTTGAATCAATCTCCCTGGAGCAAGTGATTCTAGCAATCAAAGCAAAGGTGCTCCATAAGACATCAGATAATGCATTTGCAGGAGAAGGTCTTGTTGCCAACAAATAAAATAAGTGGAACAAGAATGACAAGAAAGCTGGTACTGATAAGAAGAAATATGAAAGAAGTAATCAAAGTACATCAGCAGATGAAGAAAATAATAACTGCTTCCACTGCAACAAGCCTAGTCATTTCAAGAAGCAATGTCATAAGTGGAAAGCAATGGTGGCCAGGAAGATTTCTGAAAAAGGTGGAAATAAAAGAATCCATGCCAATCAGGTAACTGAATATAGAGGTAACAAGGATCAAGATTACATTAAAGCTTTGGTTGTTGTTTTTGGTCAAGTGTCAGATCAATGGGTGTTAGATTCAGGTTGCACCTTTCATATGACATCAGTCGAGGATTGGTTTACTGATTTAAAACCATATTATGAGGGATCAGTCTTGTTAGGCAATGATCAAGCCATCAAGATTGAGGGTATTGGCTCTGTCAAATTTAGAATGTTTGATGGATCCATTAAGTTGCTCACAAATGTGAGGTATGTACCAGAATTAAGAAGGAATCTGATATCATTAGGAATGTTAGACTCTTTGGGATGTGAGTACTATGTGAAGAAAGGTGTACTCTCCATCATAAAGGATAAGTCAGTTGTAATAAAAGGAGTTGAGAGCTCTGATCTTTATTTTCTTGAAGGTTCAGTTGTCTCTGGACAGTTGAACACTTCTCAAGATCAAGAAGATGTCCATTTGTGGCATGGAAGACTAGCTCATGTAAGTGACAGAGGGTTACAAGAGCTAGCAAGACAGAAGCTATTAGATATAAGTTCAACCTGTAAGATGGATCAATATGAAGATTGCATTCTAAGCAAGACAAAGAGGTTGAAATTTGGTTCAGGAGAACATACTTCATCAGAGAAGCTTCAATATGTTCATACAGATCTATGGGGCCATCAAGGAATCCAACTATTGGAGGTGGAAGATATTTTATATCCTTCATAGATGACTACTCTAGAAAGCTATGGGTTAAGATTCTTAAAACAAAGGATCAAGCATTCACTGCATTTAAGGAATGGCTTGCTGAGGTGGAGAATCAGACAGGAAAGAAGTTGAAATGTTTGAGATCAGATAATGGGCTTGAGTTTGTTTCAGAAGAGTTCAATGCTTTCTGCAGAGAAAATGAAATTAAGAGACACAAGACTACACCTGGAACTCCACAACAAAATGGTGTTGCAGAAAGGATGAATCAGACATTGTTAGAAAAAATAAGATGTATGCTGAGTAGTGGAGGATTTACCAAAGGGTTTAGGGGTGAACTTGTGACTACAGCAGCATATCTGATCAACCTATGTCCATCAACAGCTTTGAAATTCAAACCACCTGAAGAAGTATGGTCTGGAACGACACCTAGTTACAGTCATCTGAGAGTAATAGGATGTCAGGCTTACTCTCAAAGATAAGTTGGAACCTAGAGCAGTAAGATGTGTAATGGTTGGATACCCCAAAGAAGTAAAAGGATACAGATTGTGGTGTTATGAAGCTAACAAGTTTATGTTAGCAGAGATGTCACATTCAGTGAAAGAAAGATGCCATTGGTTGAAAGAAATTCTTTAGTATCAATTACTACAGACTTTGATGAGCCTCAGGTAGAGCAAGCAAGGAAGGAAGTTCAGCAGTGTAATGAAGAAAATAACAGTGCTGATCAGAATAAGGAAGATAGCTCTCCTAGCTCATCCAGCTCAAGGTATGATTTAAGTTCCTATCAACTTGTAAGGGATAGGTTAAGGAGACAGATTAAAGCCATAGTAAGATACATTGAAGCTGATATAGTATCATATGCACTGTATGTTGCATCTGATATAGAAAACTATGAGCCAAGAACATATGATGAAGCTATATCAGGAAATGACAATAACAAGTAGATAGTTGCTATGGAAGAAGAGCTGCTATCACTACATAAGAATAACACTTGGCAGATTGTTGACAGACCAAAGAACAAGAAGTTAGTAAGCTGTAAATAGATCTACAAGAAGAAGCCTGTTACAAGTAAAGAAGGAGGTGTTAGGTACAAGGCAAGGCTTGTAGCAAGAGGTTTCTCAAAGAAAGAAGGTGTTGATTATAATGAAATATTCTCACCTGTTGTCAAGCATTGTTCTATCAGAATTCTGCTGGCATTAGTAACTCAGTTTGATCTTGAGTTACATCAGATGGATGTCACTACAACATTTTTGCATGGAAATCTTGAAGAGGATATCTACATGAAGATTCCTGATGGTGTAAGTAATGAAGGGGCTAAGAATAAGGCTTGTTTACTGCTGAACTCTTTGTATGGTCTGAAACAAAGTCCAAGACAGTGGTATTTAAAGTTTGATGATTACAGTACATCAAATGGATTCAGCAGGAGCTTACATGACAGTTGTGTTTATGTTAGGTTCAAAGAAGGGTGTAATACATACTTACTTTTGTATGTAGATGATATCCTTATAGCTTGTAAGGATCAAGCTGGTATAGATAAAGTAAAGAAGATACTTAAGCAGGAGTTTGATATGAAGGATTTAGGGGAAGCAAAGGTGATTCTTGGTATGCAGATTGAGAGAAATAGATCAACAGGTGAGCTGAAGTTGTTCCAAGAATCATGCTTAGACAAAGTATTAAAGAGATACAATATGAATCTTAGCAAAACAGTAACTACACCAGCAAAGCAAGAAGTGAGTCTGTCATTACTCCAAGCTCCTCAGACAGATCAAGAGAAGGCTGAAATGAGCAATATCCCCTATGCTAGTGCTGCTGGCAGTTTGATGTATGCAATGGTATGTTGCAGGCCAGATTTAGCTTATGTGATGAGTATGATTAGCAGGTTTATGAGTAATCCAGGTTTGCTACATTGGAGTTCAGTGAAGTGGGCTCTCAGGTATGTGAAAGGAACCATCACAGCAGGTTTGAAGTTTCAAAAAATGGCAACATGGAATAAGGCAGTAGTTGGATATGTTGATGCTGATTATGCAGCAAATCTTGACACTAGAAAGTCACTTACTGGTTATGTGTTCAACCTATTTAAAACTGTAGTAAGTTGGAAAGCAACTCATCAACATATAGTGACTTTATCAACTACAGAGGCAGAATTTATTACACTTACAGAAGCAATCAAAGAGGGAGTATGGCAGACAGGTATACTGAGTGAATTTTGGATTGAACAAGGATCAGTTGAAGTGCATTGTAATAATCAGAGTGCAGTGCATCTCTCCAAGCATCAAGGATACCATGAAAGGACCAAGCACATTGATGTAATGTTATATTTCATAAGAGACATGATAGACAAAGGGGTAGTGAGTGCCAAGAAGATCAAGACAGATGACAATCCAGCTGATATGTTTACAAAAGTCTTACCAGTTCAGAAGTATGAGCTGTGTAAGGACTTGATTCATCTGAGTTAAGTAAGGAAAGGAAGGTGGCTGCAGCCTTGAATTGCAGCAAGGTGGAGGAGATTACAAACTAGTGATGATGCAGTCTAAGGTGGAGTATTGTTGTGTGATAGACATGCATGCATGCACTTGTGTGTATGTGTGTTGTCATGCAGCCAAGACAGGTGGAGGGTGATGATTGGTGTTGAAGTGTTGATGTGGATCAACAATAAAGAAGCAGCAGAAGTTGGATTATGATCAAGAAGCCATCAGAACAGATTCATCTCAACCGTGCATTGAAGAATGGAATCAAGTTAGTTAGGTTGTTAGTTAGTTGAGTTTGTTAGTTGGTTGAGCTAACAAAAGAGTTTCCCACGTGAAGTATCAATCTGCAGCATAGCAGTTGAGTTACTGGTGTTCATATAAGCACAATGAGCAGCTGATAAATCCATTCCAAGCAAGCAAAACATCAGTTACAAGATTAGAAGCACATTAGGGTTGTATGTGCATAAGATCATCATCATTTTCCTTAAGTTGTATATTGTAATCATCCTAGTAAGTGATTGTTCCTTCAAAGTGGATGTAGGCTTATGCCGAACCACTATACATCTTTGTGTTGATCTCTTTCATTTCATTCTTCGTTTATCAATCGATTCGTGTGTGAAACATGAGTGATCAAACAATTGAGTGAGTGCAAGTTCTTGAGTGATCTTCATCAAGTGTTTGCTTAAGTTTCATGAGAAGTGGCGCCGTCTGCGGGATGAAGAAGGAGTAGCCACAAGTAATAAGATCAGAAGGGAAGAATCATGGTTACAACCAAGTTGATGTGGAGAAGTTTTCAGAAATAGTTGATTTCAGTTTGTGGAGGATGAAGATGGAGGCTGTACTGATCCAACAAGGGCTGGCTAATGCAATTAAACCACTACCAGTAGATCAAGCAGCTGCTGTGGATGTTGGTGCATTAGCTACAGATCAAGATCAACAATCAAAGGCTAGAAGTGCCATCATTCTATGCTTAGGTGATAAAGCTTTAAGGGAAGTCTCAAAGGAAGCATCTGCAAGGGATATGTGGAAGAAACTTGCTGATCTCTACATGGTGAAGACATTGGCAAACCGGTTGTACACCAAGCAGAAACTCTACTCTTTTAAAGTATCAGAAGATAAGTCTATTCTAAGTCAACTAGATGATTTCAATAAGATCATAGATGACTTAGAGAACATTGATGTAGCACTGTCAAGTGAAGATAAGGTTGTCATATTGATGTCATCTCTTCCTAAGTCTTTTGAAGGGTTGAGAGACACATTGTTGTATGGAAGTGTTGAATCAATCTCCCTGGAGCAAGTGATTCTAGCAATCAAAGCAAAGGTGCTCCATAAGACATCAGATAATGCATTTGCAGGAGAAGGTCTTGTTGCCAACAAATAAAATAAGCGGAATAAGAATGACAAAAAAACTGGTGCTGATATGAAGAAATATGAAAAAAGTAATCAAAGTACATCAGCAGATGAAGAAAATAATAATTGCTTCCACTGCAACAAGCCTAGTCATTTCAAGAAGCAATGTCATAAGTGGAAAGCAATGGTGGCTAGAAAGATTTCTGAAAAAGGTGGAAATAAAAGAATCCATGCCAATCAGGTAACTGAATATAGAGGTAACAAGGATCAAGATTACATTAAAGCTTTGGTTGTTGTTTCTGGTCAAGTGTCAGATCAATGGGTGTTAGATTCAGGTTGCACCTTTCATAAGACATCAGTCGAGGATTGGTTTACTGATTTAAAACTATATCATGAGGGATCAGTCTTGTTAGGCAATGATCAAGCCATCAAGATTGAGGGTATTGGCTCTGTCAAATTTAGAATGTTTGATGGATCCATTAAGTTGCTCACAAATGTAAGGTATGTACCAGAATTAAGAAGGAATCTGATATCATTAGAAATGTTAGACTCTTTGGGATGTGAGTACTATGTGAAGAAAGGTGTACTCACCATCATAAAGGATAAGTCAGTTGTAATGAAAGGAGTTGAGAGCTCTGATCTTTATTTTCTTGAAGGATCAGTTGTCTCTGGACAGTTGAACACTTCTCAAGATCAAGAAGATGTCCATTTGTGGCATGGAAGAATAGCTCATGTAAGTGAGAGAGGGTTACAAGAGCTAGCAAGACAGAAGCTATTAGATATAAGTTCAACCTGTAAGATAGATCAATGTGAAGATTACGTTCTAAGCAAGGCAATGAGGTTGAAATTTGGTTCAGGAGAACAAACTTCATCAAAGAAGCTTCAATATGTTCATACAGATCTATGGGGCCATCAAAGAATCCAACTATTGGAGGTGGAAGATATTTTATATCCTTCATAGATGACTACTCTAGAAAGCTATGGGTTAAGATTCTTAAAACAAAGGATCAAGCATTCACTGCATTTAAGGAATGACTTGCTGAGGTGGAGAATTAGATAGGAAGAAGTTGAAATTTTTGAGATCAGATAATGGGCTTGAGTTTGTTTCAGAAGAGTTAAATGCTTTCTGCAGAGAAAAGGGAATTAAGAGACACAAGACTACACCTGGAACTCCACAACAAAATGGTATTGGAGAAAGAATGAATCAGACATTGTTAGAAAGAGTAAGATGTATGCTGAGTAGTGGAGGATTTACCAAAGGGTTTTAGGGTGAACTTGTGACTACAGCAGCCTATCTGATCAACCTATGTCCATCAGCAACTTTGAAATTCAAATCACCTGAAGAAGTGTGGTCTGGAACGGCACCTAGTTATAGTCATCTGAGAGTAATAGGATGTCAGGCTTACTCTCATGTGAATCAAGATAAGTTGGAACCTAGAGCAGTAAGATGTGTTATGGTTGGATACCCCAAAGAAGTAAAAGGATACAGATTGTGGTGTTATGAAGCTAACAAGTTTATTGTTAGCAGAGATGTCACATTCAGTGAAAGAAAGATGCCATTGGTTAAAAAAAATTCTGTAGTATCAATTACTACAGACTTTGATGAGCTTCAGGTGGAGCAAGCAAGGAAGGAAGTTCAGCAGTGCAATGAAGAAAATAACAGTGCTGATCAGAATAAGAAAGATAGCTCTCCTAGCTCATCCAGCTCAAGGTATGATTTAAGTTCCTATCAACTTGTAAGAGATAGGTTAAGAAGACAGATTAAAGCCCTAGTAAGATACATTGAAGCTGATATAGTATCATATGCACTGTATGTTGCATCTGATATAGAAAACTATGAGCCAAGAACATATGATGAAGCTATATCAGGAAATGACAATAACAAGTGGATAGTTGCTATAGAAGAAGAGCTGCTATCACTACATAAGAATAACACTTGGCAGATTGTTGACAGACCAAAGAACAAGAAGTTAGTAAGTTGTAAATGGATCTACAAGAAGAAGCCTGTTACAAGAAAAGAAGGAGGTGTTAGGTACAAGGCAAGGCTTGTAGCAAGAGGTTTCTCACAGAAAGAAGGTGTTGATTATAATGAAATATTCTCACCTGTTGTCAAGCATTGTTCTATCAGAATTCTGCTGGCATTAATAACTCAGTTTGATCTTGAGTTACATCAGATGGATGTCACTACAACATTTTTGCATGAAAATCTTGAAGAGGATATCTACATGAAGATTCCTGATGGTGTAAGTAATAAAGGGGCTAAGAATAAGGCTTGTTTACTACTGAAATCTTTTTATGGTCTGAAACAAAGTCCAAGATAGTGGTATTTGAAGTTTGATGATTACAGTACATCAAATGGATTCAGCAGGAGCTTACATGACAGTTGTGTTTATGTTAGGTTCAAAGAAGGGTGTTATACAAACTTACTTTTGTATGTAGATAATATCCTTATAGCTTGTAAGGATCAAGCTGGTATAGATGAAGTAAAGGAGATACTTAAGCAGGAGTTTGATATGAAGGATTTAGGGAAAGCAAAGGTGATTCTTGGTATGCAGATTGAGAGAAATAGATCAGCTGGTGAGCTGAAGTTATTCCAAGAATCATACTTAGACAAAGTGTTAAAGAGATACAATATGAATCGCAGCAAAACAGTAACTACACCAGCAAAGCAAGGAGTGAGTCTGTCATTACTCCAAGCTCCTCAGACAGATCAAGAGAAGGCTGAAATGAGCAATATCCCCTATGCTAGTGCTGCTGGCAGTTTGATGTATGCAATGGTATGTTGCAGGCCAGATTTAGCTTATGTGATGAGTATGATTAGCAGGTTTATGAGTAATCCAGGTTTTCTACATTGGAGTTCAGTGAAGTGGGCTCTCAGGTATGTGAAAGGAACCATCACAGCAGGTTTGACGTTTAAGAAAATGGAAACATGGAATAAGGCAATAGTTGGATATGTTGATGCTGATTATGCAGCAAATCTTGACACTAGGAAGTCACTTACTGGTTATGTGTTCAACCTATTTGGAACTGCAGTAAGTTGGAAAGCAACTCATCAACATATAGTGGCTTTATCAACTACAGAGGCAGAATTTGTTGCACTTATAGAAGCAATCAAAGAGGGAGTGTGGCTGACAGGTATACTGAGTGAATTTTGGGATTGAATAAGGATCAGTTGACGTGCATTGTGATAATCAGAGTGCAGTGCATCTCTCCAAGCATCAAGGATACCATGAAAGGACCAAGCACATTGATGTAAGGTTATATTTCATAAGAGACAAGATAGACAAAGGGGTAGTGAGTGCCAAGAAGATCAAGACAGATGACAATCCAGCTGATATGTTTACAAAAGTCTTACCAGTTCAGAAGTATGAGCTGTGTAAGCACTTTATTCATCTGAGTTAAGTAAGGAAAGGAAGGTGGCTACAGCCTTGAATTGCAGCAAGGTGGAGGAGATTACAAACTAGTGATGATGCAGTCTAAGGTGGAGTATTGTTGTGTGATAGACATGCATGCATGCATGCACTTGTGTGTATGTGTGTTGTCATGCAGCCAAGACAGGTGGAGGGTGATGATTGGTGTTGAAGTGTTGATGAGGATCAACAATAAAGAAACTGCAGAAGTTGGAGTGTGATCAAGAAGCCATCAGATCAGATTCATCTCAACCGTGCATTGAAGAATGGAATCAAGTTAGTTAGATTGTTAGTTAGTTGAGTTTGTTAGTTGGTTGAGCTAACAAACGAGCTTCCCACGTGAAGTATCAATCTGCAGCATAGCAGTTGAGTTGCTGGTGTGTATATAAGAACAATGAGCAGCTGATAAATCCATTCCAAGCAAGCAACACATCAGTTACAAGATTAGAAGCACATTAGGGTTTGTATGTGCATAAGATCATCATCATCTTCCTTAAGTTGTATATTGTAATCATCCTAGTGAGTGATTGTTCCTTCCAAGTGGATGTAGGCTTATGCTGAACCACTATACATCTTTGTGTTGATCTCTTTCATTTCATTCTTCATTTATCAATCGATTCGTGTGTGAAACATGAGTGATCAAACAATTGAGTGAGTGCAAGTTCTTGAGTGATCTTCATCAAGTGTTTGCTTAAGTTTTCATGAGAAGTGGCGCTGTCTGCGGGAAGAAGAAGGAGCAGCCACAAGTAATAAGATCAGAATAGAAGAATCATGGTTACAACCAAGTTTGATGTGGAGAGGTTTTAAGAAAAAGTTGATTTCAGTTTGTGGAGGATGAAGATGGAGGCTGTATTGATCCAACAAGGGCTTGCTGATGCAATTAAACCACTACCAGCAGATCAAGCAGCTGCTGTGGATGCTGGTGCATTAACTGCAGATCAAGATCAACAATCAAAGGCTAGAAGTGCCATCATTCTATGCTTAGGTGATAAAGCTTTAAGGGAAGTCTCAAAGGAAGCATCTGCAAGGGATATGTGGAAGAAACTTGCTGATCTCTACATGGTGAAGACATTGGCAAACCAGCTGTACACCAAGCAGAAACTCTACTCCTTCAAAGTATCAGGAGATAAGTCCATTCTAAGTCAACTAGATGATTTCAATAAGATCATAGATGACTTAGAGAACATTGATGTAGCACTGTCAAATGAAGATAAGGCTGTCATATTGATGTCAGCTCTTCCTAAGTCTTATGAAGGGTTGAGAGACACATTGTTGTATGGAAATGTTGAATCAATCTCCCAGGAGCAAGTGATTCTAGCAATCAAAGCAAAGGTACTCCATAAGACATCAGATAATGCAGTTGCAGGAGAAGGTCTTGTTGCCAACAAAAAAAATCAGTGGAACAAGAATGACAAGAAAGCTGGTGGTGATAAGAAGAAACATGAAAGAAGTAATCAAGGTACATCAGCAGTTGAAAAAAACAATAACTGCTTCCACTATAACAAGCCTGGTCATTTCAAGAAGCAATGTCATAAGTGGAAAGCAATGGTGGCCAGGAAGATTTATGAAAAAGGTGGAAATCAAAGAATCCATGCCAATCAGGTAACTGAAAATAAAGGTAACAAGGATCAAGATTACATTGAAGCTTTGGTTGTTGTTTCTGGTCAAGTGTCAGATCAGTGGGTATTAGATTCAGGTTGCACCTTTCATATGACATCAGTCAAGAATTGGTTTACTGATTTAAAACCATATCATGAGGGATCAGTCTTGTTAGGCAATGATCAAGCCATCAATATTGAGGGTATTGGCTCTGTCAAATTTAGAATGTTTGATGGATCCATTAAGTTGCTCACAAATGTGAGGTATATACCAGGATTAAGAAGGAATCTGATATCATTAGGAATGTTAGACTCTTTGGGATGTGAGTACTATGTGAAGAAAGGTGTACTCACCATCATAAAGGATAAGTCAGTTGTAATGAAAGGAGTTAAGAGCTCTGATCTTTATTTTCTTGAAGGATCAGTTGTCTCTGGATAGTTGAAACACTTCTCAAGGTCAAGAAGATATCCATTTGTGGCATTGAAGACTAGCTCATGTAAGTGAGAGAGGGTTACAAGTGCTAGCAAGACAGAAGCTATTAGATATAAATTCAATCTGTAAGATGGATCAATGTGAAGATTGCATACTAAGCAAGGCAAAGAGGTTGAAATTTGGTTCAGGAGAACATACTTCATCAGAGAAGCTTCAGTATGTTCATACAGATCTATGGGGACCATCAAGGAATCCAACTATTGGAGGTGGAAGATATTTTATATCCTTCATAGATGACTACTCTAGGAAGCTATGGGTAAGATTCTTAAAACAAAGGATCAAGCATTCACTGCATTTAAGGAATGGCTTGCTGAGGTGGAGAATCAGACAGGAAAGAAGTTGAAATGTTTGAGATCAGATAATGGGCTTGAGTTTGTTTTAGAAGAGTTCAATGCTTTCTGCAGAGAAAAGGGAATTAAGAGGCACAAGACTACACCTGGAACTCCACAACAAAATGGTGATGCAGAAAGGATGAATTAGACATTGTTAGAAAGAGTAAGATGTATGCTGAGTAGTGGAGGATTTACCAAAGGGTTTTGGGGTGCACTTGTGACTACAGCAGCCTATCTGATCAACATATGTCCATCAGCAGCTTTGAAATTCAAACCACCTGAAGAAGTGTGGTTTGGAAAGGCACCTAGTTACAGTCATCTGAGAGTAATAGGATGTCAGGCTTACTCTCATGTGAAGCAATATAAGTTGGAACCTAGAGCAGTAAGATGTGTAATGGTTGTATACCCCAAAGAAGTAAAAGGATACAGATTGTGGTGTTATGAAGCTAACAAGTTTATTGTTAGCATAGATGTCACATTCAATGAAAGAAAGATGCCATTGGTTGAAAGAAATTCTGTAGTATCAATTACTATAGACTTTGATGGGCCTCAGGTGGAGTGGGCAAGCAAGGAAGTTCAGCAGTATAATGAAGAAAATAACAGTGCTGATAAGAATAATGAAGATAGCTCTCCTAGCTCATCCAGCTCAAGGTATGATTTAAGTTCCTATCAACTTATAAGGGATAGGTTAAGGAGACAGATTAAAGCCCCAGTAAGATACATGGAAGCTAATATAGTATCATATGCACTTTATGTTGCATCTGATATAAAAACTATGAGCCAAGAACATATGATGAAGCTATATCAGGAAATGACAATAACAAGTGGATAGTTGCTATGGAACAAGAGCTGCTATCACTACATAAGAATAACACTTGGCAGATTATTGGCAGACCAAAGAACAAGAAGTTAGTAAGCTGTAAATGGATCTATAAGAAGAAGCCTGTTACAAGCGAAGAAGGAGGTGTTTGGTACAAGGCAAGGCTTGTAGCAAGAGGTTTCTCACAGAAAGAAGGTGTTGATTATAATGAAATATTCTCACATGTAGTCAAGCATTTTCTATCAGAATTCTGCTGGCATTAGTAATTCAGTTTGATCTTGAGTTACATCAGATGGATGTCACTACAATATTTTTGCATGGAAATCTTGAAGAGGATATCTACATGAAGATTCCTGATGGTGTAAGTATTGAAGGAGCTGAGAATAAGACTTGTTTACTGCTGAAATTTTTGTATGGTCTAAAACAAAGTCCAAGACAGTGGTATTTGAAGTTTGATGATTACATTACATCAAATGGATTCAGCAGGAGCTTACATGACAATTGTGTTTATGTTAGGTTCAAAGAAGGGTGTTATACATACTTACTTTTGTATGTAGATGATATCCTTATAGCTTGTAAGGATCAAGCTGGTATAGATGAAGTAAAGGAGATACTTAATTAGGAGTTTGATATGAAGGATCTAGGGGAAGCAAAGGTGATTCTTGGTATGCAGATTGAGAGAAATAGATCAGCTGGTGAGCTAAGTTGTTCCAAGAATCATACTTAGACAAAGTATTAAAGAGATACAATATGAATCTCAGCAAAACAGTAACTACACCAGCAAAGCAAGGAGTGAGTCTGTCATTACTCCAAGCTCCTCAGACAGATCAAGAGAAGGCTGAAATGAGCAATATTCCCTATGCTAGTGCTGTTGGCAGTTTGATGTATGAAATGGTATGTTAGAGGCCAGATTTAGCTTATGTGATGAGTATGATTAGCAGTTTTATGAGTAATCCAGGTTTGCTACAATGGAGTTCAGTGAAGTGCGCTCTCAGGTATGTGAAAGGAACCATCACTGCAGGTTTGAAGTTTCAGAAAATGGCAACATGGGATAAGACAGTAGTTGGATATGTTGATGCTGATTATGCAACAAATCTTGACATTATGAAGTCACTTACTGGTTATGTGTTCAACCTGTTTGGAACTGCAGTAAGTTGGAAAGCAACTCATCAACATAAAGTGGTTTTATCAACTACAGAGGCAGAATTTGTTGCACTTACAGAAGCAATCAAAGAGGGAGTGTGGCTGACAGGTATACTGAGTGAATTTGTGATTGAACAAGGATCAGTTGAAGTGCATTGTGATAATCAGAGTGCAGTGCATCTCTCCAATTATCAAGGATACCATGAAAGGACCAAGCACATTGATGTAAGGTTATATTTCATAAGAGACATGATAGACAAAGGGGTAGTGAGTGTCAAAAAGATCAAGACAGATGACAATCCAGCTGATATGTTTACAAAAGTCTTACCAGTTCAAAAGTATGAGCTATGTAAGCACTTGATTCATCTGAGTTAAGTAAGGAAAGGAAGGTGGCTGCAGCCTTGAATTGCAGCAAGGTGGAGGAGATTACAAACTAGTGATGATGCAGTCTAAGGTGGAGTATTGTTGTATGATAGACATGCATGCATGCACTTGTGTGTATGTGTGTTGTCATGCAGCTAAGATAGGTGGAGGGTGATGATTGGTGTTGAAGTGTTGATGAGGATCAACAATAAAGAAGCTGCAGAAGTTGGAGTGTGATCAAGAAGCCATCAGATCAGATTCATCTCAACCGTGCATTGAAGAATGGAATCAAGTTAGTTAGGTTGTTAGTTAGTTGAGTTTGTTAGTTGGTTGAGCTAACAAACGAGCTTCCCACGTGAAGTATCAATCTGCAGCATAGCAGTTGAGTTGCTGGTGTGCATATAAGCATAATTAGCAGCTGATAAATCCATTCCAAGCAAGCAATACATCAGTTACAAGATTAGAAGCACATTAGGGTTTGTATGTGCATAAGATCATTATCATCTTCCTTAAGTTGTATATTGTAATCATCCTAGTGAGTGATTGTTCCTTCAAAGTGGATGTAGGCTTATGCCGAACCACTATACATCTTTGTGTTGATCACATTCATTTCATTCTTCGTTTATCAATCGATTCGTGTGTGAAACGTGAGTGATCAAACAATTGAGTGAGTGCAAGTTCTTGAGTGATATTCATCAAGTGTTTGCTTAAGTTTTCATGAGACCACCTTACCATCACTACCATCACTGATTTTAAACCCACAAACCATGAGCTCCAAGCTCCACAAATCTGGACTTTAATTTTGATCTAATTTGTCCTTAAATTGAGAAAATTAAAATATAGTGTCCGCTACTCGAAAACATAGTGTTCCAAAATTGCAGCACGCACCTTTTTCTTTCTTTCGGAGCTGTTTTGTAACCCCCTTAAGTTAGTGTTATTACAATTTTCCCCTACGAATCTTGATGTATTTCTACTAGTATAATAATACGTGTAGCAGTACATATATCATGATGGGCATCACATAGAATGATAGAAACAACATAAAATTGATCAACAACAGAGGTAAGGAAACAAAGAGGTGTGGATTATTGGAGTTATCTTGGTCGACGGAGTTGTAAGCCCAGAGGGAGCTTCGGCATGAATGTCCTATTGGAGAAGCAAAATAGGAATCTGTTTAATTCAACATCAGGGTTACACGAGCAACATTCTTAAAAGTACGACGTCGTTTTTTTTTGGGTCTGACAGGTGACTAGAAGAAATATTGTAGTTTCTTATAAAATGGTGGACATAGAGGATTAAATCACATTAAAATTTGATGTTGTAATGGTGACAAAAGTTGGAAAAAAATCGACTAGTCAAAATTAATTTAATTTGTACACCAAATCCATATAAAAAATTAACATCATAATCAATTTCAAATAGATACGCCACAAAGGCAATTAAGTTCTAAATTCAACAAAGCACTTAATTTCTAATTAATCAACATTAACATAAAATAAAAGAAGTTAGTAGTCCTTCAATCAAGCATTAGAAACGTAATTAATTAGAATGAACTAAAAACAAATTCACTCTAAATTCCATGGTTCTTCATCTGATACTGCACAATATCCTCGTGCGCAACAATATCAGTTTGATTCTCCCAGCCAGCGGCGAACGAAAACTGCGGCAGAGGAGGCACAATGTACGACGGCGCCTGTGGAAGTGGCGGCGCCAGTGGAAGCTGCGGCGCATAATAATGCGCCAGTGGCGTGGCAATCCGGTGATCGGCAGCAGTAGACTCGTATATTACTGGTCGCTTAAATGAAGCATACCCATCATTGCTGGATGATGCACCCCCAAACTGATCATCTTCATTACTAAGAATTACTAAACATACTATTAGTCCTATATTTTTTTAAAATTTTAATTTTAGTTACTTTTTATTCAATTTTAGTCTTATTTATCAATTTTGATGTTTTTTTTATTAAATTTTAGTCCGAATTAAAAATTACTCTTTCATTCAGCCCATGTTCTGCCTGCAGCTCTGTTCTTGGCAACACAAATCACCCTTTTGCAATGCCTGCATGGCGACACACATCACCCTTTTATTTTTTAATTTGGACCAAAATTGAATTAAAAATGACTAAAATTGAGTTTAAAATGACTATAATTTGAACCGCCACCGAGTGCCAGATCCTTACCGGAAACAGGCGACTGCTGCTGCTGCTATTGGAATCGGAGATTTTCCCCCTGTTGGAAAACTCACGTTCAATAAACGTACAAACATACAAAGAGAGTAATCTCACTTACCTCTCACCGTGTATGTTGCAGCAGAAGAATCTTAAGAACCCGGTTGATACTCACGCTTGGTAAACTGTGATCTCTGGATCAAATCTTCAACACGGGGTTGAAGATTATGTTTTCCACGAATGTGTATTAATCTGGAATATGATGACTGGATTTTTGTGTGTGATTTCGGGAGAGAATACGAGAGAGGAAAATGCACTCGCGTTCTGCATTCCTTGCGTTCTGAAACACATTCGGTGTTCTTACGTTCTGCGCCTTGCGCTTGAGCTTATGAACGTATTTGCATACGCGTTCTGCTTCTGCGTGTTATGCTTGAGCAGTTCTGAATGCGCTTATCGAAAATATATTCTGTCACCCGCGCATGATAAACTGCTTAACGCAGTAATATGATTTCTCGAGAGACAGGAGTTAATTAACTGTCTCAATAACTCCCTCTCTCTCTCTCTTTCTTATCCACTCTCATATGTGAAAAATAATTATATAAATAATTATTATTTACATCTCCCACTCACATATGAAGTCAAAAAGTTGCTTGACTCAATTTCTTCATGAATCATATTCTCACACAGATTAATACATCGTGTGACCCACGAGATATGAGTTTTAATCGCTATACACTTGTTAGAGATATATAGCAACTCAACCAGTTTATCAATGAAACTCAACAAGCTCGCTATACCCCAGAACTCTCGAACATTTAACATATGTTGACATATCTCCTTTCAATCCCTTAATTGTCAGAGCATATTCAACCTTTTTGCAAATTACTAATGTATTCATAATCAAGACCCTGCTTGATTGACTAGTCAATGAATCACAATAGTATATGTTAAATTAAGACGTTCTTCCCATCTCACTAAATATCTACAGTCTCCCACTATAGCTGCTTTCCTAGACATGTACCGCATCGCCGTTATTAACCATAGCTCTTTTGGTAGCATGCTAAAGTAGCAACACCAAAGTGAAGACTTAGAATATAGTAGAGAGTCATAAGGGTAACCAATAAATAAGGACTCATACTATTGAGAAAATAGGGATTATTTTCTCAATCCTGTTGGAGTCAACTTAGCACATGTCGTTTTTTCTAAAACACATGTCACAATGTCTTTAACTTCCTTCCAAGAAAGCGTATGTCGTATTTCATTTAGTTCAGACATCGTGTAAATCGGAGTTCAAGTGTGTCCCATACACTTAACTTGAATATCCTCCCTCCAAGGTATAGGATCTCCATCGATTTAGCTTTACAACAAGTTGGATTAGATTCGTAGCGAAATCTATCCCGATTACATTAGCTATCGTAATCTCATCTCTGTGCTCCCACTGAGCCAGAGGCGATTGCTCGTATGAGAGAGACAATCATAACTCGCCGACATACTATTATATATGAACCATCACATATAATTTATAAAACATATATGAATAGTTAAGCCATTAACTATTTCATTAACATACATATACATCGTTTTAAATCCTTCGCAGACTTAAACGAGTAGAAATGTAATTAAGAATCACTTTCTCCTTGTCTACAATATCTCTAACAAATTTGAACTTAATGTCAATGTGTTTGGTTTTTCATAATATTTGGGGTCCTTTAAGTAAGTAATAACCGCATGATTATCACCATTAAAACAGCTCCCACTGGAGTGTTTGAGACCTCTAAATGTTTCATGAATCTTCTCAACCAAATAGTCTGTTGAACTGCAGACGAAGTCTGTTTCTTGTTACACCATGAAATTGCTCCATCATTGAGCAAGAAGACATAACCGAGAGTTGATTTACGTTTATCTAAATCACCACTCCAGTCAACGTCTATATACTCATTCAGTGATAACAGAGAGAATAATCTGCAGTCAATCACATTGGCATATGATACTCTAGCCATTTTATTCTTATCATCTTGAGCCTTGGGACACATTTGCTAACTCAATGATTCGCCTTCCACAATAGGAGTATCTATAGGTTTGCATGTGTCCATCTTGAATCGTTCTAAAAGTTTCTTGATGTAAGTCTCTTGAGACAAACCCAATAACTTCTTTAAACGATCTCTATGGATCTCCACACCAAAGTATGTACTCTGCTTCACCCATATCTTTCATTTCGAAATTTGAAGACAACCATCCTTTTATGGTTTCAAGATATTCTTTTGCTATTTCCAGCTAGAAGTATGTCATCCACATACAAGGATAGAATCACAAAACAATCATTGGACCGTTTAAAGACAGTGGTCTTCGTTTATCATAACAAAGTTATATGAGATGATCGTAGTGTGAAATCTCAAATACCACTGTCTAAAGGATAGTTTGAGTCTATAGAATAATTTTTTCTATCTACAAACTTTATCCTCTTGACCTCGAAGAATAAATCCTACAGGTTGTTGCATGTAGATTACTTCTTCTAATTCTCCACTGAGAAATGTGGTCTTAACATCCATTTGCTGTAATTCTAAATCCATACTAGCCACTATAGCCAACAGTAGACGAATCAAGGCAAACCTCACTACAGGTGAAAAAGTTTCTACGTAGTCTATACCCTTGTTGAGTATAACCTTTTACCACCAAGCGAGCTTTCTACCTCTCTATTGAGCCATCATTATTTCTTTTGATTTTGAAAATCCATTTATTCTCAATTTCCTTTCGTCCCTTTGGAAGATCTACAAGTCCCCAGACTTGATTTGACTTCATAGACTCCATCTCCTTTTTCATCCATTTCTCCTTTTTCAGACAAGTTAAAGCTTCTTTAACGTTTCTGGGCTCTTCCTCATTAGCAGGAAAAATATCTCAACTTTCTGGTGAAACTAAGAAGACATGTCCTTTAATGTCATAATCATAATGCCTTTTGGGCATATATTTCCTAGAACTTTTCGAGAGATAATGGTCTTCTGTAGACAAACTGCTCTTATTTGGAATTACCTGATTCTCAATCGACAAATATCTATTAAGATCCACACCATCAACTATCAAGATCCACACCATCTGTTTATTACTCCCACTTGGATCTTGTAGTTATTGGTTTTCTTCTATCTCGAAAATAGGTCCGGCATCCCCGATGCCCCCTATACTAGGAAATTTAGTTTCCAGAAAATGAGCATCATGTGATTCTGTCTCAGTTAAGCTCCCATCGTGATCTCCTATGAACACGTAACCCTTAGAATATTTACCTCTAGGACCCAACTTTTTATACTGACTCTATGAATCATGTATATAAGCTGCTGATCCCCAAGCTCTAAGGTTACTCTAGTCAGGTTTTCTACCCGTCCAAAATTCATATAGAGTCGAAGCAACTGACTTTGAAGGCACACGATTAAGCACATAAGCTGCCATAAGCAATGCATCTCGTTAGATTAACTTGTGCCATCATGGATCTAACCATCTCCAACAAAATTCTATTCCTTCTTCCAGTAACACCATTTTGTTGAGGTGTATAAGGAACAGTTGATTGTCGGATTATACCCTTTTCATTACAAAATTCCTTGAATTGTTCTGATAGATATTCACGTCCACTATCACTCAAGTATCGTCTAAAACAATCCAATGCTTCAGATTTATGAGATATCAAATAGACTGAATAATCATCAATGAACGTAATGAAATAGTGAGCTCCATGTTGTGTTCTCATATTTACAGAACCACATATATCAGAATGAATTACTTCTAATGGAGATTAAGATATAATAGCTTTACCAAAAGGTTTTCTAGTCATTTGCCAGCAAGATAATGTTCGCACCATTTGGATAATTCGACTTTAGAAGAAAGATTCAACAATCGATCTTTCACAAGTCTATTCATCCTATCTTGCCCAATATGACCTAATCTATCATGCTAAACATCATCATTCACATTTGCATTACTAGAAGAAGCATGACAAGTATCATTAACGCTAATTACCACAGTGCCTTTAGTGAACAGTACATCATAACCCAAATTACGTAGAACTGAAACAGAAATCAAATTTCGCGTGATCTCCGGAGCATATAGAACATCATGTAGGATCAAGTCCGGACCATCGTCAAGGTCCAATTTGCAAGTCCAAAGTCCTTTGACTTCGACTCATGTATTATTTCCTACATATTTCTACCTAGTCCCCTTCGGAACATGGCGAAAATCTACAAAAGCTCATCTGTCTCTCGTCACATGATTCGTTGCTCCTGAGTCTATAATCCTCAAAGGATAAGAATCAGATAGACAAACAGTACTCGAGACATTAATTTCACACAAAACAGAATAAGATAAATCTACCTTGTCCCTTCTGGGCTCAAAGCATTCATTAGCATAATGACCAAACTTACTACAATTGTAGCATGTCATCTTGCTTTTATTTTTCTTATTCTTTTGTCACGCTTGTTTTCCTTTTCCGTCCATCAGTTTTTTTTTTTTTTGTAGTTGGATTACTATCAGGCTTACCACCACTACCATCAGATCATCTTCTCTTCTTTTCCTTCTTCCAATTCCTTTTTCTTTTGAAGCCTGAAGCTCCTTTAGAAGTAGAACTGGCATAGAAGGTCCCAGAAGAAGGCTTTGAGGCTCCCAGCCTTCATTTTCTAACTCAACATGACAAGAAGCATCATTGAAGGTTAATGCGTCAAGTTGACTTTGAGACGTTTCCAACGATCAGGTAAAGAGCGGAACAGGGCTTAGATTTACTGATCATCAGAAAGTATATGACCGGCGGTTTTAAGTTTGATTATCATATTAGACATCTCCCTGAGATTTTGTCTAATGTAATGACCAGGTTTCCTTTTTAAGGTGTCAAACTTAATAGTCTACTGCCTAAGCCTTGTAACCGATGTACCACCATATCTCACGCAGATACACCCAGATATCATGTGTGGTGGGTTGTTGCTCACATTCATGAATCACTGTATCGATTACTGAGCTTACAAGAATACCTCGTGCAATGGAATTTTGCTTTTCCATGCCTGGTACGCTTCTTGGTTACACCTCCCTTGATTTCCAATTCCCTCGTCTGGTTCAGCCATCACTTGGTTTATAGCATCTAATACATCTTGTTCATACAGTACGTACCAAATGTTATGACGCCTTGTGTCATAGTTGTCACCATTGAGTTTCTCACTTTTGTTCAACTCAGCGACAATAGATTTCGAAGCTCATTTCCTTTGATAGAGATTAAAGTGATTCGGTATGTTAATAATATTTTATTAAGTTTTACGTTAAGCCAAACACAGACATCTCAATAAATAACACAAGACTTGATCTCGAAAAATAGCTCGGAGACTACTAATCATCAATCTCATCAAGTGTCACAATACTAGATTCTTGCTTCAAAACATAAAACACATTGTTCAAGTAATCAACAATAACATTGAACAACCACTTATAAACAGAACTTAAACAACCATTCACAATAGCAAAATTTCCAAGTCTGACAAGTCATGAACATTAAAATTCTAATGAACTTCTTGAGTTTCCAATTAGAAATACAATTGAAATAAACTAGCGATAAATATCAATTGTATCTCTTAATTTATCACTAGATTCAAAATAACGTTCCCAATCAAAATCTTTAGTCCCCACATTAAAGACAGCTCGACCTAGAGGATCTATATGAGGATTCTTTATCTGACGTTTGTCTCGACCACTAAGTCTCAAAAAATCAGAACGTCGAACCCTTCCCATCCTCAAGCAGGCTGATCTCAGTGCCTGTGTCCTATCTTCTGCCTTAGAAGCATCGACCATATCAAGCATAATGAAATAACCATTAGGCTTAACTTGGTAAGTCTCCCACTGAGCCCAAAAATCCTTTTGTAGGTGGGGAGGCAAAGTGTTCGCCCAGGTCTGAGGACTAGTAATTTGAAAATACTCATCACTTGGAATCGTTTTGCTATAAATCAAGCGCATCATCTGGTTGTAGAGTTCAAACAAAATAATTGCGTGGTCCCTTATGTTGTGTGTAGGCTTCATTTTATAATTCAAGAATTCATGGAGGACTTCATCTTTAGTCCTAATGTCTTCCTCTGAAATTGTTCCCCGTCCTGACATACATCTGAGAAAACGAGCAACCAAAAATAAACATACCAGTGTCAGTCAAACTATATCACATGAATTTCCTCTCCATTTAATGCATATGGAAACAACTTTCCAAGATGCAATAGGTATATTCACAAGTGAATCAGTCCAACTCACTTTGGCTCCCACTTTCATAGGTTACAGGAGTTTTGAACAATCTAACAACACTTAACACCATGAATTTAGAATTAAATGACATATTAAGGTGCTTTATTACCAAAAATTACAACCGAAATAGCTACCCCGTGGGTTCGTATTCAACAAATATGTCACAAAATGAAGTAAAACCACACATACACACTTAAGATGACGTCAAACACCCTCGGAAACGTCACCATTGGACTCAAAACGCTGAAAACACGTCGGAAACCACCGGACAAGCACCGAAAAACGCTTGCACGCGCCTCCACGCGCCGCCACGGACAGACTGGACGCTTCATGCGCCTCCACGCGCCACCACGCGCGGCAGGGAATAGTCTGAGTCTGGCGCGTGCATCACACGCTCCGCCGCCGTCTCCGGCAACAGTCGGCGCGTGCATCACACGCGCCTCTATCGATTTACCGGTGCGTGGATTTCACGCGCCACCACTGGTGTTCCCGTGCCGGAGCGTGTCTGCCACGCGCCTCCGCATACCGCTGCCCTCCGGTGGGTCCGGTCGCGAGCTGACCCAATGGTCCTACCCGGTTTCCTGATCCGACCCGGTTCAGACTGGACCGACCCGGTCCAACCCATAAATAACATCATTATTTAATATTACAGAAAGGTCCCTGAACTTTCTCAAATTTTCAAAAAACGACCCCTGAAGTTTCTGAAACTTTGCAATTTAGCCCCAAGTTCGAAAACAACTTTAAAAATTCATATCTTGAGTTTTAGAAGGCCAAAAAATGCACAAAAAGTACTGACGGACTCCTCTTGACGAGGGCTTTCCAGTAGTATAAACAAAACATGCTTTTGCTTTCATAAAAAATGACGAAAAATTCAACCCATGGTGCATTAACGGTGAATAACAACGTCAAATTACACATACTCACTGGAAATAACGTAATCTGCCTTAAACTCACATAAATAACCCATCAAAGTCACACAATACACCAATTATATAACTTTAAACAAAATCATGTGAGAACGATTAAAAACGCAGAAGCAGAAAATTTTAAAAACATGAAATGTTTTAAATCCAGAAAATCAAACGGAATACCAACCATTGGCTCTGATACCAATGTTGGAAAACTCACGTTCAATAAACGTACAAACATACAAAGAGAGTAATCTCACTTACCTCTCACCGTGTATGTTGCAGCAGAAGAATCTTAAGAACCCGGTTGATACTCACGCTTGGTAAACTGTGATCTCTGGATCAAATCTTCAACACGGGGTTGAAGATTATATTTTCCACGAATGTGTATTAATCTGGAATATGATGACTGGATTTTTGTGTGTGATTTCAGGAGAGAATACGAGAGAGGAAAATGCACTCGCGTTCTGCATTCCTTGCGTTCTGAAACACATTCGGTGTTCTTACGTTCTGCGCCTTGCGCTTGAGCGTATGAACGTATTTGCATACGCGTTCTGCTTCTGCGTGTTATGCTTGAGCAGTTCTGAATGCGCTTATCGAAAATATATTCTGTCACCCGCGCATGATAAACTGCTTAACGCAGTAATATGATTTCTCGAGAGACAGGAGTTAATTAACTGTCTCAATAACTCCCCCTCTCTCTCTCTTATCCACTCTCATATGTGGAAAATAATTATATAAATAATTATTATTTACACCTCCATTGATTATGGGTGGAATCGGAGAAGAGACTCGGTTCTTCCATTGGTAAGTTGAAAAATCGTACTGAGTGTGCAATTAAATCAGCAGTCTTTATAAAACATATTAATTGTAGTATTATTGAACACAAGATCTGCGAAAATAATCCTACATAATGATGTTACAGTTGATCTGATGAGTGTAATTATTAGAAATTATCAAAACCAGAAACCTATGGAGTACTTAATAAAAAAATTCCTAATGGAGTGACAAAAATTCATCCAAACTTTATTGGATTAATTAATGTAATTTGGACAAATCATTAAGAAGAAGAATTTATTGAGAGAATAATTAGATAGTACACCATATCCAATCCAATGTTCGTAAAACAATGGATTAAAGAAGATAGTATTACCTGGAAATGGAGATGAGAGAGACAAGGGCTTGCCTGAATTCTTTATTGTCTTTTATCGTTAAAATTTATGTGTATATGTATATAGAGAATTAAGACGGTTTTTTTCCTATTAAATAAAGTCAACATATCTTTTTTCCTCTGTCTGCATTTAATGGCTGCCATAATTAACTCTTCAAATTCTTTTATTGCTCGCTAAAATCTTTAATTTTAATATCTTATTCGGAGTAAAATTTGTTCTCTTTCATCTGAGTGCTACAACGTTGTTAAAAAAAAAATACTTTTAAAATTTTGTAGTTGTCACCTCTTATTAATAAAATTTTGTTATTTGCTTTCCAAAAATAAAATAAAATTAAGCAAAAGTTCTACGTCCACGGACTCGGGACACTGTTCGTGTCCTCATATAAACACAATTTTTCTCCTCTATATTCTATTTAAACTTATATATTGCTAGGGAGTTTAAATTGCAAAGGGACACGGAAATTGCAAAGGGGTACGGTGTCCCCGGGGCACAAGAGCCCCACTCTAAAATAAAAGTATTAAAATTTTATTTTATTAAAGGAGTTAAAACTTATTTAAAATAAAAGTATTAAAATTTTATTTTATTAAAGGAGTTAAAACTTATTTAATTTTATTATATACTCCTTCCGTCGCTCAATAAGAGGATCTTTTACTTTTTAGCACGTGGATTAAGGAGTATTATTATTTAATGTGTAGGTTTTATTACTAGGAGTGTGGATCCCATATTTTAATTGTATTAGTGGGTGTGTGTAGGTCTCATGTGTGTAAAAAATAAAAGAGAACTTTTTGGATGGAACTCCCAAAATAAAAAAAAGACCTTCTTTCAAGGAGACGGAGGAAGTATTTTGTTAAATTTTTTTATATACGTACTATTACATTTTATTTTTCAAAGTATACATTTAATTTGATTTAGGGGCACTACTGGCGTTGTTACTCATGTCACCTATCACCAAAATTTTAACAGGCTATCACCTGTAACTAATCTCATATATACCATTTTCTTTATTAATTAACACGTCATCCACGTCTTTATGCCTAGGCTAAGGCTGTAGACCCATTTTCACGCTATCCTAATTATCACATCAATTTTCGTTTATATACTTATTTCTTTGCGAGAATATTATTAATTCTTTTTTTTAAATTAAAATTCGAGTATTTCAAGTAATTATTCACTACACTTGTATAATTATTTATCAAATTTTATTAAAGATGCAAATTATTTTCTTTTAAAAATCTTTTAAAACATTGTCATTTTTATTTATTTATATTATAAATAGTTAATAAAATAAGAGTTGGTTTCTTGCGTTCCTAAATGTGCAAAGTGTGTCAGGATACTTAGGCAGTTAAATTTAATTGCCTAGTAAATAAAAATGTAAAAGAAAATATATTAAATATTAATTAAATATTTATTTATTAAGAAATTTAAATAAATTAATTTCTGAAGTAAATAAATAAACAATTGATATTTAATATAATTATTTGAGCCCAAATTCAAGTCAAATGAGCTCAATTCAAGTCAAGTGGGCCTGATTCAAGTCAAGAAGCCCATCAAATCAAATCCAGCAGGTCTAACTAAATTAATATGCCCAAATCAAATCCAGCAGGTCTAAATTAAATTAATAGGCCCAAATCTAATCCAGCAGGTCTAATTAAATTAATAGACCCGTATCCAGTCCAGCAGGCTTGAGTAAAGGAAAGAAGCCCAACATATCTTTTAAAAGAGGAAATATCTCTCAAGTGGTTATTTTCTCTACCTAGAAATAATGATCTTCAGTCCTCATTCCAGACATTGAAGGGGACCCGGAGACAAGACACTCTTGAGGAGAGAACATTCAAGGTTCTTCAAAGCTTCAAGCTCAAGACCTTCGAGGATCTTCAAATCTTCGAAGTTTCAAGCTCAAGACCTTCGAGGATCTTCAAATCTTCAAAGTTTCAAGCTCAAGATCTTCAAGTGATCTTCAAATCTTCAAAGCTTCAAGTCGAAGATTTCAAGTCAAGCTTCAAGCAGCTTCAAAGTAATTTCAAGTCAAGAACCGCCTCCGATCAAAGACCAAGGTGCTAAGCCTCTCCGATCCGGCGTTCTTCATCCATCTGTTTCCGTGAAGTCAACGTTCTACCAAATTGATCGGCGTTCTTCACGACTAATCTTCAAGTCAACGTTTGATCCGAACAAAGGTTCGACGCCTCCGGATAAACGTTATAAAGTTCCAAATCGAGCTCGGACAAGCTTCATCCGAAGATCCAGTTCCGAAAATAGAAAAGGTCAAGAAAGTCAACTCAAGAGAGGAATCAGAGGATAGCTAGAAGCTGTTTACTCAATACTCAAGTTTAATCCATCTTGGATTTTCTTTGTAATATCTTTTGTGTTTATTATTTAATAAATACAAATTTTGTTGTTACATATACAACATTTTGTTTTAAAGGAGTACACTTTAATTAATAAGGGTACAACATTTTGTTTTAAAGAGTATACACTTTCATTAATTTTTTTTAGGAACTAAAGGGTACACTTCCTTATACTATAGGGTATATCATTTAATAGTAAATGGTATCTGGGCGCACGGTATTCCTGAGCACACAAGTTTTAGCCATAAAATAATTTACTACACCATTATCACTTTTTCATCAATTGAATGCCATTTTTTATTAAAATATAATCACTTTTTATACATCTCATTATAATAATTCTGTGAGACGATCTCACATTGTTTTTTACTTTTCTTTTTTCATTCTTCTCAAATTCAGACCCTTGAACAAAAATATCACTCGAAATCACAATCAAAAATCTATTTTAATTTTAAAATTGTCATAATTTTTTATTTAAATTATTTATTTTTTAATTTATTTGTTATCTAAAAATATCACTGCTCATTAAATAAAAGTTAGTGTATAGATAGGACGAAGATGGTAGAAAGAAATGACAAATTATCTTTCGCACCTGAATTCACTATGCACAGTAATATTATTCTTTAATATATGAAAAATTATATTTTAAATGATGAATTATTATACTTTTTAATTTAACTAAATTTTGATATATTGTGTTTTTTTTAGATAATTAATATTTTTTATTTATAAAAAAATAATCCAATATATTATAATGAGTAATTTTTTATGTATTTAAGAGAAATTTTATTTAAAAAATATACTATAATTTCAATTTAGACAAGCCTTATGAAAAGTTATTTGACTTAATAAATAATAACAAATTTTAAAATTAAAATTTATTTTTATATAATAAAAATATTATTTTAAATTTTAAAAGCAAAAATTTGTGTGTATTCATATATTTTATATTTGACACACCATTTTATTTTAAAAGAGTCTGTCTATAAATGGTTAACAAAATAATTTATTTAGATCAATATAATTTTTTCGACTTTGTTTATATTTTTGTATTCATAATATGAATTTTAGAGTTCAAGTATAGTGTTTCGATGCAGTTGAATATTCTTAATCTTAAATTAAATTTTAATTTATATCATTATATTAAATAAAATAATTAAAATTGTAAAGATAATTACCCATTATATTTTAAATATTTAAAATTATCTACTCTAAGTACAATGATTTACACTTCAAAATCACCCTGAAATGATTTCATAAAATGTTTTTCAAAGATTTAAATACATAATTAATATAAAAATAATAATTAAAGAATTGCAGGGTGAAAGGTAACGGGAAATTTTAAATAGATAATTAATATAAAAATAATAATTAAAGGATTGCAGGGCGAAGGGCAACCGCTTGTGTAGGTATTCCTGCAGTTATTTATTAAATACATCCATTAATGTTCATTTAATTTTTATTGATATCCAATCGTTGGAGTAAGATTGGGTCACAACTCACATCTGACTTAGGGCAACATAAAAAATCCAAATTATTATGACATACAAATATATAAAAATATTACTACTAATTATAAAAATATATAGTGTGTAGTAAAAAAATATAGTGTGTGCAGTAAAAAGTATATGCAGTAAAAAGTATGTGCAGCAAAAAAGTATGGTGATTCGGCGGAGGAAGCAGCGGTCCTACGATTTTCCAGCGTCCGGCCGGTGGTGGTCCGGCAACCGGCCGGCGGCGGTCCAACAGTTTTCCGGCGGCCAACCGGCGGTCCACCGGTGGGTGAGGGGTTATGGTTTGTGGTTTAAAAGTGTATGAGTTTAGGGTTATGTTTTGTATTTTACTTTAATATTTTGTATGTGAGAGTTATTTTTTTAAATTAATGTATCTCACAGTAATTATGTGTACAAGTGTGTACTTACAAGTAACTTTTCCAAATAAGTATTTAAATTTTATTTATTTAAATTAATATTTGACTTAAAAATTTAAAATTAATTTTATAGTAAATGATATATAATCGGATCGAATCGGGATGTGTGTGCTGACGTACATCGCCTTCAAGTAATTAAGGATGAACTTCATTCTACCATCCAAAATTTAATTTAATTCTCAAATTAAAATTTAATTTTATTAGGATTTAAATTTAGGGCTTAATTTTTGTAACCATCCAAAATTTAACTTAATTCTCATTAAAATTTAACTTAATTCTCAAATTAGAATTGGGAAAATATCACATTTAGTCCCATAAGAATTCCTTCAATTCAATTATAGTCTCGTAGGAATATACTGGTCCCACAACTAGCGGTTTTGGTCCCATAAGAATATTATAATCATAATTTTTTAAAATTTTCATCCCAAATTAATTTATATTATTATAAATAAACTACCAGATTTATATTATTTTCTATCTTTCAAAATAGACATAGTCCATTTTGGTCTTATTAATGGTTCAGAATATTTCGTTAACTATTAAAAGAAATTGATGAAAAATTCCTATGAGATTAAATCTGCCAGTTTTGGGACATTTTTGGCATTGAGCAATTCTTACAGGACTAAATCTGAAATTATCCCAATTAGAATTTAATTCAATATTATTCTTAAATAAACCCTAGCCCACTAAATAAAATAATTTATTAGCTTTGCACATTATTCCCCATCCTCACTAAACAAAAGAAGCCGACGCCTGCTCTCTGCAACAAACCTTACCTCTCTCCAAAGAGTCTCAAACTCTCTAACTTGTATCTTTCTCTCTCCATACAATCACGTTTCGCAAGGTTAGAGCCCTACCTTTGTATATTTTCCACGTAAGATACTTGACCTTCCCCGGTCTACTGAACATTTCTACTATCACTACTATTAGCGAACCCTACCATCTCACCCCCTCTATTATTAGGCAACAGCTACAACTTTCTTGGCACTCTTTTCACGAACCATCCTCGAAGAATTGGACAAGATCTCATACGCAATGGCGCCGCATCCTATGTCCTCCCTTTTCAGATCAGCAGGAGGCAAGAAACAGTCAGTGGACAGCCCCTTAATGTTGAAGTCCACCTCTTCGATGCTCCAAATCTCTTCCATTCTTGTTCGTCCGAGTTTTCGCTGAACCTGAAGAGGGAAACGAATGTTCTCCCTGACACCCTCAACTGTTATGTAGTCTTTGATCAATGACTATATGGTTGTCTCCCAGAGGACATCTTTGATCTTGAGCATGTGGGAGTCTTCTAGTTGGAGTAGAAGGCCTGTTTTCTGGCTAAAACACCCCCACACTGTGTGTCTGATTATCTCCACGTTGGTGCTGCTTCTTGCACTCAGTATGGGTGGATCGGCTTCGAGTTTTATGACGAAGCAGTCTTCGTCGTTTACGGTTTTCTCGCCGATGCAGATGGAGTTGGAGAATAGGTCTGCGGTTGATCTTGGATCAAGTCCCTGTTTTTCATCATGGTGAAGACTTGAACAACACATGAAGTTAATTTTGAGACAACACTAGAAAATGTGTACATGTTAGGTTTGTTTGTGGAAATCTATGTCTTGAACATGATTGTGACTTTCTTGAATTGGGTTTCTGGTTGTTTGCAACTAATTATCATGCATTTGGAATTAGGCAAATGGATCCCTCTTAGTGTAACTAAAGGATTACAAAAGGAGATAAAATAGTGTGTTTTAAAACAAAGTGGGAAACTATGATTTGGGCCCCAAGAAATAGGTGGTAATTAAGGACAAAGGTTAGCTATGAGATGTTAAAACTACACAAGAATGAGTTTGAAGCCCATTTTTTCTCCTCTTTGTCAAACATAAGTAGCTACCAAATTATTTTAAAGAATGAGTTTAAAGACCATTAATTCAACAATTATTTTATGCATAAGTCATCAATATGTGAGTAATGCTAATGTGATATTGGCTAAAACAATACTCCCCCAGGTCTGTATTCACACATTTCACATTTTCTCATATATTCGTCTCAATAAACAATGAGCCAGAGGTAGTACTATACGGGATTGAATTCCATATTTCATAATTCTTATTTCATTAGTGTTTCATAAATTTAAATAAACTATACCCACAAATGACTATTAAGCGTTTACTTTGTTAATTATTTAAAAGGTGGAATTACATGATATTGAAATTGGTGATTTCTATACTGTACGAACCTGTAGAAAACTCCGGAGGGGGCAGGGATGGCCGCGAGGGGCATGAGAAGGCTGCCATGGAGTCTGCCTCCAAGCCACCTGTTGTGTGATAGTCATGCATGCATGCACTTGTGTGTATGTGTGTTGTCATGCAGCCAAGACAGGTGGAGGGTGATGATTGGTGTTGAAGTGTTGATGAGGATAAACAATAAAGAAGCTGAAGAAGTTGGAGTGTGATCAAGAAGCCATCAGATCAGATTCATCTCAACCGTGCATTGAAGAATGGAATCAAGTTAGTTAGGTTGTTAGTTAGTTGAGTTTGTTAGTAGGTTGAGCTAACAAACGAGCTTCCCACGTGAAGTATCAATCTGCAGCATAGCAGTTGAGTTGCTGGTTTGCATATAAGCACAATGAGCAGCTGATAAATTTATTCCAAGCAAGCAACACATCAGTTACAAGATTAAAAGCACATTAGGGTTTATATGTGCATAAGATCATCATCATCTTCCTTAAGTTGTATATTGTAATCATCCTAGTGAGTGATTGTTCCTTCAAAGTGGATGTAGGCTTATGCCGAACCACAATACATCTTTGTGTTGATCTCTTACATTTCATTCTTCGTTTATCAATCGATTCGTGTGTGAAACATGAGTGATCAAACAATTGAGTGAGTGCAAGTTCTTGAGTGATCTTCATCAAGTGTTTGCTTAAGTTTTCATGAGAAGTGGCGCCGTCTGCGGGAAGAAGAAAAACTGCCACAAGTAATAAGATCAGAAGGGAAGAATCATGGTTACAACCAAGTTGATGTGGAGAAGTTTTCAGAAAAAGTTGATTTCAGTTTGTGGAGGATGAAGATGGAGGCTGTACTGATCCAACAAGGGCTGGCTGATGCAATTAAACCACTACCAGCAGATCAAGCAGCTACTGTGGATGCTGGTGCATTAGCTGCAGATCAAGATCAACAATCAAAGGCTAGAAGTGCCATCATTCTATGCTTAGGTGATAAAGCTTAAAGGGAAGTCTCAAAGGAAGCATCTGCAAGGGATATGTTGAAAAAACTTGCTGATCTCTACATGGTGAAGACATTAGCAAACCGGTTGTACACCAAGCAGAAACTCTACTGCTTCAAAGTATCAGAAGATAAGTTCATTCTAAGTCAACTAGATGATTTCAATAAGATCATAGATGACTTAGAGAACATTGATGTAGCACTGTCAAGTGAAGATAAGGCTGTCATATTGATGTCAGCTCTTCCTAAGTCTTTTGAAGGGTTGAGAGACACATTGTTGTATGGAAGTATTGAATCAATCTCCCTGGAGCAAGTGATTCTAGCAATCAAAGCAAAGGTGCTCCATAAGACATCAGATAATGCATTTGCAGGAGAAGGTCTTGTTGCCAACAAATAAAATAAGTGGAACAAGAATGACAAGAAAGCTGGTGCTGATAAGAAGAAATATGAAAGAAGTAATCAAAGTACATCAGCAGATGAAGAAAACAATAACTGCTTCCACTGCAACAAGCCTAGTCATTTCAAGAAGCAATGTCATAAGTGGAAAACAATGGTGGCCAGGAAGATTTCTGAAAAAGGTGGAAATCAAAGAATCCATGTCAATCAGGTAACTGAAAATATAGGTAACAAGGATCAAGATTACATTAAAGCTTTGGTTGTTGTTTCTGGTCAAGTGTCAGATCAATGGGTGTTAGATTCAGGTTGCACCTTTCATATGACATCAGTCGAGGATTGGTTTACTGATTTAAAACCATATCATGAGGGATCAGTCTTGTTAGGCAATGATCAAGCCATCAAGATTGAGGGCATTGGCTCTGTCAAATTTAGAAAATGTGTATATGTTAGGTTTGTTTGTGGAAATCTATGTCTTGAACATGATTGTGACTTTCTTGAATTGGGTTTCTGGTTGTTTGCAACTAATTATCATGCTTTTAGAATTAGGCAAATGGATCCCTCTTAGTGTAACTAAAGGATTACAAAAGGAGATAAAATAGTGTGTTTTAAAACAAAGTGGGAAACTATGATTTGGGCCCCAAGAAATAGGTGGTAATTAAGGACAAAGGTTAGCTATGAGATGTTAAAACTACACAAGAATGAGTTTGAAGCCCATTTTTTTCTCCTCTTTGTCAAACATAAGTAGCTACCAAATTATTTTAAAGAATGAGTTTAAAGATCATTAATTCAACAATTATTTCATGCATAAGTCATCAATATGTGAGTAATGCTAATGTGATATTGGCTAAAACAATACTCCCCCAGGTCTGTATTCACACATTTCACATTTTCTCATCTATTCGTCTCAATAAACAATGAGCCAGAGGTAGTACTATACGGGATTGAATTCCTTATTTCATAATTCTTGTTTCATTAGTGTTTCATGAATTTAAATAAACTATACCCACAAATGACTATTAAGTGTTTACTTTGTTAATCATTTAAAAGGTGGAATTACATGATATTGAAATTGGTGATTTCTATACTGTACGAACCTGTAGAGAACTCCGGAGGGGGCAGGGATGGCCGCGAGGGGCATGAGAAGGCTGCCATGAAGTCTGCCTCCAAGCCACCTGTTGTGTGATAGACATGCATGCATGCACTTGTGTGTATGTGTGTTGTCATGCAGCCAAGACAGGTGGAGGGTGATGATTGGTGTTGAAGTGTTGATGAGGATCAACAATAAAGAAGCTGAAAAAGTTGGAGTGTGATCAAGAAGCCATCAGATCAGATTCATCTCAACCGTGCATTGAAGAATGTAATCAAGTTAGTTAGGTTGTTAGTTAGTTGAGTTTGTTAGTTGGTTGAGCTAATAAACGAGCTTCCCACGTGAAGTATCAATCTGCAGCATAGCAGTTGAGTTGCTAGTGTGCATATAAGCACAATGAGCAGCTGATAAATCCATTCCAAGCAAGCAACACATCAGTTACAAGATTTGAAGCACATTAGGGTTTGTATGTGTATAAGATCATCATCATCTTCCTTAAGTTGTATATTGTAATCATCCTAGTGAGTGATTGTTCCTTCAAAGTAGATGTAGGCTTATGCCGAACCACTATACATCTTTGTGTTGAACTCTTTCATTTCATTCTTCGTTTATCAATCGATTCGTGTGTGAAAAATGAGTGATCAAACAATTGAGTGAGTGCAAGTTCTTGAGTGATCTTCATCAAGTGTTTGCTTAAGTTTTCATGAGAAGTGGCGCCGTCTGCGGGAAGAAAAAGGAGCAGCCACAAGTAATAAGATCAAAAGGGAAGAATCATGGTTACAACCAAGTTGATGTGGAGAAGTTTTCAGAAAAAGTTGATTTCAGTTTGTGGAGGATGAAGATGGAGGCTGTACTGATCCAACAAGGGCTGGCTGATGCAATTAAACCACTACCAGCAGATCAAGCAGCTGCTGTGGATGCTGGTGCATTAGCTGCATATCAAGATCAACAATCAAAGGCTTGAAGTGCCATCATTCTATGCTTAGGTGATAAAGCTTTAAGGGAAGTCTCAAAGGAAGCATCTGCAAGGGATATGTGGAAGAAACTTGCTGATCTCTACATGGTGAAGACATTGGCAAACCTGTTGTACACCAAGCAGAAACTCTACTCCTTCAAAGTACCAGAAGATAAGTCCATTCTAAGTCAACTAGATGATTTCAATAAGATCATAGATGACTTAGAGAACATTGATGTAGCACTATCAAGTGAAGATAAGGCTGTTATATTGATGTCAGCTCTTCCTAACTCTTTTGAAGGGTGCTCCATAAGACATCAGATAATGCATTTGCAGGAGAAGGTCTTGTTGCCAACAAATAAAATAAGTGGAACAAGAATGACAAGAAAGCTGGTGCTGATAAGAAGAAATATGAAATAAGTAATCAAAGTACATCAGCAGATGAAGAAAATAATAACTGCTTCCACTGCAACAAGCCTAGTCATTTCAAGAAGCAATGTCATAACTGGAAAGCAATGGTGGCCAGGAAGATTTCTGAAAAAGGTGAAAATAAAAGAATCCATGCCAATCAGGTAACTGAAAATAGAGGTAACAAGGATAAAGATTACATTAAAGCTTTGGTTGTTGTTTCTGGTCAAGTGTCAGATCAATGGGTGTTAGATTCAGGTTGCACCTTTCATATGACATCAGTCGAGGATTGGTTTACTGATTTAAAACCATATCATGAGGGATCAGTCTTATTAGGCAATGATCAAGCCATCAAGATTGAGGGTATTGGCTCTGTCAAATTTAGAATGTTTGATGGATCCATTAAGTTGCTCACAAATGTGAGGTATGTATAAGGATTAAGAAGGAATATGATATCATTAGGAATGTTAGACTCTTTGGGATGTGAGTACTATGTGAATATAGGTGTACTCACCATCATAAAGGATAAGTCAGTTGTAATGAAAGGAGTTGAGAGCTCTGATCTTTATTTTCTTAAAGGATCAGTTGTCTCTGGACAGTTGAACACTTCTCAAGATCAAGAAGATGTCCATTTGTGGCATGGAAGATTAGCTCATGTAAGTGAGAAAGGGTTATAAGAGCTAGCAAGACAGAAGCTATTAGATATAAGTTCAACCTGTAAGATGGATCAATGTGAAGATTGCATTCTAAGCAAGGCAAAGAGGTTGAAATTTGGTTCAGGAGAACATACATCATCAGAGAAGCTTCAGTATGTTCATACAGATCTATGGGGCCATCATGGAATCCAACTATTTGAGGTGGAAGATATTTTATATCCTTCATAGATGACTACTCTAGGAAGCTATGGGTTAAGATTCTTAAAACAAAGGATCAAGCATTCACTGCATTTAAGGAATGGCTTGCTGAGGTGGAGAATCAGACAGGAAAGAAGTTGAAATGTTTGAGATCAGATAATGGGCTTGAGTTTGTTTCAGAAGAGTTCAATGCTTTCTGCAGAGAAAAGGGAATTAAGAGACACAAGACTACACCTGGAACTCCACAACAAAATGGTGTTGCAGAAAGGATGAATCAGACATTGTTAGAAAGAGTAAGATGTATGCTGAGTAGTGGAGGATTTACCAAAGGGTTTTGGGGTGAACTTGTGACTACAGCAGCCTATCTGATCAACCTATGTCCATCAGCAGCTTTGAAATTCAACCACCTGAAGAAGTGTGTTCTGGAACGACACCTAGTTACAGTCATCTGAGAGTAATAGGATGTCAAGCTTACTCTCATGTGAAGCAAGATAAGTTGAAACCTAGAGCAGTAAGATGTATAATGGTTGGATACCCCAAAGAAGTAAAAGGATACAGATTGTGGTGTTATGAAGCTAACAAGTTTATTGTTAGCAGAGATGTCACATTCAGTGAAAGAAAGATGCCATTGGTTGAAAGAAATTCTGTAGTATCAATTACTACAGACTTTGATGAGCCTCAGGTGGAGAAAGCAAGGAAGGAAGTTCAGCAGTGTAATGAAGAAAATAACAGTGCTGATCATAATAAGGAAGATAGCTCTCCTAGCTCATCCAGCTCAATGTATGATTTAAGTTCCTATCAACTTGTAAGGGATAGGTTAAGGAGACAGATTAAAGCCCTAGTAAGATACATTGAAGCTGATATAGTATCATATGCACTGTATGTTGCATCTGATATAGAAAACTATGAGCCAAGAACATATGATGAAGCTATATCAGGAAATGACAATAACAAGTGGATAGTTGCTATGGAAGAAGAGCTGCTATCACTACATAAGAATAACACTTGGCAGATTGTTGACAGGCCAAAGAACAAGAAATTAGTAAGCTGTAAATGGATCTACAAGAAGAAGCCTGTTACAAGCAAAGAAGGAGGTGTTAGGTACAAGGCAAGGCTTGTAGTAAGAGGTTTCTCACAGAAAGAAGGTGTTGATTATAATGAAATATTCTCACCTGTTGTCAAGCATTGTTCTATCAGAATTCTGCTGGCATTAGTAACTCAGTTTGATCTTGAGTTACATCAGATGGATGTCACTACAACATTTTTGCATGGAAATCTTAAAGAGGATATCTACATGAAGATTCCTGATGATGTAAGTATTGAAGGGGCTAAGAATAAGGATTGTTTACTGCTGAAATCTTTGTATGGTCTGAAACAAAGTCCAAGACAGTGGTATTTGAAGTTTGATGATTACAGTACATCAAATGGATTCAGTAGGAGCTTACATGACAGTTGTGTTTATGTTAGGTTCAAAGAAGGGTGTTATACATACTTACTTTTATATGTAGATGATATCCTTATAGCTTGTAAGGATCAAGCTGGTATAGATGAAGTAAAGGAGATACTTAAGCAGGAGTTTGATATGAAGGATTTAGGGGAAGCAAAGGTGATTCTTGATATACAGATTGAGAGAAATAGATCAGCTGGTGAGCTGAAGTTGTTCCAAGAATCATACTTAGATAAAGTGTTAAAGAGATACAATATGAATCTCAGCAAAACAGTAACTACACCAACAAAGCAAGGAGTGAGTCTGTCATTACTCCAAGCTCCTCAGACAGATCAAGAGAAGGATGAAATGAGCAATATCCCCTATGCTAGTGCTGTTGGCAGTTTGATGTATGCAATGATATGTTGCAGGCCAGATTTAGCTTATGTGATGAGTATGATTAGCAGGTTTATGAGTAATCCGAGTTTGCTACATTGGAGTTTAGTGAAGTGGGCTCTCAGGTATGTGAAAGGAACCATCACAGCAAGTTTGAAGTTTCAGAAAATGGCAACATGGAATAAGGCAGTAGTTGAATATGTTGATGCTGATTATGCAGCAAATCTTGACACTAGGAAGTCACTTACTGGTTATGTGTTCAACCTATTTGGAACTGCAGTAAGTTGGAAAGCAACTCATCAACATATAGTGGCTTTATCAACTACAGAGGCAGAATTTGTTGCACTTACAGAAGCAATCAAAGAGGGAGTGTGGCTGACAGGTATACTGAGTGAATTTGGGATTGAACAAGGATCAGTTGAAGTGCATTGTGATAATCAGAGTGCTGTGCATCTCTCCATGCATCAAGGATACCATGAAAGGACCAAGCACATTGATGTAAGGTTATATTTCATAAGAGACATGATAGACAAAGGGGTAGTGAGTGCCAAGAAGATCAAGATAGATGACAATCCAGCTGATATGTTTACAAAAGTCTTACCAGTTTAGAAGTATGAGATGTGTAAGGACTTGATTCATCTGAGTTAAGTAAGGAAAGGAAGGTGGCTGCAGCCTTGAATTGCAGCAAGGTGGAGGAGATTACAAACTAGTGATGATGCAGTCTAAGGTGGAGTATTGTTGTGTGATAGACATGCATGCATGCACTTGTGTGTTGTCATGCAGCCAAAACAGATGGAGGGTGATGATTGGTGTTGAAGTGTTGATGAGGATCAACAATAAAGAAGCTGCAGATGTTGGAGTGTGATCAAGAATCCATCAGATCAGATTCATCTCAACCGTGCATTGAAGAATGGAATCAAGTTAGTTAGGTTGTTAGTTAGTTGAGTTTGTTAGTTGGTTGAGCTAACAAACGAGCTTCCCACGTGAAGTATAAATCTGCAGCATAGCAGTTGAGTTGCTGGTGTGCATATAAGCACAATGAGCAGCTGATAAATCCATTCCAAGCAAGCAACACATCAGTTACAAGATTAAAAGCACATTAGGGTTTGTATGTGTATAAGATCATCATCATCTTTCTTAAGTTGTATATTGTAATCATCCTAATGAGTGATTGTTCCTTCAAAGTGGATGTAGCCTTATGCCGAACCACTATACATCTTTGTGTTGATCTCTTTCATTTCATTCTTCGTTTATCAATCGATTCGTGTGTGAAACGTGAGTGATCAAACAATTGAGTGAGTGCAAGTTCTTGAGTGATCTTCATCAGGTGTTTACTTAAGTTTTCATTAGATCACCTTACCATCACTACCAACACTGATTTTAAACCCACAAACCATGAGCTCCAAGCTCCACAAATCTGGACTTCTCCGCCACAACACGAACCCTACCATCTCACCCCCTCTATGCTTCATGTTCTTCATCTTAAAACCCTTGGAGGAACCGCTAATCAGCTCTAATGCTGCCATCATCCATCTTCCCCATGTTGTACATACTCTCGATTGAATTCAGAGCATGCTCTCCCCTGCTGCCGCCACATACTGCTGTACGATGTACTTTGCCTTCGACCTCACCTACAAAAAAAAATTGAGTTAAATTCATTTTTTGCCCTATAACTAAGCAAACCTTCGATTTTTGCCCTAAAAAAGATAAGTGGTTCAATTTTGCCCTATAACTAACGAATTGTTTCAATTTTTGTCCATTTTCACCGGAATCCGTCATGTCATGCTTCAATTCCGATTGGTCAATCTGACGTGACAATTTTGATTTTTTTTAGCCAATAAATCCGCCACATCATATTCCACCTATTCCAACTTACATTGGACTCAAACTCTGGTGGACTGTAGGGACAGCTTTGCAGGTTCGCAAATGCAAAAACGGAGAGGAAAATGTGGTTACATTGCTAAGTGGTTTGCTCTCACTTTCTGCATTGTCCTTCAGGCTATCACTGTTCAACTTGAAAGACTGCTGGCTGTCTTTCCTATCTTGTTCACATTTCCCTGTTTCCTCATCTTTGTCATCATCAAAATAATTGTGAATTGTGTTTCAATATGCAAAGGTCATTATCAAGAATCTGTTGATCTGATCAAACTCTGCTTGAAGGCGAGCAGAAGCTGCCAAAAAGGGTCCTCAAGAAAATGTGCCGCGAGGCGAACCACGTGATTCAGCAAGGCAGAGACAAGCAACCCATGAATCTCCTACCTCTTCTAAAGAAGTCTCTGAATTTCAATGGAGTTTGACAGTTTGATAGCTATCAAATTCTAAGTCAAGAACCTCCCAACTGTTGGACACTACCTGTGGTGTGACCCTCACACCTCTCCAGCCTTATGTACTTGCACCCTTCTTCATCTACTTCCTCTCTCTTTCTCTTTCCATTACTCTTTATCACCAACGTGTTCTCCTCTTCAATCGCCATTTTTTACTCACCGAATTCGAGCTTCAGAATCTGATTGGTTTGAATTACGTACCTGGATATCTGATTTAGAGATCCCCGGAACATCCAAGTAGAATACATATTCCCTTGGTGAGTCGAGAATGTCCACCGGAAAATTTGCGCCGCCGAGGGGATGTTGGTTGCCGTCACTGGAACGCGAAGAAGACAGAATCTTCTTTAACGCTTCCGGGAAATTCAGCAGTTCGTTCATTGCTTCCAGCGCTCATTCTGGTCATGAAATAATCCGCAGGAAAATCTCTCAAAGGCTCGATGAAATGCCCGAAATAGATGATGATATGCTACTCGATGAAGATGAAGACTACACAGTTTAAAAGGGTAAAAGAGGAAACTTCCAGACGGGACTCAAGAAATGCCTAGAAAGGACAGGTACAAAAAAATAATAATAAATATGTGGAATATGACGTGGCGGATTTATTTGCTAAAAAAAATCAAAATTGCCACGTCAAGATTGACCAACTGAAATTGAAGCATGACATGGCGAATTCCGGCGAAATTTGTATTTTCCGGCGAAAATGGGCAAAAATTGAAACAAATCGTTAGTTATAGGGCAAAATTAAACTACTTATCTTTTTTAGGGCAAAAATCGAAGTTTTGATTAGTTATAGGGCAAAAAATGAATTTAACTCAAAAAAAATTAATTACATACCCTACTTCAAATCTCTTCTGTCATGTATATATGTAAGCAAACTTACGGTGGGTTGGCCTTTGATGATGTCCTTTACTGCAGTGTGATCGCATGACTAGATTGGTATGGGGATAACGGGAGCTCCGATCACTCCCAACAGGAACTAAATCTGGGCGGTGCGGCAGCCCAACATGGAGGCGGCCGCATCTTCGGTGTGCGGCCTCGTCATCCAAGTTTTCAACTTGGTGGACCATGACTTGTGCTTGGTGGAGGCACAAGTCAATCAAAAATTTAATTATGGAAACATTAAAGAAATAGGTAAGAATAACAAAATAAATAAAGAGAGGGATTAGGGTACAATCGTGGTACCAATTGAATTGGTACAACTTCTTAATTAATTCCTACTCCCTCATTAATGTTGTATTTTATTTTATTTTTAATTAAACTTTTCTTTATATTTTGATCGTAGTATCTCTTACTAATCTATCTCTTATTTAATTAAATTTTGATAGTTTGATCTTTTTCATTTTAATTGTTTTTTATTTAATTCTAATTGTTGTTGTGATCTCTTTCTTTTCTAATTCTTTCTTTATATTTTAATCGTAGTAATCTCTCACTAATCAATCTCTTATTTAATTAAACTTTGATCGTTTGATCTCGCTCTTTTTTTTTCTTTTGTTGTTTTTTTATTCAATTCTAATTGTTGTGATCTCTTTTTTTTTCTAATTTATTTTTAATTCTTTTTGTTGTGATCTCTTTCTTTTATACTCCCTCCGTCCCTTGGTAAGAGTCTCATTTGTTTTTGGGCATGTGGATTAAGGAGTATTATTATTTAATGTGTAGTGGGTAGTTATATTAGTGGGTGTGTGGGCCCATATTTTAATTGTATTAGTGGGTGTGGGTGGGTTCCATATGTCCAAAAAAGAAAATGAGATCCTTTGGGTGGGACAACCAAAATGGTACTCTTACCTAGGGACGGAGGGAGTAATTTTTTTCTCACCAATCTACACTTAATTCTAATTCTAATTCTAATGGGCTTATTCCATTTGTCACCTAAGTCTTTTTAATGATTTCTTTTATTTAATCATCCATCTACCTCTTAATTCCTTTTATTAATTTTTGTTATTTAAAGGTTTTAGTTTGGATGAAAATTAAAATATTTTGGGAGAAAAATTTGCAAAATAACTAAAAAGATAAGGAACTTGAAAAACACGAAAATATTTATAGAATAGAGATCATACAATAATACACAATCTTAGAGCTTCAGATAATATTCATAATAAAATATTAAAATTAAAGATATATAGATGGAGAATCATACTAAAAAGTATTTCAAGTTTTTTAAAAATAAATTTTATAAACGTTTTTTTATTAAATATATTATACTAGAAAATTACAAAATTTTTTAAATATGGCCCTTTTTTAATTTCGTCCATGGCCCTCGAAATCTCAGGGTTCGCCTGAAACCACCTTGTCCGATTAGAATGCAATTTAGTAAACTCATCTGCTGACTCCCAATTGCATCTTCAGGGGGACAATCATATATGATTTGTAGGAGATTCAGGAGATCTCAGTGTGGTTTAGCTTCCCCTTCTGCAGGAGTGGTGACACCACATATTTGGATGACACGGCTGTGAATTGCGATAAAAATTAAGACCGCCCAAAAATTTAATTTTGATCTAATTTGTCCTTAAATTGAGAAAATTAAAATATAGTGTCCTTAAATCGCCAATCGAAAACATAGTGTTCCAAAATTGCAACCCCCTTAAGTTAGTGTTATCGCAATTTTCCCCTACGAATCTTGATGTATTTCTACTAGTATAATAATACATGTGTAGCAGTACATATATCATGATGGGCATCACATAGAATGATAGAAACAACATAAAATTGATCAACATCAGAGGTAAGGAAACAAAGAGGTGTGGATTATTGGAGTTATCTTGGTCGACGGAGTTGTAAGCCCAGAGGGAGCTTCGGCATGAATGTCCTATTGGAGAAGCAAAATAGGAATCTGTTTAATTCAACAACACGAGCAACATTCTTAAAAGTACGACGTCGTTTTTTTTTTGGTCTGACAGGTGACTAGAAGAAATATTGTAGTTTCTTATAAAATGGTGGACATAGAGGATTAAATCACATTAAAATTTGATGTTGTAATAGAGACAAAAGTTGGAAAAAAATCGACTAGTCAAAATTAATTTAATTTGTACACCAAATCCATATAAAAAATTAACATCATAATCAATTTCAAATAGATACGTAATTCAACAAAGCACTTAATTTCTAATTAATCAACATCAACATAAAATAAAAGAAGTTAGTAGTCCTTCAATCAAGCATTAGAAACGTAATTAATTAAAATGAACTAAAAACAAATTCACTCTAAATTCCATGGTTCTTCATCTGATACTGCACAATATCCTCGTGCGCAACAATATCAGTTTGATTCTCCCAGCCAGCGGCGAACGAAAACTGCGGCAGAGGAGGCACAATGTACGACGGCGCCTGTGGAAGTGGCGGCGCCAGTGGAAGCTGCGGCGCATAATAATGCGCCAGTGGCGTGGCAATCTGGTGATCGGCAGCAGTAGACTCGTATATTACTGGTCGCTTAAATGAAGCATACCCACCATTGCTGGATGATGCACCCCCAAACTGATCATCTTCACCGTTCATCAGATGCATCATCATCGAGTTCCGGTTGACTGAATGGATCGAAAGGTGGTGATCCATCGTGGGGTAGTAGTCAGGGATATGCATGTCATGCATGGGTTGCATGGGTGGATGGGGAGGGTAGAACTGACCTTTCACACCGGCATCAGCAAAAGCTAGTTTGTTTGATCTCTTCATCACCTCTAACCTGGATTTGGCTAGCTCAGCTTTGGAGCTCAGATCTGCTGCGAATTGTCTCAATTGCCCTTATTTCAAGGTATTCATGAACCCTAACCAAGTGGGGTACCTAGCCTCTAGATTCTTCCTTCGAACCTTCGAGAGCTCGTCCTCTATCTTTTTCTTCCTCTCATCAAAGAAATCACTCAGCCCAAAGCTCTTGTTTCCACTATCCTTCTTCTTTGCTCTATAATTGTTGATGATTTGATTGATTTCGTCGCAGTTTTGAGGCCATATGTCGGGCTCAGACGGCCCGGTTTCATGCTTTGGGCCGTAGATTATCATGCATGCATTCACATCACACAGAGTGGTGAACTCATGCATTTTTTTTATCAATCCCTCCTTCCTTTTCTTGAATGTTATGCTTCTTGACTTCTCATTGTCAATCAATTCCATTTTCAACTTCGCCCTCCCCATGATTGAATCCGATTCAAATTTCCTATTAGATGAACGACACTTAAAACAACCAACTAATGAAATATATAAGACTTGAATCATCCCACCACAATCAGTGAATTCAAAAAGTTTGAATAATTAACTCATGATACTGTAAATCAAATCAATTATCAGTCAGAGACTAATTCTAATTGCTTCTGATAATTTAAACATTTATATAAAATCTCTCAAGTCATAAATATTGTAATATCATTATTAGTGTACTAATACTCCAAACTGTTCGTATTTTATAAATAAACCAAAAAAAAAAAACTCCAAACTGTTCTATCTTACATCTTTAATATTTCAGAAAATAAATAAATAAATAAATAAAATATACTAACAATATCATAGCAATTATAGGGTAATAAACCAAAAATTCATATCATTTAAGATATCTACAACAAGAAATATACAGTCTTTATAACAGTCTTTATAAAACATATTAATTGTAGTATTATTGAACACAAGATCTGCGAAAATAATCCTTCATAATGAAGTCTGTATAAAACATATTAATTAATGTAGTATTATTGAACACAAATCTACGAAAATAACATGTTACAGATGATCTGATGAGTGTAATTATTAGAAATTATCAAAACCAAAAACATATGGAGTACTTAATAAACAAATACTAATGGAGTGACATAAATTCATCCAAACGTCATTGGATTAAGAAGAAGAAGTTATTGAGAGAATAATTAAACCGTACGCCATATCCAATGTTCATAAAAGAATGGATTAAAGAAGATAGTATTACCTGGAAATGGAGATAAGAGAGACAAGGGCTTGTCTGAATTCTTTATTCTCCTTTATAGTTAAAATTTATGTCTGTATATGTGTATATGGATATAGAGAATTAAGACGGTTTATTTCCTATTAAAATAAAGTCAACATATCTTTTCTCGGATTTTTTCCTCTTTCTACATTTAATGGCTGCCATAATTAACTCTTCAAATTCTTTTATTTTCTCATCTATTATTGGTAGCTAAAATCTTTAATTTTAATATCTTATTCGGGGTAAAATTTGTTCTCTTTCATCCTGAGTGCGCTACAACGCTGTTCAAAGATACTTTTAAAATTTTGTAGTTGTCACCTCTTATTAATAAAATTTTGTTATTTTCATTACAAAAATAAAATAAAATAAAATAAAAGTATTAAATTTTTATTTTATTGAAGGAGTTCAAATTTAGTTAATTTTGTTATATATTTTGTTAAAATTTTGTTATATACTATTACATTTTATTTTTCAAATTATATATTTAATATAGTTAATAAAAGTATTAAAATTTTATTTTATTGAAGGAGTTAAAATTTCGTTCAAGACATTAATATTTCATGATTTAAAATTTTATTTCTTAAATAAAAAATTAAGATATTAATTTTTATTGGAGAAATTATCACAAATGATCCACTAAATATTACTAAACTCACAAAATGGTCCACTAAATATTACTAAACCTACTATTAGTCCTATATTTTTTGAAAATTTTAATTTTAGTTACATTTTATTCAATTTTAGTCTTATTTGATCAATTTTGATGTTTTTTCATTAAATTTTAATCCGAATTAAAAATTACTCTTTCATTCCGTCAGAGCCCATGTTCTGCCTTCAGCTCTGTTCTTGGCAACACAAATCACCCTTTTGCAATGCCTGCATGGCAACACACATCACCCTTTTATTTTTTAATTTGGACCAAAATTGAATTAAAAATGACTAAAATTGAGTTTAAAATGGCTATAATTTGAACCGCCATCGAGTGCCAGATCCTTAACGGAAACCAGCGACTGCTGCTGCTGCTATTGGAATCGGAGATTTTCCCCCTATTGATTATGGGTGGAATCGGAGAAGAGACTTGGTTCTTCCATTGGTAAGTTGAAAAATGGTAGTGAGTGTGCAATTAAATCAGCAGCTACATAAATTGGTAAATGATGCCGCACCCAACCCACCCACCCACCCACCATTGTGTCTCTCTTCAAAAATATGTACATTTGTACAATTACATCCAATAATAAATTACCTATTTTTCATTCCCAATCACAATTTTAGAACATAACATAAATAAATACAGAGGATACTCCTACAGTGTACATTATGAGGGAATGAAATCTTCATCCTGCGGCTGTTGTTGTAATTCCAATTCTTGTTGTTGGGGGTTGGATGGTGAGAATTGGGGAACTTTGTGCGCAGCGTTTCCCATTCTGTGGCGTTAATAAACCATAAGTTTGTAGGTATTTCATTTGATTTTCATTTTCATTTTCATTCTGAGGAGTCAAAGATATACTCCCTCCTCTGTACTACAAAAGTTTGCATGTATGTCTTTTCCGGCACTGAAGAAAAGTGATAACTTTTACAGATATTATGGTATTTTTTTGAGTTAAATTCATTTTTTGCCCTATAACTAAGCAAAACTTCGATTTCTGCCCTAAAAAAGATAAGTGGTTCAATTTTGCCCTGTAAATAACGAAAAATTTCAATTTTTGCCCGATTTTTGCTGGAAAATGCAAATTTCGCCGGAATCCGCCACGTCATGCTTCAATTTGGGGGTTTCCGGCTGGTCAATCCAACGTGGCAATTTTGACTTTTTTTACACTATAGTTAAATTATTTTTTGCCATGTAACTAATCAAAACTTCGATTTTTACCCTAAAAAGATAAGTGGTTCAATTTTGCCCTATAACTAACGAATTGTTTCAATTTTTGCCCAATTACATGGTCTTCTCTTATTTTTATTAATTGAATTGCGAATTTCTATTTTTATCATGAATTTTAATTTTTATTCTTTTAAATTGCTTTTTTAGTGTTTTAGTTTAATTAAAAATTCTTCTATTAATAAAATATATGACTATCTTAATTAATAAATAATAATATAAAATATTAAATATTTAAAATGAAATAAATTAATTAAATATATTAAATATTAAAATTTATTTTAAAAAAAATTCCCTACAAAAAAATAAATGGGAGTAATAGTTATTACGTATATTTTAAATATTATTATATTTTAAATTTTGAATATGTTAAATGTGTATTGGTTTTTATTCATAGGTAAAAACTTGTGTCCACCCGAGCACATGGGGCACACACCGTGCGCCTTTATAATTTTGTGTTAACCCTTTAATATAAAGATGTGTACCCTTTATTTTCTAAAGAAAAATAAAAAATATTAATGAAAAGTGTATACTCTTTATAATAAAATGGGGTACTATTATAAATTAAAGTGTACACCCTTTAGAACAAAACAATATACCCTTACCCATAATACTAAATTTTAAAGGCGCACGGTGTGCCCGGGGCACATTAGGAATATATTTAATTAATAAAAGATAATGTATTAATGTGATCAAATTGTGAAAAAGAAATATATATTTAATTGGGTAAAAATCGTGTATTAAATTAAGAAAATAAATTAAAGTCATATATTTAAATGATATAAAAGAAAAGTTTGTGATTAAATTGACATAAAATGAAAAGGCCATGTATTTTTTTTAAATAAAATAGTTTGTGATTAAATTGAGAAAATTAGTAAAGGTCATGTATTTTATTGTAATTAACCTTTTAATAAATAAATTGAGAAAATTAAAAATATATTCCTAATGTGCCCTCGGGCACACCGTGCGCCTTTAGAATTTAGTATTATTGGTAAGCGTACATTGTTTTGTTCTAAAGAGTATACACTTTAATTTATAATGGTACACCATTTTGTTGTAAAGGATATACACTTTTCATTAATATTTTTTATTTTTCTTTAGAAAATAAGGGGTACACATCTTTATACTAAAGGGTATACAATTTAACACAAAATTATAAAGGAGCACGGTGTGTGCCCCGTATACCCGGGTACACACAAGTTTTTGCCTATGAATAAAAACCAATACACATTTAATATATTCAAAATTTAAAACATAATAATATTTAAAATATAATAATGTTTAAATTATAACCCATAAATTATATATAATATAAAAGATTTATAAATGCGTAATAAATTACTCTCATCCCATTTTTGTTGAAAATAATTTTTTTAAATTTTTTTCTTATATTCGTATTTAGTTTTTGTTAGTTGATCGACACATCATTTTTTTTTCTTCGAAAATATACGTAATAACTATCATTCCCATTTTTTTTGTCGGGAAATTTTTTTATAAGTTTTAATATTTAATATATTTAATTAATTTATTTTATTTTAAATATTTAATATTTTATATTATTATTTATTAATTAAGATAGCCATATATTTTATTAATAGAAGAATTTGTAATTAAACTAAAACACAAAAAAAAATTAATTTAAAAGAATAAAAATTAAAATTTGTGATAAAAATAGAAATTCGTGATTAAATTAAAAAAATAAGAGAAGGTCATGTAATTGGGCAAAAATTGAAATAATTCGTTAGTTATATGGAAAAATTGAACCACTTATCTTTTTTAGGGCAAAAATCGAAGTTTTGATTAGTTACAGGGCAAAAAATGATTTAACTCTAGTGTAAAAAAAAGTCAAAATTGCCACGTCGGATTGACCAGCTGAAAACCCCCAAATTGAAGCATGACGTGGCGGATTCTGGCAAAATTTGCATTTTCCGGCGAAAATTGGGCAAAAATTGAAATTTTTCGTTAGTTACAGGGCAAAATTGAACCACTTATCTTTTTTAGGGCAAAAATCGAAGTTTTGCTTAGTTATAGGGTAAAAAATAAATTTAACTCTATTTTTTTTGTAATAGATAAATGATAAAGTATATTAGGTGTGTTAGGTAAAAATGATTTTTTTTTAATAAAGTAGGAAGTGTGATTGTGTTTGATTTAGGAATGTGCAAATTTTTGTAGGATAATTTAAAATAGGAAGTTTGCTATCTAAATGGGATGGACTGATTAGTCACTGGTATTAACTCATCTCCTTTTCAAACACGTCTTCTCACTTCCCTCCTATTTTGTTTTTCACTAGTCTACTCTTATTTCTTCCTCTAATTTTCTTTTAACTTGCACCTTGCTATTAAGATAAATTTTATCAGAATTTTATGAAAATTGCAATTATTATAATATTTTATTTAATTTCTTGATTTTTTTTTCATTCTTTATGAAGGTATTTTTAAAGACGACACTTAGAAAATAAAATCTAAATAAATTCAAATCAAATAAGATAAAAATAAAAGAAGGAAAGAAAAAAACCATCAATTAATAATAAGATACATTATCTTAAATACATTATTTATGGTACAAATTAAAAGGTTATAATACACATTATAACCTTAACTCCAATTTAAATAAAAACTTTTCTTTATACATCCACAAAATCTAACCCCCAATTAATTTTCACATACTTGCATTTTGAGGATCATAAATTTTTGTACAATGTAGAAGAATATTATAATTTTTTTTTGCAGTGCAAAAGAATATTATAAAAGAGAAATGAAATCCCTAATTTTGGAGAAAAATTCCATTAATGACGGGATTTGAGAAAACGCATTTCATGCATTTGGTCAGAATAAGGTTAAAATCGTATGTAGTAATGATTTAATGTTTGAATATCTACTACTAATAAGATTTTCTGTTTAATTATAGTTTATTATGCCTGTCATTGATATGATCATTCAAATTTACCCTATCCTTCTCCCCCACCTTGCCTCTCTCCAGACTCATCTACGTTCCTTCTCCACTGCGTCGTTCCCACTTTCACAAGAAAGCTACGTGATCCCACTCTCCCTCTTCATCTACATTCACAGAGATTCAACCGCAATGGCATGTCACTCTATCTACACCTCCCTTTTGTAGTTGGCTTCAGTTTCCAATTTCGGTGTACTCTGTCCCTACGTTTTCCAGCTTGGTGTCCTTGTGCATTGGCTCCATTTTTATTTTTTATTTGTTCTGTTGTATTATCTGTTTATGTTTATAGCCAGCTAAGTGTCAACTCTTTTTCAATCAATACCTTGTTTTGATTGTTATCAAATCTATCATCTGTCCAAAGTTATATGTTACTCGCATTTACACTGTAGATAAATGGTGGTGATAAACTTTACCATATTGTGTTAAGCCCCATAGAAACCAATAAATTTTACCATTTCGCCTTCTTTGCGAAGATGTTCTGATTTGGTGTATTCCACTTGCTAATTTGATGGTGTAGAGTGTGGACTTTGGGCTGTTGTTAATATTCAACTAGTTAGTTCTAAGACTTCTGTAGGTGGAATACACTTGCATAGATTAGATTAGAGGTGAAACATAATAAACAATCAAATTTATAAGTAGGAAGTAGAGTAAAAAGATCCACCCATTAACATGTGCTTTTTCTGTCATATGCAAAACAAAGCCCATAAAATTCTCAAGAGTAGATGAAGAGGCTAATAGTTTCTTAAAATTTAATTGTTGTGGAGTCAACTTCTGTTATTGCTTCATTAAATTATTAAAATAACATCCTTTTTAATAGATTCTTCATGTGGATATTTCTCATTAATTATTACTTTTACTTTAATAATTGTAGTTAGCCAGATAAGTCAAGGGATTGTCTCATTTTCTTGAGTATGAAGTTTTCTGACATCTGTTGCTATTTACTCAGTGTAAGAGTTGAAAATACTAAAATCTTTATATTTAATTGGTATAGATTAGATAATTTGAATTGCATCTTATTTAATCCTTCATAGTTTCTGATCTTCCTTGTCGCACCAAGAAATATTTTGGATATGGCATTGAATCTTTTATACGTTTTATTTTTTTATGACTCTTTTCTTTGAATGGTTTCGAGTCATTAGATGGTGTACATAAGCATACAAAGCTGACATTCTGGGATGTTTTCCGCAATTTATATAATGAAACCCACATTTTAATTTAATTGGAACTGTTTTCCTCTTGCTTCATCTCCAATAAACTACTTCCATCATTTTTCTTTTGGTTACTTGATTTATTTAAAAGTAAAAGATTTTTTCTCATTTGGTTCTTAACAAATGGATAAAAAAATCATTATTTCTACTATATTAAATAAAGTGACAACATATATATAAATATAGAATATTCAATATAATATGCAGATGATATAACTAAAGTTAAATCATCCCCTGGCCTGGAAGTTGGTTCATGGTATGATTTTAATTGCTATTATTGAAGTTTTATCGTCACAAAAAAATAGGTTGAATTATCTTAAGTTTATTCAAAATTAAATTGATCATTTTAAACTTATACAGATATACAGATGTGATTTTGAATTAAATTGATCACCATTTTGAACATATGAAGATTTAATTTTATTATTTCCCTTTATTGTTTATAGTTTATTCTTTATCCCAATGATATATTACATTATCTCATTAGATTTATCTTCCATTCATTCAAAAATGAATATCATATAACTATGATTACAGTTGTTACACAGGTGAACTCATGCATTTTTTTATCAATCCATCCTTCCTTTTCCTGAATGTTATGCTTCTTGCCTTCTCATTGTCAATCAATTCCATGTTCAACTTCGCCCTCCCCATGATTAAATCCGATTCGAATTTCCTATTAGATGAAAGACACGTAAAACAACCAACTAATCAAATATAATGAAATATATAAGACTTGAATCGTAGTAGGATGGGAAGATAAAATCACTAACTTGAGTCTTAACGATATTAAGTCATCTCCTGTAGGAAAATAATCATATATTAGGAAAGTACACTACCTATTCTTATTAATGCTTAAATGAGGTTTCACACATTAATTTACTTGTTCACCACGAAATTTTTTTGAGCTATTACATGAATTAATTGATTATTTTTTATACAAATCTATCACAAATCATAACCTATTAATCTAATCAATAGAGAAGAAATCCACTCATAAAAAATGTTTCATGAGAATATTATTAGTTCAAAGTGAAAAAATTCAAACGAATTCAATACAAATTGTCATGAAATAAAATAATCAAATAAATATAAAGGATTGAATCTCATAATTTTTTTTTTTATCTTGTTTTGTTCTTATTCTCAGTTTTGTGAACGTTTTTTCCAATGTTTCATTCAGAAAAATCAAAATTAGTTAACGATATTTGTTTTAATTTTATTTCTGATTTTTAATTTCCCCATCCTCCCTAACTAATTAATTAACACTAATTAATTTCTCCTCTCTTAATGTTTTTTCTTCTAATTATTATATTTAAAAAATTATTATACTAGATGAAATATACCCTAAATTACAAGTATAAAATTACAATTATATCTTAAATTTTAGGAGTAAAATATACCATAAATTACAAGAATGAAATTATAATTATACATTAAATTCTAAGGATGAAATATACCTTAAACCATAGAGTGAAATTATAATTATACTCTTAGAATTAACAATAAACCCTAAAATGAAATATACCCTAAACCATAAAGATGAAATATACCATTATACTCTTAGAATTAACTATAAATTCTAGAGCTAAAATATGTTCAAAACTACTAGGAAAAAATACACTCCAAACCACAATAATGAAATTACAATCATATTTTTAACATTAAATATAAAAAAATATATGAAAAAAAAGAAGACGTAAATAGTAGCAATTAAAATTAAGCTGATGATGGGCAATACTGAAAATTTAAATTGGTGAACATACCATCGAAATTATTGTGTGTGTGTGTGTTTTTTTTTAATATGGAAGAATTTTGATTTTCCTAAAATAAGATTAGATAGTGTACTTTCTTAATATATGGTTACTTTCTTAAACAGATGATTTAACACCGTTTAAGTTTCTTAGTCAGTGATTTTCTCTTCCCATCATATGTGTCGATCATTCAGGCAGTGGTACAGAAGATGGTGTACGAAAGTAACACAAAAAATCCAAGCCGAATCACGATAGTTTAAATCAAATCAATTATCAATCACAATCTAATTCTAATTGCTTCTGCTAATTTAAACATTAATAAATTATTTTATAAGAAAATAAGTATTGTAATATGTAAAATCTCGCAAGTTATAAATATTTTTAGGTCATTATTAGTGTATTAATACTCCAAACTCTTCCTATTTTATGAATAAACCAAAAAAAAAAAAACTACAAAACTGTTCTATCTTACATATTTAATATTTCCGAAAATAAATAAATAAAATATACTAACAATATCATAGGGTAATAAACCAAAATTTCATATCAATCTACAACAAGAAATATACAGTCTTTATAAAACATATTAATTGTAGTATAATGATGTTACAGTTGATCTGATGAGTGTAATTATTAGAAATTATCAAAACCAGAAACTTATGGAGTAAATAAAAAAATTCCGAGTGGAGTGACAAAAATTCATCCAAACTTTATTGGATTAATTAGTGTAATTTGGACAAATCATTAAGAAGAAGAATTTATTGAGAGAATAATTAGATAGTACACCATATCCAATCCAATGTTCATAAAACAATGGATTAAAGAAGATAAATGGAGATGAGAGAGACAAGGGCTTGCCTGAATTCTTTATTGTCTTTTATCGTTAAAATTTATGTGTATATGTATATAGAGAATTAAGACGGTTTTTTTCCTATTAAATAAAGTCAACATATCTTTTTTCTTCTGTCTGCATTTAATGGCTGCCATAATTAACTCTTCAAATTCTTTTATTGCTCATCTATTATTGGTAGCTAAAATCTTTAATTTTAATATCTTATTCGGAATAAAATTTGTTCTCTTTCATCTGAGTGCTACAACGTTGTTCAAAAAAAAAAAAATACTTTTAAAATTTTGTAGTTGTCACCTCTTATTAATAAAATTTTGTTATTTGCTTTCCAAAAATAAAATAAAATTAAGCAAAAGTTCTACGTCCCCGACTCGGGGACACTGTTCGTGTCCTCATGTGAATACAATTTTTCTCCTCTATATTCGATTTAAACTTATATATTGATAGGGAATTTAAATTGCAAAGGGACACGAAAATTACAAGGGGTACGGTGTCCCTGGGGGGCACAAGAGCCCCACTCTAAAATAAAAGTATTAAAATTTTATTTTATTAAAGGAGTTAAAACTTAGTTAATTTTATTATATGCTCCCTCCGTCGCTCACTAAGAGGGTCTTTTACTTTTTAGCACGTGGATTAAGGAGTATTATTATTTAATGTGTAGGTTTTATTACTGGGAGTGTGGGTCTCATATTTTAATTGTATTAGTGGGTGTGTGTAGGTCTCATGTGTGTAAAAAAGAAAAGGGAACTCTTTGGGTGGGACGTCCAAAATGAAAAAAAGACCTTCTTTTAAGGAGACGGAGGAAGTATTTTTTTAAATTTTATTATATACGTACTATTACATTTTATTTTTCAAAGTATACATTTAATTTAATTTAGCGGCACTACTGGCGTAACTCATGTCACCTATTACCCAAAATTTTAACAGGCGTAACTAATCTCATATATACCATTTTCTTTATTAATTAACACGTCATCCACGTCTTTATGCCTAGGCTAAGGCTGTGGACCAATTTTCACGCTATCCTAATTATCGCATCAATATTCATTTATATACTTATTTCTTAGCAAGAATATTATTAATTTTTTTTTAAATTAAAATTCGAGTATTTCAAGTAATCATTCACTACACTTGTATAATTATATATCAAATTTTATTAAAGATGCAAATTATTTTCTTTTAAAATTCTTTTAAAACATTGTCACTTTTATTTATTTATATTATAAATAGTTAATAAAATAAGAGTTGGTCTCTTGCGTTCCTAAATGTGCAAAGTGTGTAAGGATACTATATGCAATTATATTTAATTGCCTAGTAAATAAAAATGCAAAGGAAAATATATTAAATATTAATTAAATATTTATTTATTAAGGAATTTAAATAAATTAATTCCTGAAGTAAATAAATAAACAATTGATAATTAATATAATTATTTGAGCCCAAATTCAAGTCAAATGGGCTCAATTCAAGTCAAGTGGGTCTGATTCAAATCAAGAAGCCCAGCAAATCAAATCCAGCAGATCTAATTAAATTAATAAGCCCAAATCAAATCCAGTAGGTCTAAATTAAATTAATAGGCCCAAATCTAATCCAGTAGGTCTAATTAAATTAATAGACTCGTATCCAGTCCAGCAGGCTTGAGTAAAAGAAAGAAGCCCAACATATCTTTTAAAGGAGAAAATATCTCTCAAGTGGTTATTTTCTCTACCTATAAATAAGGATCTTCAGTCCTCATTCCAGACATTGAAGGGGACTCGGAGACAAGACACTCTTGTGGAGATCAAGAACATTCAAGGTTCTTCAAAGCTTCAAGCTCAAGACCTTCGAGGATCTTCAAATCTTCGAAGTTTCAAGCTCAAGATCTTCAAGTGATTTTCAAGTCTTCAAAGCTTCAGGTCGAGGATTTCAAGTCAAGCTTCAAGCAGCTTCAAAGTAACTTCAAGTCAAGAACCGCCTCCGATCAAAGACCAAGGTGCTAAACATCTCCGATCCGGCGTTCTTCATCCATCTATTTCCGTGAAGTCAACGTTCTACCAAATTGAATGGCGTTCTTCACGACAAATCTTCAAGTCAATGTTTGATCCGAACAAAGACTCGACGCTTCTGGATAAACGTCATAAAGTTTCAAATCGAGCTCGGACAAGATTCATCCGAAGATCCAATTTTGAAAATTGAAAAGGTCAAGAAAGTCAACTCAAGAGAGGAATCAGAGGATAGCTAGAAGCTGTTTACTCAATTCTCAAGTTTAATCCATCTTGGATTTTCTTTGTAATATCTTTTGTGTTTATTATTTAATAAATACAAATTTAGTTGTTACAGATACAACATTTTGTTTTAAAGGAGTACACTTTAATTAATAAGGGTACAACATTTTGTTTTAATGAGTATACACTTTCATTAATTTTTTTTAGGAAATAAAGGGTACACTTCCTTATACTAAAGGGTATATCATTTAATACTAAATGGTATATGGGCACACGGTGTTCCCGAGCACACAAGTTTTAGCCATAAAATAATTCACTACACCATTATCACTTTTTCATCAATTGAATGTCATTTTTTATTAAAATGTAATCACTTTTTATACATCTCATTATAATAATTCTGTGAGACGATCTCGCATTAGTTTTTTACTTTTCTTTTTTCATTCTTCTCAAATTCAGACCCTTGAACAAAAATATCACTCGAAATCACAATCAAAAATCTATTTTAATTTTAAAATTGTCATCATTTTTTATTTAAATTATTTATTTTTTAATTTATTTGTTATCTAAAAATATCACTGCTCATTAAATAAAAGTTAGTGTATAGATAGGACAAAGATGGTAGAAAGTAATGACAAATTATCTTTCGCGCATGAATTCACTATGCACAGTAATATTATTCTTTAATATATGAAAAATTATATTTTAAATGATGAATTATTATACTTTTTAATTTAACTAAATTTTGATATATTGTGTTTTTTTAGATAATTAATATTTTTCATTTATAAAAATATAATCCAATATATTATAATGAGTAATTTTTTATGTATTGAAGAGAAATTTTATTTAAAAATTATACTATAATTTCAATTTAGACAAGCCTTATGAAAAGTTATTTGACTTAATAAATAATAACAAATTTTAAAATTAAAATATATTTTTATATAATAAAAATATTATTTTAAAATTTAAAAGCAAAAATTTGTGTGCATTCATATATTTTATATTTGACACACCATTTTATTTTAAAAGAGTCTGTCTATAAATGGTTAACAAAATAATTTATTTAGATCAATATAATTTTTTCGACTTTGTTTATATTTTTGTATTCATAATATGAATTTTAGAGTTCAAGTATAGTGTTTCGATGCAGTTGAATATTCTTAATCTTAAATTAAATTTTAATTTATATCATTATATTAAATAAAATAATTAAAATTGTAAAGATAATTACCCATTATATTTTAAATATTTAAAATTATCTACTCTAAGTACAACGATTTACACTTCAAAATCACCCTGAAATGATTTCATAAAATGTTTTTCAAAGATTTAAATAGATAATTAATATAAAAATAATAATTAAAGAATTGCAGGTTGAAAGGTAATGGGAAATTTTAAATAGATAATTAATATAAAAATAATAATTAAAGGATTGCAGGGCGAAGGGCAACCGCTTGTGTAGGTATTCCTGCAGTTATTTATTAAATACATCCATTAATGTTCATTTAATTTTTATTGATATCCAATCGTTGGAGTAAGATTGGGTCACAACTCACATGTGACTCAGGGCAACATAAAAAAATCTTTAATTACTATGACATACAAATATATAAAAATATTATTACTAACTATAAAAATATATAGTATGTGTAGTAAAAAAATATGGTGTGTGCAATAAAAAGTGTGTGCAACAAAAAAGTGTGGTGATCCGGCGGAGGCAGCAGCGGTCCTACGATTTTCCAGCGTTCGGCCGGTGGTGGTCCGGCAACCGGCCGGCGGCGGTCCAACAGTTTTCCGGCGGTTTTGAGACCTTTTTGATATTGAGCAATTCCAAAATAGACATAGTCCATTTTGGTCTTATTAATGGTTCAGAATATTTCGTTAACTATTAAAAGAAATTGATGAAAAATTCCTATGAGATTAAATCTGCCAGTTTTGGGACCTTTTTGGCATTGAACAATTCTTACAGTACTAAATCTGAAATTATCCAATTTAATTCAATATTATTCTTAAATAAACCCTAGCCCACTAAATAAAATAATTTATTAGCTTTGCACATTATTTTCCATCCTCACTAAACAAAAGAAGCCGACGCCTGCTCTCTGCAACAAACCTTACCTCTCTCCAAAGAGTCTCAAACTCTCTAACTTGTATCTTTCTCTCTCCATACAATCAAGGTTAACCTTTGTAGGAGCCCTACCTTTGTATATTCTCCACGTAAGATACTTGACCTTCCCCGGTCTACTGAACATTACTAACCCATGGTCTACTATCACTACTATTAGCGAACCCTACCATCTCACCCCCTCTATTATTAGGCAACAGCTACAACTTTCTTGGCACTCTTTTCACGAACCATCCTCGAAGAATTGGACAAGATCTCATACGCAATGGCGCCGCATCCTACGTCCTCCCTTTTCAGATCAGCAGGAGGCAAGAAACAGTCAGTGGACAGCCCCTTAATGTTGAAGTCCACCTCTTCGATGCTCCAAATCTCTTCCATTCTTGTTCTCATATGACTGTCCGAGTTTTCGCTGAACCTGAAGAGGGAAACGGATGTTCTCCCTGACACCCTCAACTGTTCTGTAGTCTTTGATCAATGACTCCATGGTTGTCTCCCAGAGGACATCTTTGATCTTGAGCAAGTGGGAGTCTTCTAGTTGGAGTAGAAGGCCTGTTTTCTGGCTAAAACACCCCCACACTGTGTGTCTGATTATCTCCACGTTGGTGCTGCTTCTTGCACTCAGTATGGGTGGATCGGCTTCGAGTTTTAAGACGAAGCAGTCTTCGTCGTTTACAGTTTTCTCGCCGATGCAGATGGAGTTGGAGAATAGGTCTGCGGTTGATCTTGGATCAAGTCCCTGTTTTTCATCATGGTGAAGACTTGAACAACACATGAAGTTAATTTTGAGAAAGCACTAGAAAATGTGTACATGTTAGGTTTGTTTGTGGAAATCTATGTCTTGAACATGATTGTGACTTTCTTGAATTGGGTTTCTGGTTGTTTGCAACTAATTATCATGCTTTTGGAATTAGGCAAATGGATCCCTCTTAGTGTAACTAAAGGATTACAAAAGGAGATAAAATAGTGTGTTTTAAAACAAAGTGGGAAACTATGATTTGGGCCCCAAGAAATAGGTGGTAATTAAGGACAAACGTTAGCTATGAGATGTTAAAACTACACAAGAATGAGTTTGAAGCCCATTTTTTTCTCCTCTTTGTCAAACATAAGTAGCTACCAAATTATTTTAAAGAATGAGTTTAAAGATCATTAATTCAACAATTATTTTATGCATAAGTCATCAATATGTCAGTAATGCTAATGTGATATTGGCTAAAACAATACTCCCCCAGGTCTGTGTTCACACATTTCACATTTTCTCATCTATTCGTCTCAATAAACAATGAGCCAGAGGTAGTACTATACGGGATTGAATTCCCTATTTCATAATTCTTGTTTCATTAGTGTTTCATAAATTTAAATAAACTATACCAACAAATGACTATTAAGTGTTTACTTTGTTAATCATTTAAAAGGTGGAATTACATGATATTAAAATTGGTGATTTTTATACTGTACGAACCTGTAGAGAACTCCGGAGGGGGCAGAGATGGCCGCGAGGGGCATGAGAAGGCTGCCATGGAGTCTGCCTCCAAGCCACATGTTGTGTGATAGACATGCATGCATGCACTTGTGTGTATGTGTATTGTCATGCAGCCAAGACAGGTGGAGGGTGATGATCGGTGTTGAAGTGTTGATGAGGATCAACAATAAAGACGCTGAAGAAGTTGGAGTGAAGCCATCAGATCAGATTCATCTCAACCGTGCATTGAAGAATGGAATCAAGTTAGTTAGGTTGTTAGTTAGTTGAGTTTGTTAGTTGGTTGAGCTAACAAACGAGCTTCCCACGTGAAGTATCAATCTGCAGCATAGCAGTTGTGTTGTTGGTGTGCATATAAGCACAATGAGTAGCTGATAAATCCATTCCAAGCAAGCAACACATCAGTTACAAGATTAGAAGCACATTAGGGTTGTATGTGCATAACATCATCATCATCTTCCTTAAGTTGTATATTGTAATCATCCTAGTGAGTGATTGTTCCTTCAAAGTGGATGTAGGCTTATGCCGAACCACTATACATCTTTGTGTTGATCTCTTTCATTTCATTCTTTATTTATCAATCTATTCGTGTGTGAAACATGAGTGATCAAACAATTGAGTGAGTGCAAGTTCTTGAGTAATCTTCATCAAGTGTTTGCTTAAGTTTTCATGAGAAGTGGCGCCGTCTGCGGGATAAAGAAGGAGCAGCCACAAGTAATAAGATCAGAAGGGAAGAATCATGGTTACAACCAAGTTGATGTGGAGAAGTTTTCAAAAAAAGTTGATTTCAGTTTGTGGAGGATGAAGATGGAGGCTGTACTGATCCAACAAGGGCTGGCTGATGCAATTAAACCACTACCAGCAGATCAAGCAGCTGCTGTGGATGCTGGTGCATTAGCTGCAGATCAAGATCAACAATCAAAGGCTAGAAGTGCCATCATTCTATGCTTAGGTGATAAAGCTTTAAGGGAAGTCTCAAAGAAAGCATCTGCACGGGATATGTGGAAGAAACTTGCTGATCTCTACATGGTGAAGACATTGGCAAACCGGTTGTACACCAAGCAGAAACTCTACTCCTTCAAAGTATCAGAAGATGAGTCTATTCTAAGTCCACTAGATGATTTCAATAAGATCATAGATGACTTAGAGAACATTGATGTAGCACTGTCAAGTGAAGATAAGGCTTTCATATTGATGTCAGCTCTTCCTACGTCTTTTGAAGGGTTGAGAGACACATTGTTGTATGGAAGTGTTGAATCAATCTCCCTGGAGCAAGTGATTCTAGCAATCAAAGCAAAGGTGCTCCATAAGACATCAGATAATGCATTTGCAGGAGAAGATCTTTTTACCAACAAATAAAATAAGTGGAACAAGAATGACAAGAAAGCTGGTGCTGATAAGAAGAAATATGAAAGAAGTAATTAAAGTACATCAGCAGATGAAGAAAATAATAACTGCTTCCACTGCAACAAGCCTAGTCATTTCAAGAAGTAATGTCATAAGTGGAAAGCAATGATGGCCAGGAAGATTTCTGAAAAAAGTGAAAATCAAAGAATCCATGCCAATCAGGTAACTGAATATAGAGGTAACAAGGATCAAGATTACATTAAAGCTTTGGTTGTTATTTCTGGTCAAGTGTCAGATCAATGGGTGTTAGATTCAGGTTGCACCTTTCATATGACATCAGTCGAGGATTGGTTTACTGATTTAAAACCATATCATGAGGGATCAGTCTTGTTACGCAATGATCAAGCCATCAAGATTAAGGGTATTGGCTCTGTTAAATTTAGAATTTTTTATGGATCCATTAAGTTGCTCACAAATATGAGGTATGTACCAGGATTAAGAAGGAATCTGATATCATTAGGAATGTTAGACTTTTTGGGATGTGAGTACTATGTGAAGAAAGGTGTACTCACCATCATGAAGGATAAGTCAGTTGTAATGAAAGGAGTTGAGAGCTCTGATCTTTATTTTCTTGAAGGATCAGTTGTCTCTGGACAGTTGAACACTTCTCAAGATCAAGAAGATATCCATTTGTGGCATGGAAGACTAGCTCATGTAAGTGAGAGGGGGTTACAAGAGCTAGCAAGACAGAAGCTATTAGATATAAGTTCAACCTGTAAGATGGATCAATATGAAGATTGCATTCTAAGCAAGGCAAAGAGGTGAAATTTGGTTCAGGAGAACATACTTCATCAGAGAAGCTTCAATATGTTCATACAGATCTATGGGGCCATCAAGGAATCCAACTATTGGAGGTGGAAGATATTTTATATCCTTCATAGATGACTACTCTAGAAAGCTATGGGTTAATATTCTTAAAACAAAGGATCAAGCATTCACTGCATTTAAGGAATGGCTTGCTGAGGTGGAGAATCAGACAGGAAAGAAGTTGAAATGTTTGAGATCAGATAATGGGCTTGAGTTTGTTTCAGAAGAGTTCAATGCTTTCTGCAGAGAAAAGGGAATTAAGAGATACAAGACTACACCTGGAACTCCACAATAAAATGGTGTTGCAGAAAGGATGAATCAGACATTGTTAGAAAAAATAAGATATATGCTGAGTAGTGGAGGATTTACCAAAGGGTTTTGGGGTGAACTTGTGACTACAGCAGCCTATCTGATCAACCTATGTCCATCAGCAGCTTTGAAATTCAAACCACCTGAAGAAGTGTGGTCTGGAACGACACCTAGTTACAGTCATCTGAGAGTAATAGGATGTCAGGCTTACTCTCATGTGAAGCAAGATAAGTTGGAACCTAGAGCAGTAAGATGTGTAATGGTTGGATACCCCAAAGAAGTAAAAGGATATAGATTGTGGTGTTATGAAGCTAACAAGTTTATTATTAGTAGAGATGTCACATTCAGTGAAAGAAAGATGCCATTGGTTGAAAAAAATTCTGTAGTATCAATTACTACAGACTTTGATGAGCCTCAGGTGGAGCAAGCAAGGAAGGAAGTTCAGCAGTGTAATGAAGAAAATAATAGTGCTGATCAGAATAAGGAAAATAGCTCTCCTAGCTCATCCAGCTCAAGGTATGATTTAAGTTCCTATCAACTTGTAAGGGATAGGTTAAGGAGACAGATTAAAGCCCTAGTAAGATACATTGAAGCTGATATAGTATCATATGCACTGTATGTTGCATCTGATATAGAAAACTATGAGCCAAGAACATATGATGAAGCTATATCAGGAAATGACAATAACAAGTGGATAGTTGCTATGGAAGAAGAGCTGCTATCACTATATAAGAATAACACTTGGCAGATTGTTGACAGACCAAAGAACAAGAAGTTAGTAAGCTGCAAATAGATCTACAAGAAGAAGCCTGTTACAAGCAAAGAAGGAGGTGTTAGGTACAAGGCAAGGCTTGTAGCAAGAGGTTTCTCACAGAAAGAAGGTATTGATTATAATGAAATATTCTCACCTGTTGTCAAGCATTATTCTATCATAATTCTGCTGGCATTAGTAACTCAGTTTGATCTTGAGTTACATCAGATGGATGTCACTACAACATTTTTGCATGGAAATCTTGAAGAGGATATCTACATGAAGATTCATGATGGTGTAAGTAATGAAGGGGCTAAGAATAAGGCTTGTTTACTGCTGAAATCTTGTATGGTCTGAAACAAAGTCCAAGACAGTGGTATTTGAAGTTTGATGATTACAGTACATCAAATGGATTCAGCAGGAGCTTACATGAAAGTTGTGTTTATGTTAGATTCAAAGAAGGGTGTTATGTTATACATACTTACTTTTGTATGTAGATGATATCCTTATAGCTTGTAAGGATCAAGCTGGTATAGATGACGTAAAGAAAATACTTAAGCAGGAGTTTGATATGAAGGATTTAGGGGAAGCAAAGGTGATTCTTGGTATGCAGATTGAGAGAAATAGATCAGCTGGTGAGTTGAAGTTGTTCCAAGAATCATACTTAGACAAAGTGTTAAAGAGATACAATATGAATCTCAGCAAAACAGTAACTACACCAGCAAAGCAAGGAGTGAGTCTGTCATTACTCCAAGCTCCTCAGACAGATCAAGAGAAGACTGAAATGAGCAATATCCCCTATGCTAGTGCTGCTGGCAGTTTGATGTATGCAATGGTATGTTGCGGGCCAGATTTATCTTATATGATGAGTATGATTAGCAGGTTTATGAGTAATCCAGGTTTGCTACATTGGTGTTCAGTGTAGTGGGCTCTCAGGTATGTGAAAGGAACTATCACAGCAGGTTTGATGTTTCAGAAAATGGCAACATGGAATAAGGCAGTAGTTGGATATGTTGATGCTGATTATGCAGCAAATCTTGACACTAGGAAGTCACTTACTGGTTATGTGTTCAACCTATTTGAAACTGTAGTAAGTTGGAAAGCAACTCATCAACATATAGTGGCTTTATCAACTACAGAGGCAGAATTTGTTGCACTTACAGAAGCAATCAAAGAGGGAGTGTGGCTGACAGGTATACTGAGTGAATTTGGGATTGAACAAGGATCAGTTGAAGTGCGTTGTGATAATCAGAGTGCAGTGCATCTCTCCAAGCATCAAGGATACCATGAAAGGACCAAGCACATTGATGTAATGTTATATTTCATAAGGGTAGTGAGTGCCAAGAAGATCAAGACAGATGACAATCCAGCTGATATGTTTATAAAAGTTTTACCAGTTCAGAAGTATGAGCTGTGTAAGGACTTGATTCATCTGAGTTAAGTAAGGAAAGGAAGGTGGCTGCAGCCTTGAATTGCAGCAAGGTGGAGGAGATTACAAACTAGTGATGATGCAGTCTAAGGAGGAGTATTATTGTGTGATAGACATGCATGCATGCACTTGTGTGTATGTGTGTTGTCATGCAGCCAAGACAGGTGGAGGGTGATGATTGGTGTTGAAGTGTTGATGTGGATCAACAATAAAGAAGCTGCAGAAGTTGGAGTGTGATCAAGAAGCCATCAAATCAGATTCATCTCAACCGTGCATTGAAGAATGGAATCAAGTTAGTTAGGCTGTTAGTTAGTTGAGTTTGTTAGTTGGTTGAGCTAACAAACGAGCTTCCCACGTGAAGTATCAATCTGCAGCGTAGCAATTGAGTTTCTGGTGTGCATATAAGCACAATGAGCAGCTGATAAATCCATTCCAAGCAAGCAACACATCAGTTACAAGATTAGAAGCACATTAGGGTTTGTATGTGCATAAGATCATCATCATCTTCCTTAAGTTGTATATTGTAATCATCCTAATGAGTGATTTGTTGGATTGTATACTAAAAGTCTAGGTTTAGTATGAACAATGTTATAACAATTAATTTGAAATGAGAATCATATGATCAAATGATTGCATCTTATAATTTATTTATATGTTCGATGCAATAGTCCACTTACTTTATACTGTAGATAATATGTTGTGCGACAACACGCGGAAGATCATATTATCGGTTTCCTTATAAAGTATAAACAGATGCTCACAACCGAGATAGACGGGGACTCTCTAGCGGGATGGTTGTAGTGTGGTTTGGTATTAGCTTGTCTTGGCTATAGAATCACTCTAGTGCACTTATGTGTATTGAGCAGGACCACATGAGATCGTTCAACTTATACTGACTTATAGAAGAACTTGATCTCTGTTATTATGGATGTTCGTGCTCTTAATCCCTATACAATAACCTCGACACGTAGGGCAGTATATATTTCTTTGATTCATCAATGGGTGAGATTTAGATGCAATTAAATCAATAAACTCGGTGAGTTGGGAAATAGTGCTGTATCTATGGTGTGCTGTTGATTGTAGAAGGAATCCGTGTCCGTCATAGGTTGATGATGTCCCCTTGAGGAGCTCATAAGGATTATCATGTAAACCCTGCAGGTGGAATTTATTCCGGCATGATAATGAGGTTGAGTGGTACTACTCTTGGATGAGATATTAATTAATTGAGTTGTCAGTAACTTATATTAATTAATGGACATTGTATATCTTAAACATGGGGAGACTAACGGGCTCATAATAAGAAGGAGCCCAAAACGTAATTTTGGGATTGGTACGGTAGTGCAGTAATAATATTTTAGTGGAATATATTATTATTATTGGACTTAAGTATAAGCTTTGGGCTAAGCTTGGATACTTAAGCCCAATGGAGGCCCAACCCAATTTCTCCTCCTGGTCCCTGCTGTAGCCCATGTATATAAGTCACCTCAGCTTATCTGGAACCCTAATCTAATTCATTATTCACGTGTGATGAGGGTTGATAGCAGATTGAGTAGGTCTCGTAGATCGTCGCCCACACGACGTCGAGATCGACTTGGGACATACAGCAGAAGACCGGAAGGTCGTTTGCTGCTGCAGTTCGTCATGTTACAAAATTCATATAAAATCGTACAGTTATCCGATTTTGATGTATTATATACTGACGGAAAGCCGTCAAAGAGAGGATCGTCTGAGCGCAAAGACCACTCAATTCCGACATCAGAAGAGGAACTTATGGCTATTCTCGTGGGACTGCGCAGTCTGCCAGCGAGAATTCAACCTCTACATCAACCCTTGGTGAAATGTAATGCGTTTCATGTTTACTTGCTTCCGCTGCTTGTTAGAAATACATGGAACCCTAACGGGTCACGTTAACCAAACGATCGAAAGCCAACAATTGGTATCAGAGCTTCGGTTTCGTGGTGAAGCGTGACACGTTAGGCTAGGGTTTATGTGATTAATTTTTCGGAATTAGGATCACATGTTTAGGGTTTTGGTTTTATTGCGCAAACCATGAATATCCCTATATGATATATACCCTGTATCATATCTATTCGTCCATGGTTGTGTGTGAGAGGATTCGACGAAAACTGTTCGTCAATTTCACATGCAAGGAAGAAGAAAAAGAGGGCAAAAATAGAATCACGTTTTTGAGAGAAAATCCAGCGCAGTGATATTGCAGAGGCAATAACCGGAGTTTCAACGGTCGGATTGAGCTGTAATTTGGTCAGCACGTTCAGATCTTGTGAATGTACATTCTGAACGGTGGAGATCGAATTTGGAGCTTTTTCGTGCTAGGATTACGCTGAAAACAGAAGCAGATTTTTGGGCGATTCTGTTTTGCGCAGTCGAAGGAAAAGAGCCGTTTCTCACAAACTAACCGTTGGATCGAGCTGTAATTTGGTCATAACGTTCAGATCTTGTGGATGTACAATCTGAACGGTGGAGATTGAATTTGGAGCGTTGTCGTGCTGGGATTACGCTGAAAACAGAAGCAGATTTTTGGGCGATTCTGTTTTGCGCAGTTGAGGGAAAAGACCCGTTTCTCACAACATAACCGTTGGATCGACCTGTAATTTGGAAAGCACGTTCATGGATTATAGGAGTAGATTCTGGACGGTGGAGATTGGATTCTGAGGTTCTTGCAGTTTCGAACTACGAACGACAGTTGGTGTAGTTTGGTGTTGCGCGTTGGGCTGAACTTGGTTCCATGCAAGTAGGCCCTTGGACGAGCGACAGTCCGGGCGAGGGGCGCTCGTCAAGGCACTTGGAGCGCTCCCTGACACGATTGATGGTGGGATATGACGATGGACGTCTTGGGGCACAAGCAATCCTACTTGTTGCGTAAGGCATCGATTCCACAGTAGGAGTGTCGGACAAGACATTAAAATTTAGAGGCGTTTTTATTCCTAATATATATAACTGTCATAATTGATTTAATTGTCTATTATTGTTATATATATATGGATGCCTGATCTCTATGATTTATTGTCTTATATAGAAGCATGCTAGATAGCATATTATATTTGGTATATTATATGCATGTATTGCTAGAGTGTTGGATAAGACATCCAATTTTAGGAAAACTAATTCGGAGTTGAAACGAGGGAGAACGAGCCAAAACAGTGAAGAAATGCAGGAGCCAGCACACGAGTCGTGTAGCCAACACGGCCCTGTAAGAGTTGGCCGTGTGGCGACATCTAGTCACTCAACACGGGCAACTTCAGGTCGTGTCCAGTTGCACGAGTCGAGTCGGGAGCACGAGCCGTGTCGCCAACACGGCCCTGTAAGAAGGTGGCCGTGTGGCGATATCAGAAGAGCCAACACGACCACACCTGTGCCCGTGTTACAACACACGACTCGTGTTGCAGCACACGAGCCGTGTTGGGTAACACGGCCCTGTAAGACGAGGCCGTGCGGCAGCATCAGAAGACACAACACGGCCACCCCGTGGCCGTGTTACAGAGCACGACTCGTGTTGGGTATTTTCCTGCAGAAATTTCCAGATCCTTCTAGAAGCCTCCAGAGGGGTATAAATACCCCTTTATTCAACAATTGGCAGGGAGGATCCGAAATCCTATCATCTACACACACCTCACACACCATTTCTTCCATTTCCCACCATCATCTTCATCCACCTTCATCCATTTTGATCCATCTTCATCATCTCCATTAATTCTCCATCAAAACTTCATCCCTTCTATTGGGTGTGAGAGATCTCAAGGAATCAAGAGCTAGAGGTGGAGATCAAGAAGAATAGAAGATTCTCTTCAAGAAATTGATAGGGAAGAATCCATTCATTTTGTATTTCTTTAAATCTTAGACTATGGGTAATTGTAATGAATCATTTAATTGTTTTGTTACTTTTACTATGATAGGCTAATCCCTCTAGTGGGATTAGGAACATGAAGAGCATATTAGATTTATATTATCATGTGGATTAAATTGGTTTTTGATTTAATTGATGTTGATTTCTATTCATGGAGTTTAATTGTCTTGATGTTGTGATGACATGGTTTGTTATTCATGAATGTTTATTGGTTTAATGGATTGTTGATCAATGGATTATTTGTGGTAATTAAATGCTATCATGATCTTCATGTATGTATTGCTTGGAGTGAGACGGAAACGACCCTCTATAGTATTAGGAAGGCATGAATAGACATTGAGTTTGGGTTTGACCGAAAGGATATTTGAATTCAATGAGGGGAACCAATCCATTCGTTGGCCTTAGTACACAAAAAGGGAGAGTTTAGTCTAACTAGTACCTAGATGGAATGGGTTAATGTTGGGCTTTGATCTTAAGTGCTTTTGGGAGTCCAAAATGGATCAACAACCTTTGTAACCCGAAAGGGAGCTTAGGATACAATCGTGATCACCCTTAGTCTACATCAATTGAGTTGAATTCCGTTTGCATGATAATATGAATTGAGTGTGCTTGGATGTTTCTAATCCTATGTTTTTCCATACTTGAACTTAAGCACCCATTTTCTATTCTTGTCATTCTACTTATTTGATATTGTTATTTACTTGTTACTTGTTTTAGTTGTTAATCAATCTCAAAACCCCCGATCATCTTTACAAAAACAACATTGAACATGAGCTCACGTATTTTGCTAGTACGAATATAACTCCTTATTGGATTGATAATTTTTCTTGGGATATAATACTACAACGATCGAGTATTCTTGCTCGTGAGTGCTACAAAATTAGACAAACAAGAAAAGTCCCAGTTATTTTTGGGCATGTGGATTAATGAGTATTATTATTTAATGTGTAGTGGGTAGTTATATTAGTGAGTGTGTGAGTCCATGTTTTAATTGTATTAGTGGGTGTGGGTGGGTTCCATATGTCCAAAAAAGAAAATGATATTCTTTGGATGGGACAACCAAAATGGTACTCTTACCTAGGGACGAAGGGAGTAATTTTTTTCTCACCAATCTACACTTAATTCTAATTCTAATGTGCTTATTCTATTTGTTTTCTAATTCTTTTTAATGATTTCTTTTATCCATCATCCATCTACCTCTTAATTCCTTTTATTAATTTTTTATATTTAAAGAGTTTTAGTGTGGATGAAAATTAAAATATTTTGGGAGGAAAATTTGCAAAATAACTAAAAAGATAAGGAACTTGAAAAACACGAAAATATTTATACAATAGAGATCATACAATAATACACAATCTTAGAGCTTCAGATAATATTTATAATAAAATATTAAAATTAAAGATATATAGATGGAGAATCATACTAAAAAGTATTTCAAGTTTTTTAAAAATAAATTTTATAAACATTTTTTTATTAAATATATTATACTAGAAAATTACAAAATTTTTTAAATATGGCCCTTTTTTAATTTCGTCCAGGGCCCTCAAAATCTCAGGGTCCGCCTGAAACCAGATATTTGGATGACACGGCTGTGAATTGCGATAAAAATTAAGACCGCCCAAAAATTTAATTTTGATCTAATTTGTCCTTAAATTGAGAAAATTAAAATATAGTGTCCTTAAATCGCCAATCGAAAACATAGTGTTCCAAAATTGCAACCCCCTTAAGTTAGTGTTATTGCAATTTTCCCCTACGAATCTTGATGTATTTCTACTAGTATAATAATACATGTGTAGCAGTACATATATCATGATGGGCATCACATAGAATGATAGAAACAACATAAAATTGATCAACATCAGAGGTAAGGAAACAAAGAGGTGTGGATTATTGGAGTTATCTTGGTCGACGGAGTTGTAAGCCCAGAAGGAGCTTCGGCATGAATGTCCTATTGGAGAAGCAAAATAGGAATCTGTTTAATTCAACATCAGGGTTACACGAGCAACATTCTTAAAAGTACGACATCGTTTTTTTTTGGGTATGACAGGTGACTAGAAGAAATATTGTAGTTTCTTATAAAATGGTGGACAGAGAGGATTAAATCACAATAAAATTTGATGTTGTAATGGAGACAAAAGTTGGAAAAAAATCGACTAGTCAAAATTAATTTAATTTGTACACCAAATCCATATAAAAAATTAACATCATAATCAATTTCAAATAGATACGCCACAAAGGCAATTAAGTTCTAAATTCAACAAAGCACTTAATTTCTAATTAATCAACATCAACATAAAATAAAAGAAGTTAGTAGTCCTTCAATCAAGCATTGGAAACGTAATTAATTAAAATGAACTAAAAACAAATTCACTCTAAATTCCATGGTTCTTCATCTGATACTGCACAATATCCTCGCGCGCAACAATATCAGTTTGATTCTCCCAGCCAGCGGCGAACGAAAACTGCGGCAGAGGAGGCACAATGTACGACGGCGCCTGTGGAAGTGGCGGCGCCAGTGGAAGCTGCGGCGCATAATAATGCGCCAGTGGCGTGGCAATCCGGTGATCGGCAGCAGTAGACTCGTGTATTACTGGTCGGTTAAATGAAGCATACCCACCATTGCTGGATGATGCACCCCCAAACTGATCATCTTCACCGTTCATCAGATGCATCATCATCGAGTTCCGGTTGACTGAATGGATCGAAAGGTGGTGATCCATCGTGGGGTAGTAGTCAGGGATATGCATGTCATGCATGGGTTGCATGGGTGGATGGGGAGGGTAGAACTGACCTTTCACACCGGCATCAGCGAAAGCTAGTTTGTTTGATCTCTTCATCACCTCTAACCTGGATTTGGCTAGCTCAGCTTTGGAGCTCAGATCTGCTGCGAATTGTCTCAATTGCCCTTCTTTCAAGGTATTCATGAACCCTAACCAAGTGGGGTACCTAGCCTCTAGATTCTTCCTTCGAACCTTCGAGGGCCGTAGATTATCATGCATGCATTCACATCACACAGAGTGGTGAACTCATGCATTTTTTTTATCAATCCCTCCTTCCTTTTCTTGAATGTTATGCTTCTTGACTTCTCATTGTCAATCAATTCCATTTTCAACTTCGCCCTCCCCATGATTGAATCCGATTCAAATTTCCTATTAGATGAACGACACTTAAAACAACCAACTAATGAAATATATAAGACTTGAATCATCCCACCACAATCAGTGAATTCAAAATTCAAAAAGTTTGAATAATTAACTCATGATACTGTAAATCAAATCAATTATCAGTCAGAGACTAATTCTAATTGCTTCTGATAATTTAAACATTTATATAAAATCTCTCAAGTCATAAATATTGTAATATGATTATTAGTGTACTAATACTCCAAACTGTTCGTATTTTATAAATAAACCAAAAAAAAAAACTCCAAACTGTTCTATCTTACATCTTTAATATTTCAGAAAATAAATAAATAAATAAATAAAATATACTAACAATATCATAGCAATTATAGGGTAATAAACCAAAATTTCATATCATTTATGATATCTACAACAAGAAATATACAGCAGTCTTTATAAAACATATTAATTGTAGTATTATTGAACACAAGATCTGCGAAAATAATCCTTCATAATGAAGTCTGTATAAAACATATTAATTAATGTAGTATTATTGAACACAAATCTACGAAAATAATATGTTACAGATGATCTGATGAGTGTAATTATTAGAAATTATCAAAACCAAAAACTTATGGAGTACTTAATAAACAAATACTAATGGAGTGACATAAATTCATCCAAACGTCATTGGATTAAGAAGAAGAAGTTATTGAGAGAATAATTAAGAGAATAATTAAACAGTACGCCATATCCAATGTTCATAAAAGAATGGATTAAAGAAGATAGTATTACCTGGAAATGGAGATAAGAGAGACAAGGGCTTGTCTGAATTCTTTATTCTCCTTTATAGTTAAAATTTATGTCGTGTATATGGATATAGAGAATTAAGACGGTTTATTTCCTATTAAAATAAAGTCAACATATCTTTTCTCGGATTTTTTTCCTTTTTCTGCATTTAATGGCTGCCATAATTAACTCTTCAAATTCTTTTATTTTCTCATCTATTATTGGTAGCTAAAATCTTTAATTTTAATATCTTATTCGGAGTAAAATTTGTTCTCTTTCATCCGAGTGCGCTACAACGCTGTTCAAAGATACTTTTAAAATTTTGTAGTTGTCACCTCTTATTAATAAAATTTTGTTATTTTCATTACAAAAATAAAATAAAATAAAAGTATTAAATTTTTATTTTATTGAAGGAGTTCAAATTTAGTTAATTTTGTTATATATTTTGTTAAAATTTTGTTATATACTATTACATTTTATTTTTCAAATTATATATTTAATATAGTTAATAAAAGTATTAAATTTTTATTTTATTGAAGGAGTTAAAATTTCGTTCCAGACATTAATATTTCATGATTTAAAATTTTATTTCTTAAATAAAAAATTAAGATATTAATTTTTATTGGAGAAATTATCACAAATGATCCACTAAATATTACTAAACTCACAAAATGGTCCACTAAGTATTACTAAACTTACTATTGTCCTATATTTTTTGAAAATTTTAATTTTAGTTACATTTTATTCAATTTTAGTCTTATTTGATCAATTTTGATGTTTTTTCATTAAATTTTAATCCGAATTAAAAATTACTCTTTCATTCCCGTCAGAGCCCATGTTCTGCCTGCAGCTCTGTTCTTGGCAACACAAATCACCCTTTTGCAATGCCTGCATGGCAACACACATCACCCTTTATTTTTTAATTTGGACCAAAATTGAATTAAAAATGATTAAAATTGAGTTTAAAATGGCTATAATTTGAACCGCCACTGAGTGCCAGATCCTTACCGGAAACAGGCGACTGCTGCTGCAGCTATTGGAATCGGAGAAGAGACTTGGTTCTTCCATTGGTAAGTTGAAAAATCGTACTGAGTGTGCAATTAAATCAGCAGCCACATAAATTGGTAAATGATGCCGCACCCAACCCACCCACCCACCATTGTGTCTCTCTTCAAAAATATGTACATTTGTACAATTACATCCAATAATAAATTACCTATTTTTCATTCCCAATCACAATTTTAGAACATAACATAATATAAATAAATACAGAAGATACTCCTACAGTGTACATTATGAGGGAATGAAATCCTCATCCTGCGGCTGTTGTTGTAATTCCAATTCTTCTTGTTGGGGGCTGGATGGTGAGAATTGGGGAACTTTGTGCGCAACGTTTCCCATTATGTGGCGTTAATAAACCATAAGTTTGTAGGTATTTCATTTGATTTTCATTTTCATTTTCATTCTGAGGAGTCAAAGATATACTCCCTCCTCTGTACTACAAAAGTTTGCATGTATGTCTTTTCCGGCACCGAAGAAAAGTGATAACTTTTACAGGTATTATGGTATTTTTTTGAGTTAAATTCATTTTTTGCCCTATAACTAAGCAAAACTTCGATTTTTGCCCTAAAAAGATAAGTGGTTCAATTTTGCCCTGTAAATAACGAAAAAATTCAATTTTTGCCCCATTTTTGCCGAAAAATGCAAATTTCGCCGGAATCCGCCACGTCATGCTTCAATTTGGGGGTTTCCGACTGATCAATCCGACGTGACAATTTTGACTTTTTTTACACTATAGTTAAATCATTTTTTGCCATGTAACTAATCAAAACTTCGATTTTTGCCCTAAAAAGATAAGTGGTACAATTTTGCCCTATAACTAACGAATTGTTTCAATTTTTGCCCAATTACATGGTCTTCTCTTATTTTTATTAATTGAATCGCGAATTTCTATTTTTATCATGAATTTTAATTTTTATTCTTTTAAATTATTTTTTTAGTGTTTTAGTTTAATTAAAAATTCTTCTATTAATAAAATATATGACTATCTTAATTAATAAATAATAATATAAAATATTAAATATTTAAAATAAAATAAATTAATTAAATATATTAAATTTTAAAATTTATTTTAAAAAAAATTCCCTACAAAAAAATAAATGGGAGTAATAGTTATTACGTGTATTTTAAATATTATTATATTTTAAATTTTGAATATGATAAATGTGTATTGATTTTTATTCATAGGTAAAAACGTGTGTCCACCCGAGCACATGGGGCACACACCGTGCGCCTTTATAATTTTGTGTTAACCCTTTAATATAAAGATGTGTACCCTTTATTTTCTAAAGAAAAATAAAAAATATTAATGAAAAGTCTATACTCTTTATAATAAAATGGGGTACTATTATAAATTAAAGTGTACACCCTTTAGAACAAAACAATATACCCTTACCCATAATACTAAATTTTAAAGGCGCAAGGTGTGCCCGAGGCACATTAGGAATATATTTAATTAATAAAAGATAATGTATTAATGTGATCAAATTGTGAAAAAGAAATATATATTTAATTGGGTAAAAATCGTGTAGTAAATTAAGAAAATAAATTAAAGTCATATATTTAAATGATATAAAAGAAAAGTTTGTGATTAAATTGACATAAAATGAAAAAGCCATGTATTTTTTTTAAATAAATAGTTTGTGATTAAATTGAGAAAATTAGTAAAGGTCATGTATTTTATTGTAATTAACCTTTTAATAAATAAATTGAGAAAATTAAAAATATATTCCTAATGTGCCCTCGGGCACACCGTGCGCCATTAGAATTTAGTATTATTGGTAAGCGTACATTGTTTTGTTCTAAATAGTATACACTTTAATTTATAATGGTACACCATTTTGTTGTAAAGGATGTATACTTTTCATTAATATTTTTTATTATTCTTTAGAAAATAAGGGGTACACATTTTTATACTAAAGGGTATACAATTTAATACAAAATTATAAAGAAGCACGGTGTGTGCCCGTATACCCGGGTGCACACAAGTTTTTGCCTATGAATAAAAACCAATACACATTTAATATATTCAAAATTTAAAATATAATAATATTTAAAATATAATAATGTTAAAATTATAACCCATAAATTATATATAATATAAAATATATATAAATGCGTAATAAATTACTCTCATCCCATTTTTGTTGAAAACAATTTTTTTAAAAAATTTTTCTTATATTTATATTTAATTTTTGTTAGTTGATCGACACATTATTTTTTTTTCTTCGAAAATATACGTAATAACTATCACTCCCATTTTTTTTTATCGGAAATTTTTTTTTATAAGTTTTAATATTTAATATATTTAATTGATTTATTTTATTTTAAATATTTAATATTTTATATTATTATTTATTAATTAAGATATCCATATATTTTATTAATAGAAGAATTTGTAATTAAACTAAAACACAAAAAAAAATAATTTAAAAGAATAAAAATTAAAATTTGTGATAAAATTAGAAATTCGTGATTAAATTAAAAAAATAAGAGAAGGTCATATAACTGAGCAAAAATTGAAATAATTCGTTAGTTATATGAAAAAATTGAACCACTTATCTTTTTTAGGGCAAAAATCGAAGTTTTGATTAGTTACAGGGCAAAAAATAATTTAACTCTAGTGTAAAAAAAAGTCAAAATTGCCACGTCGGATTGACCAGCCGGAAATCTCCAAATTGATGCATGACATGGCAGATTCCGGCGAAATTTGCATTTTTCGGCGAAAATTTCGCAAAAATTAAAATTTTTCGTTAGTTACAGGGCAAAATTGAACCACTTATCTTTTTTAGGGCAAAAATTGAAGTTTTGCTTAGTTATAGGACAAAAAATGAATTTAACTCTATTTTTTTGTAATAGATAAATAATAAAGTATATTAGGTGTGTTAGGTAAAAATGATTTTTTTTTTAATAAAGTAGGAAGGGTGATTGTGTTTGATTTAAAAATGTGCAAATTTTTGTAGGATAATTTAAAATAGAAAGTGTGCTATCTAAATGGGATGGATTGATTAGTCACTGGTCTTAACTCATCTCCTTTTCAAACACGTCTTCTCACTTCCCTCCTATTTTGTTTTTCACTAGTCTACTCTTATTTCTTCCTCTAATTTTCTTTTAACTTGCACCTTGCTATTAAGATAAATTTGATCAGAATTTTATGGAAATTGCAATTATTATAATATTTTATTTAATTTCTTGATTTTTTTTCATTCTTTATGAAGGTATTTTTAAAGACGACACTTAGAAAATAAAATCTAAATAAATTCAAATCAAATAAGATAAAAATAAAAGAAGGAAAGAAAAAAACTATCAATTAATAATAAGATACATTATCTTAAATACATTATTTATGGTACAAATTAAAAGGTTATAATACACATTACAACCTCAAACAAATATAATTAATGGCTAAATATATTGTGCACCGGGTGAACACGAAGCTTCGTGTGCACCCACATACAAGTATAAATAAAAATATATACAATTATGAGTAAAAATGTATACAATTTAACACTTAATTTTTTTAATGAAAAATTGAGTGTAAAAAATATACAATTATTAAAATACATGTATACACTATTGAATAAAAAGTTATACACATATGAATCTTAGTTTTTTTAATGAAAAACTTATTATGAAAAAAGTATACAATTATTACAAAATATGTATACAAAAGAGAATAACATGTATACAAAATAGAATAAAAGGTTGGGTGCAAGGTTGCACCCGGTGCACCTAATATACACTCATAATTAATATTTTCGTTAATATACATTACCTTAAGCACATATTTATATTCTTATTTCATGCCGTTGAGAAATGAATACTTTCCTTTATCCATCCACAAAATCTAACTCCAATTTAAATAAAAACTTTCCTTTATACATCCACAAAATCTAACCCCAATTAATTTTCACATATTTGCATTTTGAGGATCCATAAATTTTTGTACAATGTAGAAGAATATTATAATTTTTTATGCAGAGCAAAAGAATATTATAAAAGAGAAATGAAATCCCTAATTTTGGAGAAAAATTCCATTAATGACGGAATTTGAGAAAACGCATTTCATGCATTTGGTCAGAATAAGATTAAAATCGTATGTAGTAATGATTTAATGTTTGTATATCTACTACTAATAAGATTTGCTGTTTAATTATAGTTTATTATGCCTGTCATTGATATGATCATTCAAATTTACCCTATCCTTCTCCCCCACCTTGCCTCTCTCCAGACTCATCTACGTTCCTTCTCCACTGCGTCGTTCCCACTTTCACAAGAAAGCTACGTGATCCCACTCTCCCTCTTCATCTACATTCACAGAGATTCAACCGCAATGGCATGTCACTCTATCTACACCTCCCTTTTGTAGTTGGCTTCAGTTTCCAATTTCGGTGTACTCTGTCCCTACGTTTTCCAGCTTGGTGTCCTTGTGCATTGGCTCCATTTTTATTTTTTATTTGTTCTGTTGTATTATCTGTTTATGTTTATAGCCAGCTAAGTGTCAACTCTTTTTCAATCAATACCTTGTTTTGATTGTTATCAAATCTATCATCTGTCCAAAGTTATATGTTACTCGCATTTACACTGTAGATAAATGGTGGTGATAAACTTTACCATATTGTGTTAAGCCCCATAGAAACCAATAAATTTTACCATTTCGCCTTCTTTGCGAAGATGTTCTGATTTGGTGTATTCCACTTGCTAATTTGATGGTGTAGAGTGTGGACTTTGGGCTGTTGTTAATATTCAACTAGTTAGTTCTAAGACTTCTGTAGGTGGAATACACTTGCATAGATTAGATTAGAGGTGAAACATAATAAACAATCAAATTTATAAGTAGGAAGTAGAGTAAAAAGATCCACCCATTAACATGTGCTTTTTCTGTCATATGCAAAACAAAGCCCATAAAATTCTCAAGAGTAGATGAAGAGGCTAATAGTTTCTTAAAATTTAATTGTTGTGGAGTCAACTTCTGTTATTGCTTCATTAAATTATTAAAATAACATCCTTTTTAATAGATTCTTCATGTGGATATTTCTCATTAATTATTACTTTTACTTTAATAATTGTAGTTAGCCAGATAAGTCAAGGGATTGTCTCATTTTCTTGAGTATGAAGTTTTCTGACATCTGTTGCTATTTACTCAGTGTAAGAGTTGAAAATACTAAAATCTTTATATTTAATTGGTATAGATTAGATAATTTGAATTGCATCTTATTTAATCCTTCATAGTTTCTGATCTTCCTTGTCGCACCAAGAAATATTTTGGATATGGCATTGAATCTTTTATACGTTTTATTTTTTTATGACTCTTTTCTTTGAATGGTTTCGAGTCATTAGATGGTGTACATAAGCATACAAAGCTGACATTCTGGGATGTTTTCCGCAATTTATATAATGAAACCCACATTTTAATTTAATTGGAACTGTTTTCCTCTTGCTTCATCTCCAATAAACTACTTCCATCATTTTTCTTTTGGTTACTTGATTTATTTAAAAGTAAAAGATTTTTTCTCATTTGGTTCTTAACAAATGGATAAAAAAATCATTATTTCTACTATATTAAATAAAGTGACAACATATATATAAATATAGAATATTCAATATAATATGCAGATGATATAACTAAAGTTAAATCATCCCCTGGCCTGGAAGTTGGTTCATGGTATGATTTTAATTGCTATTATTGAAGTTTTATCGTCACAAAAAAATAGGTTGAATTATCTTAAGTTTATTCAAAATTAAATTGATCATTTTAAACTTATACAGATATACAGATGTGATTTTGAATTAAATTGATCACCATTTTGAACATATGAAGATTTAATTTTATTATTTCCCTTTATTGTTTATAGTTTATTCTTTATCCCAATGATATATTACATTATCTCATTAGATTTATCTTCCATTCATTCAAAAATGAATATCATATAACTATGATTACAGTTGTTACACAGGTGAACTCATGCATTTTTTTTATCAATCCATCCTTCCTTTTCCTGAATGTTATGCTTCTTGCCTTCTCATTGTCAATCAATTCCATGTTCAACTTCGCCCTCCCCATGATTAAATCCGATTCGAATTTCCTATTAGATGAAAGACACGTAAAACAACCAACTAATCAAATATAATGAAATATATAAGACTTGAATCGTAGTAGGATGGGAAGATAAAATCACTAACTTGAGTCTTAACGATATTAAGTCATCTCCTGTAGGAAAATAATCATATATTAGGAAAGTACACTACCTATTCTTATTAATGCTTAAATGAGGTTTCACACATTAATTTACTTGTTCACCACGAAATTTTTTTGAGCTATTACATGAATTAATTGATTATTTTTTATACAAATCTATCACAAATCATAACCTATTAATCTAATCAATAGAGAAGAAATCCACTCATAAAAAATGTTTCATGAGAATATTATTAGTTCAAAGTGAAAAAATTCAAACGAATTCAATACAAATTGTCATGAAATAAAATAATCAAATAAATATAAAGGATTGAATCTCATAATTTTTTTTTTATCTTGTTTTGTTCTTATTCTCAGTTTTGTGAACGTTTTTTCCAATGTTTCATTCAGAAAAATCAAAATTAGTTAACGATATTTGTTTTAATTTTATTTCTGATTTTTAATTTCCCCATCCTCCCTAACTAATTAATTAACACTAATTAATTTCTCCTCTCTTAATGTTTTTTCTTCTAATTATTATATTTAAAAAATTATTATACTAGATGAAATATACCCTAAATTACAAGTATAAAATTACAATTATATCTTAAATTTTAGGAGTAAAATATACCATAAATTACAAGAATGAAATTATAATTATACATTAAATTCTAAGGATGAAATATACCTTAAACCATAGAGTGAAATTATAATTATACTCTTAGAATTAACAATAAACCCTAAAATGAAATATACCCTAAACCATAAAGATGAAATATACCATTATACTCTTAGAATTAACTATAAATTCTAGAGCTAAAATATGTTCAAAACTACTAGGAAAAAATACACTCCAAACCACAATAATGAAATTACAATCATATTTTTAACATTAAATATAAAAAAATATATGAAAAAAAAGAAGACGTAAATAGTAGCAATTAAAATTAAGCTGATGATGGGCAATACTGAAAATTTAAATTGGTGAACATACCATCGAAATTATTGTGTGTGTGTGTGTTTTTTTTTAATATGGAAGAATTTTGATTTTCCTAAAATAAGATTAGATAGTGTACTTTCTTAATATATGGTTACTTTCTTAAACAGATGATTTAACACCGTTTAAGTTTCTTAGTCAGTGATTTTCTCTTCCCATCATATGTGTCGATCATTCAGGCAGTGGTACAGAAGATGGTGTACGAAAGTAACACAAAAAATCCAAGCCGAATCACGATAGTTTAAATCAAATCAATTATCAATCACAATCTAATTCTAATTGCTTCTGCTAATTTAAACATTAATAAATTATTTTATAAGAAAATAAGTATTGTAATATGTAAAATCTCGCAAGTTATAAATATTTTTAGGTCATTATTAGTGTATTAATACTCCAAACTCTTCCTATTTTATGAATAAACCAAAAAAAAAAAACTACAAAACTGTTCTATCTTACATATTTAATATTTCCGAAAATAAATAAATAAAATATACTAACAATATCATAGGGTAATAAACCAAAATTTCATATCAATCTACAACAAGAAATATACAGTCTTTATAAAACATATTAATTGTAGTATAATGATGTTACAGTTGATCTGATGAGTGTAATTATTAGAAATTATCAAAACCAGAAACTTATGGAGTAAATAAAAAAATTCCGAGTGGAGTGACAAAAATTCATCCAAACTTTATTGGATTAATTAGTGTAATTTGGACAAATCATTAAGAAGAAGAATTTATTGAGAGAATAATTAGATAGTACACCATATCCAATCCAATGTTCATAAAACAATGGATTAAAGAAGATAAATGGAGATGAGAGAGACAAGGGCTTGCCTGAATTCTTTATTGTCTTTTATCGTTAAAATTTATGTGTATATGTATATAGAGAATTAAGACGGTTTTTTTCCTATTAAATAAAGTCAACATATCTTTTTTCTTCTGTCTGCATTTAATGGCTGCCATAATTAACTCTTCAAATTCTTTTATTGCTCATCTATTATTGGTAGCTAAAATCTTTAATTTTAATATCTTATTCGGAATAAAATTTGTTCTCTTTCATCAGAGTGCTACAACGTTGTTCAAAAAAAAAATACTTTTAAAATTTTGTAGTTGTCACCTCTTATTAATAAAATTTTGTTATTTGCTTTCCAAAAATAAAATAAAATTAAGCAAAAGTTCTACGTCCCCGACTCGGGGACACTGTTCGTGTCCTCATGTGAATACAATTTTTCTCCTCTATATTCTATTTAAACTTATATATTGATAGGGAATTTAAATTGCAAAGGGACACGAAAATTACAAGGGGTACGGTGTCCCTGGGGGCACAAGAGCCCCACTCTAAAATAAAAGTATTAAAATTTTATTTTATTAAAGGAGTTAAAACTTAGTTAATTTTATTATATACTCCCTCCGTCGCTCACTAAGAGGGTCTTTTACTTTTTAGCACGTGGATTAAGGAGTATTATTATTTAATGTGTAGGTTTTATTACTGGGAGTGTGGGTCTCATATTTTAATTGTATTAGTGGGTGTGTGTAGGTCTCATGTGTGTAAAAAATAAAAGGGAACTCTTTGGGTGGGACGTCCAAAATGAAAAAAAGACCTTCTTTTAAGGAGACGGAGGAAGTATTTTTTTAAATTTTATTATATACGTACTATTACATTTTATTTTTCAAAGTATACATTTAATTTAATTTAGCGGCACTACTGGCGTAACTCATGTCACCTATTACCCAAAATTTTAACAGGCGTAACTAATCTCATATATACCATTTTCTTTATTAATTAACACGTCATCCACGTCTTTATGCCTAGGCTAAGGATGTGGACCAATTTTCACGCTATCCTAATTATCGCATCAATATTCATTTATATACTTATTTCTTAGCAAGAATATTATTAATTTTTTTTAAATTAAAATTCGAGTATTTCAAGTAATCATTCACTACACTTGTATAATTATATATCAAATTTTATTAAAGATGCAAATTATTTTCTTTTAAAATTCTTTTAAAACATTGTCACTTTTATTTATTTATATTATAAATAGTTAATAAAATAAGAGTTGGTCTCTTGCGTTCCTAAATGTGCAAAGTGTGTAAGGATACTATATGCAATTATATTTAATTGCCTAGTAAATAAAAATGCAAATGAAAATATATTAAATATTAATTAAATATTTATTTATTAAGGAATTTAAATAAATTAATTCCTGAAGTAAATAAATAAACAATTGATAATTAATATAATTATTTGAGCCCAAATTCAAGTCAAATGGGCTCAATTCAAGTCAAGTGGGTCTGATTCAAATCAAGAAGCCCAGCAAATCAAATCCAGCAGATCTAATTAAATTAATAAGCCCAAATCAAATCCAGTAGGTCTAAATTAAATTAATAGGCCCAAATCTAATCCAGTAGGTCTAATTAAATTAATAGACTCGTATCCAGTCCAGCAGGCTTGAGTAAAAGAAAGAAGCCCAACATATCTTTTAAAGGAGAAAATATCTCTCAAGTGGTTATTTTCTCTACCTATAAATAAGGATCTTCAGTCCTCATTCCAGACATTGAAGGGGACTCGGAGACAAGACACTCTTGTGGAGATCAAGAACATTCAAGGTTCTTCAAAGCTTCAAGCTCAAGACCTTCGAGGATCTTCAAATCTTCGAAGTTTCAAGCTCAAGATCTTCAAGTGATTTTCAAGTCTTCAAAGCTTCAGGTCGAGGATTTCAAGTCAAGCTTCAAGCAGCTTCAAAGTAACTTCAAGTCAAGAACCGCCTCCGATCAAAGACCAAGGTGCTAAACATCTCCGATCCGGCGTTCTTCATCCATCTATTTCCGTGAAGTCAACGTTCTACCAAATTGAATGGCGTTCTTCACGACAAATCTTCAAGTCAATGTTTGATCCGAACAAAGACTCGACGCTTCTGGATAAACGTCATAAAGTTTCAAATCGAGCTCGGACAAGATTCATCCGAAGATCCAATTTTGAAAATTGAAAAGGTCAAGAAAGTCAACTCAAGAGAGGAATCAGAGGATAGCTAGAAGCTGTTTACTCAATTCTCAAGTTTAATCCATCTTGGATTTTCTTTGTAATATCTTTTGTGTTTATTATTTAATAAATACAAATTTAGTTGTTACAGATACAACATTTTGTTTTAAAGGAGTACACTTTAATTAATAAGGATACAACATTTTGTTTTAATGAGTATACACTTTCATTAATTTTTTTTAGGAAATAAAGGGTACACTTCCTTATACTAAAGGGTATATCATTTAATACTAAATGGTATCTGGGCACACGGTGTTCCCGAGCACACAAGTTTTAGCCATAAAATAATTCACTACACCATTATCACTTTTTCATCAATTGAATGCCATTTTTTATTAAAATGTAATCACTTTTTATACATCTCATTATAATAATTCTGTGAGACGATCTCGCATTAGTTTTTTACTTTTCTTTTTTCATTCTTCTCAAATTCAGACCCTTGAACAAAAATATCACTCGAAATCACAATCAAAAATCTATTTTAATTTTAAAATTGTCATCATTTTTTATTTAAATTATTTATTTTTTAATTTATTTGTTATCTAAAAATATCACTGCTCATTAAATAAAAGTTAGTGTATAGATAGGACAAAGATGGTAGAAAGTAATGACAAATTATCTTTCGCGCATGAATTCACTATGCACAGTAATATTATTCTTTAATATATGAAAAATTATATTTTAAATGATGAATTATTATACTTTTTAATTTAACTAAATTTTGATATATTGTGTTTTTTTAGATAATTAATATTTTTCATTTATAAAAATATAATCCAATATATTATAATGAGTAATTTTTTATGTATTGAAGAGAAATTTTATTTAAAAATTATACTATAATTTCAATTTAGACAAGCCTTATGAAAAGTTATTTGACTTAATAAATAATAACAAATTTTAAAATTAAAATATATTTTTATATAATAAAAATATTATTTTAAAATTTAAAAGCAAAAATTTGTGTGTATTCATATATTTTATATTTGACACACCATTTTATTTTAAAAGAGTCTGTCTATAAATGGTTAACAAAATAATTTATTTAGATCAATATAATTTTTTCGACTTTGTTTATATTTTTGTATTCATAATATGAATTTTAGAGTTCAAGTATAGTGTTTCGATGCAGTTGAATATTCTTAATCTTAAATTAAATTTTAATTTATATCATTATATTAAATAAAATAATTAAAATTGTAAAGATAATTACCCATTATATTTTAAATATTTAAAATTATCTACTCTAAGTACAACGATTTACACTTCAAAATCACCCTGAAATGATTTCATAAAATGTTTTTCAAAGATTTAAATAGATAATTAATATAAAAATAATAATTAAAGAATTGCAGGTTGAAAGGTAATGGGAAATTTTAAATAGATAATTAATATAAAAATAATAATTAAAGGATTGCAGGGCGAAGGGCAACCGCTTGTGTAGGTATTCCTGCAGTTATTTATTAAATACATCCATTAATGTTCATTTAATTTTTATTGATATCCAATCGTTGGAGTAAGATTGGGTCACAACTCACATGTGACTCAGGGCAACATAAAAAAATCTTTAATTACTATGACATACAAATATATAAAAATATTATTACTAACTATAAAAATATATAGTATGTGTAGTAAAAAAATATGGTGTGTGCAACAAAAAAGTGTGGTGATCCGGCGGAGGCAGCAGCGGTCCTACGATTTTCCAGCGTCCGGCCGGTGGTGGTCCGGCAACCGGCCGGCGGCGGTCCAACAGTTTTCCGGCGGTTTTGAGACCTTTTTGATATTGAGCAATTCCAAAATAGACATAGTCCATTTTGGTCTTATTAATGGTTCAGAATATTTCGTTAACTATTAAAAGAAATTGATGAAAAATTCCTATGAGATTAAATCTGCCAGTTTTGGGACCTTTTTGGCATTGAACAATTCTTACAGTACTAAATCTGAAATTATCCAATTTAATTCAATATTATTCTTAAATAAACCCTAGCCCACTAAATAAAATAATTTATTAGCTTTGCACATTATTTTCCATCCTCACTAAACAAAAGAAGCCGACGCCTGCTCTCTGCAACAAACCTTACCTCTCTCCAAAGAGTCTCAAACTCTCTAACTTGTATCTTTCTCTCTCCATACAATCAAGGTTAACCTTTGTAGGAGCCCTACCTTTGTATATTCTCCACGTAAGATACTTGACCTTCCCCGGTCTACTGAACATTACTAACCCATGGTCTACTATCACTACTATTAGCGAACCCTACCATCTCACCCCCTCTATTATTAGGCAACAGCTACAACTTTCTTGGCACTCTTTTCACGAACCATCCTCGAAGAATTGGACAAGATCTCATACGCAATGGCGCCGCATCCTACGTCCTCCCTTTTCAGATCAGCAGGAGGCAAGAAACAGTCAGTGGACAGCCCCTTAATGTTGAAGTCCACCTCTTCGATGCTCCAAATCTCTTCCATTCTTGTTCTCATATGACTGTCCGAGTTTTCGCTGAACCTGAAGAGGGAAACGGATGTTCTCCCTGACACCCTCAACTGTTCTGTAGTCTTTGATCAATGACTCCATGGTTGTCTCCCAGAGGACATCTTTGATCTTGAGCAAGTGGGAGTCTTCTAGTTGGAGTAGAAGGCCTGTTTTCTGGCTAAAACACCCCCACACTGTGTGTCTGATTATCTCCACGTTGGTGCTGCTTCTTGCACTCAGTATGGGTGGATCGGCTTCGAGTTTTAAGACGAAGCAGTCTTCGTCGTTTACAGTTTTCTCGCCGATGCAGATGGAGTTGGAGAATAGGTCTGCGGTTGATCTTGGATCAAGTCCCTGTTTTTCATCATGGTGAAGACTTGAACAACACATGAAGTTAATTTTGAGAAAGCACTAGAAAATGTGTACATGTTAGGTTTGTTTGTGGAAATCTATGTCTTGAACATGATTGTGACTTTCTTGAATTGGGTTTCTGGTTGTTTGCAACTAATTATCATGCTTTTGGAATTAGGCAAATGGATCCCTCTTAGTGTAACTAAAGGATTACAAAAGGAGATAAAATAGTGTGTTTTAAAACAAAGTGGGAAACTATGATTTGGGCCCCAAGAAATAGGTGGTAATTAAGGACAAACGTTAGCTATGAGATGTTAAAACTACACAAGAATGAGTTTGAAGCCCATTTTTTTCTCCTCTTTGTCAAACATAAGTAGCTACCAAATTATTTTAAAGAATGAGTTTAAAGATCATTAATTCAACAATTATTTTATGCATAAGTCATCAATATGTCAGTAATGCTAATGTGATATTGGCTAAAACAATACTCCCCCAGGTCTGTGTTCACACATTTCACATTTTCTCATCTATTCGTCTCAATAAACAATGAGCCAGAGGTAGTACTATACGGGATTGAATTCCCTATTTCATAATTCTTGTTTCATTAGTGTTTCATAAATTTAAATAAACTATACCAACAAATGACTATTAAGTGTTTACTTTGTTAATCATTTAAAAGGTGGAATTACATGATATTAAAATTGGTGATTTTTATACTGTACGAACCTGTAGAGAACTCCGGAGGGGGCAGGGATGGCCGCGAGGGGCATGAGAAGGCTGCCATGGAGTCTGCCTCCAAGCCACATGTTGTGTGATAGACATGCATGCATGCACTTGTGTGTATGTGTATTGTCATGCAGCCAAGACAGGTGGAGGGTGATGATCGGTGTTGAAGTGTTGATGAGGATCAACAATAAAGACGCTGAAGAAGTTGGAGTGAAGCCATCAGATCAGATTCATCTCAACCGTGCATTGAAGAATGGAATCAAGTTAGTTAGGTTGTTAGTTAGTTGAGTTTGTTAGTTGGTTGAGCTAACAAACGAGCTTCCCACGTGAAGTATCAATCTGCAGCATAGCAGTTGTGTTGCTGGTGTGCATATAAGCACAATGAGTAGCTGATAAATCCATTCCAAGCAAGCAACACATCAGTTACAAGATTAGAAGCACATTAGGGTTGTATGTGCATAAGATCATCATCATCTTCCTTAAGTTGTATATTGTAATCATCCTAGTGAGTGATTGTTCCTTCAAAGTGGATGTAGGCTTATGCCGAACCACTATACATCTTTGTGTTGATCTCTTTCATTTCATTCTTTATTTATCAATCTATTCGTGTGTGAAACATGAGTGATCGAACAATTGAGTGAGTGCAAGTTCTTGAGTAATCTTCATCAAGTGTTTACTTAAGTTTTCATGAGAAGTGGCGCCGTCTGCGGGATAAAGAAGGAGCAGCCACAAGTAATAAGATCAGAAGGGAAGAATCATGGTTACAACCAAGTTGATGTGGAGAAGTTTTCAAAAAAAGTTGATTTCAGTTTGTGGAGGATGAAGATGGAGGCTGTACTGATCCAACAAGGGCTGGCTGATGCAATTAAACCACTACCAGCAGATCAAGCAGCTGCTGTGGATGCTGGTGCATTAGCTGCAGATCAAGATCAACAATCAAAGGCTAGAAGTGCCATCATTCTATGCTTAGGTGATAAAGCTATAAGGGAAGTCTCAAAGAAAGCATCTGCAAGGGATATGTGGAAGAAACTTGCTGATCTCTACATGGTGAAGACATTGGCAAACCGGTTGTACACCAAGCAGAAACTCTACTCCTTCAAAGTATCAGAAGATGAGTCTATTCTAAGTCCACTAGATGATTTCAATAAGATCATAGATGACTTAGAGAACATTGATGTAGCACTGTCAAGTGAAGATAAGGCTTTCATATTGATGTCAGCTCTTCCTAAGTCTTTTGAAGAGTTGAGAGACACATTGTTGTATGGAAGTGTTGAATCAATCTCCCTGGAGCAAGTGATTCTAGCAATCAAAGCAAAGGTGCTCCATAAGACATCAGATAATGCATTTGCAGGAGAAGATCTTTTTACCAACAAATAAAATAAGTGGAACAAGAATGAAAAGAAAGCTGGTGCTGATAAGAAGAAATATGAAAGAAGTAATTAAAGTACATCAGCAGATGAAGAAAATAATAACTGCTTCCACTGCAACAAGCCTAGTCATTTCAAGAAGTAATGTCATAAGTGGAAAGCAATGATGGCCAGGAAGATTTCTGAAAAAAGTGAAAATCAAAGAATCCATGCCAATCAGGTAACTGAATATAGAGGTAACAAGGATCAAGATTACATTAAAGCTTTGGTTGTTATTTCTGGTCAAGTGTCAGATCAATGGGTGTTAGATTCAGGTTGCACCTTTCATATGACATCAGTCGAGGATTGGTTTACTGATTTAAAACCATATCATGAGGGATCAGTCTTGTTACGCAATGATCAAGCCATCAAGATTAAGGGTATTGGCTCTGTTAAATTTAGAATTTTTTATGGATCCATTAAGTTGCTCACAAATATGAGGTATGTACCAGGATTAAGAAGGAATCTGATATCATTAGGAATGTTAGACTTTTTGGGATGTGAGTACTATGTGAAGAAAGGTGTACTCACCATCATGAAGGATAAGTCAGTTGTAATGAAAGGAGTTGAGAGCTCTGATCTTTATTTTCTTGAAGGATCAGTTGTCTCTGGACAGTTGAACACTTCTCAAGATCAAGAAGATATCCATTTGTGGCATGGAAGACTAGCTCATGTAAGTGAGAGGGGGTTACAAGAGCTAGCAAGACAGAAGCTATTAGATATAAGTTAAACCTGTAAGATGGATCAATATGAAGATTGCATTCTAAGCAAGGCAAAGAGGTTGAAATTTGGTTCAGGAGAACATACTTCATCAGAGAAGCTTCAATATGTTCATACAGATCTATGGGGCCATCAAGGAATCCAACTATTGGAGGTGGAAGATATTTTATATCCTTCATAGATGACTACTCTAGAAAGCTATGGGTTAAGATTCTTAAAACAAAGGATCAAGCATTCACTGCATTTAAGGAATGGCTTGCTGAGGTGGAGAATCAGACAGGAAAGAAGTTGAAATGTTTGAGATCAGATAATGGGCTTGAGTTTGTTTCAGAAGAGTTCAATGCTTTCTGCAGAGAAAAGGGAATTAAGAGATACAAGACTACACCTGGAACTCCACAATAAAATGGTGTTGCAGAAAGGATGAATCAGACATTGTTAGAAAAAATAAGATATATGCTGAGTAGTGGAGGATTTACCAAAGGGTTTTGGGGTGAACTTGTGACTACAGCAGCCTATCTGATCAACCTATGTCCATCAGCAGCTTTGAAATTCAAACCACCTGAAGAAGTGTGGTCTGGAACGACACCTAGTTACAGTCATCTGAGAGTAATAGGATGTCAGGCTTACTCTCATGTGAAGCAAGATAAGTTGGAACCTAGAGCAGTAAGATGTGTAATGGTTGGATACCCCAAAGAAGTAAAAGGATATAGATTGTGGTGTTATGAAGCTAACAAGTTTATTATTAGTAGAGATGTCACATTCAGTGAAAGAAAGATGCCATTGGTTGAAAAAAATTCTGTAGTATCAATTACTACAGACTTTGATGAGCCTCAGGTGGAGCAAGCAAGGAAGGAAGTTCAGCAGTGTAATGAAGAAAATAATAGTGCTGATCAGAATAAGGAAAATAGCTCTCCTAGCTCATCCAGCTCAAGGTATGATTTAAGTTCCTATCAACTTGTAAGGGATAGGTTAAGGAGACAGATTAAATCCCTAGTAAGATACATTGAAGCTGATATAGTATCATATGCACTGTATGTTGCATCTGATATAGAAAACTATGAGCCAAGAACATATGATGAAGCTATATCAGGAAATGACAATAACAAGTGGATAGTTGCTATGGAAGAAGAGCTGCTATCACTATATAAGAATAACACTTGGCAGATTGTTGACAGACCAAAGAACAAGAAGTTAGTAAGCTGCAAATAGATCTACAAGAAGAAGCCTGTTACAAGCAAAGAAGGAGGTGTTAGGTACAAGGCAAGGCTTGTAGCAAGTGGTTTCTCACAGAAAGAAGGTATTGATTATAATGAAATATTCTCACCTGTTGTCAAGCATTATTCTATCATAATTCTGCTGGCATTAGTAACTCAGTTTGATCTTGAGTTACAACAGATGGATGTCACTACAACATTTTTGCATGGAAATCTTGAAGAGGATATCTACATGAAGATTCATGATGGTGTAAGTAATGAAGGGGCTAAGAATAAGGCTTGTTTACTGCTGAAATCTTGTATGGTCTGAAACAAAGTCCAAGACAGTGGTATTTGAAGTTTGATGATTACAGTACATCAAATGGATTCAGCAGGAGCTTACATGAAAGTTGTGTTTATGTTAGATTCAAAGAAGGGTGTTATGTTATACATACTTACTTTTGTATGTAGATGATATCCTTATAGCTTGTAAGGATCAAGCTGGTATAGATGACGTAAAGAAAATACTTAAGCAGGAGTTTGATATGAAGGATTTAGGGGAAGCAAAGGTGATTCTTGGTATGCAGATTGAGAGAAATAGATCAGCTGGTGAGTTGAAGTTGTTCCAAGAATCATACTTAGACAAAGTGTTAAAGAGATACAATATGAATCTCAGCAAAACAGTAACTACACCAGCAAAGCAAGGAGTGAGTCTGTCATTACTCCAAGCTCCTCAGACAGATCAAGAGAAGGCTGAAATGAGCAATATCCCCTATGCTAGTGCTGCTGGCAGTTTGATGTATGCAATGGTATGTTGCGGGCCAGATTTATCTTATATGATGAGTATGATTAGCAGGTTTATGAGTAATCCAGGTTTGCTACATTGGAGTTCAGTGTAGTGGGCTCTCAGGTATGTGAAAGGAACTATCACAGCAGGTTTGATGTTTCAGAAAATGGCAACATGGAATAAGGCAGTAGTTGGATATGTTGATGCTGATTATGCAGCAAATCTTGACACTATGAAGTCACTTACTGGTTATGTGTTCAACCTATTTGAAACTGTAGTAAGTTGGAAAGCAACTCATCAACATATAGTGGCTTTATCAACTACAGAGGCAGAATTTGTTGCACTTACAGAAGCAATCAAAGAGGGAGTGTGGCTGACAGGTATACTGAGTGAATTTGGGATTGAACAAGGATCAGTTGAAGTGCGTTGTGATAATCAGAGTGCAGTGCATCTCTCCAAGCATCAAGGATACCATGAAAGGACCAAGCACATTGATGTAATGTTATATTTCATAAGGGTAGTGAGTGCCAAGAAGATCAAGACAGATGACAATCCAGCTGATATGTTTATAAAAGTTTTACCAGTTCAGAAGTATGAGCTGTGTAAGGACTTGATTCATCTGAGTTAAGTAAGGAAAGGAAGGTGGCTGCAGCCTTGAATTGCAGCAAGGTGGAGGAGATTACAAACTAGTGATGATGCAGTCTAAGGAGGAGTATTATTGTGTGATAGACATGCATGCATGCACTTGTGTGTATGTGTGTTGTCATGCAGCCAAGACAGGTGGAGGGTGATGATTGGTGTTGAAGTGTTGATGTGGATCAACAATAAAGAAGCTGCAGAAGTTGGAGTGTGATCAAGAAGCCATCAAATCAGATTCATCTCAACCGTGCATTGAAGAATGGAATCAAGTTAGTTAGGTTGTTAGTTAGTTGAGTTTGTTAGTTGGTTGAGCTAACAAACGAGCTTCCCACGTGAAGTATCAATCTGCAGCGTAGCAATTGAGTTTCTGGTGTGCATATAAGCACAATGAGCAGCTGATAAATCCATTCCAAGCAAGCAACACATCAGTTACAAGATTAGAAGCACATTAGGGTTCGTATGTGCATAAGATCATCATCATCTTCCTTAAGTTGTATATTGTAATCATCCTAATGAGTGATTGTTCCTTCAAAGTGGATGTAGCCTTATGCCGAACCACTATATATCTTTGTGTTGATCTCTTTCATTTCTTTCTTCGTTTATCAATCGATTCGTGTGTGAAACGTGAGTGATCAAACAATTGAGTGAGTGCAAGTTCTTGAGTGATCTTCATCAAGTGTTTACTTAAGTTTTCATTAGATCACCTTACCATCACTACCAGCATTGATTTTAAACGCACAAACCATGAGCTCCAAGCTCCACAAATCTGGACTTTTCCGCCACAACACGAACCCTACCATCTCACCCCCTCTATGCTTCATGTTCTTCTTCTTAAGACCCTTGGAGGAACCACTAATCAGCTCTAATGCTGCCATCATCCATCTTCCCCATGTTGTACATACTCTCGATTGAATTCAGAGCATGCTCTCCCCCTGCTGCCGCCACATACTGTTGTACGATGTACTTTGTCTTCGACCTCACCTACAAAAAAAATTGAGTTAAATTCATTTTTGCCCTATAACTAAGCAAACATTTGATTTTTGCCCTAAAAAAGATAAGTGGTTCAATTTTGCCCTATAACTAACGAATTATTTCAATTTTTGTCTATTTTCGCCGAAATCCGCCATGTCATGCTTCAATTCCGATTGGTCAATCTGACGTGGCAATTTTGACTTTTTTTAGCCAATAAATCCGCCACATCAAATTCCACCTATTCCAACTTATATTGGACTCAAACTCTGGTGGACTGTAGGGACAGCTTTGCAGGTTCGCAAATGCAAAAAACGGAGAGGAAAATGTGGTTACATTGCTATGTGGTTTGCTCTCACTTTCTGCATTGTCCTTCAGGCTATCACTGTTCAACTTGAAAGACTGCTGGCTGTCTTTCCTATCCTGTTCACATTCCCCTGTTTCCTCATCTTTGTCATCATCAAAATAATTGTGAATTGTGTTTCAATCTGCAAAGGTCATTATCAAGAATCTGTTGATCTGATCAAACTCTGCTTGAAGGCGAGCAGAAGCTGCCAAAAAGGGTCCTCAAGAAAATGTGCCGCGAGGCGAACCACGTGATTCAGCAAGGCAGAGACAAGCAACCCATGAATCTCCTACCTCTTCTAAAGAAGTCTCTGAATTTCAATGGAGTTTGACAGTTTGATAGCTATCAAATTCTAAGTCAAGAACTTCCCAACTGTTGGACACTACCTGTGGTGTGACCCTCACACCTCTCCAGCCTTATGTACTTGCACCCTTCTTCATCTCCTTCCTCTCTCTCTCTTTCCATTACTCTTTATCACCAACGTGTTCTTCTCTTCAATCGCCATTTTTTACTCACCGAATTCGAGCTTCAGAATCTGATTGGTTTGAATTACATACCTGGATATCTGATTTAGAGATCCCCGGAACATCCAAGTAGAATACATATTCCCTTGGTGTGTCGAGAATGTCCACCATAAAAGTTGCGCCGCTGAGGGGATGTTGGTTGCCGTCACTGGAACGCAAAGAAGACAGAATCTTCTCTAACGCTTCCGGGAAATTTAGCAGTTCGTTCATTGCTTCCAGCGCTCATTCTGGTCATGAAATAATCCGCAGGAAAATCTCTCAAAGGCTCGATGAAATGCCCGAAATAGATGATGATATGCTACTCGATGAAGATGAAGACTACACGGTTTAAAAGGGTAAAAGAGGAAACTTCAAGACAGGACTCAAGAAATGCCTAGAAAGGACAGGTACAAAAAAATAATAATAAATATGTGGAATATGACGTGGCGGATTTATTGGCTAAAAAAATCAAAATTGCCACGTCAAGATTGACCAACTGAAATTGAAGCATGACATGGCGAATTCCGGTGAAATTTGTATTTTCCGGCGAAAATGGGCAAAAATTGAAACAAATCGTTAGTTATAGGGCAAAATTGAACTACTTATCTTTTTTAGGGCAAAAATCGAAGTTTTGATTAGTTATAGGGCAAAAAATGAATTTAACTAAAAAAAAATTAATTACATACCCTACTTCAAATCTCTTCTGTCATGTATATATGTAAGCAAACTTACGGTGGGTTGGCCTTTGATGATGTCCTTTACTGCAGTGTGATCGCATGACCGGATTGGTATGGGGATAACGGGAGCTCCGATCACTCCCAACAGGAACTAAATCTGGGCGGTGCGGCCGCCCAACACGGAGGCGGCCGCGTCTTCGGTGTGCAGCCTCGTCATCCAAGTTTTCAACTTGGTGGACCATGACTTGTGCTTGGTGGAGGCACAAGTCAATCAAAAATTTAATTTTGGAAACATTAAAGAAATAGGTAAGAATAACAAAATAAATAAAGAGAGGGATTAGGGTACAATCGTGGTACCAATTGAATTGATACAACTTCTTAATTAATTCCTACTCCCTCATTAATGTTGTATTTTATTTTATTTTTAATTAAATTTTTTCTTTATATTTTGATCGTAGTAATCTCTTACTAATCTATATCTTATTTAATTAAATTTTGATAGTTTGATCTTTTTCATTTTAATTGTTTTTTATTTAATTCTAATGGTTGTTGTGATCTCTTTCTTTTCTAATTCTTTCTTTATATTTTAATCGTAGTAATCTCTCATTAATCAATCTCTTATTTAATTAAACTTTGATCGTTTGATCTCTCTCTTTTTTTTTCTTTAGTTGTTTTTTTATTCAATTCTAATTGTTGTGATCTCTTTTTTTTCTAATTTATTTTTAATTCTTTTTGTTGTGATATCTTTCTTTTATACTCCCTCCGTCCCTTGGTAAGAGTCTCATTTGTTTTTGGGCATGTGGATTAAGGAGTATTATTATTTAATGTGTAGTGGGTAGTTATATTAGTTGGTGTGTGGGCCCATGTTTTAATTGTATTAGTGGGTGTGGGTGGGTCCCATATGTCCAAAAAAGAAAATGAGATCCTTTGGGTGAGACAACCAAAATGGTAAAATTGTACTCTTACCTAGGGACGGAGGGAGTAATGTTTTTCTCACCAATCTACACTTAATTCTAACTCTAATGTGCTTATTCCATTTGTCTCCTAAGTCTTTTTAATGATTTCTTTTATTTAATCATGAAATAATTACTGATAGGTACACACTTTGTACCCCTAATTACTACTAGATACATTGATTTAAAATAATTATTATTTAATACAAAATATTAAAGTAAAATACCAAATATACCCCTAAACCCATATACCTTTAAAACACTAACCCCAACCTCCACCCACCACCGGACCACCGCTGCCGCTGCCTGACCGCCGCCGCCGCCGCCGGCGGAGCTCCGGCGGCCGGTCGCCGGAAAATCTGTTCGTCAGAAAAAAAAAAAAAAAAAAAAAAAAAAAAAAAAATATGGTCGCCGGAAAGCTGCCGCGCCGCCGCCGCCGGAGCTCCGGCAGCCGGTCGCCGGAAAAACTGTTCGTCCAAAAAAAAAAAAAAAAAAACTGATCGCCGGAAAAACTGCCGCCGCCGGAAAAGCTGCCGGACCGCCGCCGCCGGACCACCACATTTTTTTGCTGCACACACTTTTTTTTTCCTGCACACACTTTTTTTGCTGCACACACTTTGCTGCACATGAACTTTTGCTGCACACAATATTTATGTGCAGCACATTAATAGGGGTAATATTGGAATATCACTATATATTTTTGTACCTAGTAGTAATACTTTTGTATGTTTGTATCTCATAGTAATTTAGGGTTTTTTTGTGTACCTAGTAGTAATCCTCCCTTTAATCATCCATCTACCTCTTAATTCCTTTTATTAATTTTTGTTATTTAAAGGTTTTAGATTGGATGAAAATTAAAATATTTTGGGAGAAAATTTTGCAAAATAACTAAAAAGATAAGGAACTTGAAAAACACGAAAATATTTATAGAATTGAGATCATATAATATTTTGGGAGAAAATTTTGCAAAATAACTAAAAAGATAAGGAACTTGAATAATACACAATCTTAGAGCTTCAGATAATATTTATAATAAAATATTAAAATTAAAGATATATAGATGGAGAATCATACTAAAAAGTATTTCAAGTTTTTTAAAAATAAATTTTATAAACGTTTTTTTATTAAATATATTATACTAGAAAATTACAAAATTTTTTAAATATGGCCCCTTTTAATTTCGTCCAGGGCCCTCGAAATCTCAGGGTCCGCCTAAAACCACCTTGTTCGATTATAATGCAATTTAGTAAACTCATCTGCTGACTCCCCAATTGCATCTTCAGGGGGACAATCATATATGATTTGTAGGAGATTCAGGAGATCTCAGTGTGGTTTAGCTTCCCCTTCTGCAGGAGTGGTTACACCACATATTTGGATGACACGGCTGTGAATTGCGATAAAAATTAAGACCGCCCAAAAATTTAATTTTGATCTAATTTGTCCTTAAATTGAGAAAATTAAAATATAGTGTCCTTAAATCGCCAATCGAAAACATAGTGTTCCAAAATTGCAACCCCCTTAAGTTAGTGTTATTGCAATTTTCCCCTACGAATCTTGATGTATTTCTACTAGTATAATAATACATGTGTAGCAGTACATATATCATGATGGGCATCACATAGATGATAGAAACAACATAAAATTGATCAACATCAGAGGTAAGGAAACAAAGAGGTGTGGATTATTGGAGTTATCTTGGTCGACGGAGTTGTAAGCCCAGAGGGAGCTTCGGCATGAATGTCCTATTGGAGAAGCAAAATAGGAATCTGTTTAATTCAACAACACGAGCAACATTCTTAAAAGTACGACGTCGTTTTTTTTTGGGTCTGACAGGTGACTAGAAGAAATATTGTAGTTTCTTATAAAATGGTGGACATAGAGGATTAAATCACATAAAAATTTGATGTTGTAATGGAGACAAAAGTTGGAAAAAAATCGACTAGTCAAAATTAATTTAATTTGTACACCAAATCCATATAAAAAATTAACATCATAATCAATTTCAAATAGATACGCCACAAAGGCAATTAAGTTCTAAATTCAACAAAGCACTTAATTTCTAATTAATCAACATCAACATAAAATAAAAGAAGTTAGTAGTCCTTCAATCAAGCATTAGAAACGTAATTAATTAAAATGAACTAAAAACAAATTCACTCTAAATTCCATGGTTCTTCATCTGATACTGCACAATATCCTCGCGCGCAACAATATCAGTTTGATTCTCCCAGCCAGCGGCGAACGAAAACTGCGGCAGAGGAGGCACAATGTACGACGGCGCCTGTGGAAGTGGCGGCGCCAGTGGAAGCTGCGGCGCATAATAATGCGCCAGTGGCGTGGCAATCCGGTGATTGGCAGCAGTAGACTCGTATATTACTGGTCGCTTAAATGAAGCATACCCACCATTGCTGGATGATGCACCCCCAAACTGATCATCTTCACCGTTCATCAGATGCATCATCATCGAGTTCCGGTTGACTGAATGGATCGAAAGGTGGTGATCCATCGTGGGGTAGTAGTCAGGGATATGCATGTCATGCATGGGTTGCATGGGTGGATGGGGAGGGTAGAACTGACCTTTCACACCGGCATCAGCAAAAGCTAGTTTGTTTGATCTCTTCATCACCTCTAACCTGGATTTGGCTAGCTCAGCTTTGGAGCTCAGATCTGCTGCGAATTGTCTCAATTGCCCTTCTTTCAAGGTATTCATGAACCCTAACCAAGTGGGGTACCTAGCCTCTAGATTCTTCCTTCGAACCTTCGAGAGCTCGTCCTCTATCTTTTTCTTCCTCTCATCAAAGAAATCACTCAGCCCAAAGCTCTTGTTTCCACTATCCTTCTTCTTTGCTCTATAATTATTGATGATTTGATTGATTTCGTCGCTGTTTTGAGGCCATATGTCGGGCTCAGACGGCCCGGTTTCATGCTTTGGGCCGTAGATTATCATGCATGCATTCACATCACAGAGTGGTGAACTCATGCATTTTTTTTATCAATCCCTCCTTCCTTTTCTTGAATGTTATGCTTCTTGACTTCTCATTGTCAATCAATTCCATTTTTAACTTCGCCCTCCCCATGATTGAATCCGATTCAAATTTCCTATTAGATGAACGACACTTAAAACAACCAACTAATGAAATATATAAGACTTGAATCATCCCACCACAATCAGTGAATTCAAAATTCAAAAAGTTTGAATAATTAACTCATGATACTGTAAATCAAATCAATTATCAGTCAGAGACTAATTCTAATTGCTTCTGATAATTTGAACATTAATAACTATTTCATAAGAAAATAATTATTGTATTATATAAAATCTCTCAAGTCATAAATATTGTAATATCATTATTAGTGTACTAATACTCCAAACTGTTCGTATTTTATAAATAAACCAAAAAAAAAACTCCAAACTGTTCTATCTTACATCTTTAATATTTCAGAAAATAAATAAATAAATAAATAAAATATACTAACAATATCATAGCAATTATAGGGTAATAAACCAAAATTTCATATCATTTATGATATCTACAACAAGAAATATACAGCAGTCTTTATAAAACATATTAATTGTAGTATTATTGAACACAAGATCTGCGAAAATAATCCTTCATAATGAAGTCTGTATAAAACATATTAATTAATGTAGTATTATTGAACACAAATCTACGAAAATAATATGTTACAGATGATCTGATGAGTGTAATTATTAGAAATTATCAAAACCAAAAACTTATGGAGTACTTAATAAACAAATACTAATGGAGTGACATAAATTCATCCAAACGTCATTGGATTAAGAAGAAGAAGTTATTGAGAGAATAATTAAACAGTACGCCATATCCAATGTTCATAAAAGAATGGATTAAAGAAGATAGTATTACCTGGAAATGGAGATAAGAGAGACAAGGGCTTGTCTGAATTCTTTATTCTCCTTTATAGTTAAAATTTATGTCTGTATATGTGTATATGGATATAGAGAATTAAGACGGTTTATTTCCTATTAAAATAAAGTCAACATATCTTTTCTCGGATTTTTTTCCTCTTTCTGCATTTAATGGCTGCCATAATTAACTCTTCAAATTCTTTTTTTTTTTTTTTTTTTTTTTTTTTTTTCTCATCTATTATTGGTAGCTAAAATATTTAATTTTAATATCTTATTCGGAGTAAAATTTGTTTTCTTTCATCCTGGGTGCGCTACAACGCTGTTCAAAGATACTTTTAAAATTTTGTAGTTGTCACCTCTCTTATTAATAAAATTTTGTTATTTTCATTACAAAAATAAAATAAAATAAAATAAACGTATTAAATTTTTATTTTATTGAAGGAGTTCAAATTTAGTTAATTTTGTTATATATTTTGTTAAAATTTTGTTATATACTATTACATTTTATTTTTCAAATTATATATTTAATTTAGTTAATAAAAGTATTAAAATTTTATTTTATTGAAGGAGTTAAAATTTCGTTCAAGACATTAATATTTCATGATTTAAAAATTTATTTCTTAAATAAAAAATTAAGATATTAATTTTTATTGGAGAAATTATCACAAATGATCCACTAAATATTACTAAACTCACAAAATGGTCCACTAAGTATTACTAAACCTACTATTAGTCCTATATTTTTTGAAAATTTTAATTTTAGTTACATTTTATTTAATTTTAGTCTTATTTAATCAATTTTGATGTTTTTTCATTAAATTTTAATCCGAAATAAAAATTACTCTTTCATTTCCGTCAGAGTCCATGTTCTGCCTGCAGCTCTGTTCTTGGCAACACAAATCATCCTTTTGCAATGCCTGCATGGCAACACACATCACCCTTTTATTTTTTAATTTGGACCAAAATTGAATTAAAAATTACTAAAAATGAGTTTAAAATGACTATAATTTGAACCGCCACCGAGTGCCAGATCCTTACCGGAAACAGGCGACTGCTGCTGCTGCTATTGAAATCGGAGATTTTCCCCCCATTGATTATGGGTGGAATCGGAGAAGAGACTCGGTTCTTCCATTTGTACATTTGTACAATTACATCCAATAATAAATTACCTATTTTTCATTCCCAATCACAATTTTAGAACATAACATAAATAAATACAGAAGATACTCCTACAGTGTACATTATGAGGGAATGAAATCCTCATCCTGCGGCTGTTGTTGTAATTCCAATTCTTCTTGTTGGGGGTTGGATGGTGAGAATTGGGGAACTTTGTGCGCAGCGTTTCCCATTCTGTGGCGTTAATAAACCAAAAGTTTGTAGGTATTTCATTTGATTTTCATTTTCATTCTGAGGAGTCAAAGATATACTCCCTCCTCTGTACTACAAAAGTTTGCATCTATGCCTTTTCCGGCACCGAAGAAAAGTGATAACTTTTACAGGTATTATGGTATTTTTTTGTAATAGATAAATGATAAAGTATATTAGGTGTGTTAGGTAAAAATAATTTTTTTTAATAAAGTAGGAAGTGTGATTGTATTTGATTTAGGAATGTTCAAACTTTTGTAGGATAATTTAAAATAAAAAATGTGCTATCTAAATGGGATGGACTGATTAGTCACTGGTCTTAACTCATCTCCTTTTCAAACACGTCTTCTCACTTCCCTCCTATTTTTTTTTTCACTAGTCTACTCTTATTTCTTCCTCTAATTTTCTTTTAACTTGCACCTTGTTATTAAGATAAATTTGATCAGAATTTTATGAAAATTGCAATTATTATAATATTTTATTTAATTTCTTGATTTTTTTTCATTCTTTATGAAGGTATTTTTAAAGACGACACTTAGAAAATAAAATCTAAATAAATTCAAATCAAATAAGATAAAAATAAAAGAAGGAAAGAAAAAAACTATCAATTAATAATAAGATACATTATCTTAAATACATTATTTATGGTACAAATTAAAAGGTTATAATACACATTATAACCTCAAACAAATATAATTAATACTTTCGTTAATATACATTACCTTAAACACATATTTATATTCTTATTTCATGCCGTTAAGAAATGAATACTTTCCTTTATCCATCCACAAAATCTAACTCCAATTTAAATAAAAACTTTCCTTTATACATCCACAAAATCTAACCCCAATTAATTTTCACATATTTGCATTTTGAGGATCCATAAATTTTTGTACAATGTAATATTATAATTTTTTTGCAGTGCAAAAGAATATTATAAAAGAGAAATGAAATCCCTAATTTTGGAGAAAAATTCCATTAATGACGGGATTTGAGAAACGCATTTCATGCATTTGGTCAGAATAAGGTTAAAATCGTATGTAGTAATGATTTAATGTATGCAGAATTTGAATTGTATACAACTGATCTTTTAGTTGGGGTGGTTGTTAGTATTGCTCTAGTTAGCACGTTAGCTCCATATACACATATTGGACAGATATCTACTTCTTAAGGATTCTTGGGTGGTTTGCAGATAATGTATGCTGCTCTTTCTAGTAGGTATCTTCATTAAACAATTTAATTGTTTATGGAAAATTCATCTACATTTATCTTGCTCAAGACTTATTTTCTTTTGATTTCTAAGCTGCTTATTTCTAAATGTAATAGAACAGTTATTTATCATGATTATGAAAAAGTGAGATGAGCTTCTGCAAATTGCAAGATAGGTTATTATGATTTGACATTATTATGATTTTTCTTCCTCTATTTGAATTGCCTGAACATATATGTATACTGTATATGATAAGCAAATTTTATATTATTTTTATTCCAGTCTCTATTCTTGTGGTTTTTTTAATGTTTTCACTTGTGGTTTTTCTCGAAGTTCTAGCCTAGCGGTTTTGTTTATCCTTCATTCTAAGAGGTCCAAATGCATTAATTTTGTTTATTATCTATTTAGGAAAAAGAACGATTAAATGATGAGGTTGGAAAGGAACTCAAGTGACGGGAGAAAGAAGAAATTGTGGCTGAATTTTGAGTTATCTTGGTTGCGAATAAATGAAAAACTTCTGGATTTCCTTGGTTTTTTTAGCTTTAGATTAAGACCTTCCTTTTAATTTTATTGTTTCATTGTATAATATAGTATTTAACATCATGTGGATACTTTTTGACTTTTGAATATTTTGAATGAGTTAAACATTTTGTTTTTGCTATGAGTTAATTTAAGTGATTATTTCCATACGCAAGAAATGAAATGTATTTATCATTTTTAAAATAAAAATATATACTAGTGGCATTTAGTGGCGAACAAAGTAATTTTGTTGCAAAAAAAATTGCAATGAAAATAAAAGATTCGTTGCAAATATTTGAAGCAATAGCTGAAATTTCATATTAAAATATTTGTGGTGAAATATATTAATTTTGCAGCAATTTTTTGCCACCAACATTCAATTTTAGTGGTTAAATTTGAGCGACTTTGTAAAACAATTCGTAGCAAATTCTAGCGATAAAATTAAAAAGTGTTAATTTTTTGCGATGACATAATAAATTTTTGTAGCAAATATTTGCGATAAAATTCATAATTATTGTCGCTAAATATTTGCTACTAAATAAATCAATTTGTGGCAAAATTTAGCGGGGAAATTTTTAATTCGCCGCTAAATGAATTGCGACGGACATATTCTCACCAAATTTAGCGACAAAAAAATTCATCGCTAAAATGAATTAGCGACGAAATATTTCACAGCTAAATCACCTTTTTCTTGTAGTGACAATGTTTCTGGTTTATAGATGCATCTGAGTTTGAGAAGATTGGGTGAACAACTTAACAACTCTTCGTCCTTCAACACTACACATGAAAAATACTCTAGACTGTTGTTTTCACTCTCACTACTCCAATCATGTCTATATTATGCACCCAATGCACCAAACTACCAAAGTATCTTAACTTCTTCAGGTTCACAATTGTTGGGGGTATGCATACTTTGCGACTCGAGTACAGTCTTATATACTGTAGATTTAGAAGCTTATCTTAACATGTTAGCACTTTTTCAAAGATATCTAAACATGTTGGCACTTTTTCAAAGATAACCAAATATCTCAAGTTAGCCAGATACTCGAGTCCAAAGATATCAGCATACCAAACCCAATTAGAGTAACTGAGATCCAAGACTCTCAATGATATCATGTCCCCAACATATGATGTAATTTGTTCACCGCCATAGATAAAGCGAACATAAAAGACAGAGGCTCAAAGTTAATGGACAATCTTTTAAAGCTCATAGGCGATAGCCTCTCCGAAAAATATTATTGCAGCTGAAATTACAAAAATGAAGGAATAACATCAACTTCTCAAAGTGGAATCTAGATAGTAAACATATGGGAGAATTTTTTTTTTCATAAATTTTACAATTAAAAATTAATACTAACACTTTTGTGTTAAGATTATTAATTCTAGCAATAGCCACTTTTTGGACTCTATTACCCTTCAACTCTAAACCCTAAACCCCCCACCCAGCTGCACCACCACCGCCGCCCTAAACCATAAATGGAATGAGGGGCAATAGAGTCCAAAAAGTGTCTATAGTTATTAAAGATAATTAAGATAGATGATTGCCAGTATTAATTTTTCTCTCTTCATGTTAGTTAGTTTTAGGTATTGGCGCGCACGCGCACACACAAACATATATATATATATATATATATATATATATATGTATATATATATATATATATATATATATGTATATATATGTATATATATATATATGTATATATATGTATATATATATATATATATATATGTATATATATATATATATATATATGTATATATATTTATATATATATATGTATATATATATATATATATATGTATATATATATATATATATATATATATATGGGAAAATTTTAAAATACCCAAATTTTAAAGTAAAAATTAATACAACCAAAGCAATAACTTTATTATCAATTATATCCTATAGGTACTTTTTGAACTTTAATACCCTCATATCAGTGACCTTGTTGGTTGCCATTATTGTGGCCACTTGGCTGCCAGCTTGGTGACCTTATCGATAGACACTCATTTTAACTTATTTTTTTCTATTTTCATTTTCCTCAAATATATATAATCCATTACGACCATATCAGGCTCAGCACGCTTCCGTTCATTAATTAAACAACATTAACTTAATATTAACCAATCAAAACCGTAACAGTACATTTTTTGACCGCAAATCCTATGAGTATCCGGGGGTTTTACAACTGCTCCTCACAGCCAACCACGCGCTCCGCAGTGTGATGGTTAAATTCTGTTCCTTCAAAGGACCCCAACACAATCCTAGTTTGTTTCCTACACCGAATGTATAGGATGCTGCTACTATTTTGGTTGAAAAATATGGAGGTTAAGGTTGCAGAAGAAAATTGAAGGTTACATGCTTCGAGCAGTAGCCCAAAATTATTATTTATGAAATAAAGATATTTATAACACTCTCATAACACTAAAACAAGAGTAGAAGACTCCTCTAGCTACCTATTATAGCTGAAAACAGATCACTCATGCAAGAAAGAAAAGATATTATAATGTTTATTGAGAAACAGAGGGTGATATTTTGATGCCTTGTGCTTCCTCAGACTCCCTTATTTATAGAGGCTCTCGAACGCGAAATCCAAATTTCATGACCTCTTAATTATTCTATGTGATGTCACTGCTTATATCACTATGCTTACATCAGCGATTACAATATTTGCATTGATTCCCTCAACTGGTCACCCCTCTTTGGCTTTTAGAGGGGTCACATGGCTCTTAGCCCTTTGAAAAGATCATCCGACTCTTGACTATTTGAAGAGTCATTTATCTCCTGTGGTATCCGAAGGGTCCTCTGGCTCTTAGGTGTTTCGAAGAGGTATTACTCTCTTCTTTCCACGTGTCTCTTCCTTTGCTGGAGGGGGTCCAGCAATCCTTCTTCTTCCAATGCCTAACTTTACAATTTTTCCAAACTCTGGTTCTGTTTGGGTAAAGCAGCTTATGTATATTTTGTTAATCCATTGCCCAAAGTGGGCCATGTTACAGTATTTCCACTGAGTTTGTTTAATCACTAGAAGCTTGTTCCACCAAAGAAGCTCTCGCTTTTCTTCGAAAGCCTTTTCGGCAAATACTGTCTTTTTCCTGTTAAAGTGTTTAAAAGGAAAGATCCATTCACAGTCTTGTGTTTGAATTTGAATGGGTTCTTTACTTGATCAATAACTTGAATGCACACATACAAACCCCTTGCTCTTCACATAGAGATTTGATCCTCGGAATAGGTAGAAATCAAGATTGGTTCCTTCCCAGAAGACTCCTTGATTCTTTTTTATGCCTTGACATTTGGTCTCCTTAACTTGATAAAATGAAAGGTCTGTGGTTGCCTTTCCCGACTTGATCTGGAACTGCGCTGGTGAAGTAGAGCTCCAATATATCTCTTCAGGACAAAGTAGCATTGTTTTCCAAGCCTTCTCAACTGCTTTCCTTAGCTAGTCTGGAAGTTTGAGAGTTTCGGGATGTCCCAAAATCGTACCACTACTAAGTTATACTAAGGAAAAGTAATAACTGACCAATTCAACTATTTCATGAATAATTAGTAGGACGGATAGAAAGTGATAATATTTTTAATAAAAAGTGATATTTGATCAATGAAAAGTGATAACCGTCCAATTGCACTATTTTATAAATCATTCTTAAGATTAATAAAAAGTAGGGTAAATATCAAAATTGGTCCTGTAAGTATGGCCTTTTCCAACTTCAGTCCTTTTTTATTGCATTTCTCACTTTTGGTCCTCCGTTGTCCGATTTTAGTCCTTTTGGTCCAAATTTAGTTCTTTTTCGCCGGAAATTTTAAAAATTCGTTTAAAAATTATGCATGAGTTGCACGCGCCCAAAGTTGATCCTGTAAGTATGGACCGTTCCAACTTCAGTCTTTTTTATTGTAATTTTCACTTTTGGTCCTCCATAGTCCAAATTTATTTCTTTTTCGCCGAAAATTTAAAAAATTCATCGAAAATCATGCGTAAGTTGCACGCACTCAAAATTCCCATACTCACGATTGAAGAAACCTTTAATGTTTGCGGCGGAGAAAACATAATATTTCAAATTTGTAATTTATATTTATTAAACTGAAAATTGCTAAATTAATAAAATAAAATGCCCATTTGCTTCATCTGTACATGATACGATTAATTAAAATACCAAAAACTATAATATTTAGGTGAAAACAAAAATTCACATTACATTTGTTATGAATCATATGGGGAATAATATTCTTTTGGGACTAACAATTAATTAAATAATATACATGTTCAATATTATTTATTTATTTAATCTTGTGTTATAATTTTGGCTTTAATCTTTTTAATTTTTTATACATAATAATAATAATAATAATAATAATAATAATAATAATAATAATAATAATAATAATAATAATAATAATAATAATAATAATATTAATTATTATAATTATTATTATTATCGTTATTATAATAAAAAAAACCCTTTGAGTGAATTGCAATCCTTAGGAAACACTTGTGTGATACCGTCTCACGTAAGGGCTTACGTGAGACGGTTAGAAAGTGATAACTTTTACATAGTAAAGTGATAATAAACTAATGAAAAGTGATAAAGCTATTTCATGAACAGTTTATAGTATAAATAAAAAGTGATAATATTTTATCGCGAAAGTGATAATGTTTTATAGTGAAAGTGATAACTATTTTAAAAAGTGAAAAATGGTCTCACGTGAGACGGTCTCACACAAGACCTACCCTAAAATTAATACATATTTAGATATCGTCATATTAAAAATGATTTTAAATAGTAATTGGATATAAAATAATAAATAATTAGGGTTTATTACTGATATATACGTAAGTTAATAGCCTAATTACTAATAGATACATTGATTTAATATTATAATGGTTAATACATGATGTCATTTTCTTTTTCCAAAAATATCCTTACTGGAATAAATCTTTATATTCCACGCATAATTAAATCCCAAATTGACTCTCTTTATATTTTAATCTGTGTCTTTTACATAAAAATAAAATTTATATGCACACTACTGTTCTTTTAGTAAAATTTTATATCAATTATATCATAAGCACATATTCAACAGTACACCAGTGTGCACACATTAAGGAACACATAAGAGTTAAAAAAAGAATATTAGAGTTCAATAATCTTTACGTAATTTTTGCATACTACTGTTCACTAGTATAGCATTCAAACTGTACACCAGTGTGCATACATTAAGGAACATATAAGAGTTTAACATTCAAACTGTACACCAGTGTGCATACATTAAGGAACACATAAGAGTTAAAAAAGAATATTAGAGTTCAATAATATTTACGTAATCTTTGCACACTACTGTTCACTAGTATAACATTCAAATGTACACCATTGTGCATATGATAGAAACAATTAATAAAATATTCACATTTATGTGCATTAAATTTAAAGTAATGTCAAAGCCTGCAAAGAAAGGATCATGTTAAAATTGGCGAGAAATTTAAGGAGAAATTTTAGGAATAATTATAACATTATCTTGAAATATATTTTGCACATTAATGTTAATATGGATAATTTGGGTAATAGAATATATAATTTTGTATCTGTGAGTAATAATTTATAGCGAATGTATGAATTAGTAATATCTAAATACGTGTTGTATCTAGTATTTATTGACCCTAAATAATAAATAAATCTTAATCATACTGGAGAATGGGGCATTATTTATGTGTGAGCCTTTTTACATTTTCTTAAATAGTTTTTATTAAAGATAATATTACCAATTTTAGAAAAAAAATGTTATCTTTTTTTATTTATATTACAATTATTCATAAAATAATTCATTGTACTATTATCATTTTTCATAAATTTAATATTATTTTTTATTAAAATGTTATCACTTCTTATCTGTTTTATAGAAAATTTTTCTATAAAACAATCTCACACAATTACACAAATATTTGCTTATAGTATATACTTAAATGAAAATATTGTTTTATTTATTAATCTTTCCAATAAAGTTTCTAGAGTCTTGATATATAATTTTCAAGCTTCTTTAAGATGTACACGTAAATTTTCAAGAGGATATCTTTTATTGGATTTTATTGAATGGACTGATTTAGTTGGAATTGGTCTATGGGTCAAATCCATTTTTATTAATAATTTTATAATATTTCTTTTGACGACAATCGAATCTAATTTTGTATTCGGAATTTTCATTTTAATTAGATCAATTTAATGTACAAATTTGCTCGTGAATAAGTAATAAATACGTAAAGTTTGTAATTTAACTTAAAAAAGAAAAAAGAGAAATGAAGAGAAAAATAGAAAGTAGGAAGATTAATGCAATTCACGCATATTTCCGATGAGTTTTTAAAATTTCGGCCAAAAAGTACTAAATTTGGACAAAAAAAGGATTAAAATCGGACAAAGGATGACAAAAAGTGAAAATTGCAATAAAAAAAAGAATAAAATTGGAACGGTCCATACTTACAGGACCAACTTTGAGCGCATGCAACTCACGCATAATTTTTTTGCGAGTTTTTTAAATTTTCGGCGAAAAAGAACTAAATTTGGACCAAAAGGACTAAAATCGGACAACGGAAGACCAAAAATGAGAAATGCAATAAAAAATGACTGAAGTTATAAAATGTCATACTTACATGACCAATTTTGATATTTACCCTAAAAAGTAATAACAATTTTAATAAAAATGATATTTGATTTATAAAAAATATTATAATCAATTAAATAAATAATTTTATGATTAATTTGTAAGATGGATAAAAAGTGATAATATATGAAAGTGATGCTTGATTATGAATTGTTTATAAATAAAATATAAAAAATTAATAAGTAATTTTATGAAATAATTACTGATAGGTACACACTTTGTACCCCTAATTACTACTAGATACATTGATTTAAAATAATTATTATTTAATACAAAATATTAAAGTAAAATACCAAATATACCCCTAAACCCATATACCTTTAAAACACTAACCCCAACCTCCACCCACCACCGGACCACCGCTGCCGCTGCCGGACCGCCGCCGCCGCCGGAAAATCTGTTTGTCAGAAAAAAAAAAAAAAAAATCTGGTCGCCGGAAAGCTGCCGCGCCGCCGCCGCCGGAGCTCCGGCAGCCGGCCGCCGGAAAAACTGTTCGTCCAAAAAAAAAAAAGAAAAAAAAAAAACTGGTCACCGGAAAAACTGCCGCCGCCGGACCACCACATTTTTTTGCTGCACACACTTTTTTTTTCCTGCACACACTTTTTTTGCTGCACACACTTTGCTGCACATGAACTTTTGCTGCACACAATATTTATGTGCAGCACATTAATAGGGGTAATATTGGAATATCACTATATATTTTTGTACCTAGTAGTAATACTTTTGTATGTTTGTATCTCATAGTAATTTAGGGTTTTTTTTGTACCTAGTAGTAATCCTCCCTAATTTTATTAAACAAAATAAGAAGAAAAAAAGTTTTGTTTTCAGTATTTTTTTTACTTAAACATCGGCACAGCGCTGCCTTCTTGCTTAATGATTTATTTTATCGTTAATTATAATTAACTAATCTAATAAAATACGGCCTTTACTTTTATTTAATTTTTTTTAATTGAATTTAAAATATACTTCTTTTTATTTATGGATGATTCGTCTCATATAAGATTGAAACGTCTCACCCAATACCTACCCATGAAAAATTGATGTAATGTTTTCTTTTTAAGTGGTGAAGTTTAATGTGGACGGACAAACTTAAAATAGAGAGAATACTGTATAGTTATTTTATTTATTCAAAAATAGATTTATTTATTTCTTTTTCTACATGTATTGTTATTTTCATTTTATTTTATATTTAAAATTTCAATTCATCTTTTTATAATGTAGTATTGATTTTTTACCTCCTCAATATTTATTATTTTTATTATTATTATTATCATGTGTTTTTTCTTTGATATTGGTGATCAATTTTTTTTCTTCTTCTATACTTTATTTCAAAAATAAATGTATTATTTAATTTAATAATATTTTTTATTGAAAATATAAATAAATAAGTTATGAATCTGAGACTTGCAACAAATGGTTGCTGATAAGGTTAGAATTGTTTAGTAGGCAATCAAGATTTTTGAACAATCTCCAATTGGAACATCGGTAAGTTAAGTAGATTTTCATTAGGCATTCAAGGGCTATGAAGACACCTCACCAGATTGGGTGCTAAGTATAACTTCATTGTCTGGGGTACTCAATGGTACAACAAGAACCTATTTGGATGGAATGCCGTAAGTTCTGTCTCTATGTTAATACTCTTACAGAACCTTAAATTTATCACATATGTTCATTGCAATATCTATGAGGTTTAGTTTTGATGTTACAATCTAGACTAGTTAGTTATGACTTATGTACATGTTGATTAATGGGTATACACCTAAGGTCTCAACAGCATAGACAATATGGATTGATTTAAGACAGAGTGTTGTTAAATACAGACCCATTTTTATTAAATACACACCTTTTATTAAATACACACCCCCTTTATTTTTATATTTCTTTAATTTATTGTATACACACCCCTTAAAATTACAAAATTAACCTTTAAAAATTAAGATTTCACACATCCACCAACAAACTATATCTTGCTTAATAAAACCTAAAACCTTCTGCAAGACTATAAACCAGTCCGGCCAGAGGATTTTATAAATTCATATATAGTATTGTTAACAATCGAATTTTCTTCACTGCTTTTATTCAATCTAAAAAAATGACAACCATCACCTCAAAGTTTTCCCAGATAAACATTCCAATAGAACTTCTCTGATTATAGATTGAACATATGTTTTTCTGCATCATTCCACTTCGAATTCAGAGTTACTCCTTATGATGATGCGAATTCTCATGAATATACAGTTTTCTCATGTATTGATGCCCAAAAAAAAAATTAAAAGGAGAAAGAGAAATGAATGAATTCATCGAATTATTTATTATCTTTGATGGCGGTATAAAATTATGATCCACTTTGTCTAGAATGCTTATTACCATCACGCCCCTCTTTACAGCTACGCTTATTACCATCAATCACTCTTGAATTGATTTTCTTCTCTACAATACCAATACTGGCAGCGGTGCTGACACCTCCACCATTTGATTTTGCATTCAAAGACGAGTCTTTCATTTTCCAGAAACAAACAAGTTTGCAGGCAGAGTGAGGGAGAGAGTAGAGAGTAAGAAGTGGATTATATTATTTAATTTTATATAATGTGGGAGATTATGTTAAGGTTGCAATGCTTCACAGTTGTTCTGTATTAATCACAGAACAGAAAATACGCCCTTTATGCTGCTCGGTCCAGTCCAGTTCAGGCGTTATTTCTTTGACTTGCTATTGGTGAAATGAATGTTGATAAGTGAGGACAAATCCAGACCATTTGTTTCTGAATCAACTTTGGCTAGAATGCTTCTCATCTCATACACACTGCAATAGAATCTGCTTCGTCGGTGTGAGTTTAATGTAAATTGGGGTGTGTATAAGGATATTTTGGACTTTTTATAAATATAATTTAATAATATAATAGTGGGGTGTGTATTCAATAAAATAGGGGTGTGTATTTAAACCAATCCTTTCAGTAAGTTATGCAGCATTGGTGTTTAATAGCATTAAATAAAAGAGTTAGTTTCTTATAAAACGGGTTTACATCATAAACCCTTGTAAATCATGTGCTTCCTTAATTTAGACACCCTACCAATACATAGCGTGCATAGGAAGGGTACTTAGATTGAAAGGATTGAGAGTGTTTGTGAAAATTAAAATAAATTTAGTCTTCGATTTAGCTACAATTTATAAGGGATTTCATATATTATCTTAATTCGTCTTGAATATCCTGTGCTACTTTTGTACACCATCTCCTGTTTCACTGCTCGGATCATGGACACGTAGGATGGGAAAGATAAAATCACTAACTTGAGACTTAACGATATTAAGTCATCTATTTAGGAAACTAATCATATATTAGGAAAGTACACTACATATTCTTATTAATGCTTAAATGAGGTTTCATACATTAATTTATTTGTTCAAAGTGAAAAATTCAAACGAATTCTATACAAATTGTCATGAAATAAAATAATCGAATATATATAAAGGATTGAACCTCATAATTTTTTTTATCTTGTTTTGTTCTTATTCTCAGTTTTGTGAACGTTTTTTCCAATGTTTCATTCAGGAAAATCAAAATTAGTCAACGATATTTGTTTTAATTTTATTTCTGATTTTTAATTTCCCCATCCTTCCTAATTAATTAATTAACACTAATTAATTTCTCCTCTCTTAATGTTTTTTCTTTTAAATATTATATTTAAAAAATTATTATATCCGATGAAATATACCCTAAATTACAAGTGTGAAATTACAATTATATCTTAAATTTTAGGAGTAAAATATACCCTAAACTACAAGAATGAAATTATAATTATACTCTAAATTCTAAGGATGAAATATACCCTAAACCATAGAGTTAAATTATAATTATACTCTTAGAATTAACAATAAACCCTAGAATAAAATTGGCAAAAACTTGTGTGCACCCGGACGCACAACCACTCCATGCGCCTTTAGAATTTGAGTGTATATTAGATGCACCCATGTGCAAGGGTGCACCCATATGCATATGATTTTTTATTCTATTTTATATACATATTATTCTATTTTGTATATGTGTTTTGTAATAATTGTATATTTTTTTACGCTAAGTTTTTCATTAAAAAAACTAACATCATATGTGTATAACTTTTTATTTAATAGTGTATACATGTTTTTTAATAATTGTATATTTTTTACACTCAGTTTTTCATTAAAAACGAACAATTAAATTGAATACATTTTTGCTCATAATTGTATATGTTTTTGTTTATATTTGTATATGGGTGCATCATATCTTAGGGTGCACTCGGGTGCACACTATAATTAGCCTTAGAATTTTGTGTTAAATTGTATACCCTTTAGTATAAAAATGTATACCCTTAATTTTCTAAAAAAATAAAAAAATATTAATGAAAAGTGTATACCCTTTACAACAAAATAGTGTACCCTTATTAATTAAAGTGTATACTCTTTAGAACAAAACAATATACTTTTAGCCATAATACTAAATTATAAAGGCGCACAGTGTGCGCCTGGAACACAAGAGTCTCACTCAATGAAATATACCCTAAACTATAATGATAAAATATACTATTATACTCTTAGAATTAACTATAAATTCTAGAGCTAAAATATGTTCAAAACTAATAGGATAAAATACACCCCAAACCACAATAATAAAATTATAATCAAATTTTTAACATTAAATTTTAAAATAAAATATATGAAAAAAAAAGAAGACGTAAATAGTAGCAATTAAAATTAAGCTGATGATGGGCAGTCCTGAAAATTTAAATTGGTGAACGTACCATCAAAATTATTGTGTGTGAGTTTTTTTTAATATGAAAGAATTTTGATTTTCCTAAACTAAGATTAGATAGTGTACTTTCTTAATATATGGTTACTTTAAACAGATGATTTAACACCGTTTAAGTTTATTAGTCAGTGATATTCTCTTCCCATCCTAGGTCTCGATCATCGTACAGGGGATGGTATACGAAATTGGTATAGAAAATCTGAGCTGATTTTAATTGATTATTCCCTTGTATAAAATAGGTAAGTTTATAGGGTAAATATTAATTTTGGTCATCTAGGATAGCCAAATTCAATTTCAGTTCTAAGGATTGGTAATTTTTCAAAAGTAGTCATTCGGTGTCCGAAATTAGTCCTTTTGATCCACTTTTGGTCTTTTTGTCCACCTTTTATTCTTTTTTTCCAGCAACTTTAAGGATCAAAAGTGGACAAAAATGACCTAAAGTGAACGAAAATGACTAAAATCGGACACCAGATGACCACTTTTAAGAAATTATCAAGCTGATGACCGAAGTTGGATTTGACATATCCTAAAGAACTAAAATTGATATTTTCCCTAAGTTTATATTTTCTTGTATATATTCATCTACTATATTTAGCTACAATCAGGAGATTTCATATACTATTCTCTTAATTGATTATTTCCTTGTATGAAATAGGTAAAGTTTATATTTTTGTATGTATTTATTAATAGTGAGAATACACAATATTCATTCTTCATATTATTACTGATTCGTTCTGACATCTAGTGGGTGAAAAACTATTACATTTATTCCAAATTATCAAACCCGAAAATTGTAGTAGTTTTTCTCCCACTGTATGTCGAATCAATCATGGCTTATGGGGTGTATTTAGTTGCCTCATGGGAAAGAGTGGTCCATTAGCATCTGGTGATTGGATTATTCTGATCTTACAATCCAGGGATCCCTCATTTGCAGACATTTCCAGATACATACTACTTCAGCTATGCCACCAAGCGAACGAGGAAGTGAGTGGCCTCCTCATCTCATGTCTGAGTAAATCACAATCAAGAAGTATTTCCTCTATCAACTGGAATAATAACAATTGTTAGAGTGATTTGATTAACTATTAAACGACTCTCCTCTCTATTAGCTTAAACTTTTGTTGGAAATTTAAGTTGAATGGAAAAGTAACCTTAAAATGGTGTCTATTAGATTAAAGTGTGTCTATGAATAAGTGCGAAAAAAGGTTATGATTGTTGAATAAGTTGCGTCTTTTCATTGAAAGACATATGAATTTGAATTCAAAATTAAATCCAACGGTCGCATCAATTCGTGTAAAGACACCTTGAAATCTATAAATAAGCCCTTTCATTCCATAATCAATCACTTGATTTTCAATTGTTGGGTATATTTGGGTTCGGTATAATACGTTGACTAGAAATATGTGACAAAATAATAAGAACGGAATTTGAGTCGAGTCAAGAGTTGCACTCTTTCTCCTTAAAATGAAATTGCTCCGCTCTGGTACTTACGGTTCGATGGCAATCATCTCCAAGATACAGCGACTCACATCTTGTGATAATAATAGCACTACAAATCACAAGATATAGCGAATCAACCGATATTATGAACTCACTTTAGGAGTAGGATGACTTAAAAAATATTTAGAGACTAAGACTCTAATTATGAAAATGTGTTCGGAGTTATTCGAGTGCTAAATTATGGAAATAAAGGGTCTATTTATAGATTTCAAGGTGTCTTTACACGAATTGATGCGATCGTTGGATTTAATTTTGAATTCAAATTCATATATCTTTTAATAAAAATACGTAACTTATTCAACAATCACAACCTTTTTTCGCACTTATTCATAGACACACTTTAATCTAATAGACACCATTTTAAGGTTACTTTTCCATTCACCTTAAATTTTCAACAATCCCCACATGAATGGATAAAGTCAACTGAAAAGACTACGACACGGAAGGCAGACAAAAAAGTGAGCTCAAACGAAAAGATATTACATCGGGATAGGTAGCTTCCGGCTTTGAACCTTTCCTAGTTGAATACTATCGGACATACTCGCAGTTTAGTGGACGCGATGCCTTGAACTACTCTACTTTTGTGTATGCCAAAACAACAGTATCAACATAATACCTCTACTAATAGATTTGGTTTTCATGGTTGTGTCCATTTCGACCGTGAACCATATCTTGGATTCATAAGCACTTCATTGAGGCGGTCTTCCTCGCACATACATAGGTGACCTCTTATCAAGAATAACATGTCATACCCTACCTTTATTAGGTATAAGAATCATTAAAAGCTTTTATAGCTTACCCTTACCATGTTCATTTGCACTTGAATTGTCTCTAAGAATGGATTAATTAATATATTTCAAGTGCACACCTAAACAAATATAACTTAGTTGTCTCATTGAACCAAGTTTGTGGGGTCTCCACTCATCATTGTTGAGTTACCGCTATAAATGTTCTTTAGTGTGTGGCTTTTTTATTCCATTCCTCTCACACATAAAACATATTTGATCTCTATTCAATTTTATTACGGATTCATTTAATTCATTGAGATCAGTTGCCTTAGGCCTATATAATTTTAACTTTAGGGCTACGCTCTTACCCCCACATTTAAATGTCTACGAGGACTCTCCCCACATTTGAGTGTCTACGGGGATTCTCCCCACATTTAAATGTCTACGAGAATCCCCACATTTGGGTCGATTGGCCTATTCATGAAATTATCAATCAATCGATTGAAATAATTATTTGAACCATTAGTTCATTTCTTTTAAATTACAAAACTTTATAATTTAGGTCAACACACCTAAAAACTATAATTTGTAATTACTCTTGTCAAAGGATATAATTTTCCATGAAGAGACATCCCTCCATTAAGGAATATTATCTTTCACGAAGATACATCACTCTTTACCAAGAGATGAAGAGATATTACTCTTTTTCAAGGGACGCAACTTTTCACAAAGAGAATGACTCTTCTCCAAGGACACGCGACTCTTTACGAAAAGATTTGACTCTTCACTAAGAGACTTAATCCTTCACTTCTGTTACCACATGCACATCGAGAAAGAGAACAGTTCCAATTAAAATATTATTTAGTTAATATCGCATTGATATTGGCTTGGTCATTAACAGTTCCGAATGGATTAACAACTTTAATTCCAAATAACTGCTTGTTCCTTTTCCAAAAGACATATTACTTCGAAATATCATTTCTTCTAATTAATTCATCTAATGAATGATTACCTCTTATCACGAAGAAATGTTTTAAGACCAACAGCGCATGCATAATACATCCATTAAATCATATTTATTTATTTAATGCGCCATTTGAATAATTGACCAACAGTCGCAATGAATAATTTGAAATCTTAAAACTACCTCTTCAGTTGGTTTAAATCTCAAACAGTTTCAATTAGTCAACAGATAAACATCTCAATTAACTATTTTTCAATTTATGAGTTCTTTCTATATATTGTTATAAATCCAATTAATTTTGGAAATTCAATATTAAAGTCCACTGCATGCAAATTTTCTTTTTAAAACGACGCATTCATCAAAAAAATATAAATCAAGTTGCATGCAGTTTCTCTGAATCAATACCACATATCACAATTTAAATATCTAGTTTAATTCAAACATGAAACAAATAGATATGAAGCGGTGCCTTTTATCTCTCAAAGGCATTCACCATAAACTGTTATTTCGTTTGCTTATATTATTGCAAATAAATACAAATTATCTACCTTCCAGGCATGCTAATCAAATAAAACAATAAATATATCAAGTACAGCGTACCTTCGTCTTTGTATTTTCTTCTTTACGTTTACATAAGAAATCTCCCTTTAATGTCATTTGAAGTCAACCAATATTATACCGGAGCCATGAGCAAAAATTAGCCATGAGCAAAAATTTCTCTTAAGATTGTTGGGTGTATTATGGGTAGTATTTAAAACGGCTTATGGATTACTTTTTGGTAAAGTCGAGTCAAGAGTTATACTCTTTCTCCTTAAGACGAAATTGCTCCGTACTTCAGGTGCTTACGGACTATAGCAATCGCCTCCAAGATACAACGACTTTGAATTTCGGACTTGTAGCACAACGAGTCCAAAATTATCGGTGAACGAACTAATATTTAGAACTTCCGGACATGGGTAGGATAATTCTAGAACTATTGGGACTAGAATTTCGGACTTGTAGTGGTGCTTACGGACTATAGCAATCGCCTCTAAGATACAACGACTTTGAATTTCGGACTTGTAGCACAACGAGTCCAAAATTATCGGTGAACAAACTAATATTTAGAACTTCCGGACATGGGTAGGATAATTCTAGAACTATTGGGACTAGAATTTTGGACTTGTAGTACAACGAGTCCAAAATTATAGGTGAACGAACTAATATTTAGAACTTCCAGACATGGGTAGGTGATAGGGGTTTTCTCAACACACAAATTAATCCTCAAGTATAAGGATATCAATTGTAGTCGCGAAGATGACCAAGTTACAATATCGAACCCACGGGACGGATAAATATCAATTTTGTGATCTTCTAGTATATTTTAGACTATGTTGGTAATTGTAAAGGTTTAATGGATAGTAACTTCTAATCGAATTATCAAAAGAAATAGCAAAAGTAGAGAGAAGTGAGTTGTGATCAATAAGAATGATAGGTAGTTCATTGGGTCATCCAGTTTCACTAGCAATTCGTATTTTCGTATGATGGTGTCCGACTCTGCCCTGTGGTTTGTGGACGCGTCACTAGACCATGCAAGTTTACTCTATAGACACAAGTAAATATGCGCTTGACACGTGTGAATAACATCGGAGCAAGAGATATGCTTCATCCCCCTTTCTAGGTACTATCATAATCAATTATCTTCTACGTCTAGAATCTAACCCGATTTGATCTCCCTTTTTAGGTACTACAAAGTTATACTCTTCATCCTATTCATCAACCCGAATTCAATTCAATTCATGAATATTCATATAAGACAGTTCTAATAATACTTCGGAATCCCTTCACTTAGAATTATAACAATAAACCCTGCTCAGTAGTGAACGCACTCAATCAATAACCATGTCATGTATTCAGACTCTACACAACGATCATTGATGCACAAAACGACTATGAGTATGGATTAAGTATGCAATCTTATATAAAACAAACCACAGGTACTGTTGTACGGAGTTTTACACACGAAACACGAATTACATCATGAAACTTTCATAACCCTAGAACTACCAAGGTGATTCTAGCCCATGATTGATCTAGGAACAATCATGGTTAGATGAATCATTCTTACTTGAACCTTCAGCGAACCTCTGTCACAGCTCTCCGAATGGATCACCACCTCTACTCTTGTCTCTCCTACGATTGACGATCAAAAAGCTGTCTATTCTCTGTATGAGCCTCCTTTTATACTTGTAATCACGTCTCTAGGGCTTGGAATGTGCTTTCTAAGTGATCTCACGCGTTTCGGCCTCGAAAATTCGGATAAGGTAAGTTCTCGCACACAGGTTCGACCACGTCAAGCAGGTCGAACCCCGAGCCACAGGTCGAACCCCAGGTCGAACCCCGCTACTGGAAGAATTCTGCACAGGTTCGACCTTCTGGACAGGTCGAACCACTTAGGTCTTTGTCGAACCCCAGGTCGAACCTCAGCACTGGACAACTCTTGCTCCCGATTCGACCAACGGGCAAGTCGAACCCCAACGTCGTGGTCGAATCCTCCTTCTTGCAAACTGGTTCAACCATGGTTCGACAAGATGGCCAGGTCGAACCAACTGAGTCGTGGTCGAACCCATCTCTGTATTGTCCAGCAACGTTGGTTCGACCTGCTGGAGAGGTCGAACCCTCCTCCAGCCAGGTCGAACCCACCTACTACTTGGGCGGTTCGCGTGGCTTCGACTCCGTCTCTTCGATTCTTGGCTCTTTCACTCCGTTTTTACTAAGAAAACACTCAAATAGCTCCACTAACACTTGATTCATGCTATTTCACAATATGTATAGGTTTTCCACCTATTTCCACATCAAAACTCTCCAAAACTAGCACAAAACATAGCGCCAAACTTGTGAATTTACACACTCATCAAACCCCCAAACTTACATGTTGCTCGTCCCGAGGCAACCAATTTAAACCACAAGAGTCGTGTATAATTCAACAAGATCAAGTACAACACATATTACACATGCCACTTCATTGAATCAAACAAGAATTACTTGCATTAAATATGTCACTCATGTAAAATCAATCTAATCACACACCATTCGGAGCACTAAGTAATCTCACTGACAAGATAAGTCTTTACTCTCATTCACTCGTGCGTGAGGCACTATAGGCTAGTATAAACACTCATATCAATTCATATTCACGCGTAACCATAAGCTTGGCAAAGGTCTCAGAAATCAACTTCCATTAGATTAACACTAGGATCACAAAGGACTTGTTTCTAGGTTGTAATGTTGGCTCTTTGGAAAGGGTAGGAAAATCTGGTCATAGTAACTTAATACACTAGTAGAGAGTTACCTTGGAGTTTCTTGATTTCTCATTCGCCTTCATATTCTCCTCCAATTCTTCTCTTGCACTTGCAATTATCAATTTTCCTTCTCTTCCTTGCATCAACATCATTCTTCTTATAATTGCTCGGGTACCAGTTATAGGCACTACCCTTCTCGAACATCGTCCAGCTGTTTCTTAGAAACTTCAAGCCCCATGTATAAGCAATTCGGGGTACCAACTTCAGGCACTATCCCTAACAAGATTTAACCATGCATTTTTTATTGAACCTCATTCCATCTTCCCTTTGTTTCTTCCACACTCATTCACCTTATTCTCTCTACCAATGGATAGGGTATTTTTAAAGCTCAAATAAGGTAATTAAAATTCGTATATTTGGCTTGCCAAAGAAAAAGCTTTTAAAAGGCTCAAACAGGGCTACCAAAGATTTATAAGATCATTAGGAAAGGTGAAATTTGGCTAAGTGACTCAATTAATCAAAAATGGCCTAAGATCATATCCTAATATTTCATCAATTGTAAGTTTCACACAAGACTCCAAGCCAAGTTCTAGAATACGTTCATATGAATGATTCTCTCAAGAATAAACTATCATGATTAATCATGATAAAGGCTCAAATCCTCACATAGATAATCAATTCCTAATACTCCTCATAGCACATAATCAAAATCAATTCCTCATGAATTCCATATACTTAACAAATTATTCATGCTCTTTCCAAATGAAAATAAACACATAAACATATGAGTGCACATAATCAATAACCCATATACAGAGCAACGATACAAGATCAACTATATCAAGTACATTCCACTCACACATGAATCACACCCCAATCTGTAAAAATAAAAAGAAAAATGGGAGATAAGATGAATCGGAGAAACCAAAAGAAAACCTGAAACTACTCCCTAGGAGCATCATCATCCTCATCATCATCGTCATCCTCATCCATTCTATTTTCCACAGCTCGGCACAGACTGGTAATGTGTTTGTCCATCATATCTACTCGACTACTCACTCTACCAACACGCTCATCCAAGGCAGAGTACCTTTCGTTGAGCGTGGCATAGTTGGCATTAGCGAGCGCGAGTTACCTGTTCGTCTCTTGCTGTGCAGCTACCACCGCGATCAGCTGCTCATGAATCAAGCGAAGCTGCTCCCGAGTACCTGGAACTGCTCGCCGCTGCTGCGGTCCTGGAGCATGCTGAGGCGCATCATGCTGCTCTCCTTCCGGAATCTCCATCTCCGGCTGCTCCTCTACCTGATCCTCCTCTTCAGACTGCTGTGGCTGAGGTGGACGGAACTCTCCTCGATCAACAATCTGCTGTAACTCAGCATCCTTCCCTCAGCACACATCTGTGCTACCGCTATCCAATCACCACCCGACTTCGCTGCCACGGATAAAGCGGTGTGTCCTAGAGAATTCATTAGTCTATTCCTTGCTTCCCAAATGGTTGTCAAGTTGCTTACGTCGAAGGGGAACATAAATTCGAAAGGCTTGACACCTCTCGTGAAAAACCAATCTCCATTTCTAAAATGGGCAAACCCTCCCTTCGCGCACGTGCTCATAATCAAATCGGGTTCTCCTTCTACTGGTGTAATGCCCGTGAGGTCCAAGTTGTAATGCTCAGCCAAAATCGTCAATAACCCTCCAATATTCACCTTTTGAAAACCAATTGTCTTGAATCGATTCAGCTGCGCAATAAAATAAGCTCCAACGTTGAACTTCACTCCATGCAACATACACCACAAGGCATATAACTCTCCTCTAGACACAACACTGCCCTCCGAGCGGGCGAACAACGTGTTGCTCAGAATGCGGTCCATGTACCTCAAGACAGGGTTCTTTATTGCGGAAGCACGAGCCTGTCTAGTCTTGTAATCACGAATCTCCCCGTGATCTCCCTCCAAAATCGCTTTACACTGAATGCAGCACTTTCTAAACGAGGGATCTCCAAAGGTGTCTCAAACAGCTCGTTGAAATCCTCAGACGTCCATCTCCTACTCACTCCACCAAGCTGAAACGTACACTGATAGGGGTATCCAAGAGGGTCCTTCTCCATCTCAAACGAACAAACCACTTCCGCTGTAACATGGAAGTACGTCGGCCTCTTCAACTCCATGAATCTTCGGATCCCTACTTGATCAAACATCCAAAATATATCATCCCCTATTCTCATGATCCTCATCGCTTCATCATCTTGATATCGAGTGCGAGCTATCTTATCTGAAACTTCTTCCCACTTCTCTTTAATCTCATCCCAACCTTGCATCCTAATCTTGAAGTTATCAGGTAGACGGTCTTGTAGCCTCAGTTTTCTTGTCACTTTGTCCAAGTTTGAAGGCCTGTCATGCCTCTTCTTTGATCTCTCCTCCTCTGCTGTTCCTTTTCCTTTGCTTGATACTTGTCCCTTTCCTGAAAACAAATACTTCAATCCAACCAACAAGACAAGAAAGCAAGTATTGTACTAGCACATCACATACTCTACTCAAGACTTCAAGCATCAATACATATTGATATAAACTATCATCTCAACACCTCTTGCTTATTCAACATTTTCAAAACATCTTCAATTATACCTTCTTTAATCATCAAAACATAACCAACAAGCATGCATTAAGCAATTCAAGCAATTCAATCAAAAATTCAACATGCTTTCCTCCATGAACTACTTCAATTTCATCAATTTCAGACCAAATCAACATGTTCATTCTATGGTATATTCTATATCCTTGATTAATTCACATAAAAATCCAAGTTCTATCAATAATCAATCAACCACAATCCAAGAAACAAAAATTCATATGAAACCAATCAAAATATCAACATCCACCATGAAATTCAACCATACTCAACATCAATTCTCTATTTCACATCAAATTGCTTACCTAAACCTTCAATCCTAGAGTAATTGATTTGGAAAAAATGTACCTTGTGACTTGCCCATGGTGAAAAACCGATCGAAAACACAAAACACCCAAAAATGCGATTTCAGCCCTAACTCGCGACGAAATCCGCCCAAATCCGCGACCAAATCGATAATTCAAGGTGTAATGTTGTGTAATCGGTGCGAAATCAAGTGTAATTGAAGAATTTGTGCAAGGGTGTAGAGGGTCGAAGAGGGTTCGAGGTTTGGTGTTTCGAAAAAGTGATCGAACCCCCTATGAAAATTCGAACTTAAAAAGCGTACCTGGCTTGGTTCGACCTCGGGTTCGACCACCTATACTGGTCGAACCATGGATGGCGAGGTCGAACCTCTCTTCTGGACAAACAATCTTCTTGGTTCGACCAGGGGTTCGACTTGCTAAACAGGTCGAACCTTTCTTGAATTGGTCGAACCCCTCTTCTGGAAAACAGAGTGCTTCCGACTGACAGGTTCGACCATAGGTTCGACCTCATGATCAGGTCGAACCACTATGGCTTTGGTCGAACCTCCTCTCTGGACAACTTTCAACATCAGGTTCGACCATAGGTTCGACCTCCTGATCAGGTCGAACAACTATGGCTTTGGTCGAACCTCCTCTCTGGACAACTTTCAACGTCGGTTCGACTTCCTCTGCCTTTGTTCGACCTCCGGCTCTGGTCGAACCACTCCTAGACTTGGTCGAACCTACCTCCTGATTTCCAAAACTGAGTGTTCTTCATTCACTACATTCATCAAGCTTCAACACAACCTCATTAAGTACAATCTAGAGCACAACTTCAGAAATTGTTCCACATAATATCATTCATGAGTATCTCCGTATAAGAAAACACAACCAAAACCCACTGAACATTAGGCAAATTGTAAAAAATCATCACATCAAAATCGATTAAAATTTCAACATGGCCGCAAAAACCAATTCCACTAACAAACAATACAAAGAAAAGATTATACTCTAAATGCTTCAATAAGGGAATAACATCACACCCCCCCAAACTTAGTAAAAACGTAAATTGAAACTAAGTTTGAAAAGAGATGTAATTGCCGAGTAGTAAGCATCTTAAATATAAAAATTTCTTAAGCATCTAAAAGAAATAAAGCAATAAAACGGAAGAGTAAGCTCTCAACAAGCGCTCATGTTTAACGTCGTAGAGTCACGACGGTACCAAATCAGAACAAGGTATCATCAAAAATGACACACGCATCATCCGGCGACCTATAATGCTTCAATCGATGCCCATTCGCCGCGATAACGTCACCATCTTTGTCAATAAGCTCATAACTCCCCCTCCTAAGGCTCGATGAATCATGAACGGTCCCGTCCACTTAGACTTCAACTTGCCTGCAAAAAGCTTCAAACGAGAGTTAAAAAGTAGTACCTCATCTCCTTGCTTGAACTCCTTGTACGAAATTTTAGAATCATGCAACCTCTTCATTCTTTCCTTATAAATCTCTGAATTCTTGAAAGCACGACTCCTAAACTCATCCAATTGATTTATGTGAGTTAGCCTCAACTCCTTTACATCCCTAAGGGTCAAGTTCAAGCGACGCAAAGCCCAAAACGCTTTGTGTTGGATTTCTACGGGTAAGTGGCACGGCTTCCCATAGACAATTTGATATGGTGACATATCTAATACCGTTTTGTAAGCGGTCCGGAACCCCCATAACACATCATCAAGCTTCATAGCCCAATCTTTTCTATTAGTTCCTACCACTTTCTCCAGAATCTGCTTTACTTGACGGTTGGAAACCTCCGCCTGCCCATTTGCTTGCGGATGATAGGGTGTAGTAACCCTATGCCTAACACCATAATCCTTAAGCACCTTCTCCAGAAATTTATTGACGAAGTGGGAACCTCCATCACTAACTAACGCCCTCGGAACTCCATAACGGGCAAAAATATGTTTCTTTAGGAAAGATAAAACAACTTTCGAATCATTAACACGAGTAGGAATTGCTTCCACCCACTTCGAAACATAATCCACCGCAAGAAGAATGTAGAGAAACCCATTCGACGGGGGAAAAGGTCCCATAAAATCGATCCCCCAGACATCAAATATCTCCACGACTATGCTAGGCTGCAATGGCATCTCATCTCTCCTTCCTATATTACCCATGCGCTGGCATCTATCGCAAGACGCCACATAGCTCTCACTATCTCTAAACAAAGTAGGCCAATAAAGAGCGGATTGAAGTACCTTAGCTGCAGTCTTTTGCGCTCCGAAATGCCCCCCATTCGGTTGTGCATGGCAGAACTCCAGCACACTTTCCATTTCTATCACGGGTACACATCTTCGGACAATAGAATCTGTACAAATCTTATAAACAAACAGATCATACCATATAAATGTCTCAACATCCCTACGAAATTTCCAAGTTGATATCGGTTGAGATCCCTTGGAATTTCACCAATGACAATGTAATTAACATAATCCGCGTACCATGGATCCATACCTTGCGCTGCAACCACACATGCTCGCTCGGCCCCTTCAACAGCCACAGCCATGATCTTCTCATCGGGGAACATCTCTTCAATATACTCGAAAGAATTATCACAATGCTCCCTAGTCTCCAACCTTGACAAGTGATCGGCCAACACATTTTCTGTTCCTTTCTTATCCCGAATCTCCAAGTCAAATTCCTGCAGTAGTAGAATCCATCTTATGATCCTAGGCTTTGTCTCTGATGAGAGTGAAAATTAGCGTGTTTTAGTGTCCAATTAAACACCTATTTGATTGATATTGTTGTAATATATTAGCACAAATGCCTTATATTTTATATATGTGAGAAAAAGGTGCATTTAAGGTGTTTTATTGTATTTTAGGTGGAAAAAGGATAAAAAAATGCAAGGTTGGAAAAAAGGTGCAATTTGTGCAAGGATGATGAAAAACACACGTCCAACTTTCATAATTTTTCTGTGTTGAATGTGGAGATCAAAACTGATGGAGTGATACAAGGTTGGAAAGCCACTGAAAAGAGGATCGTTTTGGCTTAAAGAACACTACAATCGAGTTCCAAACGAAGAAGTTATGAGCAAAATGGTAACGTCGCGCGAGCTGTGCCGAACAGAACTGTTTTGTTACTTTCTATGGCTTTTTGCACATTCAAATCTCGGAATTTTTTGGAGTTATTTATATGGATAGAAAGCCAAGGAAGAGAGGATCGCGTGAGCGTAAAAATTATTAAATTCGGAACTCGGATGTGGAAGTTATACCAAAACGGTGAGACCACGCAAATCTGTTCGACCTTCATTGACGTCGAATTGAGCTGCTGGACAGCTTAAACGTCTGATTTCGTTCGGTTTCGACTTCCATTGCTCAATTTCCGACATTTCCACTTCAATCACACTTCAATACAGCCAAGAAACAACACTCAACAGCATTTGATTCCTTGTGATTCTTGAAGAAGCATCAAACAACCATCTACTTTCATTAAAAATGAAGATGAAAGTGATGTGAAAACAACTCTACCTACAAGATCACTTGTCTTATGCATGGAAGATGCTTTCAATGACTCACCACCACCTGCCAATTCATTTGTTTATGCATGGAAGATGCCTTCTTCATCATTCAAGCCACCAACAAGGCATCCATGGAAGCACTATATAAAGGGCAGCAACATACACTCCATGACATCCCATTGAATTCACACAACACAACACACACAAGAGGGGGAGTGAGCTGCAAGTGCAGCAACGTTTTGTGGTTGGAAGCAACCAAAGGAGGAGAGGAAGAAGAGCTCAACATGGAGATTCAAGTGTGATCAACTCAACTTGATCTTGCTGAAAATTCTTGTTTGCTCAAGTAAGATCATTTCACTTCACCATGGTTGATCTTCAATCAATCATGGAGTAGAGCCTCTTTGGTAGTTCTTAGATTATGAAAGTTTCATGAATTAATTTATCTTTCGTGTGTAAAACTACGATAACACTACTTGTGATTTAGTTTATATAAGATTGCGCGTTTTTAATCCATACTCACAGTCGTTTTGTGCATCGTTAATCGTTGTGTAGAGTCTGAATACATAACATGGTTATCGATTGAGTGCGTTCACTGCTGAGCAGGGTTTGTCGTTATAATTCTAAGTGAAGGGATTCCGAAGTTTTATTAGAACTATCTTATATAAATATTTGTTAATTAGCTTATTCGGGTTAACAAGTAGGACAAAGAGTATAATTTCATAGTACCTATAAAGGGAAATCATATCGGGTTAAAGTATCAATCCTAGGGGAAAATAATTGATATTGATAGTACCTACAAAGGGGGGTGGAATTATATCTCTTGCTCCGAGGATATTCACACGATGCATACGTATATCTACTTGAGTCTATAGAGTAGAAATGCATGGTTTAGTGATGCGTTCATAAATCACAAGGCAGAGTCGACTTTTGCACACGAATGATGGATTAATGAATGGAACCGGATTATCTTAGAACTACCTACTTTCTTGTTTGCTAACAACTTCATTATCGTTGCTGTTATTTTCTTTTAATTGTTATTTCATTTCTCTTCTTATTCAACCACAACATCACTTCCATTATACTCTCCATGATAGTCTTGATTTACTAGAACATAATCAAAGTGATAGTTACGCTGTCCTTGGATTCGATATTCACTTGGTCACCTTTCGCGACTACAATTGATATCCTTAACCTTGGGGATTAATATTGTGCGCTGAAAAAGCGACGGTCAAGTTCTTGGTGCCGTTGCCGGGGAAGGCATATATTATCTTTTGATTATTTCTAGCTTTATTAAGACTATCATCAACAAAGGAGGATCAAACCTCCAACCATAATCCACTTTCTTTCCTCTATCCTACCTATGGAATCACATTTTTATGATATGTGGAACTTTACCTTGTCTAATGAAGAATTTGAAGATTTATCTAATGATGTATGTATTGACCACATCAATGCTAGAAGTAATGTTGATCATACAGATTTATCCAAGCAGTTGGAGGACCTTAAATTGATGATGAGGCAGATGAACGATAACATGAATAAACTTATACAGAAATGTGAAGATAATGCCATCATACAATGCGAGGGAAGGTTGAATGAGACCACTGGTGATTTGGAAGAGCCAGCGCATCGATTCGACCAACATCTAGGTAACTCAACCTGGCCCTCAGGTCAAATACAGCTCGAAGATCATTTCGACCACCATGTGCCTATTTCGATCAGATCTTCAGGTCAAATTAAGGTCGAATCAAACATACAGGATGAGAATGAACTACTTGCCCAATTCGACCACTACGTACCCGTTCTGACTAGAACAATTGGTCAAATTGATGACGAATTGACCCATTCATCACCTGTGTCTTCACCGAGCACTCCTAAAGATGTGATCATTACTCTAGTACCATTACATGAGCATAATACTGAGCTTACAATGGAGAAGAAGTGGGAAAGAGCAAAAGAGTTAGGAGCAGAGAAGCTTAAACTGCAGATGGATAATGACGATGTGGCTTTCTCTCTTGATCATGAAATGAAGATGCCCATGGAGATTCAATCATACAAAAGCATATATGTGATTTCTAACTTGTTTAATCTTGATTTTTCTAAGACAGATGACTCTGAATTTAAATGGAAGATTAACAAGGAGGTGTCCATACAGACATGGGAGGAAGAAAGTTCCAACGATCATATCTTTGTGACCAAGAAAGGTGAGGTGTTAAGAATAGACAGGAAAAGGAAAAGAAAGTATTTAAAGGCGAGAAGACCGTCCTCCGATCAAGTAACCTACAAAGGTTACATCCGTCGTGACTTTCCGACATTAAACATAAGCGCTTGTTGGGGGCTTTCCCTTCCATTTTATTGCTTTATTTCATTTGTGTGAGTAAGAAATATTTATATTTAAAGTGCTTACTTATCGACAATTACATCTCTTTGCAAACTTAGTTTCAACTATATAGTTTCTACTAAGTTTGGGGGGTGTGATGTACTTACCTTAATAAGCACCGATCGTATAATTTTTTCTTTGTAACGTTTGTTAGGGGAGTTACAGATTTTTATAACTTGCATAATGTTTAGTGTTTTTTTTTTGTTTGAGTTTTGTTTTGAGTGATTGCGGAGTTACTCATGATTGATAAGTTTTAGGATTGATTCTTTCGATTGATGAATCCTTTGACGTTGAGGAGTGCTTGAACTTTAATGATAGAAAAAAGTAAAAGAGTGGCAAAAAGAGTTCTACGCTGCGGAGCTCGTGTATACGTTGAAGAAAAATCAGGTGCCCTCGTTTCCTTTTTCTAATATTCCTATGTGCTTGTAAGAGTAAAAAGTTGTGCGTTGATCAATGTGAGCTGATATTGTTAAAATTGTCTTGGAAATTCATATGCTCTTGAAATTGATGAAGGAATTGTACTTGAGTTATATTGCGATATGAAGTTCTATATATACTTGTGGGATATTACTTACCATGAAAGGTGCTCTGTTACTTGTTAAAAACCCATGTGAGATTTTGAGCCTTGTTGATCATGTTACATAATCACATGATATTTCTTTTCTGGAGAGTATCATTCTTGTGCGTGTATTCTAGAACTTGCCTTGAGTCTCCTTGAATATTCAAGTTTAGTTTAGTGGATTATGGAAATGATATTAGGCCATCTTTGATATTTAACCCATATTTCTCCATATACTTTACCTGAAATCATTAAATCCCTAGTCAGCCCGTTTGAGCCTTTTTAAATCAATTCTTTTGATGAGAGTGGTGATTTGAGGGATGATAAGGATGATCTTAAAGAAGAAAATTCATGAAGTAGTGCTTAAATCTAGTACTTCATGGAATCAAAAATACCCTAGGGTAGTGCTTAAATCTAGTACCCTATGGAGGATGTGAGAGGTAGTGCCCGAAACTGGTACCTCGAAAGAAAAGAAGAAAAAGGTGAAGAGAAGGAAAATGATGGAGTTGAAGAATTAAAAAAAGGTTGTAAAAATATGTTGTGCTTGATTGAAGTGATGAATGAAAGATCGAGAGAGACTGCAGCTTTATTGATCCAAGTTTTGAGTCACTTATCCATATATTTCCCACCTATTCTAAAGAGCATATCTTACAACCTAATAAAAGACCTTTTTGATCCATGATTTACTAGCTACAAGTAAAAGGAGAGTTGAGACAATAGGCAAACTTATAGTTACGCATGCACTTGAATTGAATCTGAGTGTAAACACTTTAACCTATAAGTGTACATCTTTTACACTTGAATGCAAGTGATATATACACCCAGTGAGAACATGTTAATAGAGCATTTGAATTGGTGGTGATTGTCTTAACTTGTATTCTATGAATTAATTATTGCATGTAATAAGAGTTGCATGTCCTAAGTTGATGACAATTGTATTTTGAATGGGATGTTGGTCATTATCCTTGTTTTCCCGCTAATTTTCTTACTCTCTCGATCTTTATTTTTATTTTGTTGCCTCGGGACAGGCAACAGGTAAGTTTGGGGGGTTGATGAGAGTAAAAATTAGCGTGTTTTAGTGTCCAATTAAACACCTATTTGATTGATATTGTTGTAATATATTAGCACAAATGCCTTATATTTTATATATGTGAGAAAAAGGTGCATTTAAGGTGTTTTATTGTATTTTAGGTGGAAAAAGGATAAAAAAATGCAAGGTTGGAAAAAAGGTGCAATTTGTGCAAGGATGATGAAAAACACACGTCCAACTTTCATAATTTTTCTGTATTGAATGTGAATATCAAAACTGATGGTGTGATATATGGTTGGAAAGCCACTGAAAAGAGGATCGTTTTGGCTTAAAGAACACTACAATCGAGTTCCAAACGAAGAAGTTATGAGCAAAATGGTAACGTCGCGCGAGCTGTGCCGAACAGAACTGTTTTGTTACTTTCTATGGCTTTTTGCACATTCAAATCTCGGAATTTTTTGGAGTTATTTATATGGATAGAAAGCCAAGGAAGAGAGGATCGCGTGAGCGTAAAAATTATTAAATTCGGAACTCGGATGTGGAAGTTATACCAAAACGGTGAGACCGCGCAAATCTGTTCGACCTTCATTGACGTCGAATTGAGCTGCTGGACAGCTTAAACGTCTGATTTCGTTCGGTTTCGACTTCCATTGCTCAATTTCCGACATTTCCACTTCAATCACACTTCAATACAGCCAAGAAACAACACTCAACAGCATTTGATTCCTTGTGATTCTTGAAGAAGCATCAAACAACCATCTACTTTCATTAAAAATGAAGATGAAAGTGATGTGAAAACAACTCTACCTACAAGATCACTTGTCTTATGCATGGAAGATGCTTTCAATGACTCACCACCACCTGCCAATTCATTTGTTTATGCATGGAAGATGCCTTCTTCATCATTCAAGCCACCAACAAGGCATCCATGGAAGCACTATATAAAGGGCAGCAACATACACTCCATGACATCCCATTGAATTCACACAACACAACACACACAAGAGGGGGAGTGAGCTGCAAGTGCAGCAACGTTTTGTGGTTGGAAGCAACCAAAGGAGGAGAGGAAGAAGAGCTCAACATGGAGATTCAAGTGTGATCAACTCAACTTGATCTTGCTGAAAATTCTTGTTTGCTCAAGTAAGATCATTTCACTTCACCATGGTTGATCTTCAATCAATCATGGAGTAGAGCCTCTTTGGTAGTTCTTAGATTATGAAAGTTTCATGAATTAATTTATCTTTCGTGTGTAAAACTACGATAACACTACTTGTGATTTAGTTTATATAAGATTGCTCGTTTTTAATCCATACTCACAGTCGTTTTGTGCATCGTTAATCGTTGTGTAGAGTCTGAATACATAACATGGTTATCGATTGAGTGCGTTCACTGCTGAGCAGGGTTTGTCGTTATAATTCTAAGTGAAGGGATTCCGAAGTTTTATTAGAACTATCTTATATAAATATTTGTTAATTAGCTTATTCGGGTTAACAAGTAGGACAAAGAGTATAATTTCATAGTACCTATAAAGGGAAATCATATCGGGTTAAAGTATCAATCCTAGGGGAAAATAATTGATATTGATAGTACCTACAAAGGGGGGTGGAATTATATCTCTTGCTCCGAGGATATTCACACGATGCATACGTATATCTACTTGAGTCTATAGAGTAGAAATGCATGGTTTAGTGATGCGTTCATAAATCACAAGGCAGAGTCGACTTTTGCACACGAATGATGGATTAATGAATGGAACCGGATTATCTTAGAACTACCTACTTTCTTGTTTGCTAACAACTTCATTATCGTTGCTGTTATTTTCTTTTAATTGTTATTTCATTTCTCTTCTTATTCAACCACAACATCACTTCCATTATACTCTCCATGATAGTCTTGATTTACTAGAACATAATCAAAGTGATAGTTACGCTGTCCTTGGATTCGATATTCACTTGGTCACCTTTCGCGACTACAATTGATATCCTTAACCTTGGGGATTAATATTGTGCGCTGAAAAAGCGACGGTCAGTCTCCTTTTTCTCCATCAAGTAACGAATCGCTGAGTGATCCGTATACACAATCGTCTTCATGCCAACCAAATACTGACGAAACTTATCGAATGCATACACAACAGCCAAAAACTCCTTTTCAGTTACCGTGTAATTCTTCTGTGCCGCATCGAAAGTCTTACTCGCGTAGTAAATGGCGCAGAACTTCTTCTCCTTTAGCTGCCCAAGTACCACACCCAATGCTACATCACTTGCATCACACATAAGTACAAACGGTTGCGTCCAGTCCGGTGTGATCAAGATAGGGGCAGTAATAAGCGCCTCCTTCAAAACTTGAAAAGCTGTTAAACACTCATCATTAAACACAAAAGGAATATCCTTTTCAAGTAAATGAGATAAGGGCTTAGAGTATTTTGAGAAGTTCTTAATGAATCTCCTGTAAAAACCGGCGTGTCCAAGGAAGGATCGCACTCCTCTTTCATTGGTCGGTGGTGGAAGCTTCTCAATTGCCACCACTTTAGCACGGTCTACCTGTAATCCCTTGGCGGAAACATGATGCCCAAGAACAATCCCATCATTCACCATGAAATGGCACTTCTCCCAATTCAAGACAAGATTAGTTTCTTGACACCTTTTCAAAACAACAGCAAGGTTAGACAAACACATATCAAAAGAAGAACCAAAGACTGAAAAATCGTCCATGAATACTTCCATGATCTTCTCTATCAAACCATCAAAAATCGCCATCATGCATCTCTGAAAAGTAGCAGGCGCATTACACAATCCAAACGGCATTTTCCTAAAAGCAAAAGTCCCGTAGGGGCAAGTAAAAGTGGTCTTTTCTTGATCCTCGGGAGCAATCATGATTTGATTATACCCCGAGTATCCATCCAAGAAACAATAGAACTCATACCCTGCAAGACGATCCAACATTTGATCCATAAATGGAAGAGGGAAGTGGTCCTTACACGTGTTCTCATTCAATTTCCTGTAATCCACACATGTACGCCATCCCGTAGGAATTCTCGTGGCTATCGCCTCTCCATCCTCAGCTTTCACTACAGTCATACCCCCCTTCTTAGCAACTACATGCAATGGACTCACATGGGGACTATCACTAATAGGATATATAATTCCAGCATCCAACCACGTAAGAATTTGCTTCCTTATCACCTCTTGAATTGCGGGATTCACCCTACGCTGATTCTGAACACTAGCTTTGGCTTCATCCAACAACCTAATCCTATGCATACAATACGAAGGACTAATACCTTTCAAATCATCAAGTGACCACCCTATTGCAGACTGGTACTTCCTCAAAACATCTAATAACTCCTCAAGTTGATCATCATTAAGGGAAGAAGATACAATTACCGGATATTGTGCATCATTACCAAGAAAAGCATACTTCAAGTGATCCGGCAATGGTTTCAACTCCTCTTTTCTTTTCTCCAGTGGAGTGTTTTCATTATCCAAAGGCAAGTACTTCCTGGTCCATTTGACTTCTTCCACTTCATTTCTCTCCAATGCAAACCTGTCATCACCCAAAGCAAGTAAGTTTTCAAGAAATTCAATACATACCTCATTAGAAAGTCCGTCAAGCTCCGTAGTGGGATAAGTAAGAGATTCCATCAAACATGTCTCAAGAGGATCCTTTGACAAGATCAAAGACATATCCTCCTTCACAATCTCCTCCACCACGTCAATACTATAACATTGGGACTCCATTGGCATTTTCGTTGCTTTGTCCAAGTTGAAAAGTACTTCTTCTTTGTCCATTCTCAACTTCAGTTCTCCTTTCCGAACATCTATCATAGCTCCAGCTGTAGCAAGGAATGGCCTCCCCAAGATTAAAGGAACATTATCCTTGTCATCATCCATTTCTAATACAAGGAAATCCACAGGAAAAACTAACTTCTCCACTTTTACTAGAACATCTTCAACTATTCCTTTCGGAAACGTCATTGATCTATCTGCCAATTGGAGAGCAACAGTTGTCGGGGTCATCTCCCCCAAACCAAGCTTCTGAAAGATGGACAACGGCATCAAATTGATGCTTGCCCCAAGATCGCATAAAGCTCGCCGTGCTGGCCCCTTTCCGATCTCACAAAGAATAGTAAAGCTCCCCGGATCTTTCATCTTTGGTGGCAACTTCCTTTGAATAATTGAGCTATAATTCTCAGATAAGTTTACCGTTTCAACTCCGGTTAAGCTTCGCTTCTTCATCAATATGTCTTTAAGGAACCGAGCATAATATGGCATCTCCATGATTGCCTCTGAAAAAGGGATGTTCAAGCTTATCTTGTTCATTATCTCTGAAAACTTCTTAAACTTCTCTTCCAACCCCTTCTTCACTAGCTTGTAGGGAAACGGTGGAGGTATCTTTGTTTTGAGAATCCCCCATTCATCACGATCAACCTTTTCCACTTTCTCCTTTTCGGCTCTTAATCGCTTAACTCTTTCCCATTTTTTCTCAGCTATTATGTCTGTACTTTGCTCATTCCGTACCACTGGAGTCGCATCAACATCAAAAGGAACAACAGGTGCATCAAACAAAATATCTCGGCGAGGTTCGACTGGGGTTCGACCAGGCTGAAAGGTCAAACCATGACTGTATTGGTCGAACCTCTCTCCTGGAAGACTGATCTCATTCTGCTCCGGAGGTTCGACTTGGGTTCGACCAACATTGGAGGTTGAACCACTGCCCCATTGGTCGAACCGATTCACTGTATAATTTCCATCCTTCGGTTCGACCTGGGTTCGACCTGAAGAGTTGGTCGAACCTTCGTGATCGTGGTCGAACCGTTCCTGCGTCGAAACAGAGTGACCTGGCCGATGAGGTTCGACCTGGGTTCGACCTGAAAAGTTGGTCGAACCCTCCGAGTGTTGGTCGAACCGTTCCTGCGTCAAAACAGAGTGCTCTGGCCGATGAGGTTCGACCTGGGTTCGACCTGAAGAGTTGGTCGAACCCTCTTCGTGTTGGTCGAACCGCTGCTTAGAAAATTCCAACTTCGATTCCGGCCTCATTGGTCCCTCGTACTGCGTTCCTGACCTCAGTGTGATGGCATTACACGACTTTGGATTCTCTATACTCTGAGACGGAAACTTACCTTTTCCTACAGTTTGAGTTAATGTGTTCACATTCTCTGCAATTGTACCCATCAACAATGTGAGATCTTTTACTTGAGTGGACAAATCTCTGTGGTGATCATCAATCTTTTTCTCAAGCTTTGCCTCAAGGCGATTCACTCTTTCATCATTCTTTACCATGTACCGGTTCATAGTATCCTCGAACCCAGGCTTTCCTTCCTCCACCTTTTCTCCCGGATCAACACCCATTGGAAGTTGCACTGCATTGTTCGTATTGCTCCATGAAAATTCAGGCCTCCTTGGTTGCTGTTGATAACTACCAGATGGACCACGATTATTAAAGTTCCCTCGATAGTTCCCTTGGTAGTTCCGGTTTCCTTGATTTGGGTACCTCGTTCCTTGGATACTTTGACCCATGGCATAATTTGCTTCCTCCAATTCGTCTTGGATGGTTCCATTATTCATCATCTCTTGCTGCAAGATTGGCACTCGTTGGGATATCTCGCTGATCTGCTTCTGTTGAGACTCAAATAGCTTGTTGATATTGGACAAGCTCGAAACGATCTCATCCTCTCTCTTAGTCTTCACCATTGCTTGTTCAACCTGAGCTACCTTTCCAAGAACATACGTACCTCTAACTCTATCAGTGGGCCAATCCCTCGAATTCATTGATATGTCTTCAAACAATCTCTCGGCCTCAACGGATGACTTTGTAAGCAATGCTCCATTAGAAGAAGCATCAAGTAGCACTCTTGATTCACAGTCCAATCCGTTATAAAATATACTGATATATTGGGCTTTAGATAACCCATGTTGAGGACACTTCCTGAGCATGTCCTTGAATCTATCCCACGCTTCATGAAATTTCTCACCTCCACTGATAACAAATTGGTTAATATCTTGCTTCATCTTAAACACCTTCGAAGGTGGCATATACCTCTCCAAGAATCTTAACTTCAATTGCTCCCACGTGGTGCACTCAGCTGCATTAATAGTATCGTACCAATCCCTCGCCTTTTCAGTAAGCGAGAATTTGAACAAAAGGATCTTCCTAGCATCTTCATGTTCTCCTACGTCTTTTTGAGTACTTGCATAGCCCAAGAACTTATTCAGATGCTGCTGCGGATCCTCGAAAGACCCTCCTGAAAAGGAGTTCCTTTCTATCATGCTAATAAGAGCGGGATGAAGATCAAACGCTGTGTTAGTTCCCCTTGCTACTAAAAGCTCATAATTTCCAGCCCCATTATTTCTGAAAACCTCATGGATGGCTAGATTATCCGGATTCGCTACCATGTTGACTGTTACTACTTCTAAATTAACTTCAGTTGTAGCCTCAATCGCTTGCGAAATCTGCTCGTCAACCTCAACTCCAAAATTCAGAGCTTCAGTTGAGTCTATTGCCTTTGCTTTGCTCTTCTTCTTCTTCTTCTTTCTTGATGATGCTCCAATCTCAGGATTATACGGTTCAAGATTACCTTTCTTTGATCTTGTGAGCATACACCTAAAACGAATAAGGAAGAAAACAACAAAACAAGGTAAATAGTCCTAATAAACTAGAAATAATACAAAAAAAGATAGTTTACGCCGTCCCCGGCAACGGCGCCAAGAACTTGATAGGGGTTTTCTCAACACACAAATTAATCCTCAAGTATAAGGATATCAATTGTAGTCGCGAAGATGACCAAGTTACAATATCGAACCCACGGGACGGATAAATATCAATTTTGTGATCTTCTAGTATATTTTAGACTATGTTGGTAATTGTAAAGGTTTAATGGATAGTAACTTCTAATCGAATTATCAAAAGAAATAGCAAAAGTAGAGAGAAGTGAGTTGTGATCAATAAGAATGATAGGTAGTTCATTGGGTCATCTAGTTTCACTAGCAATTCGTATTTTCGTATGATGGTGTCCGACTCTGCCCTGTGGTTTGTGGACGCGTCACTAGACCATGCAAGTTTACTCTATAGACACAAGTAAATATGCGCTTGACACGTGTGAATAACATCGGAGCAAGAGATATGCTTCACCCCCCTTTCTAGGTACTATCATAATCAATTATCTTCTACGTCTAGAATCTAACCCGATTTGATCTCCCTTTTTAGGTACTACAAAGTTATACTCTTCATCCTATTCATCAACCCGAATTCAATTCAATTCATGAATATTCATATAAGACAGTTCTAATAATACTTCGGAATCCCTGCACTTAGAATTATAACAATAAACCCTGCTCAGTAGTGAACGCACTCAATCAATAATCATGTCATGTATTCAGACTCTACACAACGATCATTGATGCACAAAACGACTATGAGTATGGATTAAGTATGCAATCTTATATAAAACAAACCACAGGTAGTGTTGTACGGAGTTTTACACACGAAACACGAATTACATCATGAAACTTTCATAACCCTAGAACTACCAAGGTGGTTCTAGCCCATGATTGATCTAGGAACAATCATGGTTAGATGAATCATTCTTACTTGAACCTTCAGCGAACCTCTGTCACAGCTCTCCGAATGGATCACCACCTCTACTCTTGTCTCTCCTACGATTGACGATCAAAAAGCTGTCTATTCTCTGTATGAGCCTCCTTTTATACTTGTAATCACGTCTCTAGGGCTTGGAATGGGCTTTCTAAGTGATCTCACGCGTTTCGGCCTCGAAAATCCGGATAAGGTAAGTTCTCGCACACAGGTTCGACCACGTCAAGCAGGTCGAACCCCGAGCCACAGGTCGAACCCCAGGTCGAACCCTGCTACTGGAAGAATTCTGCACAGGTTCGACCTTCTGGACAGGTCGAACCACTTAGGTCTTGGTCGAACCCCAGGTCGAACCTCAGCACTGGACAACTCTTGCTCCCGATTCGACCAACGGGCAAGTCGAACCCCAACGTCGTGGTCGAATCCTCCTTCTTGCAAACTGGTTCGACCATGGTTCGACCTGATGGCCAGGTCGAACCAACTGAGTCGTGGTCGAACCCATCTCTGTATTGTCCAGCAACGTTGGTTCGACCTGCTGGAGAGGTCGAACCCTCCTCCAGCCAGGTCGAACCCACCTACTACTTGGGCGGTTCGCGTGGCTTCGACTCCGTCTCTTCGATTCTTGGCTCTTTCACTCCATTTTTGCTAAGAAAACACTCAAATAGCTCCACTAACACCTGATTCATGCTATTTCACAATATGTATAGGTTTTCCACCTATTTCCATATCAAAACTCTCCAAAACTAGCACAAAACATAGCGCCAAACTTGTGAATTTACACACTCATCAGTAGGATAATTCTAGAACTATTGGGACTAGAATATAATATGCTAAATTTCAATGCTGGATGAGAATTATTTTCTAATGGCTCACATTGTACCCCTCCATTTGCATTTGAATTTTGAATTTTTCAATTCAAATTTTGGAGCCAATTTTACCCACACATTTTATTTAATTCAATAATATGTGTGTAGTAATAAAGGGTTCAATTCTTCCATCTTTTTTCAATGTGGGACAACTTCCCACTTCAACCTTTACTCTTCACTTTTCTTATTTTTCCTTGTAATTAAATTGTAAACTTCATGTATTAATTACTCATTCACCTGGAATTGGATTTGAGCAAACTTATACATTAAATTCATCTACTTGAAACGTAGTCTTCGAATATGCAATTTGTTTTCATTTTCAACAAACGAAAAAATTACAAGAATATTGGTCAAAGATGGGCTTGACCCACTTCTATACTTAACCAATTTCAACAATCCCCCACATGAATGTAATTAATGCATGCAGACTCTATCGAAAGTTTTGACTAACTGCTATTGCATCAGGATAGGTAGCTTCCGGCTTTGAACCTTCCTTAGTAGAATGCTATCGGATTTACTTGCTGCTTAGTGAACATGATGTCTTGAACTAGTCAGCGTTTTGGGTAAACCAAGATAACGACACCCACACAATAACAATTTTAATATTCTTCGTTCTCACGTTGTGTCCAATTCGGCCCTGGACCATCTTGGATTCATAAGTGTTTTTCTCATTTGAAGCGGCCAAACTTCACACTTATATAAGTGATCTCCTATATAGAATATCCTGCTATACTCCACCTTTAAGGTATAGGAATCATTAAAAGCTTTTAAGGCTTACCCTTTACCACACTTCTGCAGTCTTGCACTTGATTTGTTTGAGAATGAGTTGAAATTATATTTCAAGTGCTATTTCAGAACATTTATAACTTCGTTGTCTTATTGAACCATGTTCTTGGGATCTCCAATCATCATGGTTAAGTTACCGCTATAAACGTTCTTTAGTGCGTGGATTTTAAACTCATTCCCATTACTGCACTTGTCATTAGATCTCTATTTATGCCTTTTGTCAGCGGACCCGCGATATTTTCCTTAGACTTTACATAGTCGATGGAAATTATCCCACTAGAGATCAACTGCCTAATGGTATTATGTCTCTTTCTTATGTGTCGAGATTTACCGTTGTACATATTACTTTGTGCTCTCCCAATAGTTGTCATGCTATTGCAATATATCATTAATGGAGGCACTGGTTTGCTCCAACAAGGAATATCCTCTAAGAAGTTTCTAAGCCATTCGGCTTCTTCACCAACTTTGTCTAATGCAATGAACTCCGACTCCATTGTGGAACGAGCTATGCATGTTTGTTTAGAGAATTTCCATGATACTGCTCCACCACCTATGGTAAATACGTAACCACTTATGGATTTGGAGTCTTTTGAATCAGTTATCCAATTAGCATCCGTGAATCCTTCGATCACAGCTGGATATCTTGTAAACAGTAAGTATCCCATAACTTAGAGTATGTTTCAAATATCTAAGTACTCTTGTCAATGCTGTCCAATGTTCTTCATTTGGATTGCTTGTGAACATTTTTTAAGTCATCCTACTCCTAAGGTGAGTTCATAATATCGGTTGGTTCGCCGTATCTTTTGATTTGTAGTGCTACTAATATCACAAGATGTGAGTCGTTGTATCTTGGAGATGATTGCCGTCGAACCGTAAGCACCAGAGTGGGGCAATTTCGTCTTAAGGAGAAAGAGTGTAACTCTTGACTAGACTCAAATTCCGTTCTTATTATTTTGTCACATATTTCTAGTCAACGTATTATACCGAAACCCAAATATCTCCAACAGCTTTTAGATGATGTGTTCATTTAACAACAGAAATCATTGTTTGCTGCAGGTATTACAAGATTGTGGAAGCATGCAGTCACGAAGTCACCCCCTACATTGCCAAATGAAATCACCCAATATTGTTTGTTTGTAATTTGTATAAGTAAATTTCAGCACAGCTAACTGAAGGATGAATATATGTTGTTTACAATCCCACTAGCTAGTCTTGTTTTTCCACCCCTCTCAGAAATTTCCCCATTGCTTTAATTTGTTTGATAATATTCTGGTTAATACCAATTTTAATATTCGAAATTTCCAAGTATTTTCACTAAATTCCACAAAATAGAAAGAAAAATGAATTAGAAGTAGTAAGATTCTTGATCACTGTAAATCACTGGTCATTAACAATTGTTGCTGCCTGCTGGGCTGTAATGTAACGAGTAGATACACTTAAATATTTTAATCTTACTATTATCATAAATTGGGCCTATGGAGTGGGCCGGTAGAATAATGCTTAAATTCATAATTTTCAAAAAAAATAATAATAAATCAATTTTATAAGTTACGGGCCAGGCTTAAATAAAAAAAGTCCAACTATTCACACTCCCAAATCATCTATATACAACCCCAAATACTAAATACACCCTACTTAATTCATTTTTCTTTCTTTCAACTAAATTCACCCTAAAATAAACAATTATAACCTTTTCTAAATTTTATAATAAAGGTGTTTGGTGTCGAACAAAATACATTTGTTCAGTACCAAACACAAAAGACTTGTAAATTTTCAAAGTAAAGTGTTAGGTGCCAAACAAATGTATTTTTTCGATACAAAACACAAAGATCGTGCAAAATTTTCAAATTATAATGTTTGGCAGCCAAACAAATAATTTTTGTTAGGCATCGAACATATAATCATGATTTTTTTTATTTGTTCTTATAAAAGGATAAATTTTCCTTTTTCCTATGACTACATGATCTCAATATTTTGAGGTGTGTGTAGAGGCTCTTAGGGTGTAAAAAATGGTGGCCTTAAAAATTCATAAATTTATATGATATCTTTTAAAAAATATATTGAATTTAAGTATGAATTTAAGATAGCCAATAGAAAAAAAATCTCTTCTCTCTCCTTTTTTTTAGTATTAATTTAACAACTTCTTCACATTAATTTGATATAAAAGTTAAAATTCACCGTATCAAAAATTCAAAACAAGAGGAGTATATCACTATTCACTAAATTTCCAAAACCAAAATCTAATTTCAAAAATTAACCAAACATCACCTTAGAGTAGGGGTTTAGTACCAAACATCAAAATTTTCAAAAATTATCCAAACATCACCAAACATAAAAAATTATCCAAATTAACATCACCATAAAGTATAACAACCATAAATAAAATAAAAAAATTTAGTACTCCTTCCATTCTAAAGATATTGACACACATTTCTTTTTGAATTGTTTCACATAAATTGATATATTTCCTTTTTAAAAACATGGAACCCACACAAAAAAAATTAATTTATTTACATGACCCACACACACATCACACCCATCACTAATACAACTACCCACTACACATTAAAATATTATATCTTCAAACTATTACACATTAAATTATTTTACTCCTTAATCTTCGTACAAAAAAAATATATCAATATCTTCGGGACGGAGGAAGTACAAAATTGGTCAAAATTGAACAAATTAGTGAGTTATAGGATAAAGTTGTACCATTTTTCTGTTTTGGGATATAAATCAATTTTGTCTTAATCACGGGGCAAACAAGTGAATTTAACTCAGCATGATTTTGTAGATTCCCGTATTTTCATATTTTTAAGCATTTATATAATGTAAAAACATGCTACCCATATATATTTCAATGTTTCATTATTATTTTGACCATTATAACGGTATAAGAATACTTTTTAGACTGTGTGGATTTCGTAGAAAAATTCTTACCCTTTATAATTATATAGATTTTCGTATTTTAATGTCTCTCCATATAATATAATGTGAAAACATGTCACCCATATATATTTTAATGTTTCATTACTATTTAAACTATTACAATGGTGTAAAAAATACTCTTTTTAGGTTGTTTTTTGATTTCGTAAAAAAATCCTTACGCCTTTACAATTATATAGATTATCGTATTTCCATATTTCTAAGCATTCCGGAGAAAATTAATCAAAAATTGAACAAATCCAGGAGTTTTGGACCAAATTGAACCATTTATCTTTTTTGAGATAAAAATCGAATTTTGTTTTAATTACTAGGCAAAAAATGAATTTAACTCTATTTATACAATAAGCATACTTTAGTGATGAGTTGACTCATCTCATAATAACTCGTCCCACTAGAGAGTGTTTCAAAATCATTTTGTATATTTTTTAATTAGTTATATTTTTTAATAAAAATATTTTTATTTTTTATTTAAATTATAAATGATTCATAAAATACTTTACTTTATTATTATCAGTTTTTATGGTAACACTCTTAATTAAAATATGAGTTGGTCCCTTTAATACTACTCCCTCCGTCCCAAATTCAAGTTCACGTTTACTGTAGATACGGAGTTTAAGAAAATTCACTTTTTGACTTACTTTTGAGGGTAGTATGGTATTTTTGGGTAATAAATAAATGATAAAGTATGTTATGTGTGTTAAAAATATGATGGCAAATTTGAAATTAAAGTATGTTAGAGGGATATTAGTTTGTTGCTTTTTCCTTTTATGGAAGTGTGAAGTTGAATTTGGGACGGACCAAAACGGAAAGTGTGAAGTTGAAGTTGGGACGGAGGGAGTATAATACATGGGCGTTTGTCTGGGTGTCCCAAACACACTAAGTTTTTACCTTAAAATATTATTTTTCATTCTTCTCACATTAATGGTTACTTTTCATTCTTCTCACGGTACTCATTTTAATAGGCAGTCTCCGGTATTTGCATTAAAAAAATAAATAAATAAATAAAAATGCGCCCAATTAGTAAAGAGAACGCGTTTTGTAGAACGCGATTACAGGTCAATGAATTACATCTTCTTTATCAAGCGTGTGTAATTCCGCAGCCTTTTCTCCGTTCCAATTCAATCGCAAAATCAAAATATCAGAATCAAAATTCCAGATTTGTCGAGAAATATACAACTCCCCCAAAACTTTTCTCTTCAACAATCAGCTAACGTTCTGATCTACTCATTCAAGAACCCTGGAATTTTCCTCGAATTTGGACATCGAATGTTTATGATCGACCACGATGTATAGCAATTTCAAAGAACAAGCAATCGAGTATGTACGGCAGGCAGTGGCGGAGGATAACGCCGGAAACTACGCCAAAGCTTTCCCTTTGTACATGAACGCTTTGGAGTATTTCAAAACGCATCTAAAGTATGAAAAAAATCCTAAAATTAAGGAAGCTATCACGCAGAAGTTCACGGAGTACCTGAGACGTGCGGAGGAGATTCGGGCCGTGCTCGATGAGGGCGGGTCGGGCCCCACATCTAACGGGGATTCTGCGGTAGCGACCCGGCCCAAGACCAAGCCCAAGGATGGGAATGAAGGTGAGGATGGGGATAAGGAGAAGCTTCGGGCTGGATTGAATTCGGCGATTATTAGGGAAAAACCTAATGTTAAGTGGAACGATGTTGCGGGATTGGAGAGTGCGAAGCAGGCGCTTCAGGAGGCCGTGATTCTTCCTGTGAAGTTTCCCCAGTTTTTCACTGGTATAATTTGTTCTCCGCACCTCATTTTATTTCCTGGTTCGTGAATAGTTTAATTGAATCGCGTGGAGAATGTCTATGTTCTAATGTGTATGTGATTGAACATTTCTTGAAGTTTTTAACGTGTTATAGTGTCTTGATTGTTGTTGATTATGTTTGACTGAAATTCTTGTGTTGTTGGTCTTCACCGATGATGATACTCTTGTGTGCTGCTGTTCTATTTAGATGCTTGTTAATAGAGACTTTTATCCTTTGGAATTTTTGGTTAGAAGTTGTTGGTCTTCCAGATGCTTCTGAAGATTAGAAAATAATTGCTGATTCCAATAATCCAATTTTATGTGTGGCATTTGCACGATGATAGGAATCTAGAATGAGACAATAATGAAGGCTGCACTTTTCTTCAGATTCTGATTGCTCATTCTTTGGAATATACATACGTATTTTAAGATCGCTCGCCAAGCTATCAGTGGCTTAAGATATTGGTTAATGGTAACCTCAAACGTACTTTTTATGCCAGAACTAATATTAGTATACTCAATGAGACTATAATCCAAAATGAGAATTTAAGGGCTCTAATATTTCTTTCTTGCTTCTTGAGACTATTGATTGCATCAACATTCAACACGCATCACCTGTGGAGGCACTATGGATATTAGTTAGTTCCAAACTTGACTTCTGTGCTTAAGTGCGTCTGGAATTTCAATACTGATTATTACATGAAGTATGTGTGAATTTTAGAGCACTCAAGGGAGCACTGGTTCTTCCCACGTATATTCCCCATAATTAGAAAATCATTCACTTTCTTTTACTTTCCACGTATGAATATAGCTAGCCTATGTGTGCTAAGCTAATGGTTGCAAATTTGTTATTATTTATGACACAATCATAGTAATACTGCTTAGTTCGTGTATGAATGTTATCTCTCGCATTGACTTCAGAGGATACATTACATCCATTGTGGAATATTAGCAAAATGTTGAACCTAGATGTTTGTGATCTAGTGCTTAGCTCTGTTCATGCATGTAGACTAGTTCTCTTATGTTTGATCAAATCATCAAAAGACAGACAAATTACTAGGCAGTTTGGGGCTTGGCTATTAATAAAAGTTCACAACTTCTTGTGACGATCAATGAACTTATGCCTCGGCGAAATCTCAAGTATTAAGTCAGTTTGGTTTGCCTATGCCTAATTGTGCTGATACCTTATATTGTTGATTGATTGGATACTGCACTTTTTCAATTTTCAAGTTACATGATTATTATCTGTTGTGAAGTAGGAAATAGAGGTGAAAGTTTTGGAAAAAATAATTTGAAGTACACTTTCTGAAATAAGGATTATGAAAGTTTTAGATTAGGTTTGATTATGAGAAAATGCAATTTATAGGCTTTTGGGGCTTTAGGTGCATGCTACCTTCTGAATGCACTTATTCACTTGGGAACCCTCATATCTTACCCATGTGAAATTCATCAATTGTCTCTTTCTCTTGTAATGTATTCAGTTCCTTTTAAAATAACTTCTTTATGATCCATGTTAGCCTTTTTGATTCTGCAATACATTCACACATTTTAGTTGCTATCTTCTTTAATCAATTTAATAGTAATGGAGTATAAATCCTAGTATCAATAGTTCAAATTACAAACAAAATGCTTAAGTCCCCATGGGTTTTTTGCTTTTATTTAATGAAAAAGACCTTGGGAAAATTACTAGCCTGGTTTATATGCAGAGGTCTGCATACACTCCTAAGTCAGGTTTAGCTTTTATATTATTCAATTTTACCTCCAAAGTCCTCATGGTTGCTTTCAGATTTTATAAAACCTCCTCCCATCACGTGCTTTTATTTTAATTTGGTTCTGTAGTCACAAAATTGGACCTTTCATGCAAAATAAACTAAACAGGAATAGGAAGGAGGAGAGTAAAAAAAGCTCAAGGAGAGATCACTGAAATCTGGTTTATGATCGTATATTTTTCATCTTTTATAGATGCATTTCTATACGACTGTTTCATTTCCTATAACAATTCTCCCTTTTAGGCAAGAGACGCCCATGGAGAGCATTTCTTTTATATGGGCCACCTGGTACAGGAAAGTCATACTTAGCAAAAGCTGTTGCCACAGAAGCCGACTCGACTTTTTTCAGGTAGCTTAGTTATGTTCACTTGCTGGAATCTGATATTAAGAGTACATTATTTAGTTTATTGTAAAGAGATATTCAAATATAGCCAACATTTCATGCTTTTTTCCAATTATATCCTTATCTTTCACTTTTTAACAAATGTATACTAATGTATCAATTTTCAACCTGTGTACAACACACTTCTAGGAGAGAAAAAGAAAATGAAAACAAATATATTCTCCATGTTGTCATAAACATGACACACTGTTATAAATTAGTTAAAACTTAGTAATTATTACTCCACTTAACATGTGAAGTATTTATTAAGTAATACTACATGTTAGTTTAATTTTGTAAAAAACAATGGGAAGATATATTTCTTAAAAACAGAAAACTTTGTTATATTGTTAAAATCTGAAAAGTTGGGATATAATTATTAAATGCACGAATTTTTGGGATATATTTGTATATATCCATTTCCCGCTTTTTTTTATGTAAGCTAGGTTCTTTTAACATTGTTACTTAACTTTTTGTAATAATTTTGTGTTTCTCAGCTTTCACTTAACAAAATCGTCATTCAATTTGGTACATTATTAATCTCCATTTTCATTTTTGAAAAATACGATGTACTTGTATTTTTATTTTTCAGAAATATTATTCTTTGATATCCCAAATATTAGAAGACACTCTTTTTGAGACTATTCAATGAGACAGAACTGAAGATTCTTCAATTAGTCAGAAATAAGTTTCCAAACTGGGTTAGTGGGTATGTTAGGAACATTTGATTTGGACCTATACAACACGTCTATGTCAAAAAATCTCACACAAGACACAAGAATTTTACAAATTTTAATCATATTGAACCCATTAACTATGACAAAACCACACTGTCAATTGACAAGGCATCTTAATACCAAGAATGGTCAGTTGTCCTCCTTACCTTAAAAATTCGTCCAGAAAAACAAATAAAGATATTGCCAACTGTTTGCTTGGTGCGACTTTTATTTATTTATTTAATTTTATGCCATTGTAACTATCTTGAAAAAACTCTATGTGCTGTATAGCTGACATAAAATGTCTACTCGAAGCATATGATAGCTTTACTGACCTGGGCATAAAGTTTTTGGTTTGATCTTCTTGTGTCTCTAGTTCAGGGACATTATCAGAACTCAGAAGGTGCTTATGGTTTTAGGTTTTCTTTTGCACATTCAATAATTGTTGCTAAAAGTTTTCTGCTTCTTACCTATAATTACCTTAGATTGTCTGGTATTAGATCGTTGACCCACCTGATGTGAGGAGATACTGCATTATTTACTTATTTTAGGACTTCATTTCTTTGACCTCCTCTTGAATGTATACTACTGTTGAAGCTTATTGGCGATTGTATGTGGGTGGGTATGTGCTTCAGTAAGTACTAATATCTGAAATAGTAGCTGTGTTCTAAGTTATTTTCTACAGTTATTCTACATTTTTGCTAATGTATCAATACTGCCAAAATCATAAACTTTGCATTTGTATAAAAATGGTTTAGCTAGAACTAGAAAGATCTGCTACAGTTGGATTTTGAACACATTTTGTCCTAATTTGTTGGCAAACACTTACTTGAAGGAGATTTTATCTTTCTTTATACATTTTCGAGTATACTTTTTTCATCTTTTTATCCACACTGTGTGTTTGAATGCTCAAGATTTAAATTTGGCAAGCGCCTGCTCTTTTTCAGTGTTTCTTCTTCAGACTTGGTTTCAAAGTGGATGGGCGAAAGTGAAAAACTTGTCTCTAATCTCTTCCAAATGGCTCGAGAGAGTGCTCCCTCAATCATATTTGTTGATGAAATTGATTCCTTATGTGGTCAGCGTGGGGAGGGGAATGAGAGTGAAGCATCGAGACGAATTAAAACAGAATTGTTGGTCCAGATGCAGGTAATTCTAAAGTGGTTGATGATGGAAATCTAGTCTTACATATCCTTAAACAACTTGATAAGTGACATATTACAGAAGAATTTTGTCAGGATTGTATTCCTATGTTCATTGGCTCTTGTATCCTAGTTACTGCTTTTCAGTCAAGTTCTTTAATTCAATCGTTCACTCTCTATATATTTCCCTGCTTTTGAACTTGTACATATGAACAGATGAAATGTTATTTATAAGTCTCTAGATACATTTTGTTTCTTTGTTCAATTGTTGCTGTTGTCTAGTTCTTTTCCTGTGTACCTTTACAAAATTGGTGTTGCATGATTTTTTATCAAAAGCATTTCACTCCTTTTTTGAATTCTGCAATTACTGTCGGTGTTTCTCCAAGTCCAATGAACATGTTTACTTGAGAGCTTCTATTGTTTTTTCCACAATAAGAAAATTTGCTCTATATTCTGAAAGTTGGATAGTCATGCTACTTCAGCATTTAACTACAGGAAATATGCACTCCAAAACCATGTCTGAATCTATTTTGTTTTGTAATATAGAATCATCAACTTATTGAATATGAATGATGTGTCATATTTTATGTGGATAAAAAAAGCTTGTTTTCTTACGACATATCTTAAAAATCCAAATGTTTTTCTTCTTGAACTGGTATTGGGTTATGACAGAATCTATTCGAGGCTTGCCCATGTGTTCAAATTGACAAGGTTGCAATACTATTGAAATTGAGATTTCATATAAAAACAAATAACATCTTTCATGCCCGCTTGCCTTTCATTTTACCTGGTGATGCATTTTAACCTTGGTATATTTTAATGCTGACAAATCCTTTCATTGGCTTGCTAATATAAATCATTAGGGGGTGGGCCACAATGATGATAAAGTCCTTGTTCTTGCTGCAACTAACACACCATATGCCCTTGATCAGGTAACATTCAAATATAAGTGGCAGCTTGTGGTCAATGATTAAAATTTTGGCTTACTTACAATTGGTTTTCTCCAGGCCATCAGGCGACGATTTGATAAGCGTATCTACATTCCTCTCCCAGACCTGAAGGCACGTCAACACATGTTCAAAGTATGGAGCTTTTTTAAATAGGAGGGACCAAAATTAATTTTTCCAGACTTATGTGTATACTTAATTTTCCCATCACTCCTATTCAGGTGCATTTAGGAGATACTCCTCATAACTTGACTGAGAGCGACTTTGAAGCCCTTGCATGTAAAACTGAAGGTTTTTCTGGTTCAGATATTTCTGTTTGTGTAAGTAACTAATTATGAATTTTGTTTACTAACTAATTATTAGTGCAAATTCTTATAGATTTACTTGTGTCTGCTCATGTACACTGGCACCTTCCTTTCTAGTAACTATAATTCTCATTTGTATAGGTCAAGGATGTCTTGTTCGAGCCTGTACGTAAAACACAAGATGCGATGTTTTTTACCAAAACTTCTAATGATACGTGGGTTCCATGTGGACCCAGGCAACCGGGAGCTGTCCAGATAACCATGCAAGAGCTTGCTGCACAAGGACTTGCTGCGAAGGTATTAATGATTTCAAATAAACATGAACTTTAAAATATTTTGCTCAATTATGACCCCTAGGATCATGTTTTGTGCTCCTCTGCCCATTAATTAAACAATTCAGTTTCCCCCCCCCCCCCCCCCTCCCCTCCAGAATTCTGTTGATATTTAATAATATTACTTGCAAGAAGAGCATTAATTATTACCTGCTTTTCCAATTTGTCTTGTGATATACTATTTAGAAAAAACAAAGTGCAACAAATGAACAATTCACCTTACTATTGCCGCATGTGATTTGTGTTGTGGTGTACTCATGAGATATGTGAATATAAATTGTTTTGGATGATCGAAAGAATGTTTGCATGATGTGATGCATTTAATCAATGTTGATATACGTAAAGAGCGACATTGAGATTGAACATGAGTACAATTATAAATTTGATATTAAACTGACCAACATGTTACTTCTTCCTAATGCTTCTGCAGATCATTCCACCTCCCATTTCAAGAACGGACTTTGATAAGGTCCTTGCAAGACAGAGACCGACTGTGAGCAAGGGTGACCTTGAAATACACGAGAGATTCACAAAGGAGTTTGGTGAGGAAGGCTGAGGATCTTGAGGTGTACAGTTTACTATGGGTTATGTTTATGTGCGATTGTCATTTTGTTTTATGGGTTTCAAATATAGGCCTCTTCTAGAAAGAGGCTGTATGGCTTTGTGTTTTCTTCCAATATTAGGAAGAAACTGAGCTACCTTTCTCTGAACATGTATTCATTACTATGTATAACCTTTTACTGTTTCAAGAATAACATTTACAGTGTATGCTACGCTACTATAAGATATTTTAGTTAAGATCAAATCAATTATCCTCATCTCGTTTATAAGCAATCCGATCTTATAGTTTTCACGTTGGATTAGATGTTTGCAGGAATGTTTTGGCCGATCCTTGAAGGTTTGAGAGTTGACAAAATAGGAATTTCCCTCCCCAGACAAAGGTAAGAAATTACTTGAGTTGCTTCTTTGAGAACAAGATGATTCTCAGTTAAATCACAGGGTTTTATTTTATTTTATTTTTTTGGGGCTTCTAAGTGACAAATCAACATGATATCATTTTCAATTCATGGCCATGTTTATGTGATTAAAATGCCATTTATACTAGAAGCTAGACAACTAACATGTAACCCCTTTTGTTAATTTTTTAAGCAGTAGTATACCAATTGTTGTAAAATATTATAAGGGCAGTCTTGTGTGAGACCGTCTCACGGTGAGACAATTTTATGCTTTTTATAATTAATTACTCCTTCCGTCCCGGCCATAAGTCCCCATTTACTTTTTGCACGTGGATTAAAGAGTTATTATTTTATTTGTAATGAGTAGTTGTATTAGTAGGGAGTGATGAGTCATATGTGTGGCCCTTTTACCAAAAGGGAAAAATGAGGACCTTTGAATGAGACGCTATTATGATGTCCCACATCGGTTTCACACTTAAGTGTGGAAAGACATATAAGTGGGGGAGCCCTAACTTCACCCAAAATCATGGCCGAAGGTGAAGGGTTGACCCCCCCTATATGCCTTTTCGCACTTGTGTGGAATCGATGTGGTACATCATAACAATCTTGGATGACACACTCTGGGTGGCAACCCGCACCTAGGCCCACAGCTCCGGGTGGCAACCCCCCTTGGGCCCACATCTGGGGTGGAAATCATTGGGCCCACACATTGGGTAGCCCCTTCCCGTGGCCCGTTTAGATCCGGCAGGTCGGATCAAATTGTTAGGCATATAAGTTAGGGAGCCTTAACATCACCCAAAACCCTGACTGAAGGTGAAGGGTTGACTCTCACTTATATGTCTTTCCACATTTGAGTGTGGAACTGATGTGGGACATCAGAGCAGACGCCCAATATAGTAAAATGTGGACATTTCGGTGGGACAGAGGGAGTATTACTTTTTGTTAAAGATGTTGTTACTTTTCTTTTAAAATGTTATTACTTTTTGTTTATACTATAAATTGCTCATGAAATAGTTCACAGTACCGTCGTCACTTTTTATCAATTAGGTATCACTTTTTATCATATAGACTATCATAACTTATTTGTCTCAAGCATCACGTGAGACGGTTTCACACATGTTTTTGTCATATTATAAACGTGCATCCCTATCATATTTACCAGTGATTAGAAAATCGGACCGGAGAACGAACCGGAAGAGACAACGGTTCGAGCTGATAGGTTCAACTGGGCGGGTTGGTTCAACCGAAAAATTGAATTTTACATGTTTTCAATTATATTTTATAAAATTACCAATTATAAAAATATATAATCATCTAAATTATTTTTTAAAATTTAAAATATAATTTAAAATCAAAATATAATTAAATAAAAATATTTGTAGTTCATAATTTATACTACTTCATACATAGTTTATAATATACCCACTTAATATTATAATTCATAATTTAATCCAAAATGTAAATATTATGTTCTAAAATAAATATAAATAAAAGTGGAATATCATAAAAGTTTAAAAAATTAAAGAAAGTAAAAAAAAATAATTAAAAAATAAAAAAATTTAAAAATAATATTGAAACCGGTTCAACAGGTTTGACCGGTTCAATCCGGTTCAACTCCATAAACGGTTTTCTAGCCCTTATGGACCGGTTCCGGGACCCGTTTCCGGTCCAACCGGTTGAACCGGCCGGTCCGATCCTGTTTTCATATCATTGATATTTACTCTTTATGTGGACCTTTAAAATGATTAATTTGATTTATACTTTTTTGATTTTTTGTCAGAGATCGTCATATTTTTCACATTTTGTAGATAAGGTTCCAAATTCAATTAATATCCAACTAAACACACAACTCGAATTCACTCAAATGTCAAATTGGATTGAGTTGTTTTCATTCTTATTCATAAATGCATTTGATGTGAAATGAGTTAGGATGTCAAATTTTATTTTGTGGGGGATAGGTTGTGCGTTGAGTTCTCCATCTGACATTAACATAATTTTGTAATGGCATACACATGAGCCACAATAAGTTGCCGTGCCTCATCCTTCTCTATTTATCATTAGAATTTAATCTTTATCATTGGAATTTAGTATTGTTTTTAATAGTATAATTTTAGTTTCTCCTTAATGATTTGTATAAATTTCTATTCTTGTGGTACATGTTCTATTTTATTATTAGAGTTTAATCTTTACTTTAGAGTTTAAAGTATGTATTGCATGAATACATTTAAACTTGTTTGATGAAATACTTATTCTTGGTGTACGTTGAATTTTTTATTTTTGTTTATGGATTGAAAAGAGAATTATATTTTTAAAATACTCCACATACACCTGAACTATTATGGGTGTATTTATTTGAGGGTTTATATGCGTTTAAATTGTAATTAGTGATAATCTATTTTTGTTTTGAGTTTAGGAACGACGGGTTTTAACTTTTTTATCAAATTAATGTGTAAGTAGTGGGTGGTATGCGTAAGAAGGTAGTAATTAATGTAAGAGATAATATATGGTAGATGTGTGTATGGGTGAAAATCAAACTAAACTACCTTAAACTCAACTCGAGATTGTTCAGAAAAAGATTGTTTGAGCTCGATTTGATATAGATATAAAACAAGCTTGAACAAAATCTTCTCTTTTGTTCGACAAAATGAAAAGTTCGGTTTGAGTAAGAGCTCGATTCATGAAATAAAAATTATCAAGTTACTCCAGCAGAGCTCGTGTTTAGCTTGAAATCTCGTTCGTGTTGATTTGATTGTTCATCAAACAAGTTTAAACGTATTTTGAAGTTCGGTAGTATTTCAATCAAGTTTGAACAGGTCATCATTTGACTTGACTTATTTACATCATTTGATGGTTGTGTAAAGTGGGTTAAGGATTAATAAAGTTTGTAGGCGTGATTTTAAAATTTAAGTGAGAAATTTGAATACTTAAACTATTTATTAAACTTGAAGCTAACATGATCCATGTATAATATTAAATGAATTACAAGAATGAGATCAAGGGTAAAATAAGTTATGCATAAGAATAAAAAAAGTTATGAGACACAAGGGACCAGGGTGAAACCTTGAATTAAAATAATGTACTCCCTTGTCCATTAGAATCGTGTAGTGTTTGTTTAATCTACGTAGATTAATGAATATTATTATTTTATATTTTTTTTAGTTATATAAGTGGTGTGTGAGTTATGATGGATCCTTTTACTAAGAAGAGGAAATGTATGAAATATATTTTAAGTATACATCTAAAATGACAAAATGTATATATTTAAAGCAAAATGAAAGAATATGTTCAAACCAATGTACATCATACTTTGCCTATATTTTAAGGTAAATTCTTAGAATATAATTCTTTCCTGTACATAACTGAAAGTCTGAGGAGGGTGTTGTGTCCGTCATAGGACCAATTAATTTAAAATGATTAGATTAATTTTGACGACAATAGATCAGCTTGTATTCAGTAGAGAGAGAGAACAAACCATACACAGTTAGTGGTTATGGATATATGATCAGTGAGTTCAGACTCCAATTCAACGACTTCATGCCCGAAAATATAAAAATCTACTTTGCATTAAATTATTGAATGTAATATCTCCAACAGTCGGTGAATTTCATAAATTTCATTTCATGTAAATCATTTATTTATTCGATTAAAAGGTGATTTGCCCACCCCAGATCTATTTAAATCAAATTGATCAAACTCAATAGGGTCATAATTGTTTTTCTCATCAAATTAATATAATTTAAAGACAAATATATCATTTTGATATTTCTATTTTTCATTAAATTTTATCATTCCCTCTCTCCTCATTACTACATACATTTGATTTAGTTAGCAATATTAAATGTATTTCATGTACTATTATGTATATATTTAAATTTAAATGCTTTCGCTAATTATACTGTATTATCAAATAAGTAAATCTAGTGTACATCACAAATTTTCTTTTATCTTCCGAATATATACTCAATAAAAATATTCACCATTTCATTTAATTTGGTTAGTCTTACAAATTTTTTCTCTTAAAAAAAATTAAAAATCAAAATAACAATACTATCAAATGGAGTATACTTTATTTAAAAAAAAAAAATTCATACTTAACACATCTAACATATTTCATCATTTATTTATCATAACAAAAATCATAATATTCTACACAAATTACACTTTTTTTAATATATATACTCCCTCCGTTCTTAGGTAAGAGTCCAATTTTACCATTTTGGTTGTCTCACCTAAAGGATCTCATTTCTTTTTTTGGACATATGGGATCCACCCACACCCACTAATACAACTACCCACTACACATTAAATAATAATACTCCTTAATCCACGTGCCCAAAAGCAAATGTGACTCTTACCAAGGGACGGAGGGAGTATATATATATACTGGTATGGATCCCGTGTATTACACGGGTTTTAAAGTTACAATTTTAAAAAATATAATTGACACGACCCACCTTACATAACTTATAATTCAAATACTAATTGACATAAACATCATCATTATAAAAACCTGCATAAATTTTTTTTCTCATAATATGTTTATAACCAAAACCATCACACCAGTTCAACATCCGTAACTGGTTTTTGACAACACTTCAATCCAGATAAACTCATGACAATACTTATTATATTACATAGCAAAACATCAGCGGTAACAAAATAAACCCACGGCCTAGCCCAACAGGTCGTCATCTATGTACATCCGCTCAAAACCTTGAAGGAGCTCCACAGCTTGCACAAAACACCACATAATTCAATCATCAGCAGGCTCACCTACAATAATGCATAAATTAGTGAGACAAAAATCTCAGTAAGTAGAAATCATGCATGTCAGTGCATGAAAATGCATTTAGTTCTCCATCGCCTATTTTCTAGTCTTTCTAGTTGGTCTCTTTTATTTTGAAAACTGTTCACGTTGCGGGATCCCCATGACACACTTATGATATGCACCCCAAATGAGCTCAATGGGGACGATTTTTCCGAACCCCGAATATAGTACCGAGAACGATTTTTCCGAACCTTGGCAAAGTGTTGGGGACGATTTTCCGAACCTAGAATAAAGTGTTGGGAACGATTTTCCAAACCCTGACAGAGATGCATATATAGTGGCCGCACACACCATTAGTATCTTATTAATTTTGGAAAAAACACCTTTCATGATTATGCATGGTATGCAACCAGGGCAATTAAATATGCATTATAAACCATTTACGATATCAATATCAACATTTAATCACAATAAAGCAACAACTTAACTTCAATTCATACATATCCACTTATGGAATAACAACTTCACCTCAATCACATAAATCCATTTATAGAATAACCACTTCACATTGGATCACACGGATCCCTTTTTGGAGTAACAACTTCATCTCGGATCACACAGATTCTTATAACCAATATCTTCTCAAATCATACAAATATATTTTCAACAGTTTCCAATCACATAGATTTACATAGGACAATGTTATTATTTCAAATCACATGGATCCACAACTTGTATCACCAATTAACCCCAAATAATTCATAACGTAATTAAACCAATTACAAATAATTCATGGCATAATTATCACATATTAATCACAAATAATTCACACACAACATGTTTATGCATTGTAGTTGGAATTCTACTTACCTGAACTTCGACAATAATAATCTATAGACCTCGTGAAGAACCGTAACTAATTCTTTTCTTTCCGTTCCGACATGCTCCTCCTTTCCTTCCCTTTCTTCCTTTCTCTCCCCTCTCTTTCTCTTTTCTTCCTTTTCCTCTCTTTTCTTTCTCTCTCTCTTTTTTTTTCGCAATTGATTCTGGTTATTCTTGGAAGTAATCACCTCTCAGTGCTGAGCATATATATGTGGGCGATAGGGGTGAGGCGGTGAGGCACCGTCCCCCTAACCAATTACAATTTTTTTTAATTAATCAAATGTTAAGTATGCATATGTACCTTATCAACCAAGTATTTTATGTACTGTCTATTAACCACGTAGTAGCAACGTAAATTTTACATATTATTCTATTATTATTATTATTATCCATTACGGATATATGTACAATACTTAATAACTAAGATATAATATATTTACAAATTAATACACATACGCGTACATTTTCTCACCATTATTATTATTACGAGAACACGTGTGATACTTAATAATTAAAAAATAGTATATTTATACAAATAAAATAATTATATATCCAAATTAATGCACGTAAATATTTATGCACACATATATATTCACATAAGGTCTCCATTTTTATCACCGATGTCTCAAATAAAATATAAAGATAAATAAAATATAGCAACAATTATCACATAATTGTCACATTATTATCACATAATTACCACATAATTATCACATAATTATAAAATGCAAATAGCACAAATAAAATTATATTGACACATGAGTAGTGAGAAGCTCGGGTATCACATCCTCCATACCTTATAAAAATTTCGTCCTAGAAATTTACTTACCTGAAGAGTTCTGGATACTTAGCCATCATCTCATCCTCTCTTTCCCAAGTAGCCTCCTCAAGGAATTGGTTTCTCCATAACACCTTCACTAATGGTATCTCTTTATTTCTGAGCTTCTTCACTTCTCGCCGCAAAATCTCTACTGGTATTTTCTCATAACTCAAATCTTCTTTCAACTCAACTGATTCATGTCTGAGAACATGAGATGGATTCGGAACATACTTCCTCAACACTGACACATGAAATACGTCATGTACTCTAGACATCGATGCTGGTAACTCCAATTTATAGGCAACACTTCCAACTTTCTAAATGATAGTGAATGGACCAACATATCTTGGACTGAGTTTTCCTTTCTTTCCAAACCGCATTATCCCCTTCATTGGAGATAATTTCAAGAATATCTGATCACCCACTTTAAATTCCAACTCTCTTCTCTGTTTGTCTGCATAACTCTTCTGTTGATCCTGAGTAATTTTCATCTTCTCTCGAATATGGGTAATGGCTTTTGACATTTCACGAATCAAATCAGGACCTAAAAGTTTTCTCTCTCCAATTTCATCCCAATGTACTGGAGATCTACACTTCCTCCCGTACAATGCTTCATATGGAGCCATCCCGATAGTGGACTGATAACTATTGTTGTATGAGAATTCTATCAAAGGCAAAAATTTTCTCCACTGACCTTGAAAATCCAACACACATGCTCTGAGCATATCCTTCAAAATCTGTATCGTACGCTCTGATTGACCATCTGTCTGTGGATGGAATGTTGTGCTGAAAGATAACTGTGTCTCCAATGCTTTATCTAAACTCTTCCAAAAAGCGAACAAGAATCTCGTATCTCTATCTGATACAATGGTAAGTGGTACTCCATGGAGTTTGACAATCTTTTGGATATATAGCTGCGCATAGCGATCCATAGAATACGTAGAGCAAATAGAAAGAAAATGAGTGGACTTAGTCAATCGATCTACAATAACCCAAATGGCATCATGGCCTTTTACTGTCTTTGGTAAGCCGGTGATAAAATCCATAGTGATATTCTCCCACTTCCACTCTGGAATAAATAGAGGCTGTAAAGTTCCTGCTGGTCTTTGATGCTCGGCTTTAACTTGCTGACAAGTCAAACATTGCTCTACATATTGAGCGTCATCTCTCTTCATCCCTGACCACCAATAATATGACTTCAAATCTCTATACCTCTTAGTAGCTCCTGGATGTACAGAGTATGGTGTTGAATGAGCTTCTGCCATCACTCCCTTCCGAATGTCATCCACTTCAGGTAGACATAATCGACCTCTGTAACGAATCACGCCATCATCTGTTAATTGAAAATCAGAAGACTTTCCAGAGCTGCTATCATTCTTTATCTTATCAAACCACTTATCCACTTCTTGTCCCTGTCGAATCTTATCCATTAAAGTTGGTCGAAGTGTCAGAGCTGCCATTTTTGCTTCCAATGATCCTTCCTGAATGATCTCCACACCCATCCTTTGCAAGTCAAGCAACTCTAGTTTTTGATTTAAGGTCATAGCAGCTACACTCTGTATTTCCTTACGGCTCAATGCATCAGCAACCACATTAGCTTTACCCGTGTGATAATTAATAACACAATCATAGTCCTTCACCAGTTCCAACCACCTTCTCTGCCTCATATTCAACTCTTTCTGAGTGAAGAAATACTTCAAACTCTTATGATCAGTATAGATCTCACAATGTTCCCCATACAGATAATGCCTTCAAATTTTGAGTGCAAACACCACTGCAGCTAACTCCAAATCATGTGTTGGGTATTTCTTCTCGTATTCCCTTAATTGTCTGGATGCATATGCTATCACTTTTCTATTCTGCATCAATACACATCTAAGACCATTCTTCGAAGCATCACTATAAACCTTGAAGTTTCATGTCTCCATAGGAATAGTTAAGATAGGTGCTGATGCCAATCGTCTCTTTAATTCCTGAAAACTCTGTTCACATGCCTCCGTCCATGTGAACCTCACATTCTTCCTGGTCAATTGTGTTAATGGTGAAGCGATCTTGGAAAATCCTTCAACAAACTTTCGATAATATCCCTCCAATCTAAGAAAGCTACGAACCTCAGTGGGATTTGAGTGTTGTGGCCAATCATGGATTGCGTTAACTTTGCTTAGATCCACTGAAATTCCTTCTCCTGATACCACGTGTCCCAACAAAACCACTCGATCAACCAAAATTCACACTTCTTAAACTTCGCACATAACTGTTTCTCTTTCAGAATCTCCAACACCTTTCTTAAGTGTAGCGCATGATCCTCCTTGTTCTTAGAGTAAATCAGAATATCATCGATAAACACAATCATAAACTTATCGAGAAAATCCTGAAATACTCTATTCATCAAATCCATGAATGCTGCCGGAGCATTCGTCAAACCAAACGGCATCACTAAGAATTCATAGTGCCCGTACCTTGTATTGAATGCAGTTTTTGGAATATCCTCCTCCTTAATCTTCAACTGATGATACCCCGATCGCAAATCAATCTTTGAAAAGATAGCTGCACCCTGTAGTTGATCGAATAGATCATCAATGCGAGGCAATGGATACTTATTCTTGACTGTAACTTTATTGATCTCTCGATAATCGATGTACATCCTCAACGTGCCATCCTTCTTTCGAACGAAAAGAACTGGTGCTCCCCAAGGTGAGAAACTAGGTTGGATGAAACATTTGTCTAGCAACTCTTGCAACTGTATCTTCAATTCTTTTAGTTCAGCTGGTTCCATTCTGTATGGCGCTTTAGATATATGAGCAGTTCCTGGTTGTAACTCAATAACAAACTCTATTTCTCGATCTGGTGGCAACCCTGGAAGATCATCTGGGAATACCTCTGGGTATTCCCAAACTACTGGTACATCACCGAGGATTGGACACTGCTGTCCCTCAACATTCATCACACTCACCAAATAACCCTCACAGCCACTTTCTAACAACCGTTGTGCTTTTACTGCTGATATAACCGGAAATCTAAAGTTCTTCTTGATCCCAAGAAAAGTGAATGGTTCTCCCCCTAATGGCTGAAAAGTGATACTCTTCTTCTGACAATCTATTGTAGCACCATACTTTGACAACCAATCCATACCCAATATGATATTATTATCATTCATACTTAACACAATCAAATTAGAGAGGAGTTGTCTTTTTTCAATAGGAATAACACAACCTCGAAGGAGTTGATTGGTTTGCTTTGACTCACCAGAAGGTATCATCACCTCATAATTAGCTTCTATCAAGTTAGATGTTCCACCCAACTTTCTCGCATACTCAGTGGATACAAATAAATGTGTTGCTCTAGAATCAAATAGTACATATGTAGAAGTACCAAAAATAGAAAACTTACCCATGATAACTGAAGGATTCGCATCTGCCTCCTCCCGCGTCAAAGTGTACACCCTAGCTGAAGCTCTTTTCTGCTGTCCCTGCTTCTCTCGCTTAGGAAATGTAGTTGTCACATGCCCTTTCTCTCCGCATGTGTAACAAGCACTAAGAGTAGCACGACACTCCCCACCATGTGGTCTAAGACAATTAGGACATATAGGTAGTGGCGGTGCCGGTGGCACCTTACCCTGATCAAACTTGGGAAGCTTGTTTGGTTCTCCTTGTCCCTGTCCCTTCTATACTTGAATCGGCCCTTGAAATGACATCGGCCTCTTATTATCTCTCCCAAACTGCTGCACTGGTTTCTGCTAAAATTGACGCATGATAGCCTGAGCTTGTCTGATCCTCATCTCCGCTTGTTTAGCAATCTGGGCTCTTTCTGCAACTTGTGATTATGTTGCTCCATGCAGTCCCGCCATACTCACATCTCTGTAAAGTTCAGGCCTTAAGCCTTCCACAAATCTCTCCACTTTTAGTGTCTCCGTACTCACCATGTGTTCTACAAACCTTGACAACTGCTCAAACTTTCGAAGGTAATCTGTAACTGACATGCCACCTTGCTTCAACTGTATGAACTCGTTCATCTTCATTGCTCTCACTGGTGCCGTAAAGTACTTATTTCTGAAAAGCTCCTTAAATCTTTCCCAGGTCATAGTCGTGACATCCTCGATACTTTTAATTGTATCCCACCAGTGGACAGCACTCCCACGTTTCATGAAAGAAGCACACAACACTCTGTCCCCATCTGAAATTCTACTGTATTGAAACATGTTTTTCACCGTACGTAACCAATCCTCTGCATCTGTGGGGTCTGCTGCATCCTCAAATATCAGAGGGCTCAGCTTTTGAAATCTCTCATAAATAATTTCCACACATTCTACTTGACGTCTATCTTGATTAGACTACCCTCTGGTTGTCCACCCACATCTCTCTGCTGAATCAATTGTTGTATCTATTGGGACTGGCACTCTACCAGTTCCATCAGTCGAGTAATCACCCCATCACGATTATTTCCTTCAGTAGGTGTTGCTTGCTCAGCAGCTCTATCCCCTTCAGAACTTTCACCTGTAGCCCTTACCATTTTGTCTACGAACTACGAGTCCTACACCACATGGCCAATATAATTTATAAAACACATATCATCATATAATGAAAATAACACTTACTTGCAAGGATGCACTCCCAAGGAATAAGCTTATGTACATAAATATTCTGCAGGACCCAAACCATGCTCTGATACCACTCTGACAAGACCCACCTTACATAACTTATAATTCAAATACTAATTGACATAAACATCATCATTATAAAAATCTACATTTATTTTATTTTCTCATAATATGTTTATAACCAAAATCATCACACCAGTTCAACATACGTAATTGGTTTATGACAACACTTCAATTCAGACAAACTCATGACAATACTTATTATATTACATAACAAAATATCAGCGGAAACAAAATAAACCCACGACCTAGCCCAACAGGTCGTCATCTATGTACATCCGCTCAAAACCCTGAATGAGCTCCACAGCTTGCACAAAACACCACATAATTCAATCATCAGTAGGCTCACCTACAATGCATAAACTAGTGAGACAAAAATCTCAGTAAGTAGAAATCATGCAGGTCAGTGCATGAAAATGCATTTAGTTCTCTATCGCCTATCCCTAGTCTTTCTAGTTGGTCTCTTTTATTTTGAAAACTGTTCACGTTGCGGGATCTCCATGACACACTTATGATATGCACCCCAAATGAGCTCAATGGGGATGATTTTTTCGAACAATATAGTGTCGAAAATGATTTTTTCGAACCCTGACAGAGTGTTGGGGATGATTTTTCCGAACCCCGAATAAAGTACTGGGAATGATTTTTTTAAACCCAGAATAAAGTATCAGGAATGATTTTTTCGAACCCTGACAGAGATGCATATATAATGGCCGAACACACCATTAGTATCTTATTAATTTTGAGAAAAATACCTTTCATGATTATGCATGGTATGCAACCAGGGCAATTAAATATGCATCATAAATTATTTACGACATCAATATCAACATTTAATCACAATAAAGCAACAACTTAACTTCAATTCACACAGATCCACTTCTAGAATAACAACTTCACCTCAATCACATAAATCCATTTATAGAATAACCACTTCACCTTGGATCACACGGATCCCTTTTTGGAGTAACAACTTCATCTCGGATCACACAGGTCCTTATAACCAATATCTTCTCAAATCATACAAATTATTTTCAACAGTTTCCAATTACATAGATCTACATAGGACAATGATATTATTTCAAATCACATGAATCCACAACTTGTATCACCAATTAATCCCAAATAATTCATAACGTAATTAAACCAGTTACAAATAATTCATGGCATAATTATCACATATTCACAAATAATTCACACACAATATATTTATGCATTGTAGTTGGAATTCTACTTACCTGGACTTCGACAATAATAATCTATAGACCTCATGAAGAATCGTAACTAATTCCTTCCTTCTCGTTCCGGCACGCACCTTCTTTCTTCGATCGTTTGGTTAACATGAACTGTTAGGGTTCCATATGTTTCTAACAGTCAGCGGAAGCAAGAAAACAAGAAACGTATTACCTTTCACCAGGGTATGTTGAAGACGATAAATTCTCGCCACCAACTGCACAGCCTCACCATTTTGGGCATAATTCTCTCATCCGATGTCGGATTTGAGTGATCTACATGCCAAAATGATTTTCTCTTCTGTGGCTTTCCGTCAGTATATCACATGTCAAATTCCAAGGTCTATATGATTTTATAAAAATTGTACAAGTTGGCGGATAGCAGCAGCAAACTACCTCTTGATCTTCTGCTGTATTCCCAAGCCCAATCTCGACGTCGTGTGGGCGACGATCTTCGAGATCTTCTCAATTTGCTATTCTCTAACCCTCACTCACATGTTAGGCGTGATCAATCTCATAGATTAGGGTTTCCGAACAGTTGAGATGACTTATATATGGGCTACAGCAGGGACCAGGAGGAGAAATTAGAGTTGGGCCTCCATTGGGCTTAAGTATCCAAGCTTAGCCCAAAGCTATACTTAAGTTCAATAATAATAATATATACCACTAAAATATTATTACTGCACTACCGTTCTAATCCCATAATTACGTTATGGGCTCCTTCTTATTATGAGGCCGACAGTCTCCCCATGTTTAAGATATACAATGCCCATTAATTAATTAAGTTACTGACAACTCCATTAATTAATATCTCATCCGAGAGTAGTACCACTCAACCTCATTATCATGCCGGAATAAATTCACCTGCAGTGTTTACATGATAATGCTTATGAGCTCCTCAAGGGGACATCATAAACCTATAATGGACACGGATTCCTTCTACAATCAACAACACACCATAGAGACAGCACTATTTTCCAACTCACCGAGTTAGTTGATTTAATTACATGTAAATCTCACCCATTGATGAATCAAAGAAATACATACTGCCCAACGTGTCGAGGTTATTGTATAGGGATTAAGAGCACGAACATCCATAATAACAGAGATCAAGTTCTCCTCTATAGTCATTATAAGTCGAACGATCTCAAGCGGTCCTACTCAATACACACAAAGTGCACTAATGTGATTCTATAGCCAAGACAAGCTAATACCAAACCACACTACAACCATCCCGATAGAGACTTCCCGTCTATCTCGGTTGTGAGCATCTGTTTATATTTAATAAGGAAACCGATAATATGATCTTCCGCTTGTTGTCGAACAACATATTATCTACAGTATATAGTAAATGGACTATTGTATCGTACATATAAATAAATTATAAGACGCAATTATTTGATCATATGATTCTCATTTCAAATTAATTGTTAACGTATTGTTCATATAAAAGATAGACTTTAGTATACAATCCAACAATCTCCCATTTATACTAAAAGACTATGCTGTCATGTCTTCTGCTATACATCTAACTTCCACTCCCACTCACGACCATCAAAAGCTTTCGCTTTAAGGTCCTTGTAAAAGAATTTAATAGGTTATCATCCGATGCAATCTAGGCGACAACAACCTTCCTCTCATCATACGATTTCTCGTAACAGGTGGTACTCGCGCTCTATGTGTTTAATTGTCTTATGGGCTCGTGATTCCTTCAAGTTTGCAACTGCACCATTATCATCAAAATAAATTATGATAATTTTGGGCAAACTTAGAAACACTTCAAAGTCCATCATGAAGTTTTAGAGTCATACAGATACTTTGGCCGCCTCACATGCTCCACTTTATCATCTTTTCATGATGGAGTCTGGAGTCTGAAATATATTTCTATATAACACTCCTCCATATTATGACTCAACTTTCTAAAATTAAACAATAACCTTCGAGGTGGATTTACTGCCGTCCATATCTGATTTGAAAAATTTGAATCTATGTAACATATAAGAAGCAGTGAATCTGTCCGGTAAGCCTACATATAGTTTCTATTCCTTTTCAGGTACTTCAAAATTATGTGTTACCACAATTCAACATTCTTATTTTGGGTTACCTTTGATACCCACTGTCTATGCCATTGGCAATACAGTTATCCATTCTCGTGCATAGCATTCCTTAGAATAAGCTTCCTTATTCGCCGAAGCATAAGGAACCGCTTTCATCTCCTTTATCTTCTTTTATGTCAAGACATATTTTCTTAGATAAAGTCACATGCTAAAACAAGTAAGGGTCGTATCATTTCATGAAGCTCGAGACTATCATAACATCCTTTCTTGTGATCCGTATTACCGTGATCAAAAGGATATATTTTGCTTTTCTTAAGTCCTTCATTTCATACTGTTTTATCTACCATACCCATAAACCTAACAATACTCTTTCATTGTCTCCAATGAGCAATATATCATCTACGTACAGTACAAGAAATACCACCACTTTTTCGTCACTCTTTTCAATACACAAGACACATCCGCACATTGAATAAATCCATATCACTGGATTTCCTCATCAAAACGGATGTACTTTGAGTTTAAAGCTTGCTCTAGTCCATCAATGGACAATTTTAAGCTCACACTCAAAAATACTCTTAGCCCTTTGCAATGAATCACTCTGGTTGCCTCACTGATGAGTGTGTAAATTCACAAGTTGGCACCATGTTTTGTGCTAGTTTTGGAGAGTTTTGAGGTGGAAATAGGTGGAAAACCTATACATGTTGTGAATTAGCATGAATCAGATGTTAGTGGAGCTATTTAAGTGATATTCATAGCAAAAATGGAGTGGAAGTGCCAAGAATCGAAGAGACGAAGTTGAGACCACGCGAACCGCAAAGGAAAGAGTAGGGTTCGACCTGATGGAGGAGGGTTCGACTTCTCCTACAGGTCGAACCAGCATTGAAAAGTTGTAGAAGAAAGGTTCGACCACGACTCAAGGGGTTCGACCTGATGAACAGGTCGAACCATGGTCAAACCAGTTCGCGAGAAGATGGGTTCGACCATGACGTTGGGGTTCGACCTGACAGTTGATCAAACCGGGAGCAGAAATTATCCAGTGGTAAGGTTCGACCTAGGGTTCGACCAAAGAAGGAGTGGTTCGACCTGTACAAGAGGTCGAACCAAGTGCAGAATGTGTCCAGTAGCAGGGTTCGACCTGTGGTTCGACTTGTGGCCGGTGGTTCGACCTGTTTAACGAGGTCGAACCAAAACGCGAAAACTTACCTTATCAGGATTTTCGAGGCCAAAACGCGTGGGATCACTTGAAAAGCCCATTCCAAGCCTTAGAGACGTGATTACAAGTATAAAAGGAGGCTCATGCAGTCAAGAAAACGACGACGACGCGAGGATCTTAAGATCGTGAATCATAAGAGGAGACAAGAGGAGAGTAGGAGAGCTGTGACAGAGGTTCAACTGGAGATTCAAGTAAGATTGGTCCAACTAACCATGATTGTTCTTAGATCAATCATGGGCTAGAGCCACTTCGGTAGTTCTAGGGTTATGAAGGTTTCATGAGTTAATTTGTATTTCGTGTGTATACTCCGTACAACACTACTTGTGGTTTATTTTATATAAGATTGCACATTTTTAATCCATACTCATAGTTGTTTTGTGCATCAATAATCGTTGTGTAGAGTCTGAATGCATAACATGGTTATTGGTTGAGTGCGTTCACTAATGAGCAGGGTTTATTGTTATAATTCTAAGTGAAGGAATTTCGAGGTTTTATTAGAACCGTCTTATATGAATATTTGTTAATTGAATTGAATTCGGGTTAACAAGTAGGATAAAGAGTATAACTTTATAGTACCTAAAAAGGGAGATCAAATCGAGTTAGAGTACTAAGTGCACGGGAAATAATTGATTATGATAGTACCTAGAAAGGGAGGTAAAGTATACGTCTTGCTCTGAGGATATTCACACGTTTCAAAAGTTTATCTATTTGTGTCTATAGAATAGATTTGTATTGTCTAGTGATGCGTCCATAAACCACAAGGTAGAGTCGGACATCGACACACGAAAGTATGAATTAACGAATGAAACTGGATGGCTTGACGAACTACCTATTATCTTATTTGATCACAACTACTATTTTCTTGTTCTTGTTATTTAATTGCTATTTTAATTATTACTTAGTTTACAAACCAAAATTACAATTCTCAACATAGTCATAATTGCTAGAAAATAAGTAAAGTGATATTTATCCGTCATGTGGATTCGATATTTAACTTGGTCACCTTCGAAACTACAATTGATATCCTTCATACTTGGGGATTAATTGTGTGTTGAGAAAACGCTCATCAAGTTTTTGGCGCCGTTGCCAGGGATGACTTAAAATATCTTTTTGTTATTTCTAGTTTGTTATGGCTATTTTTCTTGTTTTGTTGTTTTAATTCTAGTTCTTTTTAGGTGCATTCTCATGAGATCAAAGAAAGGTGAACTTGAACCCTACAATCCTGAAATCGGAGCATCGTCAAGAAAGAAGAAGAAGAAGAAGAAGAGCAAGACAAAGACTATTGATCCAACTGAAGCTCTGAATTTTGGAGTTGAAGTTGACGAGAAGAATTCGCAGACGATTGAAGCTACAACTGAAGTTAATTCGGGAGTAAGGACAGTCAACATGGCAGCGAATCCGGATAATCTAGCCATCCAAGAGGTTTTCAGAAACAATGGGGCTGGAAATTTTGGGCTTCTAGGAGCAAGGGGAACTAATTCATCTTTCGATCTTCATCCCCCTCTTATTAGCATGATAGAAAGAAACTCCTTTTCAGGAGGGTCTTTCGAGGATCCACAACAGCATCTGAACAAGTTCTTGGGCTATGCAAGTACTCAAAAAGACGCAGGAGAACATGAAAATGCAAGGAAGATCCTTTTGTTCAAATTCTTGCTTACTGAAAAGGCGAGAGATTGGTACGACACTATCAACGCAGCTGAGTGCACCACTTGGGAGCAACTGAAGTTAAGGTTCTTGGAGAGGTACATGCCACCTTCAAAGGTGTTTAAGATGAAGCAAGACATTAACCAATTCGCTATGGGTGGAGGAGAAAAATTTCATGAAGCATGGGATAGATTCAAGGACATGCTTAGGAAGTGTCCTCAACATGGGCTATCTAAAGCTCAATACATCAGTATATTCTACAATGGATTGGACTGTGATTCACGAGTGTTATTGGATGCTTCCTCTAATGGAGCATTGCTTACAAAGTCATCCGTAGAGGCCGAAAAGTTGTTTGAAGATATTTCAATGAATTCGAGGGATTGGCCAACTGATAGAGTTAGAGGTACTTATGTCCTTGGTAAGGTAGCTAAGGTTGAACAAGCAATGGTTAAAACAAGTAGAGAGGATGAGATCATCTCTAGCTTGTCCAATATCAATAAGCTACTTGAATCCCAACAGAAGCAAATCAGCGAATTATCTCAGCGCGTACCAATCATGCAGCAGGAGTTAAAGAATGAGGGACCAATCCAAGAGGAGTTGGAAGAGGCACACTATGCCATGGGTCAAAGTATTCAAGGGACTAGGTATCCAGATCAAGGAAACCGGAATTACCAAGGGAACTATCGAGGAAACTTTAAAAATCGTGGTCCCCCTGGTGGTTATCAACAGCCTAGGAGGCCGGAGTTCTCATGGAGCAATCCGAATAATGCAATTCAACCTCCGATGGGTGTTGAATCGGGTGCTAAGATGGAAGAAGGGAAACTGGGTCTTGAGGATACTGTGAACAGGTATATGGCCAAGAATGATGAAAGTGTTAACCGCCTTGAGGCCAAACTTGAAAAGAAAATCGATGCAAACCATGAGGTTATATCTAAGCAGGTGAAGGACCTTACGTTACTGATGGGGGAGATGGCAGGAAGTGTTAACAAGCTTACTCAAACTCTTGAGAAAGGGAAGTTTCCGTCTCAAAGTATTGAGAATCCAAGGTCCTGCAACGCCATCACATTAAGGTCAGGAACGCAGTACGAGGGACCTATAAGTCCGGAATCAAATTTGGACATGTCTAGGGCGAGGTTCGAACATGGTTTGACCAACATTGAAGGTCGAACCATACAGGGGAGGTCGAACCAACACACTGGACACGATCAGGAGAGATTGCAGCATCGGTTCGACCAAACTGCAGATGGTTCGACTTGTCCCACAGGTCGAACCATGGTCGAACCCGACAACTCGGAGCACTCTGTTTTTTCAGAACACCAGTTCGACCAAACCAATCTTGGTTCGATCTATCCAACAGGTCGAACCCAGGTCGAACCGCACCACTTGGAGCACTCTATTTTGTCACAGCAACGGTTCGACCACGACAGTCATGGTTCGACCTATCAAACAGGTCGAACCTTGGTTGAACCGGATAGCGGAAGGAGTACAGTAGGCCGGTTCGACCTAGGTACCCATGGTTTGACCTGTTTCACAGGTCAAACCCAGGTCGAACCTCAAATTCAAAAACAGAGCCATTGTCCAAAAGGTAGGTTTGACCAGTACGTACATGGTTTGACCTGTTCCACAGGTCGAACCCTGGTCGAACCCCACTAGAAATTGCCTGTTGCCACTCCGAACACTCTCGATGATGTTGATGCTACTCCAGTGGTTCGGAATGAACAAAGTACAGAGATAATAGCTGAGAAAAAGTGGGAGAGAGCCAAGCGTTTGAGAGCCAAAAAGGAGAAAGCGGAGAAGGTTGATCATGATGAATGGGGGATTCCCAAAACAAAGATACCTCCGTCGTTTCCTTACAAGCTTGTGAAGAAGGGATTGGAAGAGAAGTTTAAGAAGTTTTCAGAGATAATGAACAAAATAAGCTTGAGCATTCCTTTCTCAGAGGTAATCATGGAGATGCCGTACTATGCCCGATTTCTAAAGGACATATTGTTGAAGAAGCGGAGCTTAACCAGAATTGAAAAGGTGAATTTATCTGAGAATTGAAGCTCAATCATCCAAAGAAAGCTGTCGCAAAAGATGAAGGATCCGGGGAGCTTTACTATTCTATGTGAAATCGGAAAGGGGCCGGCACGGTGAGCTTTGTGCGATCTCGGGGCGAGCATAAATTTGATGCTTTTGTCCATCTTTCAGAGGCTTGGTTTGGGGGAGTTGACCCCTACAACAGTGGTTCTCCAATTGGCGGACAGGTCGATGACGTTTCCAAAAGGTATAATTGAAGACGTTCTCGTCAAAGTGGAGAAGCTAGTCTTTCATGTGGACTTTCTTGTGCTAGAAATGGAAAAAGATAAGGATAATATCCCTTTAATCTTGGGGAGACCTTTCCTTGCTACTGCTGGAGCTATAATTGATGTTCAGAAAGGAGAGCTTAGATTGCGGATGGACAAAGAAGAAGTTCTTTTCAACTTAGACAAAGCAATGAAGATGCCCATGGAGTCGCAGTGTCATAGTATTGACGTGGTGGAGGAGATTGTGAAGGAGGACATGTCTCTGATCCTGTCAAAGGATCCTCTTGAGACATGTTTGATGGAATCTCTTACTTATCCCACTACGGAGCTTGACGGACTCTCCAACGAGGTATGTATTGACTTTCTTGAAAACTTACTTGCTTTGGGTGATGACAGGTTTGAATCGGGAAGAACTAAGGTGGAAGAAGTCAAGTGGACTAGAAAGTACTTGCCTTTGGATAACGAGAGCCCTCCGATGGAGGTGAGGAAAGAGGAGTTGAAACTTTTGCCGGAACACTTGAAGTGCGCCTTTCTTGGCGACAATGAAAAATATCTGGTAATTGTATCTTCTTCTCTTGATGATGATCAACTTGAGGAGTTATTGAATGTTCTTAGGAAGTATAAATCTGCGATTGGTTGGTCTCTTGAGGATTTGAAAGGAATTAGTCCTTCGTATTGTATGCATAGGATAAGATTGTTAGACGAGGCAAAGGAAAGTGTTCAGAATCAGCGGAGGGTTAATCCCGCGATTCAAGAGGTAATTAGGAAGCAAATCCTTACGTGGTTGGATGCCGGAATCATATATCCTATTAGTGATAGTCCCCATGTGAGTCCATTGCATGTAGTTGCTAAAAAGAGGGGTATGAATGTCGTGAAAGCTGAAGATGGAGAAGCGATAGCCACAAGGATTCCTACGGGATGGCGTACATGTGTAGATTATAGGAAGTTGAATGAAAACACGTGTAAGGATCATTTTCCTCTTCCTTTCATGGATCAAATGTTAGATCGTCTTGCAGGGTATGAGTTTTATTATTTCTTGGATGGATACTCAGGGTACAACCAAATTATGATTGCCCCTGAGGATCAAGAAAAGACCACTTTTACTTGTCCCTACGGGACCTTTGCTTTTCGAAAAATGCCATTTGGGTTATGTAATGCGTCTGCTACTTTTCAGAGATGTATAATGGCAATATTCGATGGGTTGATAGAGAAGATTATGGAGGTGTTCATGGATGATTTTTCTATTTTTGGTTCCTCCTTTGATATTTGTTTGTCTAACCTAGCTACTGTTTTGAAGAGATGCCAAGTGACTAATCTTGTCTTGAATTGGGAGAAGTGCCACTTCATGGTGAAGGATGGGATTGTTCTTAGGCATCATGTCTCGGCTGAAGGGTTGTAGGTAGATCGTGCTAAAGTGGTGGCGATTGAGAAGCTTCCACCACCGACCAATGAAAGAGGAGTGCGGTCCTTCCTTGGACACGCCGATTTTTACAGGAGATTTATAAAAGACTTCTCAAAATACTCTAAGCCCTTATCTCGCTTACTTGAAAAGAATGTTCCTTTTGTGTTTGATGATGATTGTCTAACAGCTTTTCAAGTTTTAAAGGAGGCGCTTATTTCTGCACCTATTTGATCACACCAGATTGGACTCAACCGTTTGTACTAATGTGTGATGCAAGTGATGTAGCACTTGGAGTGGTGCTTGGACAGATGAAGGAAAATAAGTTTTGAGCCATTTACTATGCAAGTAAGACTTTCGATACGGCACAAAAGAATTACACGGTGACTGAAAAGGAGTTTTTGGCGGTTGTGTACGCATTCGACAAGTTTTGTCAGTATTTGGTTGGCATGAAGACTATTGTGTACACAGATCATTCTGCGATTCTGCACTTGATGGAAAAGAAGGAGACGAAGCCTAGGATAATAAGGTGAATTCTTTTACTTCAAGAGTTTGACATGGAGATCCGGGATAAGAAAGGTTCTGATAATGTGTTAGCGGATCATCTTTCGAGGTTGGAGACTAGGGAACATTGTGATAATTCTTTCGAGTATATTGAAGAAATATTTCCGGATGAAAAGATCATGGCCGTGTTTGTTGAAGGGGCTGAGCGAGTGTGTGGTTGCTGCGCAGGGAGTTGATCCATGGTATGCGGATTATGTTAATTATATTGCTGTGGGAGAAATTCCAAGGGATCTCAACCGATATCAACTTGCTAAATTTAAAAGGGATGTTGAGACTTTCATATGGTATGATCCGTTTGTGTACAAAATTTGCACGGATTCTATCATCCGTAGGTGTGTGCCCGAGATGGAGATGGAGAGTGTTCTCGAGTTTTGCCATGCACAACCTAACGGGGGGCACTTCGGCGCTCAAAAGACAGCAGCCAATGTACTTCAGTCCGCTCTTTATTGGCCTACCTTGTTCAAGGATTATGAGACCTATGTGGCGTCTTGCGATAGGTGTCAACGCATGGGGAACATCGGTAGGAGAGACGAGATGCCGCTCCAGCCAAGCATAGTGGTCGAGATTTTTGATGTATGGGGTATCGATTTTATGGGGCCTTTTCCCCCATCTAATGGATTTCTCTACATTCTACTTGCGGTGGATTATGTTTCTAAGTGGGTGGAAGCGATTCCTACTCGCTTGAATGATTCGAAAACTGTTATATCTTTCTTGAAGAAGCATATCTTTGCCCGTTTTGGAGTCCCTAGAGCACTTGTTAGTGATGGAGGTACGCATTTCGTAAATAAATATCTTGAGAAGGTGCTTAAAGGGTATGGTGTTAAGCATAGGGTTACTACACCCTATCATCCTCAAGCGAATGGGCAAGCGGAGGTCTCTAACCGTCAAGTCAAACAGATTTTGGAGAAGGTGGTCAGAACCAATAGAAAGAATTGGGTTTTGAAGCTCGATGATGTCGTGTGGGGGTTCCGGACCGCATACAAGACAGTGTTAGATATGTCACCATATCAGATTTTCTACGAGAAGCCGTGCCACTTACCTGTAGAGATTAAACACAAAGCGTTTTGGGCTTTGCGAAGCTTGAACTTGACTCTCAAGGATGTGAAGGAGTTGAGGATTACTCACATCAATCTTTTGGATGAGTTTCGGAGTCGTGCGTACAAGAATTCAGAGATCTATAAGGAAAGAATTAAGAGGTGGCATGATTCGAAGATCTCGTACAAGGAGTTCAAGCAAGGAGATGAGGTATTATTTTTTAACTCTCGTTTAAAGCTTTTTGCAGGCAAGTTGAAGTCTAAGTGGACGGGACCGTTCATGATTCATCGAGTCTTAGGAGGGGGGAGTTTTGAGCTTATTGACAAGGATGGAGACATTTTTGCAGCTAATGGACATCGCTTGAAGCATTACAAGTTGCCGGATGATGTTTGTATCATCTTTGTGGATACCTTGATCTGATTTGGTACCGTCGTGACTCTTCGACGTTAAATTTGAGCGCTTGTTGGGGGCTTTTCCTCCCGTTTTATTATTTTATTTCTTTCGTGTGAGTAAGAAATTTTTATATTTGAAGTGCTTACTTTTCGGCAATTACATCTCTTTGCAAACTTAGTTTCACCTATGGTTTTTACTAAGTTTGGGGGAGGTGTGTTGTATTGTACTTACCTCAATAAGCACCGATAGTATAATCTTTTCTTTGTGATGTTTGTTAGGGGAGTTGGTTTTTGTGCCATATTAAAATTTTAATCGATTTTGATGTGACTATTTTTTACAACTTGCCTAATGTTTAGTGGGTTTTGGTTGTATTTTCTTTTACGGAGTTACTCATGAACGATATTTTGTGGAACAATTTTTGATGAAGTTGTGCTCTAGTTGGTACCTAATGATTCGTGTTGAAGTTTGCAGTGTGTAGGGATTGAAGAACACTCAGTTGGGAAGCTTAGAAGGGTGGTTCGACCAAAGCCAGGAGAGGTTCGACCAGTGCCAGGAGGTCGAACCGAGCAGAGGAAGTCGAACCGATACAGAAATTCATCCAGTGAGGTGGTTCGACCTGATCATTCTTGGTTCGACCTGTCTAACAGGTCGAACCAAGGTCGAACCCGGTGACTTAAAATTTACAGTAAGGTGGTTCGACCTGAGCCGTTATGGTTCGACCTGATCAGAAGGTCGAACCTGAGATCGAACCAGTCCGTTCAGAGCACTCTGTTTTTCAGGTGATAGGTTCGACCAAAACAAGAGTGGTTCGACCTGTCTAACAGGTTGAACCCAGGTCGAACCACGAGGAGCAGTTGTTCAGAAGGTAGGTTCGACCTCGTCACAAGATTGGTTCAACCTGTTCAGAAGGTCGAACCTAGGTCGAACCAAAAGGTAAGTTTGTCCAGAAGGTAGGTTCGACCTCGTCGCTCGAGGTTTGACCTGTTCCGCAGGTCAAACCTGAGGTCGAACCCAGTCAGGTACGCATTTTAAGTTGGATTTTTAGAAGGGTTCGATCATTCTTTTTGTTCACCAAACCTCGAACCCTCCCCGAACCTTAACACACTTGCACAAATTCATCAATTACACTTGATTTTGCACCGATTACACAACATTACACTCTTAATTCTTGAATTGGGCGCGGATTTGGGCGATTTTTGTCGCGAATTAGGGCTTCAGTCACGCATTTTGAGTGTTGTGTGCCAATTGTCGATTGTTAACCATGGGCAAGACTAAAGGTACGTTTTTTCAACTCAATTACCTTAGGATTGAAGTTTATTGCAAGAAATGTGTTGTGGGTAAGTTGATTAATGTTGATTTTGGTTGAAATTCATGGTGATAATGGATATTGTTGAGTTGATTCATATGAATTCATATTTATTGGTTTGAGATTGCTTGATTATGGATAGAACTTGAGTTTTATGTGGATTGATCAAGGATATGATGCATCTAGATGAATGAGCATGTTAGTTAGGTTTGAATTATTGATAATTGGAGTTGTTCATGAAGTTCAATTGTTGAAATTCTTGTTGAATAGCTTGAATTAGTTGATGCATGCTTGTTGTTTATGATTTGAAGATTAAAGGTAGTGTGATTGAAGATGTTTTGAGCATGTTAATTAAGCAAGTGATGTTGAGATGATGGTTGGATTGATTAAGCATGGATGCTTGAAGTCTTGAGTAGAGTATAGAATATGCTAGTCATATACTTGTGTTCTTGTCTTGTTGGTTGTATTGAAGTAGATGTTTTCAGGAAAGGGACAAGGATCAAGTAAAGGGAAAGGTAAGGCGGATGAAGCAAGATCGAAGAAGAGGAATGACAGGCCTTCGAATGTGGACACAGTGACAAGGAAGCTGAGGCTACAAGATCGTTTACCCGAGAACTTCAAAATTCAAATGCAAAACTGGGATGAGATTAAAGAAAAGTGGGAAGAAGTCTCGGACAAGATAGATCGTACTTGATACCAAGATGATGAGGCGATGAGGATAATGAGAATTGGGAATGACATTTTCTGGATGTTTGATCAAGTGGGTATCCGGAGGTTTATGGAGTTAAAGAGGCCGACGTATTTCCATGTTACAGCGGAAGTACTCTGCTCATTCGAGATGGTGAAGGACCCGCTTGGGTACCCATATCAGTGTACGTTTCAGCTTGGTAGAGTGAGTAGGAGATAGACGTCTGAGGATTTTAATGAGCTATTTGAGACGCCTTTGGGGATCTCTCGCTTGGAAAATGGTGCGTTCAATGCTAATAGGTTTTGGAGAGAGATTACAGGGGAGATTGGAGATTATAAGATTAGGCAGGCTCGTGCTTTCTTAATAAAGAATCCATTTTTGAGGTACATGGATCGTGTCTTGAGCAACACGTTGTTCACCCGCTCAGAGGGAAGTGTTGTGTCTAGAGGAGAGCTTTATGCTTTGTGGTGTATGCTTAATGGGGTGCGGTTCAATGTTGGAGCGTATTTCATTGCACAGCTACATCGATTCAGGACCATTGGGTTTCAAAAGGTGAATATTGGAGGGTTACTGACGATCGTGGCTGAGCATTATAATTTGGATTTCACCGGCATCACACCAGTTAGAGGAGAGCCCGATTTGGCGATGTTTACGTGCGTTAAGGGAGGATTTGCACATTTCAGAAATGGAGATTGGTTCTTCATGAGGGGACTCAAGCCCTTCGAATTCATGTTTCCCTTCGACGTGAGTAACTTGACAACTATTCGGGTTGCGAGGAACAAGTTGATGGATTCTCTAGGACACAATGCCTTATCCGTGGCAGCGAGGTCGGGTGGTGATTGGAGGACTGTATCGCATATGTGTGCGGATGGTAGGATAGTGGAGTTACAGTAGATTGTTGATCAAGGAGAGTTCCATCCACCACAGCAGCCCGAAGACGAGGAGTATCAAGAAGAGGAGCAGTAGGATGAGGAGATGCCGATGCAACACGACGCACATCAGCATGAGCCATCACCGCAGCAGCAGCGGGCTGTCCTAAATGATACACGGGAGCAGCTCCGCCTTATTCATGAGCAGTTGGTCGCGATCATTGCTAGCCAGCAGGAGACAAACCGACAGCTCGCACTCGCCAACGCCAACTATGCTACGTTGAATGAGAGGTATATGGCCTTGAATGAGAAAGTTGGTAGGTTAGGTGATCGAGTTGATTACTTGGATAGGCACATCGGTGATTTGCACCGGATTGTGGAACGGAGGCTTGATGATGAGGATGATGATGATGAGGATGATGATGCTCCGGAGGAGTAGTTTTTCAGGTTTTCTTTGGTTTCCTCAGATTCATCTTGATTCCCTTATTCTTCTTTTTATCTTAAGAGGCTGGGGTGTGATTCCTGTGTAAGTGGAATGTATAAGTGATATCTTGTATGATTGATTGGGTATAAGCTTATTGATTTTTGTGCATTCATATGTTCATGTGTAATTTCTATTGATGAAAAGCATGTATAATTGATAAGTATATTGAGTTCTTGTGAAATTGATCTTAATTATGTGATATGAGGAGTACTTAGGATTCTAATTACCTATGTGAGGATTTGAGCTTTGATAATCATGCTTGATCATGATTATTTTATTCTTGAGAGGATCATTCATATGAACGTATTCTAGAACTTGGCTTGGAGTCTTGTGTGAGACTTATGATTGATAAATTGCTAGAAAATAATCTTAGGCCATTATTTTGTGATTAAGTTACTTAATCAAATTTATCCTTCCTAATGATTTTATTAACCTTTGGATGCCCCGTTGAGCCGTTAAAACTTTTTCTTTGGTAGCCGAAGTAAATAACTTTATAAACCTTTACTTGAGCCTTGATTAACCTATTCATTGGTAGAGAGAGTGGAGGTGAGTAAGTGTTGCAAGAAGAAAAGGAAGATAGAATATGGTTGGATGAAAAGAATATGGTTAAATCTTGTTTAGAGGTAGTGCTCGAAACTGGTACCCCGATTGTTTTTATACATGGTGTGTGAAGCTTAGCAGCTGACGGCCTATACATAAGAAGAAGGGTAGTGCCTGAAACCGGTACCCGAATTGTTTAAAAAGCTGATGTTGATGCCATGGAAAGAAGGAAAATTCAGGAATTTTACAAGTTCAAGAGACGACATTGGAGGAGAACTTGCTGTAAGAAGAAGAAATCGAGAAACTCCAAGGTAACTCTCTACTAGTGTCTTAAGTCACTTTACCTAAATTTTCCTACCTTTCGCCAAAGAGCCAATATTACAACCCAAAAACAAGTCCTTTGTGATCCTAGTGAAGAGTTGATTATAAGTTGATTTTTGAGACCTTTGCCAAGCTTATGGTTACGCGTGAATATGGATTGATATAAGTGTTTATATTAACCTTTATAGTGCCTAACGCACTTGAGTGAAAGAGAATAAATACTTATCTTGTGAGCGAAATTACTTAATACTCCGAATGGTATGTGATTGGATTGGTTTTGCATGAGTGATATATATGAAGCAATTAATACTTGTTTGATTGAATGAAGTTGCATGTGTGATATGTGTTGTACTTGATCTTGGTGAATTATACACTACTTCTGTGGTTTGATTTGGTTGCCTCGGGACGAGCAACATGTAAGTTTGGAAGTTTGATGAGTGTGTAAATTCACAAGTTTGGCACCATGTTTTGTGCTAGTTTTGGAGAGTTTTGAGGTGTAAATAGGTAGAAAACCTATACATGTTGTGAATAAGCATGAATCAGGTGTTAGTGGAGCTATTTAAGTGGTTTTCATAGCAAAAACGGAGTGGAAGTGCCAAGAATCGAAGAGACGAAGTTGAGACCACGCGAACCGCCAAGGAAAGAGTAGGGTTCGACCTAATGAAGGAGGGTTCGACTTCTCCTACAGGTCGAACCAGTATTGAAAAGTTGCAGAAGGAAAGTTCGACCACGACTCAAGGGGTTCGACCTGTTCATCAGGTTGAACCATGGTCGAACTAGTTCACGAGAAGATGGGTTCGATCACGACGTTAGGGTTTGACCTGACAGTTGGTCGAACCGGGAGCAGAAATTGTCCAGTGGTGAGGTTCGACCTGGGGTTCGACCAAAGAGGGAGTGGTTCGACATGTACAAGAGATCGAACCAAGTGCAGAATGTGTCTAATAGCAGGGTTCGACCTGTGGTTCGACTTGTGGCCGGTGGTTCGACCTATTTGACGAGGTCGAACCAAAATGCGGAAACTTACCTTATCCGTATTTTCGAGGCCAAAACACGTGGGATCACTTGAAAAGCCCATTCCAAGCCCTAGAGACGTGATTACAAGTATAAAAGGAGGCCATGCAGTCAAGAAAACGACGACGACGCGAGGAGCTTAAGATCGTGAATCATAAGAGGAAAGAAGAGAGTAGGAGAGCTGTGACAGAGGTTCAGCTGGAGATTCAAGTAAGATTGGTCCAACTAACCATGATTGTTCTTAGATCAATCATGGGCTAGAGCCACTTCGGCAGTTCTAGGGTTATGAAGGTTTCATGAGTTAATTTGTATTTCGTGTGTATACTCCGTATAACACTTCTTGTGGTTTATTTTATATAAGATTGCACGTTTTTAATCCATACTCATAGTTATTTTGTGCATCAATAATCGTTGTGTAGAGTCTGAATGCATAACATGGTTATTGGTTGAGTGCGTTCACTAATGAGCAGGGTTTATTGTTATAATTCTAAGTGAAGGAATTCCGAGGTTTTATTAGAACCGTCTTATATGAATATTTGTTAATTGAATTGAATTCGGGTTAACAAGTAGGATAAAGAGTATAACTTTATAGTACCTAAAAAGAGAGATCAAATCGGGTTAGAGTACTAAGTGCACGGGAAATAATTGATTATGATAGTACCTAGAAAGGGAGGTAAAGTATACGTCTTGCTCTGAGGATATTCACACGTTTCAAAAGCTTATCTATTTGTGTCTGTAGAATAGATTTGTATGGTCTAGTGATGCGTCCATAAACCACAAGGCAGAGTCGGACATCGACACACGAAAGTATGAATTAACGAATGAAACTGGATGGCTTGACGAACTACCTATTATCTTATTTTATCACAACTACTATTTTCTTGTTCTTGTTATTTAATTGCTATTTTAATTATTACTTAGTTTACAAACCAAAATTACAATTCTCAACATAGTCATAATTGCTAGAAAATAAGTAAAGTGATATTTATCCGTCATGTGGATTCGATATTTAACTTGGTCACCTTCGAAACTACAATTGATATCCTTCATACTTGGGGATTAATTGTGTGTTGAGAAAACGCTCATCACTCACATAGATGTTTTCCTTAAGACTTCCAATCAGGAAAGCTGTCTTGACATCTATTTGTTATTCCTTATATTTCACATAAGTAGCAACAGATAAAAGAGTTCGGATCGATATAGGCATAGCTATCGGCGAATAAGTTTTTTCATAATCGAACCCTTTCTTTCTGAGTATACCTTTTCGCAACAAGCTTTACTTCCAAGGTTTTCACCTTACCATTTGATCCTCTTTTATTTTGTATGACCATTTCCAATGGCTTCTACACCATTTAGTGGTTCTACAAGCTCCGAGACTAGATTTAGAATCCATAGATCCTATTCCAGAATTCATTGCATCTTGCTAAGATATCGCTTTTTTATCTTGTAGTGCTTCGTCATATTCGTTGGTCAATACCATATTTATTAGGGACCAAGTCTCACGACTCTCCTAAAACATATATCTTACGGGTTATCGAACAATCCTACTACTACGACAAGGCACTACAAGAAATTGTGTATCAGACGTGATACGCATTGCAGTTTATCTTGTGGTATATCCTCTTGTACACTTGGTACTAATACTATGTGTTTTTCCCTCTCACTTCTTTTAGAATAATTTATACATGGGTTTATAATTTAACATATAGTCCTTTTCCAAAAATCTAGTGTTTGTGTTAACAATCACTCTTTGATCTTTTTGGACTAAATAAATCATCACCCTTCATTTTTCTAGGATATCCCACAAATAGACAAATGTTATACGGCATGCTGTTTCTAGGGTATACTCATAAAATGAATTTAGTAATTCTAAATAATTCATCATCTATCTAATCATTTCCATAAGAATCTTTCTCTTATTAGGATTAGAAGACGCGTCATTAATTACTATTTGTTGCATCCGTGGGGTAAACATGATTCAAGAGTGTTCAAATTGTCACCAAACGTACCACAACAGATTATAGCTCCATCATTCATCACTATGACCATGTCATTTAAATGAAATGGAGTATCCATTCGTAAATTCATAGAAACTAAAATCAAATTATTTCTATGAAAAACGTAGGCAATTTCTCAAAACCAAACATTTATTCATATCTAAGATAAATAAACAATTCCCGCTGCAACAGCCACTACGCTCGTAGTTTTACCCATGTACATTACAAACTCATCATCACTTAGTTGCAGGCTTTTAGTAACTCCGGTATCTACACAGGTAAATGCCATCACTAATCATGCTTCAACTACTAGTGAATAAGATACTAACCTTGTTCACATCTTGATGAAATTAGATTTCCTTTGCCACATGTTTTGTCAGAAGTTCTCCACCATATACAACCTCTTGTATTTCAGGTAGAACTTGCTCAAAAACACCTAGGCAAACCACAGAAAATTAAATTAATCTAGGTTTTCCTTCAATATCTACTCCGAGCATTTTCAATTCATTCATCAATTCAACCATGACCTCCCGTCTATCTAACTTACTCAAGTATCTGAAGAGTCGCATGAGACCATCATATTTCTATGAACCTCTGACCTCTTCACTAGAGACTTTAAAAGGCATCATGAGATATCCTTAGTGAGAACACATATTTATATTTACTTAAGCAGTAAAATTCAAAAAACAAAATTCTTTTCTAATCATCTAATTTTGGATAAGTAAATATGTTTCTTATAGTATACAATAAGCGAGATAAAACCATTTGAAATTACAGAGAATCACAAATTAATACACCGATCAAATCTTTGAATTTTATCCATTTATATTGATTCACTCAAAATAATATAAAAATAAAATTCACCGACATCTCAAGCACCGTGAGTCTGCAAGCCACGATAGTGTGGATGTTTAGAGACCCAAACATTTACAAGAGAAGGTTTTGCCCATTAATTTCATTGTCAACCTAACCTCATGACAAAATAATTAATAGTCGGTTCCTTTTTAGCCATGCAAATAAAAGCAGTGACTCCAATGGGAGGATACTTATTATTTGCATCTAAGTGTATACCATTATTTGACCCCATGTCCATTACGCAAGCTTATGTGCTTTACAGATGGAGAAGTACACACGCGCTCGGATAACTTCCTACAGTCATCAATTATAAGTTTGTACCAGTGAACCACATATAAACTCATCCAATAGGGAGGAAGGTCTATGCCAACGCGCAAGTTCATGTGTATCTCATTACAAACATAATTATTTAATGAAGTCTGTTCCAGCAATCCATGAATAAACTCATCCGATGGGGAGGAAGGCTCTAATGCCAACGCGCAAGTTTATTCACATTGCTAACAAACTAATAATAGAGGCCACGGGAATTATTAACCAATCCCCTCTCCCACTTAGTTATTTAACACCGAGGGTTTTTACATGCATATAATATTCAAAATAAAATATGCAACCTAGCATGCTCCTATTACGGCACATAAGGTAGTAAATCACAGAGTATCATGCATACACATATATAACAATAATTAGAAAATTAAATCAAATTATTAACAGTTATATATTAGCGAATTCAATTGTTCGCCTCCTGGCATGAATGCGGGCAATGTACACGGGGATCGATTGCCTGATCAGGTCGCGGGGTACGGGACAGGGCCCCGAAGCAAAATTTGGGTTCTAGCAACACGACTCGACTCGAGCTGTCTGAAGTAGAAGCTTGACTCGAGCTCAAAACCGTGCAGCCTGCTCCCAGCAACCAACTTTGCCTGCCCCTCACACGCCCAGCTTCCCATCGGCACGCCTGCCTACCTGATCGCTGTCGTGCGCTTAAGCTCATCTCCGTGCGCAGTTCCGTGCATGCCATCGTGCATCACACACTTGACAAGTTCCAGCCGTATAGCCTTCTCACCATGCTGTCCGATTCCTGCTTACCGTGCACGCCCACAACACTCTCTCGTACGCCACACCATGCAGCTTATCAACGTGCCTGCCCACTGCATGTCAACCGTGCGCCAAGAAGCCCAGCAACATGAGCGCCCACCTGCAACATCACACGATAATCTGCCCAACCTTGTAGCCCGCCAGCACAGTTTCCGTGTGCCTACTGGATTAACTCTCATCCGCCGAATCACTCACAGCCGAGCACCGCAAGCTGTCCACCATGCATCCCAAGCGAACACGCTGCCATGTGCTGGAAGCTTGCCGACCAGTGCAGATCCGTGCCGCTCAGCCACCTCGATGCAGCCACAACAGGGACCCACCCAGAATCCTTGAAGACTCGCCCAAAAACTTAGCAGACATGACTGGACATCAACAAGGACTCTCCCAGAACTCCCTTGTGACTCGCCCCGAAACAACGCTGACGCGCTCGAAATGGCCTGGTGCAGCCCTACAGCAGGCACGCCTTGCCTGCCAGCGCAAAGACATCGTGCAGCCTCCATCGTCGCCTTCACACCGATGTGCCACTAGTCGACATACCTTTCTCATTTCCAACCCTAGCCACCAACAGACCCGATCAGAAACTGGTTATAGACTCGCTCGAGACTCCACAGACCCGATCGGAGAACACTGCATACTCGATCGGAATGTTTGAATTCCTGATCGAGATCCTCCGCAGGCAAGCCCCATCAGCCCCGCTCAGAAGCTTGCTGGTCCAGCCCACCTAGAACGCCGGTTAGATGCACCTGGAACGATGCTTGACCCCTCCGAAAAGCCCGCCTAGAATGCGCTGCACGCCGTGCCTTGCTTCAGCCATACATGCCACCACGCTCGCTAAAGCACCATGTCGTGCGGCCCAAACTGCCCCCATGGAGATGCCAAGGTCCATTGCCGCTTCCAGCCCGCACGTCTGCACCGCCGCCAAACAACATGATCGCCGCTCCATCATTAGTCGACACTGCAACTTTCTCAGCCATGCCACGCCGGTACATCAACCACCAGGCGTCGTCCTGCCAGCCTTCCCTTGCCGTTGCCATGATTCTGAGCGGTGAGGTTTGTGCCATTTACAGTAAGGATGTTCATCAAGAAAATAAAGTTCTAAAACCCTAACATCATGTACACACATAAACCCTAGCCTAACGTTTCACGCTTCACCACAAAACCAAAGCTCTGATATCAATTGTTGACATTCGATCATTTGGTTAACATGAACCGTTAGAGTTCCATACATTTCTAACAGTCAGCGGAAGCAAGAAAATAAGAAACATATTATCTTTCACCAGGGTATGTTGAAAAGGATAAATTCTCGCCATCAGCCTGCGCAGCCTCACTGTTTTGGGCATAACTCTCTCATCCGATGTTGGATTTGAGTGATCTACATACCAAAACGATCCTCTCTTCCGTGGCTTTCTGTCAGTATATCACACGTTGAATTATAAGGTCTGTACGATTTTATAAAAATCATACAATTTGATGGACAGCAGCAGCAAACGACCTCTTGATCTTCTGTTGTATTCCCAAGCCCAATCTCGACGTCGTGTGGGCGACGATCTTCGAGATCTTCTCAATCTGCTGTTCCCTAACCCTCACTCACATGTTAGGCGTGATCAATCTCATAGATTAGGATTTTCGGATAGCTGAGATGACTTATATATGGGCTGCAGCAGAGACTAGGAGGAGAAATTAGAGTTGGACCTCCATTGGGCTTAAGTATCCAAACTTAGCCCCAAACTTATACTTAAGTTCAATAATAATAATAATATATACCACTAAAATATTATTACTGCACTACTGTACGTTATGAGCTCCTTCTTATTATGAGTCCGACAGTCTCCATATATTTAAGATATACAATGTCCATTAATTAATTAAGTTACTGACAACTCCATTAATTAATATCTCATCCGAGAGTAGTACCACTCAATCTCATTATCATGCCGGAATAAATCCACCTGCAGGGTTTACATGATAATGCTTATGAGCTCCTCAAGGGGACATCATCAACCTATAACGGACACGGATTCCTTCTACAATCAACAGCACACCATAGAGACAACACTATTTCCCAACTCACCGAGTTTGTTGATTTAATTACATATAAATCTCACCCATTGATGAATCAAAGAAATACATACTGCCCTACGTGTCGAGGTTATTGTATAGGGATTAAGAGCACGAACATCCATAATAACAGAGATCAAGTTCTCCTATATAGTCAGTATAAGTCGAACGATCTCAAGCGGTCCTGCTCAATACACATAAAGTGCACTAATGTGATTCTATAGCCAAGACAAGCTAATACCAAACCACACTACAACCATCCCGATAGAGAGTCCCCGTCTATCTCGGTTGTGAGTATCTGTTTATACTTTATAAGAAAACCGATAATATGATCTTCCGTGTATTGTCGCACAATATATTATCTACAGTATAAAGTAAATGAACTATTGCATCGTACATATAAATAAATTATAAGACGCAATGATTTGATCATATGATTCTCATTTCAAATTAATTGTTAACATATTATTCATATAAAAGCTAGACTTTTAGTATACAATCCAACAATCACCTCCCAGTACTGAGCATATATATGTGGGCGATAGGGGTGAGGCGGTGAGGCACCGTCCCCCTAACCAATTACAGTTTTTTTTAATTAATCAAATGTTAAGTATGCATATGTATCTTATCAACCAAGTATTTTATGTACTGTCCATTAACCACGTAGTAGCAACGTAAATTTTACATTTATTCTATTATTATTATTATTATTATTATTATTATTATCCATTACGGATATACGTACAATACTTAATAACTAAGATATAATACATTTACAAATTAATACACATACGCGTACATTTTCTCACCACTATTATTATTACGAGAACACGTGTGACACTTAATAATTAAGAAATAGTATATTTATACAAATAAAATAATTTAATTATATATCCTAATTAATGCACGTAAATATTTATGCACACATATATATATTCACATAATGTCACCATTTTTGTCTCGGATGTCTCAAATAAAATGTAAAGATAAATAAAATATAGTAACAATTATCACATAATTGTCATATTATTATCACATAATTATCACATAATTATCACATAATTATAAAATATAAATAGCACAAATTAAATTATATTGGCACATGAGTAGTGAGAAGCTCGGGTATCACAATAATTCAATAAATATAATTTTTTAAAAAATAATATTTTATTTTACCCTAAAATAAATCATTTAAACTTAGGTATACCTTAAAATCACCCTAAAAGTAAATAAATTTAATATTACGTTTTAATAAAAATAAAATAAAAGAATATTAGGAAATTACTATAAAAAGAAAGAAGATAAATATCACCAATTATAAAGAATCAATACATATATTAATAAAAATAAAAATAAATAATTTAATATTTCTATTTATTAAAATATTATAACCATTCCACATATATGTATTTAATAACAGAAATAAAATATTTAAATTAATAAATTTAAGAAATAAAATAGATAAATCTTTAATATACTAAAGGAGAGTTTAATTTTGATAAAGTGTCATCACCTGAATTAATCTTAATTATTTTAATATTAAATTGAAATTAAAATTTTTAATTATTTTAATTAAAATTTAATATAGATAAATACATATATTATTTTAAGATTTGATATGATATTATCAAAATACTATTAATTAAAAAATAATATAGAACGTTATCTAATTTTTTTATGATTAAATTTACAACAAAATTAAAGGCAAAAGCTTCTGCGCCCCGATGACACGGAGGGATACTCTGTGTCTCTATGTGAACACAATCCTCCCCCTCTATATTCTATTTAAACTTATGTATTGTTAGAGGTTTAAATTGCAAAGGAGCACGAAAATTGCAAAGGCGCACGAAATGTGCTCTGTGCGCCCATAGGAGCCTCACTCAAAATTAAATTCTAATGACCTGAATTAATTTTAATTTTAATAATTACTAATTAATATTTAATGATAAATACACAAATTTTCTTAAGATTCGAATATTTATATGATTAGATCAAATAAAAATCAAATCAAATTTTATTTATAAACATAAAAAAAATTAAAAAAATTATCCCTTTCCATCTATATGATTAGACTCTTTATTAATTAGTTCGCATAAATTATTTATCAAGACGAACAAAAATTATTTTCACTTTCTAAAGAAAAATTTCCATTTCTTTTATTATATTTTTTTTATTGGTTATTTTACTGTTCCTTTTATATTTTTTAAATTTTCTTTTAATTATTTTTTGTTTTTATTTAAACTTTTTTATTGATTTTAATAATAATAATAATTATTATTATTATTTTGGAGTTTTTATTGTGCAAATAATATACTCTGAACCTATAAATAAAACTCTTTATTAATTTATTATATATACGTAAAGAACAAAAATTTTCTTCAAGTTCTATTAATGTTTGAAGAAAGATATCCATCATTATTATTTTTTTTTAATTTTTATTCTTTAATTTTATGGATATTCTTTTATATTTTTCAAACTTTCTTTTAATTATTTATTTTTTTAAAATTATTTTAATTCTGTGTTCTTTTAATTTTTTTATTATATTTTAATATTTTTATTTCTTTATGTTATTAATTTTTTTCAAGGTTAATATTATAAATTTTTAAACTAATTTTGTTATTTTTTTTATTTCATCGAATTGATTTATATTGAATCTATTGTTTTTTATCTTTTATTAATTAACTTTATTATGAATTTTTTTCCTTCAGTGATTAAATTAACATATTAAAATTTTTTTGATTAATTAAATTCTGCAACAACATAACCAAATTTGAAAAACTAATTTTTAATATTTTTAAAAGATTTTTAATAAATCAATTTAACAACGAAATTAAACTATTACCAATGAAAGCAAATTCAAATTTTAGTGTGAATAAATTGAAATTTACTTTTTAATTGAAATTATATTAGATTATAATTGAATAGATAGTTATGTTAAACTTGAATTATATTTTTTAAAATTATAACTTTAAAACTCGTGTAACACACGGGATTTATACTAGTGTGTTAATAAAAAAATAACGGAATTAAATAAAAAATAAATAAATAAAGTGAATTTAAAAGTTAAAAAAGATCATCACAAAATTAAAGAGAATTAAAATAAATAAACTAAGAGTCAATTATATTAATAAACCAATATAAGTTAAAAGAAATTTAAAATAAAATTATACCAAAATTTATCAAAATAAATTTAAAAAAATAAAGAAATTAAAAAGAAAAAATAATTAATCAAAATAAATTTAAATAAAATAAATAAAAAATTGAATACTAACTTGAAGAAAGGTTCGGGAGAATTGAATAATTTCTGTGCGTGAGTGAAGTGAATGAATGAATAAAAGTTCTTATTTATAGGTAAAGAGAAAATTAAATATATTTTATACTTCCAAATATGATTTGATTACATCCATATTCAAATTTTTAAGCAAATACATGTATTTATCTATATTAAAATTTAATTAATAATTAATTCTAATTGATCATATTAGTATTCAAATCTTTAAAAAATACATGTAATTATCTATATTAATTCATAATTAAAATAATTGAGAAAATTTGTGAAAAATAATTATTTATTATACCCTAAATTAAATCAACCTAAAATAAATCAATTAAACCTAGGTAAACCCTAAATCACCCTAAAAGTAAATAAATTTAGTATTATGTATTAATAAAAAGAAATAAAAAATATAACGAAATAATTATAAAATTAAAATAATAATAATAAATATCACCAATTATAATGAATCAATCAATACATTTATTAATAACAAAAAATAACTAATTTAATATTTCTATTTATTAAAAAAATATAACGAAATCCAAATATATGTGTGTGATAATTAACAGAAATAAAATAAATAAATAAATTTTAGAAATAAAATAAATAAAATTGATAAATGTGTAAATAAAAAAATAATGGAATCAACAAAAAAAAAAAGTGATTTTAAAAGTTAAATAAAAGATCATCACAAAATTAAAGAAAATATAAATAAGGAAAAATTACTACTAGGTACACACTTTGTACCCCTAATTACTATTAAATACATTGATTTAAAATAATTATTATTACATACAAAATATTAGAGTAAAATACCAAATATAACCCCTAAATCCATATACTTTTAAACCACAAAACCAAATCCCCACCCACCGCCGAACCACCACTGGACCATCGTCAGATCGCCGCCGCCGCCGGTCGGCCGCCGGAGCTTCATCGGACCGCCGGCCGGCCGTCGGAATTCTGTCGGACCGTCGTCGGCTGGTCGCAGGAATTCTGCCGGACCGCCGCCGGTCGGCCGCCGAAAACCTGCTGTCGCCTCCGGAGCTCCGCCGGACCACCCCACTTTTTTGCTGCACACCTTTTTTTTACTGCATACACTTTTTTTACTGCACACACTTTTCTACACATGAACTTTTGCTGCACACAATATTTATGTGCAGTACACTGTAGGGGTAATATTGGAATATCACTATATATTTTGTACTCATTCCGTCCACCTCGAAGGTGGACATTTGCTTTTTGCACGTGGATTAAGGAGTATTATTATTTAATGTGTAATTGGTAGTTGTATTAGTGGGGTGTATGAGTCCCATAAATTTATTGTATTAGTGATGTGTGTGGGTTCCATGTGTTTAAAAAGGAAAATGTGGACCTTTGGTGCAGACGCCCAAAATGGCAAAATGTCCACCTTTCGGGCGGACGGAGGGAGTAGTTAGTAATAATATTTTTGTATGTTTGTATCTCATAGTAATTAAGGGTTCTTTTTTTGTACCTAGTAGTAATCCTCCCTATAAATAAATAAGCTAAATTATATTAATAAAAAAAGCTAAAAGAAATTTAAAATAAAATTTACCAAAATTTATCAAAATAAATTATATAAAAATAACGGAGTTAACAAAATAAAAATAAAATAAAGAGAATAATAAAAATAAATAAACTAAATTATATTAATAAAAAATAAAAGTTAAAAGAAACTAAAAATAAAATTATACCAAAATTTAACAAAATTAAAAAATTAAAAATTAAATATCATCAATTCTTTAAAATTTGAAAAAAAAAAGCTTAAAGAGAATAATTTAAGTATAAAAAGGTTTACTAACATGAAGAAAGTTTAAAAAGAAAATTTTTTTGTACTCTTGTAGTTTAATGATAAAATTATAACAATATTAGAGGAAATAAATAATATATAAAAATTGGACATCAAGCATAAAGAAATTCAAAAGAAATAAATATGCATGAATCAAAAGAAATTAAAAATTAAAAATAACAAATTTAATTAAAAAAAATTAATGAAAAATTGAATACTAACTTGAAGAAAGTTTCGGGATAATAATTTCTGTGAGTGTGAATATTGAATGAATAATAGGTCTTATTTATAGGTAAAGGAAAAATTAAATATATATTTTTTTGCTTTCAAATATGATTTGATTTTGATTTAATCATATTCATATTCAAATCTTTAATTTAATACATGTATTTATCTGCATTAAATTTTAATTAATAATTAATTTTGATTTGATTATATTTTATTCAAATCTTAAAAAAATATATGTAATTACCTATATTAATTAATAATTAAAATAATTGAGAAAAATTGTGATCAACAAAATTAAACTCTTATATTAAAGATATATATTTATAATATCTCATTTAATTAAAGAAATTTCATTTATAATTAAAATAATGTATATGTTAGAAAAAAAATTACTTTAACTATATCCATAATTATACAAATGAATGAATAATATTAATCAAATGTAAAAATATATATTGCCATATAAGAACTTTTATAACCTTTTCAAGACAAATACTTGTGTGAATGAATTTTGTTTTTAACTATTACTCTCAATATATGAAAATTATTCTTTAGATAAATAAACTATTACACTTCTAAATGAAAAAATTACTCTCAAATTCTTGCGTATCCTAATTTATTAATTACTTTTTAGTATAAAAAATTACTTTTTAGAGGAATGAATTATTACTTTTCTAAATAAATAATATTACTTTTCGAAGAGTATTTTCGGTTCAATCGATTGAACTGACTAGTCTAGTTCTAAAAACTGTGGAATACTCTGTCAGGAAAATTTAAAATTTTATTAATATAAAATTGATTTATCGACGAATTAACAAACAAAATCCATTAGTAATTTTAGATGGTAAAATGGTAGTTGGTAAATTTCTATCCACAAAAAAAAAGTCAAATTTATTAGTAATTTTTAATTGATAAAGTGATGATTAGTAGTAGTTTTTTACCAAGGAAATTTTATATCTGTTGCTAATATAAGTTTTTGTAATAATATGTTACTAATAATTACATTGTCAATTTATATAATGAATCAATTAGAATAATAATGAATATTATTCCATTTGTAAAATCATTGAAAATTTTTTTGGTTCTCTTTACTAATTTACAAATTAAAATTTTATTGGCAATCCTATAGTATTTAATCTGTTGATTAAAAAAAATTGCAATACTATTTGAAAATTTCCTAACATATATATATATATAAGTGCAACACTTACGAGATCATTCCACAGTGAGGTCGTTTATTTAAAAAATATATATATCACTTTTATTTATTTTATGAATTGTTCATGAATAATTATTTGAATGATAATCACTTAAGATACAATATTTGTTAAAATGTTATTATTACTTATCTGTTTCACATAATATATTTTATAATACGGTCTTACATGGGTTTATGCCATTGCCCTATATATAAATATGGATTATTACTAACTACATATATGTAGCTTAATTACTAATAATTACGTTGATATAATACAATTACGGATAAATACATGACTTATTCTTATTTTTCTAACATTATCCTTATCTACAACTACTAATATTCAACGTTTGCACTTAATAATAGTTTCACTAATATTTACTAAATCAGATAATGGGTGAGAGATTTTAGGAACAACCCTTTCTTCAATTTATTCGTGTATTTTATATTTCTTTCTTAAAAATGCATACTATGTACATTATACCAAAAATTTAATGGCATATTAATTTATTTCTCACGAATGCACACTACTATATATTAATAAGATTAGTGTTATATTTTTATGGTTTTAAGGTTGATAGGGTATAAATAAATTTAATAATATCTGATGTGATTCATTTAAGTATGATTTAGTGGATTACTCCCTCCGTCCCCCAAATTATTTCACACTTTCCTTTTTCATCCATCCCTCAAAGTATTTCACATTTTACTTTTAATAAATTTGGTAAAAAAATACATTATAACAATACTCACTTATTACACACATCTCAATATAATATTTATTTTTTCACATCTCCCAACAACTTTACACACCTCCCAACAACTTAACACACCTTTTTCATTAAATCAACTAAAATATATATTCTCTTTCTTACTTTATACATAAAAATATAAAATTTTCTTAAACTCCGCACACACCAATACGTGAAATACTTGTTGGGACGGAGGGAGTATACTTTAACTTTTATCATACTAATTAAACATACTTTAATAAATAATTCATCATATTTTAATGAATTATTTTTTAATTATTTTTATTTTTATTTTACCTATTTAAAATTATATTTTAATAAAAAAATGATCAATCCATGAATCTTTTCGTCTCTGTCGACCCGTTTCACTATTTTTGTTGTGAGGTTGCTATTTTAATTCTTATTTTATAATTGTATATAACAATTTTTTAATTAATGAATATAGATAGCAATATCGAATGAAATCTTATGCTTGTATATTAATAATTATATATATCTAATTTGAATATATATATATATATATATATATATATATATTTATATTACGAATTAATATGCATGAGACATATGAACCTTCAAAGATAAACTTAAAATTTTTCAATGAAAATATCAAGTGCATAATAAATGTTAAATTTTGAAACACGTAAAGGATGGAAAAAGAATATTGAACAGCTAATTAAATCTTGGAAGTAATGAAGTAATTAAAATTAAAATGAATAATTAATGAGGGTTATAATAGTACTTTTGGAGAGATTAAATGCAATTGATTCGGATAGCATTGTCCTTATTTATTATATGTACCATTCAAAACTTATTTACATCACCTTCTTTCATTAATTACTTCATAATTGTAATGATCAACATTTTTACAATTTAATTCATGGCAGCACTTATAAACCGGGTGTAAACCTTATATTCCCCTCCAATTCTATTATATTCTATGTATTGCTAGTGTTTAAATTTAAAAAAAAGCTACAATATTTATACCATAAACCCAGTTCATATGAGTATAACTCATAATTCATTTCGTTTTTTTTCTTCATAAATTTAACAATCAACTTTTATAATGTTTAATATATATTTTTTTTGTTTCTTTATATTTTTATGTAATTATTATTAATTACAATTTTAATAATACATGTAATATTTTTCCATATTAGTTCATGACTTATTTTGTCTCGAAATTCAGTGTTTAGAGTCTATTTTGCTTATAAGGTTTAATATTTATTTTTAGGGTTTAGTGTAAATTTTAAAGGTATAATTATAATTTTATTATTATGATTTATGATTTATTTTGCTACTTTAGTTTAATATTTATCCTTATAATTTAGTGTTAATTCTAAAACTATAATGGTAAATTAACACTTGTAATTTATAATCTATTTTGCCTTTAGGATATAATATTAATCTTTAGAATTTAGTATTAATTCTAAGAGTATAATTGTAATTTCATTTTTGTGGTTATATGGTCGATTTTACTCTTAAAGTTTGGGTTTAATGTTAAGTCTAAAAGTATAATAGTAATTAACAATAATTAATTAATAAAATATATATTTTTTTTTTTTTTGGAGAATTAAAGGATGTGGTTCATATGTTGGAAATGGTGGAAGCAGGGAATATATAAAATAAATTTATTGTAATATAATTAGTTTAAATATATAATTAAATAAAATTATATGTGTCATGATATAAATTATGAATGTAATAAATAGTATATGAGGAAAATTTATGGCCCCATAAATGGATCAGATGATCCAACTCTCTGCCTCATTGATGTTAGATTAGTTCATTTTATTTAATAACAACCTTAACTAGTACAACGATTCCATCAAAAATTATGAGATGAATCGGCTTAACTGTTTAAATTTAATGTTCATTTTTAATTTAAATCCTAACAAAACATAGAGCATAATAGGATTGAAATGGGAATTACATGATACCGAGTGAACCCGATTTATATAAGTGTGTATCAAAACTAATACACAACATAGATTGTGTCGTTTAATGATACTCCCTCAGTCCCGGGTATTTTTACTCATTTATATGAGCTCGGAGTTTAAGACGTTATTTTTTTTCATATATAATGTAAGAAAAAGTAGGTATAAATTAGTAATTTAAAAAAAGTAAATAAAGTTGTTGATAAAGATGAATAAAGTGTAAAAAAGTAAGTAAAGTTGTTGGGATTGATGAATAAAGTGTAAAAGTAGGTAATAAAATATTATGTATTTTTACCATTAATAAAATGAGTAAAATACGTGGGACAATCCAAAATGGAAAGTGGGTAAAAATACACTGGACGGAGGGAGTATCATTAATTAGATTCACTAAAAATACGCTATGAATTAGGGATATCAACAGGTCAGGTAGTTAACTACCCGGACCTGGCCTGTTTTTAGAAGGCCCGCCCCGTTACCCGTACGGGTTCTATTTTGTATATCCGTGCCCAGACCCATACGGGGCGGGTTTGTCCCCACCCCGCCTTTTTTTTTTCTTTAATCAATCATCATCAATCACATAAACATTAATTTAACGTGCACTCACATATAAAAAATATGAATAAAGTTCAAAAAAAAAAAATTGTAAACATACTAAATAAATTCCATCATACCCACAAATGAAATTATATTATAATACACATTAACTAAATTAATAATAATTATTATACATAACATAAAGTATAATTATAATTTAATATAATTACATATTCCCTCCGTCCCGGCGTAAGAGGGACATTTGTTTTTTTGCACGTAGATTAAGGAGTATTATTATTTAATGTGTAGTGGATAGTTGTATTAGTGGGAGTGTGGGTCCCATATTTTAATTGTATTAGAGGGGGTGTGTGGGTCCCATATGTGTAAAAAATGAAAGGGGACTCTTTGGGTGGGACGATCAAAATAGAAAAATGATCCTCTTAGCCTGGGACAGAGGGAGTATGAAGTATAATATATAGTTATAAATAATTTATATGTATAAAATATAAAATAAGTTTAAGTATAGTAATTTCGGGACGGGGCGAAACAGGGCTAAACTAATACCCGAACCTGCCCCATATGTTTACGGGTCCAGGCTGAGCCGAGCCGTCCCATTTTTGCTACGGGTCAGGTCTGAGTCACCCCAAAACATACGAGCCAGACCGAATACTCGCGGGTGAGGTAAAAATTGACATCCCTATTACAAATCCTCTCTTCCTCTAAATAGCGAATAACTACAATTTTCCAATAAATTGTAACAATAGTAAAAAAATAATCGTGACAACATATTTTTAAGCTATCAAATAAGTATAGAATTAAAAAAATAAGTGAGGCTTGCGTGCGCCGGGTGCACGAGAACACATTCCGTGCGCTGTTAGAAATTTAATATTATAAGTAAGGGTACATTGCTTTGGTCTAAAGGGTATATACTTTAATTAATAAAAGGTACACCATTTTGTTTTAAAGGGTATACACTTTTCATTAATATTTTTTCTTTAGAAAATAAAGGGTACACATTTTTATACAAAAGGATTACAATTTAATACAAAATTCTAAAGACGCACGGAGTGTTGTTCATGCGCCCAGATACACACAATAATTTTCTTTAGAAAATAAAGGGTACACATCTGTATACTAAAGGGTATACAATTTAATACAAAATTCTAAAAGCGTATGGAATGTGGTACGTGTGCCCGGGTGCACAGTAGTTTTTGCCTTAAAAAATATATATAGATAATATTTTTTGAGTATCAACTAAATATGGAGTTAAAATTATTAAGTCAAGTAAAAAATGTTGTCTTAAACATTTTTTTTTAAGTTTATAAAGATAGCTTGATATATTAACTCGATATTTTTTTTATTAATATCATTTTAAAATCGAGACAAGAATTTTTCTATCAATTTGTGTTTCTTAAGACCTTTTATTTATAAAGTGTGGGTAAAAAAGTATTTTTTTTAACCAGAAGTATGCTGTTGTGAATTGCCTCAATATAGAATTAATGAGATCCACGTGATAATGTGTGATAATCTTTTACTCCTATATGAATTGACAATGACCACATCAAAAAAGACATGTATGTTTGTATATATATTAATGGAAGATGCAATTCGGATCAATTTAATCCAGATCAAAGCATTTACTCTCCCTTAAAGTACTATTATAGCCCTGATTAGTATTCATCTTAGTTTAATTATTTTAAGATTTAATTTAATTGGCTGTAAAAATTCTCTTTTCCATATTTCAAGATTTAACATTTATTATGTACTATTAATACTTCCAGAAAAAATCAAAAGGTTCATCTGTATACTTATGATTATTCATAATAATAATAATAATAATAATAATAATAATAATAAATATTATAGGAATATGATTTCATTTATTAATATTCATTAACTAAAATCGATATATATACAGATTAATAATATAAAATAAAATTTGAAATAGCAATCTCACGTTTGAGATTTTTAATTTTTATTAAAATATGATTATTAAATAGATAAAATAAAATATTAAAGTAATTAAAATAAGATTCATTAAATTACTATAAATGATTTATTAAAGTATATTTACTAAAATATGAAAATACTAAAATTTTTTTTTTATCAATAGAATATTCTGTTAGTAAAAGACTTAGTTTCATTGTTAAATTAGTTTACCAATAGATTAATACCAGAATCTATAAATTAACAATGGTTGCTAATTTTGCGTTAAAAAAGTGGTGGTTGGTAAAATTTTAACAACAAAAATTATAATATTTTGTTATATGATAATTTAATTGATAATAGTTGCTAATAATTTCATTAATTTCCATTTTCTACGACAAAATACTTTTAGTAAAAAAAATTTTATTATTATTATTATTATTATTATTATTATTATTATTATTATTATTATTATTATTAATCGTTCATTAGATAGATAGTTTAGATAATTAAATTGTATCTTAATCGAATATCACTTTATATTAATATGTTATTATTATTTTTATTTATTTTATGGATTTTCCCCAATATATAAAGGTATAACACTTTATTTTATAGGGTATACACTTTAAGTAATAAAAATATAATTTTTTTATTGAGAACGTCGGCTGAAATATGAATAGTATAAATGTTTGATTAAAAAAATTAATTTTTTCTCAAAAATCAAAGGTATACGTTCTTATGTTATAACATATTATACTAAAAGGTATAGCTTTCGAAAAGTGTGGAGTTGCACGGTGTTCCCGGAAATATCCAAGTTTTAGCCTAATTCAATTAGACGGATATGACTTTTCTTTGATTATAATCGTTTTTATTAAAATATTATCATGTTTTATTAATTCTATAAATTGTTTGTGAAATACACTTTCATAATTAATTATCACTTTTTTAAAAATGTTATCACTTTTCTTTTAAAATGCCATCACTTTTCATATATATACTATAAATTTTTATGAAATAGTTTACAACACAATTATCATTTTTTATCAATTGGGTATCACTTTTCATTATTAAGGTTATCACATATTATTTAAATTAAAAATTAAATAAATTAAATAAATACTCCCTCCGTCTCCTTGATAAGTATTTATTTTGCCATTTTGGTCCGTCTTAATATAATGTATCAATTTTCCTTTTGGGTTCATATGACACACAAAATAATATTATTATACTCAACCAACTACACATGAGCCCACACTCAATACTAATACAATTATCCACTACACATTAAAATACGGAGTATTTTTCTTATTCCATTACACATTAAAATATTATTATACTCCTTAATTCACGTGCACAAATGAATACTTCCCATCGGGATGGAGAAAGTAATAAAATTTTAAATTATTACATTTTAAAATAATAAAAAATATAAATTAAATAATAAAAAATATTATATATATATCCTAATTAATTTCCTTCGATAATTAAATTATCAAATTTTCAATTTTATAGCATCAGCAGAACCCCTTACAAAATTTAATTAGATCAATGAATAATTTGTCTCATGATTTAGGGTCCGTGAGACGGTCTCCCCAATTCTTTGTCTATTATCATTAATAATACATCATTGATTGATTTATTTAGAAAATATAATAATGATTTTCTAGTTGTTATAAATTGATGGAATTTTAATTGAGTGTGTCTCTTGTGTTTTTATGTGCACAAAGTGTATAAATGGAGTATAATATTTTGTTTTAAAGAGTATATGTTTTAATTAATAAGAGTATAATTTTTTCATTGAAAATATCAGCTGACATATGAATAATATAAATATTCGATAAATTTTTTTTCTTGAAAATAAAGGGTACAATTTCTTATACTAAAGAGTACTCCCTCCATCCCATCCTAATGGTTAGACTTCCTTTATAATTACAAAGGAAACGTAACCATTAGGACAGGACGGAGGAAGTATAACCTTTAATATTTAAGGTATATTCTTGAAAAAATGTAGGATTATACAACGCCGTAGTTTTAGTTATTTTAATTTAATCTCATCTTTGTAGGTTTATTTTTACTACTTTTGATTCAAAACGTTTTTTTAATCAACCGTTTTAATTTAAATTTTTTCATAAAATAATTTATTAATAGATAAGTTAAATATTTTATATTAGTAAAGATTAAAAAAGTATATACATATAGTCTAAAATGTTTTTTTCATTTAATATATAGAAGATAAGAAATAAAAATGTGATGCACACATATTATTTGTTTATTCAATATTCGTATGATGCTAATAATTAATAATATACTGTATAATAATTACTTAAAGGCATTTTAATCCAAGTCATGAGATAATTTAATATTGTTAAGATGTGTACACCATAAATGACAATAACTTACCATAAACGGCATAATTAAATGAGGGGTAGCAATAATTAAATTTCATTAAAAATTAAAATTATCAAAATAAGCGTATTTTAGTCTTTAAATAATATTATCTTAGTGAAGTGGACTATTTTAACCCTATTGAGCTGGATCAATTAATCCAAATAGATTTACCCTATATTAATAATAAAATGATTAAATTAAAATACAGATATACTTTTTATTTATTTATTTATTTATTATCTTTTTTTCTGTATTCATTTTGCCCAAGACCGAACCGCGCCATAAATGACATAGTCTGGCCAACAGATACAGACGTGTATTTATGACCCAAAAAAAAAACAAATTAGACCAAATTAATGTGTTGGCCAAAGGAGAAAATAACACAATGTTTACTGCTACGTGTTGACCTTACGTGAAGGCTATAGCCTCAAATTTAATTACTTCTGAAGAAAATTCAGTAGCGAATTAAAAAAGAAAAATAAAGTGCCCAATAATTGCCGCAACCCTCGGAGGTAATTATTTGGGTTATATACAATTTTACTTTTTTATAATTAATTATTATTATTTTATTAAATATATTTTTTTTTTGGTTGGTCGTATGCGAGACTGTCTCACGAATCCTGTTATGTGAGACGGATTCCTTCGACCCATATAAAATAGTCGCGGCTTTGCTTAAACCGGTGACCGTTAAATAGCAATTGAGCTTCATCACTCCTCATCTGCGAACGCTTGTGCTTCTAGTGGCCCGCACGTGATTTTGACAGAATTTTTCTTATTAGTGTTGTGTATTTTCATACAAATTAATTTTAATTATTTAAATATAATTATTAATTTATTTTTAATATATTTTTTAATTATTATTTGTATGATCAACTCATGAATTCATAACATTAATTAAAAATATTATATTTTGTATTTTTCATGTGAAATTTTTATAAAATAATTCAATTGAACAATTATCACTTTTTTATAAAAAAAATATCACTATTTATTAAAAATATTATCATTTTTTATTTTTAATGTAAATTGGTCATGAAATTAAACAATTAGTCTGTCATCACTTTTTCATGAATAATTATAACTTTTATTAAAAATGTTATCACTTTTTATTTTTAAGAAAAAATGATTATGAATTTTAATTGAATTTACATCACTTTTCCTAGATAAACCATCACTTTTTGTTGAAGATGTAATCACTTTTTATAATTCCTACAAATTATTAATGAAACACTCCATTCAATTGGCGTAACACATTTATCAATTTTCCATAACCAAGTATAACTTTTATAAAAAAATGTTATTAACTTTTCTATTTATCATATAAATTGTTTATAAAATAATTTAATTGGACGATTATCACATTTTCATAATTAGATATTATTTTTTTTATCAAAATGTTATCACTTTTCATTCTTCATGAGAATAGTTTATAAAATAATTCAATTGAACAATATCATTTTTTCGTAACTATATATTACTTTTTATTAAAAATATTATCACTTTTTAATTTCATATGAATTGTTTATGAAATTCTAAGGGATGTACATAACTTTTTCTTAATAAGGTATTACTGTTTATTTATTTTTATTAAAGATGTTATCACTTTTTTATATATCTTTCAATTTATTGATAAAATAATTAAATAAATTATCATTTTTCATTAATTAAATATTACATTTTCTTAGAAATATTATCACCTATTATCAACATAAGTTTTTTTCTTTTCCCCAATTAATTATAAATAAATGTTAATGATTATAAAAGAAACTTAAATTATTTTGAATAAAACTAGAAGAAAAAAATAAACGGAAAGAAAAGAAGGCAAAGGGAAATAAGAAAATTAAAAGATATATAAATTAAGACAAAGAAAAGATAATAAGTAAATAAAAGAGAATGATGTATGTGGTCGGTAAATTTCGAAGTTGCATCATACAAAGTTTGATTTTAACGGCTCACCGCTTCATCCGATAATGAATACGTTCAAAAAGTAATAGTACTTAATATAATTAGATTTATCTACTGGGTAAAAATGGTTAATTGGAGCTCCGTCGCACGAAATGATACCCGTGAGACGGTCTCGCACAAGTCTTTCTTATTTTTTATTTAAAAAATTTATCTCTTTTTGTTTATACTATTTCATTCGTCCCTAAAAAAAACTTTTCACACTTTCTACATTTGTTCGTCCCATAACACTTTGAAGTGAAACAACTTCTTTATCTGTAATTACCACAAAATTAGTTATTTAAATTTTAAAATTGTCATTTTTACCTAACATGTATATAATTATTTATATATTTTTATTATTTAAAAAAACTACAATACCTTCTAAAGTTAATATAATTAGTTAAAAAATAAATTTTTGTACAATAAACAAGGTTTCTCCGGAATTGAGGGAATAAAAATTATTCATGAAATATAATTTACAATACCATTATCACATTTTATCAACTTATCATTTTTCATTATAAAGAATTTTATTTCATATCCGTCTCAAAAAAAAATTATTATCTGAAACAATTACACAAATCTTCATCCCAATTGCATATGCAAGGCATTTGTTTTATTCTATGGAAATAATTGTATTTAATTGAGAAATAATCAACAATTTGTATTAATATAAACCATCTAAAAATTGTGTTTCTTGAGATTTAAAAAAGTAAAAATTAATTGATAGAATAATGATACTGTAAATGTAAATATGGATAGTTTAATTTCTATAAATGTTTTTTTTTAAAATTTTGAAAGTATCATTTTTTATCTTTATTGTATATAATAAATTAAATGGAGCACTTGTATGTTAATACTTTCTCTGTTGTGAAGAACGCTAGCTTCATGTTAACTGTTTCATATTGTTTGAATTTTTTGTTTTAATTAATTACATCGACTTCTTGAGGCAATTTGATATTTTTATATAATAATAAATAAATTGTAAAGTGTAATATAGGTGGGAATGATGTATATAATAATTTGAGAGCCACTTTAAAATTGTTCTACAAAATTTATTTGGTAAAACTTATGGTCCCCTACTTAATTAACATGTGATACTTTTATTAATTAATTAATCTGCAATCCCCTTCTTATTAACGTTTTTTTTTGTTTTGTTTATGTTTTTTATTTAAATTATATTATATTTGAAAGACCATTATATCCTACATCCTAAATTCTAAGGGTGAAATATACCCTAAATGACAAGAGTAAAATTATAATTATACCCTAAAACCTAGAGATGAATATATTTTATGAGAGTGAAAATTCACGTGTTTAGAGCTTTGATTTCCTTATAATTGTGTATGATATGGTGTTAAATTGAGACGTTTAGTGAAAAAGTCAAGAATTAAATGCTATTATGGATGTTTGAGTTATTTTTGGCAGAAAAACAAGACAAAAGCGGTCAGAATCAGAGGAGTGAATTTTCAGAGGCTTGTTCGACATCCGGAGGAGCCGTTCGACCAGCACCTCTGGTCGAACGGGATGCCTGGGAGCTCGCCAAATCGCCGATGTTTTGTTCGACCCTTGTTCGACCAAGTTGACTGCTGTTCGACCAAGCCCTGAGGTCGAACGGGTACGTGGGATGCTCCGCATCCGTACTTTTTACACCTCTAGTGTGTGCCAATGCATATTTTGACGTGAAAAGCCCGTTAGAGGTCAATTGGAAGAGTCTGCAAGTATAAAAGGATACAACTCATATCCAGAAACACAACGCCACCAACACCACCCTATAACACCACACAGAGCCATACCCTACATACATTCCATCATCCACCTGCACTATGGAGATTTGTCTGTCGAATCAAGAGGAGAACTGAGAGGAAGATTCAAGACGAAGAAGAAAATTATGACTACAACATTTAGGGGTTTTCTCGTTTCTTAATATTTTCTTGTAATTTTTCAGACTATGGGTAAGATTTATCTAACACTCATGTGCATTTCTCGTAACACTATGTGCTAGAGCCTTCATGGTAGTGCTAGAGTTATGAAGATTTTATGAATTAATTGAATTCTCTTGTGTACTCATCCAGCAACACTACATGTGAATAGTATTTTATATTTAATTGTGCTTTTAAAATCCATATTCACTATCGTTCTGTGCATCTTCAACTGTTATATAGAGTCTGAATATATACTCCCTCCATCTCAACTAAAGAGAGTTTTTTTCCATTTTGGGCGTTGTTCTTAGTCCCATTTTTAGGTAAAATAATGTAGGGTAAGAGAACAATATCGTTGTTGTAAACGTAGTGACCAAGTAACAAAATTTATAGAATATCGTCCCAAGAGAAAAGTAAAATCAATGTATATCCAAAATTTCCTTTAATCATGCTTTGTAAAAGTGATAGAATTTGAGTTTGGGTTTTAGACTAATAATTATTTTAAGCAATTAACTATTAAACAAGTAATAACTATGATTATCAAAGAAACAAGGATGAAATGGAATGATTGAAAATAGATCTTAGAAAGAATGCAAGGCTAACCACAATCAAAGTCAAGGTAGTAATCCTATATATGCAAGACTCTAGTAGCAAACATTGTCAACAATGGACTAGAAGCAATCGCAATTGTACCCCTAATCCCTATGGCCAAGGTGACTAGGTTCTCATCCCTTTTACAAGAATAAATCCCCTTAGATTGGTCTTATTATCAATTCACATGAAGGTACTATGACTCTATGTTTGGTTCTTCTCATTTAATTACTCAAATGTCCTCTTATAAGTGTTCTAAGCATTCAAAGGGTATGACTTACCTCTCCTCATACTAACATGCATGTTCATTTCACTAATTGATTCAATTCACCCCTAACATATAACATTGGAATGGCCATCCTAACATCATGTGTATAGAAATCAATCACACAATTAATAAAATAAAACACGAATCACAATTTATAAGAAGAAATCCATCATCAATTCAATTTACTACTAAAAATCTCACAAATCTAGTTTAACCTCAACTCATCATGGCTAGCCTCACAAGAGGTTTAGCAACCAACAATCATCTTGCAAACTTTACAAAGTCCATAAAATGCCATTGGTAACTTCAAATCAAAGGAAATGCAAAATAAAAGTAGAATTTCTTCCGTTGCAATTAAGAGTTGATCTCCTTCCTTCATAAGCTTTTCACTCTTATAAGCCTCAAATCTCTCCAAAGATAGTGTGGGTGTAAGATGTATGGATTGAATTATGAAATCAAAATGACAGAAATGGATGAATTTAGTGGATTTGAATGTGGGAGAGTGTGTGTGTGTAGAGATAGTGTGGTAGTGTGTGTTTGAACTTGATAACTGCTCAAATGGGACTCTCTCCCTTAATTCACGATAAAAATTGGGTATTTGTACCCCTTGGAACCTTCTAGAACACGTGCAAATTAACTCTAGATTCTGCACCTACACGGGTCGTGTAGCAGCACATGGCTCGTGTAGTGCACACACAGTTCGACGTGTTTGCGTGCTGACAGGACACGGCTCGTGTAGCAGCACACGACCTCAGTCATGGACGTGTAGCTACTTCTGATGTCCGCACAAGGCCTGGGCTTACAGGCCCATGTTCTGCATATGGGGCGTGTGCTCGAGCACGGCTCGTGTGCATGAACACGGCGGGGTGTGTTCCTGTGTGCCCTGTTCTTCTTTCTTTGTTTTAGCTCCCGACTAAGTTTTGTTCCATTTTTGACCTATTTTTCATATATTTAAGCTTATTTCCACTCATTTATCAATCTGTACACACTTCTCCTAACTAACATGAAACTCCACCAAAAGTTATACAAATACGGATAAAAATATCCAAAAATCCACAAATAAAGACACTAAAATCTAGGTGAAAATGACGATGATCAACCCCCAAACTTAAAGTGTTGTTCGTCCTCAAACAACTAAAAATGATAATCAAGAAGAGTGATTTTTCACCTAAGAAAATACTTAACGAGCATAAGTTACAACACATCACAAGTAATAAGGACTACAAAATCATATTAAGTATTCCTACAACAATCAAACTCATAACATGAAAGATTAACAAATTCAATCTCAAGAAGACAAAAGGGTAACCAAATTCCTTCCAGTCCAAGCCTCTCATAGGATATCAAATTTACTCAACACTCTATGAAATATAGTTATTCAACACTCATCAACCGGTTAGAACCGACTCACCATAGGCTTACTCATAGACTATATTCACAAGCCACCCTAGTTTCAAAAGGTGATCAAATAGGTCTTTATCTTTGGATGTAATGTTTTAGGCTCTTTGGTATGGTAAGAAAAATTTGGATAAAAGTGACTATATATGTGTAGATAATCAAAGAGATGAATCTTTTCTCAAACATCTTCACTTTCAATCTTCCTCCCTTTTTGAACTTTATAAATACTAAGTATCATCATTCCATGGATTTATTGAGCTTCTTTTGAAGTGCATACTTACTTTTCTTGGCTTTTGATTTCCTTGAGCATATTTTTATGATTTTGCTCATTTTTCCTTTTGTTGAAGTTGCATATTCATTTAGTTTGAGTTCTTCCATCCTTTTCTAGATTCACCATTTTCCTTCTTTTCTTGCACATTTCTCACATCAATCCTTGTAAACCATCATCTCCTCAATCACCCACAAAAAGGTTTTATATAAAGCTTAAGTGGGTATTCAAGGCTTGTAATGTGCTAAAATCACAAAAAAAAAAAGGCTTATAGGCTCAACTTGGCTTACTAAGGATAATGTTTGGGGTAAGGAAATATATGGCTATGACTCATATAACAAGAATGGCCTAAGATCATATCACAAATTTCAACAATTCGGGCTTCGTTCCTATAGTCCATGAGCAAATTCTAGTTTCTCTAAGTTCAATCGGTCCTCTCATAAAAAATTAACCATGGAGGCACGGTTGAGGCTCAACTCTCACAAGCTTTTGCTTGGACCTAAAAGGAACCTAATTAACCTTCATACTTCTCAAAATTGAATAAATTATGTAATTCATGTCACAATTTCAACTAGTAGAAACCCTTAACATGCTTGTCATCACCTATCACAAATAATGCATCATAGCTCACATTCAAAAACATTTAACACCTTCCCAAAACATACCACCAATCCAACCTATACAAGAATAAAAATCTCAAGTACAACACATAAGTAAATACTTACCAAACTAAAACATAGCACAAACATATAACATACATGACTAGAAATCATCCACTTCAAGAAATTAAAGCACATTAATTCAACATCCATAATAAATAAGCTCAAAAACCCATCACATCCAAGTTATAAAAATCAAACTAAAATACCGAAAATAAAGGAATAAAAATCGCATAAAACTAAAATAAATCCCAAAGTAAACCTCTCAAATACAAAACACATCAAATACAATCCAATCCAACAATTTTAAACCACATGCCTAACATAATTCAAATGAACAAATGGAAGTGACTAGCACTAAAATGACTCGCTTCATGGCTCCGGAGATGGAGGTGGAGCACGAGGAGACGCTGGGAATTAGAAATTGAAAATCATAGTCATAATATCCTCCATGTTGTTAGAATGCACATGAGATTGTTCTTCATAATACTCCCTATGACGCTGTCCATCCCGAAGCTCTTGAATGTGCATCCCATGCACTTATTGTGTCTCTCGGATCTCCCTGAGTTGTGCTCCATACAACTGTCGTGTTTGCCTTATCTCTCGAACTTCATTTTCAAAGAAGTTCCACCTTGCATCTCCCATTTCCTGCTATTGCTGAAATTCATCCTCTTGTTCCTCAAATACTGGTGGTTCTGGTGCTTGCTCTTCAAACTCCACATGATGAGGTTGTTCTCCTTCATTCCCTATCTCCAAAGCAACTGGCTTGGCTCTCAGATTTTCTAACTCTTGATTTTACTCCACACGCATCTGCCGGAGCACTGCCTCCACTCCTTCTCGATTCTCACGATAAAACACTCTCACAATTGTAGAGTGGAGGGGGCTTGCCATTGCCATGTTCTCGTTCTGCCGCGGAGTATATATCGTAGTGAGCTCAGGAGTAGGTAGAGGAAATGGAGCTCCCTTATCTTGCCTTAAGCAATAAGTGTTTCCTATCAATGATAGGAACTCCATCTCATGAGTTGATGGTAGTTGAGACCTTCATTGGTAATCATGTGTGGCATTTCTTTGAGATCGATGCCTAGCCCTTGAGCTATCATCGTCAATATTCCTCCAATCATCACTCCTTGAGTCGTTTGCCTCTTTGCCACTCTTTCCACATATTGAATAAAATGTGCTGCCACATTAAACTTGATCTCTCGGCATAGACAGAACATGATATACAATTACTTTTTACCCACTGCTCCACTCTCGTAACGGTCCAGAATAGTATTTGACACGATCTTCTTAAGATATCTCATCGTGGGATTTCTGATGGCCGTTCCTTTAGAAGCGCTTGGTATGTAACCCTGTTGCTCTATCCCATCTTTGAGTAGCTTTCCCCAAAAAGTTTGCTGATTGAAACCCCCTCCTAGCACGAAGCTTTGATGGCCCCTCCTTATCAGACATCCCATGTATCTATTCAAATCATTGAGGGGTATATCTGTCCATATCTCGTTGTTTAGCTGGAAGGAGATTTATATAGAAAATTTATTCATATCCTTTTTAACCTCGAGTGTGCTCAAGAACTCAGCTGTGAGATGTAAATAAGTGGGGGCCTCTTACCGAAAAACTCTTCCATCTCTACCCGTCGGAACATGGTTCTCAAATCATCCTCGATACCAAGACCAACCATGGTAGTTTGATCTTGAAATCTAGTTGGCCGTATATTTGGCAAAATAGCTCCCCATCTATGTGAGTACTTAGCCCAATCTTTATCAAACTGTACTCCGTATTCTAATTGGTGCACCCCATGTTCTACTAAATGAGCATCTAAGTTAGCCATTTCCATCTCAGTTTCAACCATGATGAAGTCCTCATCACATCTTCTTGCTCTCCTTTCGGCCATCTACAATTTTCAACATACTCAAGTTATATTCAATTTCATTATGGAATGATAGTACATTAGGCTTCGAATCATCATTTGTTATTCAACTAAGTGTTAACTCTAGCATGCCTTAACATCACATTATCATGATAATACAGCTTCAAGCACCACCAACAAAGATTAATCTTCAAGAATTTTTCTAGTTCAATTTAAGCAACTATTCAAAACAACAAATATTTTCAAAGTTTGCTTCAAGTTAGACATATGAATCGCTTTAATCATTCATGAATTTAACCTCATCAACTCATCACATGTACATTCAAAAATATCCAATCAATGCTCATTATTCAAGTAAAGCTTTTAATTTGACTCAAAAAGTTACTTAGGCATTTCATCAAACACTTGGCATGCAAATCATTTCAAAGTAATTTCAACAAGAATATCCAATTTCCTCATGCCCAAATCCTCAACACCTAAGCTACTTCACAACAATTCAATCCTCCTATGATCATTATTAATCAATTTGTAACATCATATGCATTTAATTAAATCAAAAATCAAAATCCCCAAATTCAATTTCCTCATGAACCCTAATTCTTGCACTATTCAATCAATTTATCAATTAAAACTTGCAAATCCGTGTTTCACACTCCTAGACATGCTTCAAACATGCTATTATTCAAAGCCCATGCAAGAATTTTGACTTTCAAACCTTCAATTGAAAACTAGGGCTAAAAAAATCATACCTGTACTGTTCTTGAGAAGATGGATAAGGAATTGAGACGGAGGATTGAAGGGAAACGTTTTACTCACTCAATCTTACCAATACTTTCAGCTTTTCACAGATTTGTGGTGTTTGGAAGTGATTTCAGACGAGGGAGAACTCTTGAACACGGGTGAAAATGAATAAGCAACGCTTGCGCTCGCCCCCTTTTTTAATTCTATCTTCAAATACGACATGGCTCGTGTCTGGTACACGACCCGTGTCTCCATTCCCTACACGGCCCATGTTCTGTACACGGCCTTGGACATGGCTGTGTAGATGTTTCTGATCTCCGCGCACGACTATCTCTTATAGGCTCGTGCGCTGTACACGGTGCATGCATCTGTACCCTACACGGATCGTGCGCTGAACTCGCCTTTGGCCTTGAGCGAGTTGCTACTTCTGATGTCAGTACATGGCCACCTCTTACAGGACCGTGCATTGAACACGGCTCGTGTACCTGTTTCTCTGTTTCTTCCAATTTCTAACTTCACACATTGTTTTCCCCTATTTTTGTACTTCCAATACACCCTATTCATGCTCAAAAATTTATCCACACCATTAACTCAACAAGTGTTATCAAAATAAGGATTATCATGTACTTCGACACCACCAAACATGCCAAAACAAATCAAACTCATGAGAAAATTTTAAAATTTACCCATTTTCACAAGACAACCTCTTAATCATCATAAACATAATATACCAAGCACATTCAAGTGGTGAGTCACACCATGCACTCTCTTACCAAACTTAAATGAAAATAAGTTGAGAATTAAGTTTGCACAAAGTGGTGAGACTTACCCTTGTAGTTTCCACCAATGATCTTCATAAGATTACCTTATGATAAAGTATGTGCACTCCAAAATTCAAATAAGTATGACCACCACGCACCCCTCCTAAATTTAAATTAACACAAGTGTTAAAATTTAAGTTTGTAAAGAGTGGTGTGACATACATCTTCATTCCAACTCTAGCACACCTTATCTTTCTTCATATGCAATTTTCTCAATGAGCTTTTCCACCTACATACCAAACTACATGAAAAATAATTAAAAACAATCATAAAATAAAACCTACTATACTAAACACTCAAAGAATTTCAAGAAGATAGGGTGTCCACATACACTATCTCCTTTTGAGAAGGAGATAGGTAATATTTCACCCGATGACCATTCACTACAAACTCATTATTAGGACCCTTTAGCTTCAATGTATTCCCACTCAACACCTCAAGCACTTCAAATGGTCCCATCCATTTAGACTTAAGCTTTTCGGGAAACAACTTAAGCCTCGAATTGAATACAAGAACCTTGTCCCCGGGAACAAACGTCTTTTCCTTTACTTTAGCATCATGCCATCTCTTCATATTCTCTTTGTAAATAATGGAATTATCAAATACTCTTCCTCTAAACTCCTCAAGCTCAACCAATTTCAACAACCTTGCTTTGCCACTCTCCCCTTCATCCATATTAAGGCGTTTAATAGCCCACAATGCACGGTGCTCCAATTATACGGGAAGATGACAAGCTTTTCTATAAACCAATTGATATGGTGACATACCAAGGATGGTCTTAAAAGCCGTTCGATATGCCCATAAGGCATCGTCGAGCTTTTTCGACCAATCCTTTCTCCTCCCATTGATTGTCTTCTCCAAAACTAACTAGATTTGACTATTTGAGACCTCCGCCAATCCATTCGCTTGAGGGTGGTAAGGTGTAGCCACTCGATGTTTCACTCTATATCTCTTCAACAATCCTTCCATCAATTTATTCATAAAATGAAATCCTCCATCACTCACTAATTCACGTGGAACTCCAAACTAATCAAAAATATTCTTTTTCAAGAATCTTTGAACAATCAAAGCATCATTTGTCTTAGTGAGGATTGCCTCCACCCACTTCAACACATAGTCCACGGTTTGCAAGATGTACATATATCCTTGAGACGAGGGAAATGGTCCCATAAAGTCAATTCCCCGTACATAAAAAATCTCCACATCAATTCTTAAACTCATGGGCATCTCATCTCTCTTACCTATCCCCCATACTCTTTGGAATCTATCACACTTAGCCACAAACTTCTTTGCATCTTTAAACAATGTAGGCTAATAGAAACTCGATTGTAAAATCTTAGCCTCCATCTTTTGATGACCGAAATGGCCCCCACATAAAGACGAGTGACATAGCTCAAGAATCCCCACAACTTCTTCATTGGCCACATACCTTCTTATAACTCCATCATTGCAAATCTTAAACAAAAAGGGCTCATCCCACAAGTATTTCTTTACTTCCACATAAAAACTTTTTACCTTATACTCATTTAGCAGTGTGGGCTTTATTCCACAAGCAAGGAAGTTGACATAATGGCGTACCAAAGAGGTACATTCACCATGAGAGTACACATTTGCTCAACCTCCACTTGAAGAATTTTTTCATCCGGAAACTCATCCCCAATCGGCTTCATGTCCTCATTCTCTCCTCTATTTTCCAATCTAGACAAATGATCTGCAATCACATTCTCCACCCCCTTCTTATCTTTGATCACTACATCAAATTCTTGCAAAAGTAACATCCAACGTGGCTTAACATCTTTCTTACTCATGAGGTATTTTATTGCCGCATGGTCCGTGTAGACAATAGATTATGTGCCAACCAAGTATGGTTGAAACTTCTCAAAAGCATACACCACATCCAAAAATTCTTTCTCCGTTGTAGTGTAATTAACTTGGCACGAGTTCAATGTCTTGGAGGCATAATAGATTGCTCTAAACTTTTTCTCCCTAGTTTGCCCAAGCACCACTCCTATGGATTGATCGCTAGCATCGCAATGCAATTCAAATTGTATGCTCCAATCTGGGATAACGAGTATCGGAAAAGAGGTTAGAGCATCCTTTTGTACCTGAAATGAGACACAACATTCATCATCAAAGTTAAATGGACAATCTTTTTCAAATAATTTACAAAGTGGTTTAGCAATTTTTGAAAAATCTTTGATAAAGCGTCTATAAAAGCTTACATGACCTAAGAACGATCTCACCCCCTTCTCACTAGTAGAAGGGGGAAGACGTTCTATGGATACCACTTTTGCCCTATCCACTTTCAAACCATGCTTCGATATATGGTGTCCCAAGACTATCAATCGGTCACCATGAAGTGGTATTTTCCTTAATTTAACACAAGATTCAATTATTCACACCTCTGCAATACAATAGTGAGATTAGTTAAGTAAATATCATAAGAGTAACCATACACGAAAAAATCATCTATAAATACCTCCATAACATTTTCAATTAAATCATAAAAGATCGACATCATATAACTCTGAAAAGTGGCAGGAGCATTACATAGACCGAAGGGCATCATCCGAAATGCAAATGTGCCATAGGGACAAGTGAATGTTGTCTTCTCTTGATCTTCCAGGGCAATCAATATCTGATTATACCCCGAATATCCATCAAGAAAATAATAATACTCGTGTCCCGCAAACGTATCTAACATTTGGATTATGAATGACAATGGAAAATGATCCTTACAGGTGTTTCATTTAATTTACGATAATCCATACACACCCTCCAACCCGTGATAGTTCGGGTGACAATTATTTCATTCGTATCGGATCGAACAATTGTCATGCCACACTTTTTTTCCACTACGTGTAAAGGACTCACATATGGACTATCACTAATTGGAAAGATAATTCCCTCATCAAACCATTTTAAAACTTCTTTCCTTACCACTTCTTGCATTATAAGATTTAATCTACGTTGATTTTGCATACAAGACTTCTCATCATCAATCAAATGAATCTTATGCATACATAAAGATGGGCTTATACCTTTCAAGTCTTTTATGCTCTAACCAATTGAGGATTTATGCTCTCTTAAAACTCTTAATAACTTTTCCAATTCTAAATCATTAAGGGAAGAAGATATAATTATCGGATACGTTTTATTCTCTTCCAAGTAAGCATACTTCAAATGCTCCAGTAATGGTTTCAACTCTTTTTCCTTCTTCTCTTGCACTCCTTTTGGTTCTTCATCAAGTTTCTCCACTTTTGCTTCCTTTGCTTCCTTACTTGTAAGTTCCCTACAAGCATTTAAACAATTCAACTCATCAATTATTTCATCATTTTCTAAACAATAAGAAGAGTTAGAATTTATAGAGTCAATAGAATAAGAGTGGCTTATGATAATTTTCAAAGGATCCTTGGAATGAATATGATGCATATGTTTTTCAACTATGTTGTCCACAACTTCCAATCTTCTACATTCCTCCTTGTTCCTAGGATACCTCATAGCCTCTTTCAATGAAAATATCACCTCTTCCTCATTCAATCTTAAAGTCAACTCTCCTTTTTCCACATCTATCAACGCTTTTCTCGTGGCAAGAAATGGACGTCCAAGTATCAATGGAACATTTGAATTTTCATCCATGTCTAGTACCACAAAATCAACGGAAAATATAAACTTACAAACTTTGATTAAAACATCTTCCGCAATTCCCTTTGGGTGTGTCAAAGATCGATCGGCTAATTGAAGTGTGACCAATGTCGGTTTTACCTCACCAATATCCAACTTCTTAAAAATTGACAAGGGCATCAAATTAATACTTGCACCAAAGTCACATAGAGCTTTTTAGTTTACATGCTTTCCCATCTCACATGGAATAGTGAAACTTTCCAGATCTTACAATTTAGGAGGGAGTTTCTTTTGTTGAATAGCACTACATTTCTCCGTGAGATTAGCCGCCTTAAATTCACCCAAGCTTCTTTTCTTTGATAATATATCCTTCAAAAATTTGGAGTAATTTGACATTTGTAACAAAGCATCCGCAAAAGGAATATTTACATGGATCGTTTTCAACATCTCAACAAACTTAGAAAATTTCTTCTTTAAACCTTTTTTCAAGCATCTTTGTGGGAATAGAATTGCTACATGCAACTTAGGTATTCCCTATGCATCTCTTTCAAGAATTTCTTCCCACTCTTTACATTTTGTTTCCTTACATCTTTCCCATTTCCTTGGAGATTTCACTTTTTCCTCTTCAAGTGTCGGGGAACTTTATCCTTTTCAACAATTTCAACTTCTTTCTCTTTCCCTTCTTCATCCATTCTTTCTATAGGCTCAAGTTCACATTCTACTCCCTCTACTTCCGTTGGCATAGAAGGCCCTTCGTATTTTGTTCCACTATGAAGTTCAATAGCCTTGCATTGTTCCTTAGGGTTAGTAACGGTTGTAGATGGAAACTTCCATTGATGATGAACATCCCCCCTTTCACTTGCCATTTGACTAATTTGAGTCTCTAATGCTTTAAATCTCCTCCCACTTACATCATTCTTTTGTCTTCTTTCCTCTTTTTCATACTTAGCTTCCTTCATAAATTCAAACATCTTAGCTATTTGATCTTCCATTGTAGGCTTCCCTTCACCATTTAGAGCTTTTTCCCCCGGATTAGTGCCCGATGAAAGAGTAAGGGCATTCCCTTGATTCCCATATGACAAATTCTCATACCTACAAGGTTGGTTAAAATTTCCTCCAAAATTACCTTGACCCCATCCTCCTTGCCTTTGTGGATATCCCTCCTCCATGGTTACCAAAACCACCACCATAATTTCCTTGAAAGTTCCTCCCTTGCATGAAGGCAACTTTCTCAAGTGACATTTCTGGTTGGCACCAAGTATCTTGAAATCCAAGATTAGAAGACATACCTTGTTGAGGCATAAGTGTAGGCATTTGACAACTTTGAGAAGATTGACCCATATTAGGCATAGAAATTGCCTTGTTGAGGATTTGAAAACACTTGTTGATTCATCAAAGGCATAATACCTTATTAAAGATTCGGAAGCTCTTGTTGATTCATCATAGGTGTAGAATTTGGAGACACTTGCAAATTAGAATTCATCCTTTTCAGTATCTCCAAAATTGCTTTTTCGGTTACATCCTCCTTAGGTGCTTCCTCCTTCTTCACTTGTTGCATGCATACTTCTTCCATCTTAGCAATTCTTTTCCTTTCATACATCCCCGAAGCTCTATCCATAGGCTATTGACCCGTATTCAAAGCAATCTCTTCACATATAGCAATAGTTCTTTTCAGAGTTTGCCCCAATATAGAACCTCCCGCCGAAGCATCAATAAGCATTCTTTCACTTCCATTCAATCCGGCATAGAAAAATCCCTCTTGTTGATCTTCAGGAAAACCATGTTGTGGACACCTCCTTAACATCTCTTTGAATTGATCCCAAGCCTCACTAAAAGTCTCAAGAGACATTTGCTTAAATTGGAATATTTAACCTTTTAGATGCAACATCTTCGATGATGGGTAATACTTACTTAAGAACCTTTGAGCAAACTCTCTCCATGTAGTACAAGATCCCGAAGGTATAGTATTATACCAAACCTTAGCTCGATCCCTTAATGAGAAAGAAAAGAGCTTCATCTTGATAGTATCCTCACTCACTCCATTAATCTTGATGGTATTAGCTAACTCCGTGAATTGAGATAGGTGAGCATTTGGATCTTCCATTGGACCATCTCCAAATTGATTCGCTTGCACCATATTAATCAATCCCGTTTTGATCTCAAAATTGTTGACATTTAATGCGACCCCATAGCATAATTTCCATATTGAGGTTGAAAATGATCTCGGATATTCATCCCCACACCATTATATCCATGGCCTAGAGGTTGATTTTGTACTACCGGAGGAGCTTGTTGATTATTTTTAGCTTCTTGTTGTGCCATCAAGTGTTGAATAATAGCTTGCAATTGTTGGTTCGGCAAGTGCACTTGTTGAGCATTTCCTTATGGCACGAACTCCGGATTAACATGTCCTCCTCAAACATTATCACCCCCTCGTTGAAAGTTCCTCATATGACCTTCTTCATCAATTATATTGGCATTATCCATTCAATTTTTCATAACTTACTCCGTAGGATCTAACACTCCTCTTCTTTGTCTTCTTAAGGTAGCTTCCAATTCCAAGTTCAAAGGTTTAACGGATTGAGATCTCGAACGAGTTTGCATGTACCTACAAAAATTTCCAAATTAGCTCCCCAAATAATCAAAACAAGTAAACAAATAAAAGAAATACTCTTATCAAAACTAATCAAGTTCAAACTCGTTACAACCAAGATTTTAACATTTCCTCGGCAAGCGGCACCATGTTCTTAGTCCCATTTTTAGGTAAAATAATGTAGAGTAAGAGAACTATGTCATTATTGTAAATGTAGTGACCAAGTAATAAAATTTATAGAATATCGTCCCAAGGGAAAAGTAAAATCAAGGTGTATCCAGATTTGCCTTTAATCATGCTTTTTAAAAGTGATAGAATTTAAGTTTGGGTTTTAGACTGACAATTATTCTAAGCAATTAACTATTAAAAAAGTAATAACTATGATTATCAAAGAAACAAGGATGAAATGGAATGATTGAAAATAGATCTTAGAAAGAATGCAAGGCCAACCACAATCAAAGTCAAGGTAGTAATCCTAGATATAGAAGACTCTAGTAGCAAACATTGTCAACAATGGACTATAAGTAATCGCAATTGTACCCCTAATCCCTATGGTCAAGGTGACTAGGTTCTCATCCCTTCTACAAGATTAAATCCCCTTAGATTGTCTTATTATATATTCCCATGAAGGTACTATGACTCTAAGTTTGGTTTTTCTCATTTAATTACTCAAATATCCTCTTATAAGTGTTCTAAGCATTCAAAGGGTATGGCTTACCTCTACTCATACTAACATGCATGTTCATTTCACTAATTGATTCAATTCATCCCTAACATATAACATCGGAATGGCCATCCAAACATCATGTGTATAGAAATCAATCACACAATTAATAAAAGGGTTAATTGCAAAAAAATACCCACATTTACTTTCGTTGCAATTTTGTCCCAACTTTTAAGATTTTACAAACAAAAACACTACCTTTAGTATTTGTTGCAAATTAAGCCCGGTCAGTTTTCTCCTATCTGACCATTTGACTAAGAGCCACATCACCTTAAGACTTTGTCTTCTCTAATTGTTGAGTAAAGCCACGTGATCAACATTCAACCCTCGATCAATCTAGCCTCACCATTTTTAATGAAAGAGATTATAAGGCAGTAGATTACTGTTGCCTGTTGGCACTTTAATCCTCCACCAATTAATCAACTGGACCATTAGAAGCAAATTTTGAATGGCAAAGAGAATGGGATTTAGTGGCACTGAAAAAGGCTCCTCCTTCTCCTTGAAAAATGGCAACATTAATGAGAAGCGGGAGTGGCCTTCGCGATCACTGTCAAATCTAACTTGTTGAAGTGGCATCGGGATTGGAGAGCTGGTGGCACGATGATTATAGCAATGTGCCTGTGGACTTCGACGGTGATTCTAGATCCGATGAGCGGTGTCTGGCAGCGACTGTGTGCGGTGGAGTTCTTCGGCGACATCAACCAACAGCAATGGGAAGAGGGAGTGGCCTCTGCGATCTCCGGCAGATCTGACCAACAGCAGCGGCGTCAGGATTGGAGAGTCGATGGTGCAATGATAGAAGCATGCGCGTGGACTTCGGCGGCAATGCTAGATCGGGTGAGCGGCGGTGGAGGACTTATGGGTGATGGCAATGGCGATTGGAATTAGGCGGCGGCTGGCGATGACGATTTGACAACCAATCTCGAAGGGAACAACAATCTCGGTGCGGTAAAAAGCAAGATTGGATTTGGAAGAGTAAACGATGTCTTTCATGGATATGACGTGGTGCCTAGTAGGTGGTCAGGTAAGAGTAAATTGACCAAAACTGACCATGGGCTTAATTTGCAACAAATATTAAAGGTGGTATTTTTGTTTGCAAAATCTCAAAAGTTGGGACAAAATTGCAAGTAAAGTAGAAGTGGGTATTTTTTTTCGCAATTAACCCTTAATAAAATGAAACATGAATCATAATTTATAAGAAGAAATCCATCATCAATTCAATTTAATACTAAAAATCTCACATATCTAGTTTAATCTCAACTTATCATGTGGCTAGCCTCACAAGTGGTCTAGCCACCAACAATCATCTTACAAAAAAAACCTTACAAAGTCCATAAAATGCCATTGGTAACTTCAAATAAAAGGAAATGCAAAATAAAAGTAGAAGTTCTTCACTTGCGATTAAGAGTTGATCTCCTTCCTTCATAAGCTTCCACTCTTATAAGCCTCAAATCTCTCCAAGTATGGTGTGGGTGTAAGATGTATGGATTGAATTATGAAATCAAAGTGATAGAAATGGATGAATTTGGTGGATTTGAATGTAGAAGAGAGTGTGGATTTGAATGTAGGAGAGAGTGTGTGGGTAGAGATGGTGTGGTAGTGTGTGTTTGATCTTGATAACTGCTCAAATGGGATTCTCTCCCTTAATTCACGTCAAAATTGGGTATTTGTACCCCTTGGAACCTTCTAGAACACGTGCAAATTAACTCTGGATTCTGCACCTACATGGGTCGTGTAGCAGCACACGGCTCATGTAGTGCATAAATAGTTCAGCATGTTTGCGTGCTGACAGGACACGGCTCGTGTAGCAGCGCACCACCTCGGTCATGGGCGTGTAGCTACTTTTGATGTCTGCACACGGCCTGGGCTTAAAGGCATGTGTTCTGCACACGAGGTGTGTGATGCGCATTTTTTTTGCACGTAAAATTAATTTTCAAGTATGAAGGATATCAATTGTAGCTTAAACAAGCATCCCAGTTAAATATCGAGTCCAAAGGACGGTGTATTATCAATTTAATTATTAACTAAATTAATTAAGACGAAAGGCAATAAAAGTTTGGATTTAATTATTAACTACTAAACAATTAATTAAAATAGCAAATAAAATAAATTGAGAACTAGGAAAATACGAAAGTGAATCAAGTAGGAGAATAGGTAGCTCTAGGATAATCCAGTTTGACTCATTAATTTCCCTTCCGTGTATCAATGTCCGACTCTACCTTGTGGAGTATGGACGCATCACTAAACCATACAAATCTACTCTATAGACACAAGTAAATAAGCGTGTGACACGTGTGAATATCCTTGGAGCAAGAGATATAATTCACCCCCATTTCTAGGTTCTATCAGTATCAATTATTTCTCATACACTAAGTACTCTAACCCGATATGATCTCCCTTTATAAGTACTATGAATTTATTCTCTTTTTCCTACTTATTAACCCGAATAATATTCAATTAATAAGTATTTATATAAGATAGTTCTAAAGAGACTTCGGAGTCCCCTCACTTAGAATCGTTACATGTAATCCTGCTCAGCACCGAACGCACACAATCAATAATCAAGATATGTATTCAGACTCTACATAACAATTAATGATGCACAAAAAAACTCTTAGTATAAATTTAAAATGCATAGTATTATATAAAATAGACCACAAGTAGTGTTGTACGGAGTATACACAAAGAAGTTCAATTAACTCATAAAACCTTCATAAACCCTAGAACTACCAAGGTGTTTCTAGCCTATGATTGATCGAAGAACAATCATGGTGGTTGGATAGATCTTACCCATAGTCTTAAAAATTACAAGATAAATTAAGATGCAAAGTAAACCCTAGATGCTGGCGCTGTCGCGTCTTTCTCCATCTTGAATCTTTACTTGATTCTCACTCGATTCGACAGACGAATCTCTTTCCACAGCTCCGTGGATGATGGTAGGGTTTCGGATGTTGTGTAGAATGAAGGTGATGAATGATGGTGTTCCTCAGTTGCGTAGGGTCTTCCTTTTATAAATTTAGCTCTCCTTATGGACCTTGGGTGGGCTTTTTGAGCGAAAACACATACTGAAGGTGCAAAAATATGAATCTGATAGTTTTTTGCGTATTGGTTCGACCAACACCCTTGGTCGGACCGCACATGGCCTGGTCAAACCTGCCTGTAATGAACTGGCAGGTGGCCGGTTCGACCCGAATGGATGGTCGAATCAGAAGCTTCGTGGTTAAACCACAACTGCTTCTCTTTAGGCTTTTGGTTCGACCACGGTTCGACCAACACACCTGGTCGAACCACAATATCGTGGTCGAACCGCTCTTCTACTGACTTTTGGTGCCTGGTTCGACCATGGGTGTTGGTCGAACCACCCACCATTTGGTCGAACCGGGTGCCTAAAATACCCCTTTTCGAGTTTTGATCACTTCTGTCCCGTTTTCCTTCAAAAATCCGCTCAAATGGCCTCAAACGCACCTAATTCATGACTTTCCGCTACATACCTCGATTTATCTCCACTTATGATCAAATCATACATCATTATCACAAGAATCAGAGCTCAAAATATGTGAATTTATACACTCATCAAACCTCCAAACTTATATGTTGCTCGTCCCAAGACAACGAAATCAAAACCATAAGAGTAAGTGTAAATTTCACAAGTTCATCTAGTCAAATATAATACATACCTACACAAGCAATTCTATTAATTAAAAACATGTATCACTCGCATTATACATATCATTCTTGCAAAACATCACTCAATTATAATACACTTCGGAGTACTAAGTCATCTAGCTCATAAGATAATTATTTACGCTCGCTCTCAAGTGCAAAAGATGTACACTTTTGCATTAATGTATACGCTCATATTTAATTCATATTCCCGCGAACCATAAGCTTGACAAGGATCTCAAAAATCAACTTATAATCACTTCATTACTAGGATCACAAAGGACTTGCTTGGGTTGTAATATTGGCTCTTCGGTAAAGGTAGAAAAATATAGACAAAGTGACTAATTCACTAGTAAAGAATTACCTTGGAGTTTTGCTTTTCATCAAACAGCTTCATCTTTTCCATCTTTTTCTCATGATCTTTGCAATTCACTTTTTTCCTTCTTCACGTTGGCCTCAACATCTTTATTTCTCCTTTCTTCAAAATACAAGGGTATCAATTTCGGGCACTACCCTCCTATGCAGTCGGGATACTGGTTTCAGGCACTACCCCTAAATAAGATTTAACCATTTTTCTCTTTTCTTTCCTTCATATCGCTCAACCAAATTTTCTTCCTTTTCTTTTCACATTCAAGCTAGCATATATTCACCTTAACTCTCTACTAATGAATAGGGTATTCAACAAGGCTCAAGTAAAAGATAAATAAAGGCTTTTTATCAAGGCTTGTCAAAGAAAAAGCTTTTAAAGGCTTAACAGGGCTTCCAATGATTTATACAATATACGGAAAAATATAATTTGGCTAAGTGACTCAAATAAACAATAATAGCCTAAGATCATGTCCTAATAATTAATTAATCATAAGTCTCACACAAGACTCCAAGTCAAATTCTAGAATACGATCATATGAATGATTCTCACAAGAATAAACTATCATGCATGTATGTAGCATGATTTCATAAGGCTCAAATTCTCACATGGGTAATAGATTCCTAAGCACTCCTTATAGCATATAATCAAGATCAATTCCACAATGAACTCCACATATTTAATAAGTTATACATGCTTCTCATCAACAAAATCAACACATGCAAAATATGAATGCAACATACATAGCAAAGAACCCAACCATATCAATCCAATCAATATCACCAACCAATCCAATCATCAAGTATCCAACATCACAATCAGTACGGAATTAGAATATCAATATAAGTACATGCTACATGATGAGAGTGAAAATAAGTGTGTTTTAGTGTCCAATTTAACACCTTTTTGATTGATATTCTTGTCATATATTAGCACAATGGTCTTATATTCATTATATGTGAGAAAAAGGTGCACTTGAGGTGTTTTGTTGTGTTTTAGGTGGAAAAAGGATCAAAAGAGCCAAGTTTGAGAAAAGGTGCACAATTTGTGCAAGAATGCTGATGAACGCACATCTAACTTGTGTAATTATTCTGTATTGATGTGGAGCTCTGAACGGGAAGTTTGATACATGGTTGGAAAGCCACTGAAGAGAGGGTCATTTTGGCGTAAAGAACATCCCATTCGGAGTCCGAACGAGGAAGTTATGAGCAAAGTGGTGACGCCGCGCGAGCTGTGCCGAACAGAATTGCAGTGCTACTTTCCATGGCCTATTACATATTCAACTCTTGTATTTCTTGTGATTTCTTTATATGTATAGAAAGCCAAGGAAGAGAGGATCGCGTGAGCACAAAAATCACTCAATTCGGAGGTCGGATGTGAAAGTTATACGCGAAACGGAGAGACTGCGCAAATCCAGTAGCAGGGTTCGACCTGTGGTTCGACCAAAGAGGGAGAGGTTCGACCTATTTGACGAGGTCGAACCTACGTGCGGGAACTTACCAAATCCGTATTTTCGAGGCCAAAACGCGTGGGATCACTTGAAAAGCCCATTCCAAGCCCTAGAGACGTGATTACAAGTATAAAAGGAGGCTCATGCAGTCAAGAAAAACGTCACCAATCACCGAGGAGAGGCCACAACCATACAATACCCCACAAGGGGGGATCACCCCCCATCCATCATCCACTTCCTTTCCTCCATCCATCCATCACTTTGAAGATTTGTTTGTGGAATCAAGAGGAGAACCAAGAGGAGGATTCAAGATGGAGAAGGACATGAAGACGCCTACATCAAGGGTTTATTCGTTTCCTAATTTATCTTGTATTTTCCGGACATCCGGGTAAGATCTATCCAACACCCATGATTGTTCTTCGAAACATCATGGGCTAGAGCCTTTTTGGTAGATTTAGGAGTTTGAAGGTTTTATCTAGTTAATTGAACTTCCATGTATACACTCCGTACAACACTACTTGTGGTTTATTTTATATATGATTGTGCTTTCTTAATCCATATTCACGGTCGTTTTGTGCATCTTCAATTGGTATATAGAGTCTGAATATATATCTTGGTTGTAGATTGAGTGCGTTCACCGCTGAACAGGATTCCATGTTATGATTCTAAGTGAGGGGACTCCGAAGCTTCATTAGAACTATCTTATATGAATACTTATTGATTGAATTGAATTCGGGTTAATAAGTAGGATAAAGAGGATAATTTCATAGTACCTATAAAGGAAGATCATATCGGGTTAGAGTACCAATCCTAGGGGAAAATAATTGATACTGATAGTACCTAGAAAGGGGGGTGAAATTATGTCTCTTGCTCCGAGGTTATTCACACGTGTTACACGCATGTTTACTTGTGTCTATAGAGTAGATATGCATGGTTTAGTGATGCGTCCATATTCCACAAGGCAGAGTCGGACATTGACACATGGAAGAGAAGTTAAGTAGTGAAACTGGATTATCCTAGAGCTACCTATTCTCCTACTAGATCCACTTTCGTATTCTTCGAGTGATATTTATTTTATTTGTTATTTTAATTACTTGTTTATTAGTTTAATAATTCTAAACCTCAAACTATATTGCCACACTTGTCTTAATTAATTTAGTAAATAATTAAATTGATAATACGCCGTCCCTTGGGTTCGATAATCACTTGGTCACCTTTCGAAACTACAATTGATATCCTTCATACTTGGGGATTAATTGTGTGTTGAGAAAACGCTCATCAAGTTCTTGGCGCCGTTGCCGGGGACAGCTGTTATTATTGATTTTATTATTTCTAGTTTGATTAAGATTTTTTTTCTTTTATTTGTGATTATTTATTTCTATCTAACCTTGAATTTTTCCGAGTTACTTGTGCGCTTGTAAAAGGAAAGGAAGGAAAAGAAAGAATAACACACTGCGCTAAACATGGCCGGAGTAAGGCAGAATCCAGATAATGTTGCCATACGTGAAATTTTCACGAACTATGGAATTGGTAACATGGGGTTGATAGGAGCAAGGGGGGAAGATGATGATTTTGAGATACATCCCGCTCTTATTAACATGGTAGAGAAGAATCCCTTTTCTGGAGGTTGTTTTGAAGATCCATATCAACATCTCCGAAGATTTCTTGGTTATGCAAACACTCAAAAAGGAGCTGGAGCTAATGATAATGCTAGACGGATCGCCTTATTCAAGTTCTCATTGATTGATAAGGCAGAAGCTTGGTATGAGACTCTTGATGCTACAGAATGCACTACATGGGACCAACTGCAGCAGAAGTTCTTGGAAAGATACATGCCACTCTCAAGGATCTTAAGAATGAAGCAAGAGATCACTTGATTTGTTATGAATCAGGGTGAGAAATTTTATGAGGCGTGGGACAGGTTTAAAGACATGGTCAGGAGGTGTCCACAACATGGAATGTCTAAGGCTGAATACATAAGTATCTTCTACTATGGATTGGATTGTGAGTCGCGTATTTTTATTGATGCATCATCAGGAGGAGCGCTGTTATCAAAGACAACACTTGAAGCAGAAAAATTATTTGAAGACATCTCTATGAATTCACGTGACTGGCCAATAGAGAGAGATAGAGGATCATATGTACTTGGCGAGGTAGCGCAGGTTGAACATCAAGTGGTGAAGCCGAATAGGGATGATGAGATCGTCTCTAGTCTAGCTAACATCAACAAGCTACTAGAGTCCCAACAGAGGCAGATTACAGAGTTGATACAAAGGGGGCCTAGTAGGCAGCAGCAAGAAGTGAAGAGTGTTGAAGATACCTTCCATCGATACAGGGCTGAGAATGATGCAAGGATTGATCATCTTGAGGATACCATGAATGTTGATCGTGCAGATTTGTCTAAGCAGTTGAAGGAGCTTACCTTGATGATGGGGCATATGACCACGAACGTGAATTAATTGGCACAAAAATTGGAAGATAAAACCATCACATTAAGGTTTGGAACGCAGTACGAGGGAACGACGAGGCCGAGATCAAATTTGGACATAGCTAATTCTCGGTTCGACCAACATCCAGAAGGTTCGACCTGGCATTCATGTCGAACCATGGTCGAACCTCACCATGCGGAGCACTCTGTTTTTCCAGAACGCCGGTTCGACCAAAACCCAGAGGGTTCGACCTGTTCTGCAGGTCGAACCATGGTCGAACCTCTTCATCCGGAGTGCTCTGTTTTGTCGCAGCAACAGTTCGACCACGACCGTAATGGTTCGACCAACCCAGCAGGTCGAACCCAGGTCGAACCGGAGGATATAAACTATACAGTGAGGCAGTTCGACCTAGGGGGCAGTGGTTCGACCTCTAACACTGGTCGAACCCTAGTCGAACCTCAAGAGCAGAAAGAGAGCAGTTTTCCAGGAGATAGGTTCGACCATTACGTACCTGGTTTGACCTCTCAAACAGGTCGAACCCAGGTCGAACCTCAAATTTAAAAAAAGAGCCATTGTCCAGAAGGTAGGTTCGACCAGTACGTGCCTAGTTCGACCTGTTCCACAGGTCGAACCCTGGTCGAACCCATCCAGAAGTTGCCCGTTTCTGTGCCGAATGCTCCGCATGATGTTGATGTTACTCTAGTACCATTATATGAGCAGAATATTGAACTTACTATGGAGAAAAAGTGGGAAAGAGCAAAGAGATTGAGAGCCGAGAAGGATAAAACGAAGGAGGTTGAACGTGATGAATGGGGAAGACCAAAGACCAAGATACCTCCTCCGTTTCCTTCGAGATTGGCCGAGAAGGGATTGGAAGAAAAGTTCAAGAGGTTTCACGATGTCATGAGCAAAGTAAGCTTGAACATTCCTTTCTCTGAAGCAATCATGGAGATGCCATACTATGCCAGATTCCTCAAGAACATTATATCAAAGAAGAGAAGCTTGAATGGAGTGGAGACGGTAAACCTATCAGAGAATTGCAGCTTGATCCTTCAAAGGAAGTTGCCTGCAAAGTTAAAGGATCCGGGAAGCTTCACCATTCTTTGTGACATTGGAAAAGGGTCGGCACATAAAGCCTTGTGTGATTTGGGGGAAAGCGTTAACTTGATGCCTTTGTCCATATTTAAAAGGCTTGGTTTGGGGGAGTTAACTTCCACGAATATTGCTCTTCAATTGGTGGATAGATCCATGACTTGTCCGAAGGGTTTAATTGAAGATGTTTTAGTGAGAGTGGATAAGTTAGTTTTTCCCGTGGATTTTCTTGTACTTGACATGGAAGATGATAAGGGTGACATTCCCCTTATTTTGGGACGACCGTTTCTTGCCACAGCTGGAGCTATGATAGATGTTAAGGAAGGACAGCTTAGACTGCGGATGAATAATGAAGATGTGGTTTTCTCTCTTGATCATGCAATGAAGATGCCCATGGAGACTCAATCGTGCAAGAGCATTGATATGGTTTCTAACTTGTTTAATCTTGATTTTTCTAAGGTAGGTGATTCTGAATTTAAGTGGACGATTGACAAGGGGGTGTCTAGACAGCCAAGGGAGGAAGGAAATTTCAATGATCATATTTTTGTGACCAAGAAAGGTGAGGTGTTGAGTGTAGACAAGAAGAGGGAAAGAAAGTACTTGACGGTGAGGATGCGACAAGACCGTTCTGTGATCCAGTAGTTCAAAGTGGTAATCCATCGTGACTCTCCGACGTTAAACATGAGCGCCTGTTGGGGGCTTGCCCTTCCGTTTTAGTGCTTTATTTCTTTCGTGTGAGTAAGAAATTTTTATATTTAAGGTGCTTACTAATCGGCAATTACATCTCTTTTCAAACTTATTTTCGACTTACGTTTTTACTAAGTTTGGGGGGGTGTGATGTACTTGCCTCATTGAAGCACCGGGAGTATAATCTTTTCTTTGTAATGTTTGCTAGGGGAGTTGATTTTTTGCGGTATGTTGAAACTTTAATCGGTTTTGATGTGTCAATTTTTTGAAATTTGCCTAGTGTTCAGTGGTGTTTCTAGTGTGTGGAGTCGATTACATAGTCAATTAATTCTTTCTTATAGTTCTCTTATTTTTTATTAATGAATCCTGTGATGATGAGTTTGTTTGAGCTTTGATGATAGAAAAAGGTAAAAGAGTGGCAAGACGAGTTCTACATTGAGGCTTTGACTCGAGGAGCTCGTGCATTCGTTGAAGAAAAATCAGGTGCCCTCGTTCCCTTATTCTAATTTTTATATGTGCTTTTAATTCATGGAGTGGAAGGATTAAGTTTAAGGTGGTGATCCATGTGAGCTTATATGTTTAAAATTGTCTTTGAAATTCATATGCCTTTGAAATTGATGAAGGAAGTGTACTTGAGTTATATTGTGATATGAAGTTCTATGTGTACTTGTGGGATATTACCTACCATGAAAAGTGCTCTGTTACTTGTTAAAAAACCCATGTGAGATTTTGAGCCTTGTTTATCATGATACATAATCACATGATATTTCTTTCTGGTGAGTATCGTTCTTGTGTGTGTATTCTAGAACTTGCCTCTTGTCTTACTTGAGACTATATGTTATGTTAGATAGTGGAAAATGATCTAAGGCCATCCTTGAATTTATAAGCCACTTAGCCAAATAATTCCCTATACCATATGACTGTTTATCCGTAGTTAGCCCCGTTGAGCCTAAAAACCTCATTCTTTGGCAGCCTACGTGAAATAACCACTTTGAGCATTTTTTGAGCCTTGATTGTCTTATTAGTGGAGAATTAATGGCTTTTCAAAGTGTGTTGATAGAGCTTGATAACGAACAACTTGGGAAGGAATGAAATTGGTATTGAATTAGTGATGGATTTTGATAATGCATCTAAGGAGAAGTATGGAGTAGTGCTTAAATCTAGTACTCCATGAAATCAAAAATCCTAGGGTAGTGCTTAAATCTAGTACCCTATGGAGGATGCGTGAGGTAGTGCCCGAAATTGGTACCTCGGGAAAAAGAGGATGTACTTGAAGAAAAGAAAAAGTATGTTGAGCTTGAAGGAAAGGAGAGAAAAGAAAATTAGAAGAGCATGAAGCTGGATAGCCTTGAAGTGTAAAAATCTGCAGTACAAAAGATCTCTGATTTTAATTCTCTACTAATTGAGTCACTTTATCCATATGTTTCCTACCCTTACCAAAGAGCCAACATTACATCCAAAAGAAAAGTCCTTTTTGATCCCATTGTCGAATCATACTTTTAGTGGTGGAGAGTTTGAGACTTTTGGCAAGCTTATGGTTACGCATGCACTTGAATTGAATTTGAGCGTAAACACCTTAGCCCATAAGTGTACATCTTTTACACTTGAGTGCGAGTGATATATACTTCCCGTGAGAACATGTCAATGGAGCATTTGAATTGGTGGTGATTGTCTTAACTTGTATACTTTGAATTGATTATTATATGTAATAAGAGTTGCATGACCTAAGTTGATGACAATTGTATTTTGAATGGGGTATTGGTCATAGTCCTTGTTTCCCCGCTAATTTTCTTACTCTCTCTTTCTCTTTATCTTTATTTTATTGCCTCGAGACGAGCAACGGGTAAGTTTGGGGGATTGATGAGAGTGAAAATAAGCGTATTTTAGTGTCCAATTTAACACCTTTTTGATTGATATTCTTGCCATATATTAGCACAATGATCTTATATTCATTATATGTGAGAAAAAGGTGCACTTGAGGTGTTTTGTTGTGTTTTAGGTGGAAAAAGGATCAAAAGAGCCAAGTTTGAGAAAAGGTGCACAATTTGTGCAAGAATGCTGATGAACGCACATCTAACTTGTGTAATTATTCTGTATTGATGTGGAGCTCTGAACGGGAAGTGTGATAAATGGTTGGAAAGCCACTGAAGAGAGGGTCATTTTGGCGTAAAGAACATCCCATTCGGAGTCCGAACGAGGAAGTTATGAGCAAAGTGGTGTCGCCGCGCGAGCTGTGCCGAACAGAATTGCAGTGCTACTTTCCATGGCCTATTACATATACAAATCTTAGAGTTCTTGTGATTTCTTTATATGGATAGAAAGCCAAGGAAGAGAGGATCGCGTGAGCACAAAAATCACTCAATTCGGAGGTCGGATGTGAAAGTTATACGCAAAACGGAGAGACTGCGCAAATCCAGTAGCAGGGTTCGACCTGTGGTTCGACCAAAGAGGGAGAGGTTCGACCTATTTGACGAGGTCGAACCTACGTGCGGGAACTTACCAAATCCGTATTTTCGAGGCCAAAACGCGTGGTATCACTTGAAAAACCCATTCCAAGCCCTAGAGACGTGATTACAAGTATAAAAGGAGGCTCATGCAGTCAAGAAAAACGTCACCAATCACCGAGGAGAGGCCACAACCATACAACACCCCACAAGGGGGGATCACCCCCCATCCATCATTCACTTCCTTTCCTCCATCCATCCATCACTTTGAAGATTCGTTTGTGGAATCAAGAGGAGAACCAAGAGGAGGATTCAAGATGGAGAAGGACATGAAGACGCCTACATCAAGGGTTTATTCGTTTCCTAATTTATCTTGTATTTTCCGGACATCCGGGTAAGATCTATCCAACACCCATGATTGTTCTTCGAAACATCATGGGCTAGAGCCTTTTTGGTAGATTTAGGAGTTTGAAGGTTTTATCTAGTTAATTGAACTTCCATGTATACACTCCGTACAACACTACTTGTGGTTTATTTTATATATGATTGTGCTTTCTTAATCCATATTCACGGTCGTTTTGTGCATCTTCAATTGGTATATAGAGTCTGAATATATATCTTGGTTGTAGATTGAGTGCGTTCACCGCTGAACAGGATTCCATGTTATGATTCTAAGTGAGGGGACTCCGAAGCTTCATTAGAACTATCTTATATGAATACTTATTAATTGAATTGAATTCGGGTTAATAAGTAGGATAAAGAGGATAATTTCATAGTACCTATAAAGGGAGATCATATCGGGTTAGAGTACCAATCCTAGGGGGAAATAATTGATACTGATAGTACCTAGAAAGGGGGGTGAAATTATGTCTATTGCTCCGAGGTTATTCACACGTGTTACACGCATGTTTACTTGTGTCTATAGAGTAGATATGCATGGTTTAGTGATGCGTCCATATTCCACAAGGCAGAGTCGGACATTGACACATGGAAGAGAAGTTAAGTAGTGAAACTGGATTATCCTAGAGCTACCTATTCTCCTACTAGATCCACTTTCGTATTCTTCGAGTGATATTTATTTTATTTGTTATTTTAATTACTTGTTTATTAGTTTAATAATTCTAAACCTCAAACTATATTGCCACACTTGTCTTAATTAATTTAGTAAATAATTAAATTGATAATACGCCGTCCCTTGGGTTCGATAATCACTTGGTCACCTTTCGAAACTACAATTGATATCCTTCATACTTGGGGATTAATTGTGTGTTGAGAAAACGCTCATCACTACACACACCATAAATACATATCCTGTAAAGAGAAAAAGAGAAGGGGGATGAGATGAAGCAGATAAGATGAAAACCTAGCACCCTCTACTCATCCGGAGCATCATCATCACCTTCGCTCCTGCGCCAATCATCGAAATCTCTCTGAAGTGTATCCGCCTTTCTATCTAATGCTTCATAGTTATCATTCAAATCCCCTAATCTCTGATACATCACCACATAGTTAGCATGCAGCGCATTGTAATGCATGTCAAGCGCGGCATTGCTCGTGGTAAGCATGCCCAGATGGCGGTTTGTCTTCTCCTGATTATTGTTCAAGTTGACAAAGTGCTCATTCATCTACCTAAACTGCTCCCTGTAAAACTCATCCAGACCGCCCCAATGCTGCTGCTGTGGCTGTGCTAGATATTGCGGTGGTGGCATCTCGTGCTGCTACAGAATATCCATCCTAGGATGGATAGGCTCCTCCTCAGGCATCTCAACATGCTCATCATCATGCTGGTCGTGCACTCCATGCTAATGCTACTACTGTGGCTCTAGCTGCCGTTGTTGCCCTTCATCTACAATCCTTTGCAGCTCCTGATACATCCCGACAGTGTACATCTGAGCCACAGTCCTCCAATCACCTCTCTTCAAGCACGTAATCGATATAGCCTCGTGCACCAGAGTGTTCATCAACCGATTATCATCATTCTGGATCGTAGTCAAAGCCCTCACATTGTATGGAAATATGAAAGAAAAAGGGCTTAGAATCCCTCATGTATAGCCAATCTCCATCTCGATGATAAACTAATCCAACTTTAACACACGCACTCATGATTAGGTCTGGATCCTCCGAGATAGGTGAAATGCCAGTGAAGTCCATATGGTATGACTCAGTTACAGGAGTAAGCAATCCTCCTATATTCACTCTCTAAAAATTAGAATTCCTGAATACGTAAAGCTGCTGAATCAAATATGAACCCACATTAAACAACACTCCATTCATCATACACCATAGAGCATACAACTCGATGCAACTCCCATCAGATCGGGCAAACAGTGTGTTCCCAAAATTCTATCCATGTATCAAAACACGAGATTGCGAATCAAAGCAGCACGAGCTTTCTTCATCTTGAAATCCATATCCTCTCCCGAAATTGACCTCCAAAAGTCATTTGGCATAAAGTACCCATTCTCATACCTAGAAATCCCCCTCGGGGTTCCAAGTAGAATATTGAAGTCCTCAGCTGTCCACGTTCTCATCTCGCCTCCCAGCTGGAACGTGCACTCATAAGGGAGAGAACTAGAACCCTTATTAACAGTGATCGAGTACAAAACCTCCGCAGTCACATGAAAATATTTAGGCCTCTTCAATTCCATGAAGTGTCGGATGCCTACTTGATCAAACTTCCACATGATATCATCACGAATATTCATCGTTCTCATTGCAATACCATCCTGTTACCTCGTTCGAGCGATCTTATCAGACATAGCCCCCATCTATCCTTTATATCCTCCCAATTCTCCATCCGTATGTGGAAGTTCCTAGGCAGCCTCTTCTTAATACGTAATTTCTTTGTGACCTCGTCTTCACGAGGCTGCCTATCCTCCCTTTTCTTGAAGCGGATCTCAATTGCCTTTCCTTTTCCTATAAAACAATACTTCAATACAAGACAATTGCGAGAAAAACAACCAATCCTAGCTCAAAACCAACTATACATGAACTCTACCCAAGACTTCAAGCTATACATGTATAATCAATTCCAACAAAGCATGCTCCCAACTTCACTCCAAATTCGACTCCTCAACAAGAATTATCAACAATTGCATCATCACTTCACTTTCTTAAACATGCATCTATCAAATTCAACAATTTAACTCAAAATTCTACATGCTACACTTCACAACTCAAATTACTCAACAATTGCACGTAAACATCAAGGTCTAACTACAAATAAATAATTAAAATCGGACCCATCACATGTTCATGAGAGATTTCAAACAAAAATTCAGATTACACCATGAATCCATATAAAAATGAGTTCAATCAACTTACCCACTTAAAATCAAGCAATAGAACTTCAATCCTTGGGTAATAGAGTCAAGAGAACGTACATTTTGATCCAGCCATGGTTTAGTATGAATAATGAAGAAAAATCCCCAATTTGAATAAGAAACCCTAGTTTTGCAACTAAAAATCTCTAAATTCGTGAGAATTCAAGTGTGAGAAGGGTGGAAAGTGGTTTAATCGGAGTAGAATGAAGTAAAATCAAAGTTTGAAAGAGTGGATTTTTGTTTCGGAGAGGATTCGAGTGAGGGTGGTGTGAAGAATGTACGGAACAGGGGCGAAAATCACATATAAACGCAACTTACCTGGGCTGGTTCGACTCGAACCAGATGGTCGAACTACCTCATCATGCTCGAACCACACTTTAAGAAAATTTTAGACTTCGGTAAAACTTGAACCGTTGTTTAAACTGGCGTGTCGAGGTCGAACCAGCCTGTAAACAACTTTCAGGTGGCTGGTTCGACTCGAACTCTTGGTCGAACCACAGCACCTTTGGTCAAACCAACCTGTAACATTTTCTCTCATTGCTGGTTCAATCCGAACCATTTGGTTGACCTTTCTCCTTGGTTGAACCATGCCCCTGTTCCTTCAAACTCGATTCTTCTTCGTCTTTTGTAAACTTCAATCTAAAAAACGATCATTAGGTACCAAAACAGAGTAAAACTAAAGCTAGAGAACCACCATTAAGACTCAATAATAAATAAATATATACTCCGCATACGACTCAATAAATAAAACACCACTAAACAATAGGTAAATTGAAAAAAAATCGACACATCAACACTGATTAAAGTGTTAATATACCATAAAAAATCAACTTCCCTAACAAACGTTACAAAGAAACGATTATACTCTCAGTGCTACGATGAGGTAAGTACATCACAGCCCTCAAACTTAGTAGAAACTATAGTCGAAACTAAGTTTGCAAAAAGATGTAATTTCTGATAAGTAAGCACGTCAAATATAAAAATTTTGTACGCACACTAATGAAATAAAGCAATAAAGCAGGAGGAAAAGTCCCCCAACAGGCACTCTCGTTTAACGTCGGAGAGTCATACAGTGCCATATCAATGTAATATATCCTCAAAGACGACGCAAGCATCATCTGGCTACTTATAGTGCTTCAATCGATGCCCATTTGCCGCTATGATGTCTCCGTCCTTGTCCATGATCTCAAAACTCCACCCTCCGTAGGCTCTATGGATAATGAACGGTGTCATCCACTTTGATTTCAATTTTCCTACAAAGAGCATCAAACGAGAGTTAAAAAGTAATACCTCATCTTCTTGCTTGAATTCCTTGTAGGTGATCTTTGAATCATGCCATTTCATCATTCTTTCCTTGTAGATCATCGAATTCTTGTAAGCTTGATTTCTGAACTCGTCTAGATGATTGATTTGAGTTAACCTCAACTCCTTTTGATCCTTAAGGCACAACTTTAAACTCCTTAATGCCCAAAAAGCTTTATGCTGAATCTCTACGGGTAAATGACACGGCTTCCCATTGACAATTTCATAAGGAGACGTATCAAGCATAGTCTTATACGCAGTTTAGAACCCCCACAAAACATCATCGAGCTTCATAGCCCAATCTTTCCTATTGGTTCCAACTACCTTCTCCAAAATTTGTTTCACTTGTTGGTTGGAGACCTCCACTTTCCCATTATCTTGAGGATGATAGGGTGTAGTAACCCTATGCTTAATACCATAATCCTTGAGAACTCGTTCAAGAAGCTTGTTGATGAAGTGGGAACCTCCATCGCTTCCAGTGCTCTAGGGACTCCAAAGAAGGCAAAGATATGTTTCTTCAAGAAAGATAATACAGTGTTTGAATTATTCATGCGAGTGGAGAATGGATTCCACCCACTTAGAAACATAATCCACTGCTTTAAGGATGTAGAGAAATACATTAGATGGGGGAAACGGCCCCATAAAATTGATTCCCCATACATCAAAGATTTCAACAATAATGCTCGGTGGAAGTGGCATCTCATCTCTTCTACTTATGTTTTCCATCCTTTGACATCTATCGCATGTCACTACATAGGATTCACAATCTTTAAACAAAGTAGGCCAATAAAGAGCAGATTGAAGTACCTTAGCTGCAGTCTTTTGGGCTCCGAAGTGCCTTTAGGTTGTGCATGGCAAAAATCAAGAACACTCTCCATCTCCATCTCAGGCACACACATACGGACGATAGAATCTGTACAAATCTTGTAGATGAATGGATCATACCATATAAATGTCTCAACATCCCTCTTAAACTTTGCAAGTTGATACCTGTTGAGATCTCTTGGAATTTCTCCTACGGCAATGTAATTGACATAATCTGCATACCATGGATCGATCCATTCCTTGAGCAGTGACTACACAAGCTCTCTCCGCTCCTTCAACAAATACCACCATGATCTTCTCATCAGGGAACATCTCCTCTATGTACTCAAAAGAATCGTCACAATGCTCCCTTGTCTCCAACCTTGATAGGTGATCCGCCAATACATTCTCCGTACCTTTCTTATCTCGGATCTTCATATCAAACTCTTGTGGAAGAAGGACCCATCTAATGATCCTTGTCTTCGCTTCCTTCTTCTCAATTAAGTACCGGATCACAGAATGATCCGTGTACACAATGGTCTTCATGACAACCAAGTACTGTAGAAACTTATTGAATGCATAAACAACAACTAGAAACTCTTTTTCAGTGACAATGTAGTTCTTTTGTGCTGCATCAAAAGTCTTACTCGCATAGTAGATGGCACAGAACTTCTTCTCTCTCATCTGCCCAAGCACCACTCCAAGTGCTAAATCACTTGCATCACACATAAGTACAAACGGCTGAGTCCAATTCGGTGTGATCAAGATAGGTGCAGTAATAAGTGTCTCCTTCAAAACCTGAAAAGCTATTAGTCATTCATCATTAAAAACAAACGGAATATCCTTTTCAAGTAAGTAAGACAATGGTTCAGAGTATTTTGAGAAGTCCTTGATAAATCTTCTATAAAATTCTGCGTGTCCAAGAAAGGACCGCACTCCCTTCTCATTAGTAGGTGGTGGAAACTTCTCAATCGCCACCACCTTGGCTCTATCCATCTGCAATTCCTTAGCCAAAATATGATGCCCAAGAACAATCACATCTCTTGCCATGATGTGGCACTTCTCCCCATTCAAGATAAGATAAGTTTCTTGACATCTCTTCAACACAGTAGATAGGTTAAATAAACAAATATCAAAAGAGGAACCAAACATAAAAAAATCATCCATAAACACCTCCATGATCTGTTCTATCAACCCATCAAATATGGCCATCATGCAGCGATGAAATGTAGCAGGTGCATTACATAGTCCAAAAGGCATCTTCCTAAAGGCAAAGGTTCCATAAGGGCAAGTAAAAGTAGTCTTTCCCTGATCCTCGGGTGCAATCATAATTTGATTATACCCATCTAAGAAACAATAAAAGTCATTCCCTGCAAGACGATCAAGCATTTGATCCATGAAAGGAAGAGGGAAATGGTCTTTGCATGTATTTTTATTCAATTTCCTTTAATCAGTACACACACGCCATTCCGTAGGAATCCTAGTGGCTAAAGTCTCGCCATCTTTGGCTTTCACAATAGTCATGCCCCCTTTTTAGCTACAACATGCAATGGACTCACATGGAGACTATCACTAATTGGATATACAATTCCTGAATCTAGCCATGTCAGGATTTACTTCCTAATCACTTCTTGAATAGCGGGATTCACCCTCTGCTAATTCTGAATGCTACTATTAGACTCATCTAACAATCTTATATTATGCATGCAATACGATGGATTAATACATTTCAAATCATCAAGAGACCAACCAATCGCAGGCTTATACTTTCTAAGCACATCTATTAACTCTTCAAGTTGATTATCAGTTAAAAAAGAAGATACAATTACCGGATATGTTTCATTGTCACCTAGATAGGCATACTTCAAGTGCTCCGGTAGTGGTTTCAACTCCTCTTCTTTTTGCTGTGCTTTCTCTATCCAACAGCAAGTACTTCCTAGTCCACTTCACCTCTTCAAGCTTGGTTCTTTTTTATTCATACCTGTCATCACCTAAAGCAAGTAGATTTTCAAGAAATTCAATATATACCTCATTAGAGAGCTCGTCTAACTCAGTGGTGGGAAAAGTAAGAGACTCTGCCAAGCATGTCTCCAATAGATCCTTTGAAAGGATCAAAGACATATCTTCCTTCACAATCTCCTCTACCACATCAATGCTGTGACACTACGTCTCCATTGGCATCTTCATTGCTTTATCAAGGTTGAATAGAACCTCTTCTTTATCCATCCGCAGCCTTAGCTCACCCTTTTGAACACAATCATCGCTCCAGCTGTAGCTAGGAATGGTCTCCCTAAGATAAGAGGAACATTATCCTTGTCATCTTCCATCTCAAGTACAAGAAGGTCCACAGGAAAGACTAGTTTCTCTACTTTCATAAGAATATCTTCAATTACTCCCTTCGAAAAAGTCATAGACCTATCTGCCAATTGTAGAGCAACCATTGTGGGAGTTAACTCTCCCAAACCAAACCTTTGAAATATTGAGAAGGGCATCAAATTGATGCTTGCCCCAAGATCACATAAGGCTCGTCGTGCCAGCCCCTATCCAATCTCACATAGAATAGTGAAGCTTCCTGGATCTTTTAACTTAGCTGGCAGTTTCCTCTGAATGATCAAGCTGCAATTCTCATACAAATTCACAGTTTCAATTCTGTTCAAACTTCTCTTCTTCAACAGTATATCCTTTAAAAAGTGGGCATAGTATGGCATCTCTAAGATTGCCTCAGAGAAAGGAATGCTCAATCTTATCTTGTTTATGATATCTGTAAACTTCTTGAACTTTTCTTCCAATCCCTTCTTGACTAACTTGAAAGGAAATAGAGGAGGTATCTTTGTCTTGGGAATCCCCTATTCATTGCGTATAACCTTCTCCGCTTTGTCATTCTCGGCTCTCAATCTCTTTGCTCTTTTCCATTTATTCTCCACTATAAGCTCAGTATTCTACTTTTTGGATGGTACTGGAGTAGCATCGACATCATGTAAAGCATTCAGCACAAAAATCGATGCCGAACGAGATGGTTCGACCATGATTCGACCATGGATACTGGTCGAACCAGGTGAGTAATGGTCAAACCGTGCTTCATCAAGTATGTTCTCCCCTGGACAGTTTGGTTCGACCACAGTTCGACCAACAGGGTTAGTCAAACCATGACTGTCATGGTCGCACCGTGCTTAAAAAAAATAGAGTGTTGAGGACAGGCCGGTTCGACCAACTGTCTTGGTCGAACCATGAAGGTCATGGTTGAACTGGTCATCTGAATCGTCCAGAGGTTGCCTAGGTGCTTGGTTTGACCTCCACGATGTGGTTCGACCTGCTGGCTTAGTCAAACCCTGGTCGAATCGAGCTCCTGTAGCATCAGAATTTGATTTCGGCATAATTGGTCCCTCATATTGCATTCCAGACCTTAATGTCATGGCATTGCACTGCTTTGGGTTTGTTATACTTTGAGATGGGAACTTCCCATTCTTTATGGTTTGTGTCAATTGGTTAACATTCCCTGCCATCTGCCCCATCAACAACTTCAAGTCCTTAATCTGCTTAGATATATCCTCATGATTTGCATCAATCTTTGCCTCAAGCTTCGCCTCTAGGCGATCTACTCTTGCATCATTCCTCTCTATATACTTGTTCATTGTATCCTCAAAACCAGGTTTTTCTTCTTCGACCTTAGCACCCAGATCAACACCAACAGGAGGTTTTACTGCTGTATTAGGATTACTTCATGAAAACTCTGGCCTCCTTGATTATTAATAATTACTAGGGGGACCACGATTATTGTAGTTCCCTTTATAATTTCGATTTCTTTGATTTTGGATCCTCGTTCCTTGAATACTCTAACCCATGGCATAGTTTGCCTCTTCCAATTCCTCTTTTCTAGCTCCTTCATAACCAACATCCTGCTGTATAATTGGTACACGCTGAGCTATGTCAGTAATCTGCTTCTATTGAGACTCAAGTAGCTTGTTGATATTAGCCAAGCTATAAACGATCTCATCTTCTCTACTCGAGTTAACCATTGTGTGCTCAATTGCACTACTTTTCCAAGAATATAAGTGCCTCACACTTTATCAGTTGGCTAATCTCTTGAATTCATCAAAATACTCTCAAAGAGCTTTTCGGCCTCAATGGATGACTTTATAAGCAATGCTCCATTTGATGAAGCATCTAATAACACTCGAGAATCACAATTTAGTCTGTTATAGAAAATACTGATATATTGAGCTTTAGATAGCTCATGTTGTGGACCCTTTCTGAGCATGTCCTTGAATTTGTCCCAAGCCTCATGAAATTTCTCATTACTATTGATAGCTAATTGATTGATTTCTTATTTCATCTTAAACACCTTTGAAGGTGGCATGTATCACTCCAAGAATTTCAATTTCAATTGCTCCCAGGTAGTACGTTCAGCAGCATTAAGAGTATCGTACCAATCTCTCGCTCTTTTAGTAAGCAAGAACTTAAACAAGATGATCCTTCTCGCATCCTCATGAGTTCTTGCACCTTTTTGTGTACTTACATAACCAAGTAACTTATTCAGATGTTGCTGAGGATCTTCAAAGGAGAATGGACTCTTTTCAATCATGCTGATCAGAGCAGGGTGAAGATCAAAATCAGCTCCGGCCCCTCTTGCAACAGCCCTGCATTGCCTCCTCTGTTGTTCTTAAAGACTTCACGGATGGCAAGATTATCCAGGTTTGCCGCCATGTTGACTACTTCTGCTTCCAAGTTGTCTCTGGCTGCAGCTTCAATCACTTGCGAGTTCAGCTCGTCAATCTCAACTCCTAAATTAAGTGCTTCAGTTGGTTCCATGTTCTTGTTCTTATTCTTCTTCTTTTTCTTCCTCGACGATGCACCGATCTCCGGATTAAAAGGTGCTAACTCTTCTACCTTTGATCTAGTTTGCATACACCTAAGAAAAATAAGTGTTAGAAAATAAAGACAAGAATAAAATAGTCTCAATTAAACTAAAAATAATAAATTAATAATTAATGCCGTCCCCGGCAACGGCGCAAAGAACTTGATGAGCTTTTCTCAACACACAATATTAATCCCCAAGTGTGAAGGATACTATTGTAGATTTGATAAGCGACCAAGTGATTATCGAACCCAAATGACATATTATTATCAATTTAATTACAATATAACTTATTAAGACTAAGATAGCAATATAGTTGTGATAATTAATTAACCGATAAACAAATAATTAAAAGAATAATTAAAATAAACAAGCAGTAGAGATGGAACAAAAATGAATAAGTGAGAGATTAGGTAGTCCTTCAGGCCATCCAGTTTTACTTATGAATTTCCCTTCCATGTATCAATGTCCGACTCTGCCTTGTAGAGTATGAACGCATCACTAAACCATGCAAATTTACTCTATAGAGATAAGTAAATAAGCGTGTGACACGTGTGAAAATACTTGGAGCAAGAGATATAATTCACCCACCTTTCTAGGTACTATCATTATCAATTATTTCCCGTGCACTAAGTACTCTAACCCGATATGATCTCCCTTTATAGGTACTATGAAGTTATTCTCCTTGTCCTACTTATTAACCCAAATAAGATTCAATTAACAAGTATATATATAAGATAGTTCTAATAAGAGTTCGGAGTCCCCTTACTTAGAATCATAACAAGTAATCCTTCTCAGCAGTGAACGCACTCAATCAATAATCAAGATATGTATTTATACTCTACATAACAATTAATGATGTACAAAACCACTCTGAGTATGAATTAAAAACGCATAGTCTTATATAAAATAAACCACAAGTAGTGTTGTACGGAGTATACACACGGAAGTTCAATTAACTCATAAAACCTTCATAAATCCTAGAACTACCAAGGCGGTTCTAGCCCATGATTGATCGAAGAACAATCATAGTGGTTGGATAGATCTTACCCATAGTCTTGAAAATTACAAGATAAATTAAGATGCGAAGTAAATCCTAGATGCGGACGCCGTCTCATCTCTCTCCGTCTTGAATCTTCACTTGGTTCTCACTCGATTCGACAGATGAATCTCTCTCCACAGCTCCATGGATTAAGGTAGGGTTTCGGATGTTGTGTAGAATGAAGGTGATAAATGATGATGTTCCTCAGCTGTGTAGGGTCTTCCTTTTATAACATTAGCTCTCCTTATGGACCTTGGATGAGCTTTTTGAGCGAAAACACGTACTGAAGGTATAAAAATATAAATTTGGAAGTTTATGCATATTGGTTCGACCAACACCCTTGTTCAACCACACATGGCCTGGTCGAACCGGCCTGTAATGAACTGGCAGGTGGCCGAATGGACCCGAATGGCAGGTCGAATCAGAAGCTTCGTGGTAGAACCACAACTATTTTTCTTTAGGCTTTTGGTTCGACCACGGTTCGACCAACATGCCTGGTCGAACCACAATGACATGGTCGAACCACTCTTCTGCTGACTTTTGGCGCCTGGTTCGACCATGGGTGCTAGTAGAATCACGCCCCATTTGGTTGAACCGGGTACCTAAAACACCCCTTTTCCAGTTCTGATCACTTCTGTCCCATTTTCCTTCGAAAATATACTCAAACATCCTCAAACGCACCTGATTCATGGCTTTCCACTACATACCACGATTTATCTCCACTTAGGATCAAATCATACGTCATTATCACAAGAATCATAGCTCAAAATACATGAATTTACACACTCATCAGTATGTGCTCGAGCACAGCTCGTGCGCATGAACACGGCGAGGCGTGTTCAGGCGTGCACTGTTCTTCTTTCTTTATTTTAGCTCCCGACTCTGTTTTGCTCAATTTTTGACATGTTTTTCATATATTTAAGCTTATTTCCACTCATTTATCAATCTGTACACACTTCTCCTAATTAACATGAAACTCCACCAAAAGTTACACAATTACGGATAAAAATATTCGAAAATCCACAAATAAAGACACTAAAATCTAGGTAAAAATGACGACGATCAGGCGTCCGACCCAGGGGGTCCCCTTTATTTTTTACATACATGGGACCCACACACACCCACTAATATAATTAAAATATGGGCCCACACTTTCACTAATACAATAATCCACTACATATTAAATAATAATACTCCTTAATGTATGTGTAAAAAGAAAAAAAGACCTCTTTGGGCTGGACGGAGGGAGTATATATATATATATGGTTGTAGATTGAGTGCATTCATCGCTGAACAAGGTTGCATGTTATGATTCTAAAGGAGAGACCAATACTCCCAAAACTTCATTAGAACTGCCATATGTAATTAATATTTGTTAATTGCATGAATTGCGAATTAATAAGCAGGACTAAGAGTATAGTTTTATAGTACCTAAAAAGAGAGATCATATCGGGTATGAGTACCATCAGCCGGGGAAGAATTGATACTGATAGTACCTAAAAGGGGGGTAAAATTATGTATCTTGCTCCGAGGTGATTCACCATGTTTTACACGCTTGCTTGCTTGTGTTATAGAGTAACTTTGCATGATTTAGTGATGCGTCCATAATTCACAAGGTAGAGTTAGCCGGTATATTTGAGAGGGGAATTAAGTAGTAAAATTGGATTACCCTAGGTTTACATATTCTCAGTCACTTTCGTAATTCTTCTTAGTATTATTTATTTTAATTGTTATTTAATTAATTGGCTTAGCAGAGTAATAATTTGATACCTCCCTTTAAATTGCCAAACTTGTCTTGATTAAGCTAGTAGATAATTTAATTAATAGTACTCAGTCCTATGGGTCAAAAATTATCTTTGTTACAAATTGCGCTATAACTGCTATCCTTATTACTTTAAGGTTATTAGGTGTGTAAAGAAATCGAGTAACAATACCCTAAATCATAAGGGCAAAATTACAATTATACCCTAAACCCTAAATTAGGGATGAAATATACTCTAAACCACATGGGTAAAATTAAAATTATTCCCTTATAATTAACCCTAAACCCTGAGGATAAATAATAAACCTTAAGATTGTGTTTGGTTGGGAGGATTTGAGGATGAATTTATAAATCTTTCCTTAATCCTTTCTTCATGTTTGGATCCATAATTAAATTCACGGATTTATAAATCAAACATTTCAAATGAATGGATTTCAAATACTCCCTTTGATTGCCAATTTTTATGCATCCCCAAGTGTAGGAAATCAATTGCAGTTTCAGTGTGTGACCAAGTTAAATTATCGAACCCAAGAGATTAGAGCTAAGTAGATTACCACGTAAATATAATTTGCACCACTAATAATTAAGACAAAGTGACCTTTTCTGATTTTGAAAATTATTAAACTAATTATGCAGAAAAAAATTAAATAAAATAAATAAAATATAAGTCACAAACAATCACAAGTGTTTCAAGAGAGAAGACAAGATAGCTCTAGGAAATCCAGTTTAAATTGGTCAAACTAAATCACTAGACAATCGGTTAGAATTCCTGCAGATCTTATGAAAGCAATCACTTAATTATGTTAAATCCCTTGGTTAAAGTAAACTTAACACGTAAACCTGGTTCAAATCATCAGATGTAGAAGAATAATTCTTACTTCCTTTCTAGGTATTTCATGTAAAATTCTATTAAAGATTAGAGCACTACACTTCATTTATAGGTACTTAAGAATTAATCCTCAATTCCCACCTAACAATCTAAGAAACCAAATCTTCTAGAAAGGTAATTAATAGATATATTAAGTGTCCAATATTAATTATTCTAATGAATAAAGGTTATATGGTTAAATCTCCTTTACCCATAATAGATTGACAAAATTAATCCCTTTATGGCACAAGCAACATGCGTAAATATGCATAAGACAATGGCATATCATGAATGAGGGCTGACCATATAAGACAAAAATATAAGTCTTAATTCAAAGCATTAATAAAGGAATAATTTTACTGTAGAAATCCAACCTAGTCTAGATCATCAATTCAATCCAATTCAACCTTCAAAACCTAGAACTATTCAGAAAAATACTAGCCCATGGTGTTACAAGCAACAACCATATCTATGGAATGAAACTTACACATGAGTCTATAAATCAACAATAAGAAATTAAAGAAGGAAAAAAATCCTTATCTGGAATAATTCTCCGTCTTCTCTTTCCATCTTGATTATCCTCTCTCATTCTCCTTCTCAAGTAGCAAACACCGTGATTGAGTGTGAGGGTGATAGGTGAAAGGCGGGTGAAGGGTAGAGATGGATGGAGGAAGGTTATGGGTGATTATTTGTAAGATTATATAGCTCAAAGGGTGTAATAGAGAGTTAGGGTTCTTTTGGAACTCTCCAAGGGTTCCTTTTATAGTTGAGGGCTGCTAAAATTCAGACTCCATCTCAAAATAGGGCTTTTTCACGTCAAAAATTACAAACGGGCTGAAAAATGCAATTTGGGCTTGCTGGGCAGTAGCACGGGACGTGCCAGCCATGGCACGAGTCGTTCCGGCCATGGCATGGTCTTGCCGCCCACTCGTGCTGCACGTCCGCATGGGTTGTGCCACCCGTCGGCAGCCTGCGTGTCCTCACGATTTTGCTCATAACTTCTTCATTCAAACTTTGATTAAGGTGATTTTCACGCTCACGCGATCCTCTCTTTCTTGACTTTCTATCATATAAAGAACTCATGAAATTTTTCCCATTTGAGTGTGGTACGAGTCATGCAAAGATAGGCACCAGTCGTGCTCTTCCGGCATAACTTGCGCGACTTTACTGTTCTGATCATATCTTTTTTATCTGAGCTCCGATTCAGGTATTTCTTGAGCTAAAATGACCTTCTCTTCTGTAGCTATCCAACCATATATCACATGACTAGTTTGGACTTCTACATAAATACAAAAAATTATGCAAAGAAGGCTTGCATTTTCAGCATTCTTTCACGATTTTACTCTTCATTCCAACTTTGCACTTTTAATCTGTTTTCCACCTAAAAACACGAAATAACACCTCGAATTCACCAATATCTTAAATATATGAAGATTAACCATTTAATGCTAAAATACGAACATAAATTTCACAAAGCGATGCTAAATCGGACCCTAAAATATGCATATTTTCACACTAAACACCATTTGACCAATGAAAAGAGTTACGTTTACTATTTGCAAGGAGATTAAGAAATATAGTATTTAATGTGTAGTGGGTTAAAAATATAATAATTTAATGTATAGTGGGTAGTTATATTAATGTTATGTGTGAGTCCCATGAAGATAAAGTGATTGATTTATGTGAGTCCCATTTACTAAAAAAGAAAATATAACTCTTGTATTGGGACATCGTAATTAGTAAAATATAACTCTTGTGGCAGGACGAATGAAGTATTAGATTTGATTACTCAAATCGCATCATTTAAAATCCTTCTGCTGTGTAATAAATATATGAATATATAAAAATAAATATAATTAATTAATTAAACAAATATTTTTAAATTTTTATTTTTTAATTTTAACCCTTACTATCACATACCCCATCCACACAAAAATCGCACTACCCCTTCTCTACCATATCTCTCCATCCCCACAACCCCACCCCCTCCTCCTGCCACCCCTACCCTCTCTTCTCAACCCCACCCCCAAATTCTATAAAATTTTAGATTTTAATATTTAATATTATAAAATTTATTGTTTTTTGTTTATCATAAGTAAAATTCTATTTTAAAAATTAAAAAAAAATTATTGGTTACTGATTTGAAAATTCCTTCATAAATCTATAATACATCCAAACAATGGAATATAAATTAATTTATTTAAAATCCACTCATGTTTAAATTTATTAGATTTGAAATTATTTAATCCAAATACAATGTAAGAGTAAAATATGTCCTAAATTATTCGGATAAAAATATACTCTAAACAATAAATTTATAATTACAATTATATTCCTAAAATTAAATTAAAAAAACCAAACAAAAGAGGAAAAAACGGAAAAAAAACCAAAAACAATAAAGGAAGAGTACATAAGCCAAAAAGAAAACAGTTCTACCATTTTGATTTGGTGGATACCGTTCCACCAATGTTATAGTCTAATAATTTTGGAATTAGAATGTATTTTTAAGTTGTTGGAACCATTTAACAAATCCTTTTGATACGAAGGATATTGTGGAAGAAATAATAAAAAAAAAATGAAGATATTTACGAGACTGGAGTGATTCTTAAAAAAAAAATGGATAGGTCTTGTGTGAGATCGTCTCACGGATCCCATTATGTGACGGATCATTCCCTACCCATTAACATTATAAATGAAATTTAAAAAAAAAAATGCGGTCCTCTATTAATTGTTAAAAAAACCGGTAGTTTGAAATAAAGCAGGTAATTGGTTGATAGGTTGACTATGTTATCTACTATACTCACTTTTCTTTTATTCTTTTCTTTTTTTAATTTTGTTTTTCGTTAATTAAAAAAAATTTCATTAATTTTAGTTCCTTTATTTTAATGATTTAAAAATAAAATACAATATAAATATTCTGTAAAATATAAAATAAATTAAATATTTTTTTCTATTGAGATAACTTAATTAAACAAGGCAAAGACTTGTGTGAGACCGTCTCACATAAGGCCTTACGTGAGACGGTCAGAAAGTGATAATTTTTGTACTGAAAAGTGATACTAAACTAATGAAAAATGATAATGTTATTTTATGAACAGTTTATAGTATAAATGAAAAGTGATAACATTTTATAGTAAAAGTGATAATATTTTATAGCGAAAGTTATAACTATTTTAAAAAGTGTAAAATGATCTTACGTGAGACGATCTCACGCAAGACCTACCCATTAAACAAATATCACTTTTTTTTATAAATAAAGTATCTCATTTTATAAAATTGTTCATGTAAGGGTTTACGTAAGACGAACAAAAAGTGATAACTTTTATAATGAAAAGTGATACTAAATTAATGAAAAGTGATAATGCTATTTAATAAATAATTTATAGTATAAATGAAAAATAATAACATTTTATAGCGAAAATTATAATGTTTTATAGCGAAGGTGATAATTATTTTAAAAGTGTAAAATGAACTCACGTGAGACGATCTCACGCAAGACCTATCCTAATTTTTTTTAATAAAAATATTATTACTTTTCTCCGTATTATGATTTTTTAATAAATATAATTTAAATTCGATTATCACTTTTCTATGATAATGTATCACTTTTTATTTAAAATGTTATCACTTTAAATTAAAAAGTGATAATTTTTTTAACAAAAAGTAATATCATAACATGAAAAAGTGATACTTGACTAATCAAATTATTTCATAAACAAGTTGTAAAAAACAAAAAGTAATAGTATTTTTAATATAAAGTGATACTTGATTAAGAAAAAGTGATTCACATTTGTCGGGTCCCAAATGGTGCAAAGTGTGTTATTGGTACGATGTTGTCCTAAGTGTGATGACACTTTGAACAACACTATACGTATCAGAATGTAACTTGACTAAGTATAGAACAAGTTGTAAATCAACGAAAGACTTAACACACGGATTACTTAATCTTTCCACAAACTTTTGCAAGTTTGTGGCGGCCTCATGACATAAATATCACTATTGAAAAATATGATTACAAAAACAGACTATTAGGTATGGAAATAATTTTTCCACCGTTCGAATACAAAATCGGATCTAAAATCTAAACACGTTCCCAAATGGCAGAACCTAGACTTATTAGAATCTAAGCCTACTTCACATGTGGGCTTCCACTGCCTGTGAACAGCGCATACAAAACTTACAGGAATAATAGTAGACAACTGATGTTGAACCAAGTGTTACAACACCAGTACAAACACTATGATAGAAACCTATCTAAAATCTTTTACACTGTATAGTGGGATTTCCTTTTCGATCCAAATCAAATCACTTATCTTGACAACCAGCAGTTTCCATTTATAGATGGTTGTAGGCTCCAAATGATGAGTGGCTCACGTGGGAGGTGTAGAAACTACCCATGCAGACTCAAATAACCGCCCACTAAGAGAGGTAGTTATTTTTGCCTTCTAGATCCTCCTAGTGCTTCTGGATCTTTTCAGTTTGCTTCAGGGTCTTTAAGGTCTGCATTTAACTTAGTCTTTGCATCCAACATGTTCAGCACTTCAACCGCAACACCCCTGAAAGTAACATTAAGCACAACACCAGTCGAAACAACAAACAACGTTAGTGGTTAATAAAATAACTGGTGGAGGACATGTGTGATTCCAGATGTAATGACACTGGTCTCAACACTTCACATCAACAATCTCCCCCAATCAAGTCTATCCGCAACCACATAACCTGATGCAAGAAAATATTATAGAATAAGATATCCAAAGTAATACATCAGAGGTTAGCTTGATAGTTGTGCAAAATAACTAAGCATTCTAAAGCATAATTACCAAAGCTTTTAAAGATAAACACTTAAGTAACTTATAAGTCCAGAGCTTAGTTTAGAGTCTAAACAAAAACAATAAAAATAAAGTATCCAGTCACCATCAGAAAATAAATCAGTTTAACATCCCATCATCAAATAGTTAGAAAAGTTAGTGAGCCAGCAGCAGCTTTCAGTCATCATCAGCAACAACAGCAACAAGCAACATGAACACTTTTATCTCTTTGCTGATCTTCCCCTCACCATGTGAACTCCCCCTAAGTTGCAGCATTACTAGCAATATCACCAGCAGCATCACCTGTAACAGGAATATTTTCAGCAATATTTCCTTCATCTAGTTCATTAGTGATGTCCTCAATCACAACTCCTTCAGAGCCAGAGCTTTCAACTGCAGTAGGTTCAGCAGCAGGTATATCTCCCCCTGTGGGTGTGAATAGCAGCTTACTCCAGAATGAGCTCTTTGTTTTAGGATGTCTGCTTGTCTGTTCAGTGCATTGGCTTGGAGTCTGAGGCTCGAGACTTGGCATGCCAGGGCAACAGCTTGTTGCTCAATATACTTGCAATTCAGAGTAACTGAGATAACTTCTCCAGCTTATACAGAAGTGTCAGCGTGAACCGAAGTGTTGGCAGAATAAGGAACAACATTCTGAGTATCAGCAGTATCAGGAGTAGGAGCAGAATTCACATAGGGTAGATCAACTACACGGTTACCTTCAAGCAGAGGCTTAGGAATACCACGAAATAGAGCACTAGAGGAAAGAAAATCACCTTTACCTATCCTAGCACCTTGATCAGCCAACAAACAGTGAATCAAGGCAGGATAAGGCAACTTACCAACCTTGGAGATGTTTCCACCATAACTGATCAGATTCTTGTAAATCATTCTACCAAGATTAAAAGGCAGAATCTTTCCTATCTTATAGATCAACACATCATGCTCAATAGTAACTCTAGTGGTATTAGAGGAAGGCAGCCAATTATAAATACAAAGCTTGTGCAGAATTGTATGTAAACTAGTCAAATTTGGACTGAACAACTTCTTAGGCCAACTAACTATCAAAACTCCAGTAATCTCAGACACAATCTCATCTATATCATCAATTTCATCATCATTCTCAGCATCCATAGTCCCTAAAAGCTTATTAATCTTTGTAGGAGAAAAATCATAAATCTCACCCCTAAAGAAAATTCTTTCAAATTTGGGACTTGTACTCTTAATCATACTAGCACAGATGTGTGCATAAAACTCACATACCCAATTAGTGCAGAATGAGGTAGAGTACCTGAGTGATTTCAACAAGCTTATCTCTCTAAAGAAGTTGACGAGGTTGTGTGGAGTGAGGTCAGCATCCTTCATCTTTCTTTCATGAATTAGGTCCTTCTTTACAAACTTCTTGTATCTGGTCTTGCCATCAGTGAAGTAAAAGTTCCCAACACCAAAGTTCTCAACATCATAGTTAGAGTCATCAGATGTATCATCAGCATCATCAGGGGACTCATCGCCATCATCATCTTTGGCTTCTTCTTCACCATCAGAACTCTCAATAGTTTGAACATCAGCATCCTTCTCAGATTCATCAGATTCTGTACCTTCGTTATCATCCTTAGATGCATCCTTTTCATCATCAGAAGATGGAGATGAATCATGATCAGCATCAGAGGGTTCTGCATCTGGAACAGTAGGTGTTGGCACTGAGGAGGCAACATCTGTGGTAATATCATCAATCAGCTGGTTCAGATCAGCATTTTCCTCATCAGATTCTTCCAGTGTTGCCTCAGGAGCGGTAACATCAGACATAACTTTCTTTTCTCTCCGTCTCTTCTTCAAAGCTTTGCAAAGATTAGCTATCATGGGATTCTCACCTGTTGCATCTAAATCCATAGGAGCAGCTTCATTAGCATCAGAGATAGAGATAGGAGACTTTCCTTTTTAAGAGGCGATTGCATCCTGTGTGGTGCCTTTCTTGCGAAGTCTGACAGACCAATGCTGTGGAGGTTCTTTGCATTTCAGAACAGATGGTTTAGTAACAGTTGATCTGAGTGGAACCGGTGGTGATGACGAGGGAGAAGACACTTGTGGATTCTGTTCAGCATGAGTAGGAGATATATTTGGAGATGTAGGGGCTTGAGCAGGATTCTGAGTCTCAACATTCTCTGAGGGTAGGCTTTCTTCAGGAGTCACAAAAGGGACAATAGCGGATGGATTAGGAGTTTTGGTGGGAATTTCAGAAGGATCTTCGGTGGGAATGGATGGTTCAAGGATGGGATTTTCAATTCTTGAAACAGTAACACTCGACCCAGTAAACTGAGTTTGAAGAGATTCAAGAACTGAATCGGGTGTGCCAGTAGGAAGGACGATGGTTTGAGGAAGAGGGGTTCCAGAGACAGGAGCTGTCGATTGTGTAGCAGCATTCAGATTGACATCTGGTGCAGCATCCGACGTGACATTATCGGCAATATCAGCTAGGGTTTGGAGTGAATTTTGTGAGGAAGAAGGTTTGGGTTTCAAAGAAGATCGGGTTGCTTTTGGAGGTGCCATTTGAGATGTGAGATAGACATGCTTTATTGATAACCGTGAGTGAGAAGATGAAATGGGGAATCACACTCAAGCACAAAACATGTCACTTCAAATATTAATTTCCAAGTTATAAAGAGAGAATGAGCAGTAGTGGGATAGAGGTTATTTTTACAAATTAAAAACTGCAAACGACGTGTGAAATAATATGCAGTGCAGTAGATAATGAGAAATCATGGCCACTAACGTATGTATCCTTAAAAATCGGCCATGATCAAATATGTGGAGAAATAATTTTTGTAGAATAAATAAATACTATAAGTTCTATCACTTAATGTACTGGAAATAAATAATTTAATAATAATTTTGTGAAGGCTAAAGACATTCTGGAAAAATCAATCAAGGATGAATAATTTAGGCACACATACACTTTTATCCTTTTGTGGATTTTTGATGCACTTAATCTCAAGAATTCGTACAACCTTTTGAAAATATCACATCGTGGTTGTCAGCCCCGTGTGTCTGGTTACTCAGTAGCAGTTCAAGAGTGTTCTTTATTCCCTTTTGAAAACCATAACAGGCTTTTGAAAAGAATACATCGTGGTTGTCAGCCCCGTGTGCCTAGTTACTCAGCATGTTTGGACCTTTGATTTTTTTAAGAACTGTGCTTTTAGTGTATGTCCAGTAATACCTCAAGATTCAACCAGAATATAGTTAGCAGTAACAAAATAGATCACCAACTCACTTAATTTCGACATAAAATGGAAAAACTCACAGTAGTATTGCCTCGATATATTCAGATTAAGCAATTGATTGGGATATGCAATTTTGTTTTTTAGAATGCCAAGAAACAAGATTGTTACCCATGTAAAAACATCCACCACTTGTGCTCTTCCTGTCATCACAATTACCAGCCCAATCAGCATCACTGTATCAAACCAGAGAGCTGTTAGTGTCCTTTGAAAACCATAGTCCCATGTCAGCAGTTCCAGCCACATATTTGATTATCCTCTTGACAACTTTCATATGAGATTCCTTGGGATTTGCTTGGTACCTAGCACAAACACAGACACTATACATAATATCAGGTCTACTAGCGGTTAAGTACAGAAGGCTACCAATTATAGATCTATACAGAGTGTGGTCAACATCATGGCCGACATCATCTCTGCATAGTTTCTGTGATGTTCCCATAGGTGTTTTCATAGGCCTAGTATTTTCAAGACCAAATCTTTTCACCAAGTTTTTAGCATACTTACTCTGTAAGATGAAAATACCACTATCATTTTGCTAAATTTGGAGCCCTAAAAAGTAATTTAGGTCACCAACAAGACTCATTTCAAAAGTGGTAGTCATGGCTTTCACAAAACTGTCCATCATGACTTCAGATGTTGCTCCAAATACAATGTCATCAACATAGATTTGAGCAATCAAGAAACCATTAGCTTCATGCTTAATGAAAAGAGTTCTATCAGCCTCACCTCTAATGAATCCAAATTGAAGTAAGAAGTCAGTTAGCCTACCATACCATGCTCTAGGAGCTTGCTTTAGACTATACAAAGCTTTTTTCAATTTATACACATGATCAGGATAGAAAGGATTAATAAAACCTTTTGGTTATTCAACAAAAGCTTCTTCATTTAAAATTCCATTTAAAAAAGCAGCTTTAACATCCATTTGAAATAGTTTGATACCAACAAAGCATGCAATAGCCAAAAGAAGCCTAATAGACTCGATTCTAGCTACAGGAACAAATGTTTCACCAAAATCTATCCCTTCAACCTGTGTGTATCCTTGTACAACAAGTCTAGCTTTGTTTCTTACTACATTACCAGATTCATCAGTTTTGTTCTTAAAAATCCACTTAGTTCCAATGACATTAGTGTTTGTAGGCCTAGGAACTAGACTCCAAACATCATTCCTAGTGAATTGTTCAAGTTCTTCATGCATAACCTGAATCCAACATTCATCTTTTAAAGCTTTAGAAACATTTTTGGGTTCCACAGAAGAAAAATAGCATTCAGCACATACCTGATTGCATATGTTGGACATGCAAACTGATCTTACCATATCTCTGAATTTACCTGTCCTTCTGGTTTGAACACCAACTGAGGTTTCTCATATGATCTGTGAAGAAGGGTGGTCCTTCTTATATATGTAGTTAAGGGAATTCCTGGGAGTTCTGTGGATCTGGTTCTCATTATCTTCTGACTCATTCTCAGATGTTGTAGGTGATGTGATCACTTTTGGCTCAACATTGTTCACTAGTTTTGCAATCTCAATCAGATCAGAGATGTCATCTTCTATCTTTTTACCTGCAATATTAGATGTATCATCAAATACGACATTTACAGATTCTTGAACAGTTCTGGTTCTAAGATTAAATATTCTGTATGCTTTGCTATTCTTAGAATATCCTAAGAAAAGACCTTTATCACTATTAGAATCAAACTTTGAAAGATACTCCCTGCCATTCAGAATATAACACATGCAACCAAACACATGAAAGTATTTCAGGTTGGGTTTTCTCCTATACAGCAACTCATAAGAAGTAATAGAACTACCTGGTCTAAACAAAAGTCTATTAGACACATGACATGCAGTGTTCAATGCTTCAGTCAAAAGTCTTTTAGACGCATTCATTGAAGTAAGTATGACTCTAGCCATTTCTTGCAGAGTTCTATTTTTTCTTTCAGCTATGCCATTTTGCTATGGGATTTTAGGAGATGAAAATTCTTGCACTATTCCTTTCTTTTCACAGAATTCAGAAAACATGTTATTCTCAAATTCTCTACCATGATCAGTCCTAATCCTACAAATCTTAACATTGAAAGCATTTTTGAACCTTTTGTAAAGAACTTTAAACACTTTAAACACATCTAATTTTTCTCTAATGAATTCAACCCATGAAAACCTAGAAAAATCATCTACCACAACTAGAGAATACTTCTTGCCACCAAGACTTTTAGTCTCCATAGGACCCATAAGATCCATGTTAAGCAATTCAAAACATCTCGAAGATGTGTACGAAGTGATGATTTTGTGTGAAGACCTTACCTGCTTACCTTTTTGGCATGAACCACAAATGGGAGGGTATTTGAAACTGAGCTTAGGCAGACCTCTAACAGCTTCCATCTTAACCAATTTTTGTAAATTTCTGTAATTTACATGGCCAAGTTTTGATGCCAAAGTATGCTTTCGTCATGTTGTGTGATGTTGCAGCAAGTGTTGTTACCAATCAGATAACAATTGTCAACAGATCGATTACCAACCATCACACACTCATCAGTTTCATTCAACCAAAACATGAATTCTTGTCAAATTTTACATGCAGATTATCATCACATAATTAGCTTATGCTTATCAAATTAGCACGCAAACCTTCAACATGCAGCACATTCTTCAAATTTGGGAAACCTTTAACATTTAAAGTTCCTTTACCAATAATGTTACCTTTAGAGCCACCACCATAAGTAACCTTACCACCATCAAAAACTTCATAATTTTTCAAATGTTCAATATTTCCAATTATATGTCTAGAACAACCACTATCAAAATACCATAAACTGGGTACACATGCTTGTAACGAAGTACAAGCCACATTAGATAGCACTTTTGGTTTTCTAACCCAAGCAGATTTTGGTGTGTGTGAATACTTGTGTGGTAATATTTCAGACAGCACTTTTCCAGGGAACAAGTCATCTTTCAATTTAAAACAAAATGGACAAATGTAACCAAGAACTGAATAGTAATGACAGATAAAAGTTCTCTTGCCTCTCTGTTTTGGAAACATTTTAGAAAAATTTTTTGATCCAGGTTTCACAAAATTTACAGGTTTTTCAAAACTAAAAGGGTTAGAGTTTTCAGAAAATCCAAGACCATTCATATCAGATTTACCAATACACAAAGCTTCATTTAAGACAGATATACTTTTAGAGTATTTTTTTAAATTTAGTATTGAAGCAGTCAATTATTCTTGGAGTTTTGAAATTTCGGCATCCTTTCTAGTAAGATTTACCTCAAGTCTTGTGATAGTTTCAATCAAACCATCATTCTCTTGGTTGACCTTTTGAAGTTCCTTCAAAAGTTCAACAATTTTACTTTCCAATTGCTCTTCATACGTATCTGCTCTAGAGTAAAAGACATTAGTACATTTCACAGCAGAATCAGAAATAGACTGAACCTTGCTTGATGTCAAAGTAGATGTTGTCACATTCAACTCAACATCTGTGTCACTTCCAGAAAGTCCTTCACTTACACATTCTGACAGAAATGCCAGCTCTTCATCCTTTGTCTCTTGATCGCCTTCAGATTCATCATCACTCAATAAAACATTTAAGTTCATCCTTCTCTTCAAAAGAGTGTTAGCACATTCATTTGCATAATGACCAAAACCAGTACATTCACTACAAATGAGGGTCTTTCTAAATTCAGGATCATACTTAAGTTTTCTTTGAGCGGGTCTGTGGGTAAGAGATTGAGGAGTACGAGTTTGGGAAGTATGAGGAGAATGTTCTGTCCTAGGCTGAATATTTGCTTTAGACTTGTTTTTTCTGATTTCTCAAATAGGCTTCAAATTTCTTAGCAAGTAAAACAATATTATCAGTGTCATCTGAAATATCATCAATATTTTCATCAAACTGTGAAATTTTAGTAATAGTTGATATTCTTCAAGAACATGAATGAGTATCACTTTTAAAAACAACAACACTTTTTCTATCATACGCAGAATCTTGTTGAGACATATCTATTTCATAAGTTTTCAAAATGCTCATAAGCTCATTATGACTCATAGTATCAGTATTCCTAGCTTCTTCTATAGCATAAACTTTGCTATTAATTCTCCTAAGAAGAGTGCAAAGTATTTTATTTATTAACCTGGAATTGGAAATTGGATCACCAAGTGATTGCAGCTCATTCACGACTTCATACAGCCTTTCATTGTAAGAGTTGATGGTCTCATCTTCTCTGATCCTCAAGCTTTCAAACTTCATGCTCAGCAGCCTTGCCTTTGCTCCCTTAACACTACCAGAACCTTCACAGTGTTCTTGCAGTCTTTCCCAAGCATCTTTAGTAGATATTGTTTGCTGATAGGGGTTTTCTCAACACACAAATTAATCCTCAAGTATAAGGATATCAATTGTAGTCGCGAAGATGACCAAGTTACAATATCGAACCCACGGGACAGATAAATATCAATTTTGTTATCTTCTAGTATATTTTAGACTATGTTGGTAATTGTAAAGGTTTAATGGATAGTAACTTCTAATCGAAATAACAAAATAAATAGCAAGAGTAGAGAAAAGTGAGTTGTGATCAATAAGAATGATAGGTAGTTCGTCGGGTCATTCAGTTTCACTAGCAATTCGTATTTTCATGTGATGGTGTCCGACTCTGCCCTGTGGTTTGTGGACGCATCACTAGACCATGCAAGTTTACTCTATAGACACAAGTAAATATGCGCTTGACACGTGTGAATAACATCGGAGCAAGAGATATGCTTCACCCCCTTTCTAGGTACTATCATAATCAATTATCTTCTACGTCTAGAATCTAACCCGATTTGATCTCCCTTTTTAGGTACTATAAAGTTATACTCTTCATCCTATTCATCAACCCGAATTCAATTCAATTCATGAATATTCATATAAGACAGTTCTAATAATACTTCGGAATCCCTTCACTTAGAATTATAACAATAAACCATGCTCAGTAGTGAACGAACTCAATCAATAACCATGTTATGTACTCAGACTCTACACAAGGATCATTGATGCACAAAACGACTATGAGTATGGATTAAATATGCAATCTTATATAAAACAAACCACAGGTAGTGTTGTACGGAGTTTTACACACGAAACACGAATTACATCATGAAACTTTCATAACCCTAGAACTACCAAGGTGGTTCTAGCCCATGATTGATCTAGGAACAATCATGGTTAGATTGATCATTCTTACTTGAACCTTCAGCGAACCTCTGTCACAGCCCTCCGGATGGATCACCACCTCTACTCTTGTCTCTCCTATGATTGACGATCAAAAGCTCCCTTTATTCTCTGTATGAGCCTCCTTTTATACTTGTAATCACGTCTCTAGGGCTTGGAATGGGCTTTCTAAGTGATCTCACGCGTTTCGGCCTTGAAAATCCGGATAAGGTGAGTTCTCGCACACAGGTTCGACCACGTCAAACAGGTCGAACCCCTAGCCACAGGTCGAACCCCAGGTCGAACCTCGCTACTGGAAGAATTTTGCACAGGTTCGATCTTCTGGACAGGTCGAACCACTTAGGCCTTGGTCGAACCCCAGGTCGAACCTCAGCACTGGACAACTCTCGCTCCCGATTCAACCAACTGGCAAGTCGAACCCCAACGTCGTGGTCGAATCCTCCTTCTTGCAAACTGGTTCGACCATGGTTCGACCTGATGGCCAGGTCGAACCAACTGAGTTGTGGTCGAACCCATCTCTGTATGTTAAGCAACGTTGGTTCGACCTGCTGGAGAGGTCGAACCCTCCTCTAGCCAGGTCGAACCCACCTACTTCTTAGGCGGTTCGCGTGGCTTCGACTCTGTCTCTTCGATTCTTGGCTCTTTCACTCAGTTTTTGCTAAGAAAACACTAAAATAGCTCCACTAACACCTGATTCATGCTATTTCACAATATATATAGGTTTTCCACCTATTTCCACATCAAAACTCTCCAAAACTAGCACAAAACATAGCGCCAAACTTGTGAATTTACACACTCATAAAACCCCCAAACTTACATGTTGCTTGTCCCGAGGCAACCAATTTAAACCACAGGAGTCGTGTATAATTCAACAAGATCAAGTACAACACATATTACACATGCCACTTCATTGAATCAAACAAGAATTACTTGCATCATATATTTCACTCATGTAAAATCAATTCAATCACACACCATTCGGAGTACTAAGTAATCTCGCTGAAAAGATAAGTCTTTACTCTCTTTCGCTCGTGCGTGAGGCACTATAGGCTAGTATAAACACTTATATCAATTCATATTCACGCGTAACTATAAGCTTGGCAAAGGTCTCAGAAATCAACTCACATTAGATTAATATTAGGATCACAAAGGACTTGTTTCTAGGTTGTAATGTTGGCACTTTGGAAAGGGTAGGAAAATTTGGTCATAGTAACTTAATACACTAGTAGAGACTTACCTTGGAGGTTCTTGATTTCTCATTCGGCTTCATATTCTCCTCCAATTCTTCTCTTGTACTTGCAACTATCAATTTTTCTTCTCTTCCTTGCATCAACATCATTCTTCTTTTAATTGCTCGGGTACCAGTTATAGGCACTACCCTTCTCGAACATCGTTCGGCTGTTTCTTAAAAACTTCAAGCCCCATGTATTAGCAATTCGGGGTACCAATTTCAGGCACTATCCCTAACAAGATTTAACCATGCACTTTTCTTACCGAACCTCATTCCATCGTCCATTTGTTTCTTCCACACTTATTCACCTTATTCTCTCTACCAATGAATAGGGTATTTTCAAAGCTCAAATAAGGTAATTAAGGCTCTTATATTTGGCTTGCCAAAGAAAAAGCTTTTAAAAGGCTCAAACAGGGCTACAAAAGATTTATAAAATCATTAGGAAAGGTGAAATTTGGCTAAGTGACTCAATTAATCAAAAATGGCCTAAGATCATATCCTAATATTTCATCAATTGTAAGTTTCACTCAAGACTCCAAGCCAAGTTCTAGAATACGTTCATACGAATGATTCTCTTAAGAATAAACTATCATGATTAATCATGATAAAGGCTCAAATCCTCACATAGGTAATCAATTCCTAATACTCCTCATAGCACATAATCAAAATCAATTCCTCATGAATTCCATATACTTAACAAATTATTCATGCTCTTTCCAAATGAAAATAAACACGTAAGCATATGAATGCACAGAATCAATTACCCATATACAGAGCAACGATACAAGATCAACTATATCAAGTACATGCCACTCACACATGAATCACACCCCAATCTGTAAAAATAAAAAGAAGAACGGGAGATAAGATGAATCGGAGAAGCCAAAAGAAAACCTGAAACTACTCCCTAGGAGCATCATCATCCTCATCATCATCGTCATCCTCATCCATTCTATTTTCCACAGCTCGGCACAGACTGGTAATGTGCTTATCCATCATATCCACTCGACTACTCACTCTACCAACACGCTCATCCAAGGCAGAGTACCTTTCGTTCAGCGTGGCGTAGTTGGCGTTAGCGAGCGCGAGTTGCCTGTTCGTCTCTTGCTGTGCAGCTACCACCACGATCAGCTGCTCATGAATCAAGCGAAGCTGCTCCCGAGTACCTGGAACTGCTCGCCGCTGCTGTGGTCCCGGAGCATGCTGAGGCGCATCATGCTGCTCTCCTTCCGGAATCTCCATCTCCGGCTGCTCATCTACCTGATCCTCCTCTTCAGACTGCTGTGGCTGAGGTGGACAGAACTCTCCTCGATCAACAATCTGCTGTAACTCAGCCATCCTTTCCTCAGCACACATCTGTGCTACTGCTCTCCAATCACCACCCGACTTCGCTGCCACGGTAAAGCGGTGTGTCCAAGAGAATTCATTAGCTTATTCCTTGCTTCCCGAATAGTTGTCAAGTTGCTCACGTCGAAGGGGAACATAAATTCGAAAGGCTTGAGACCTCTCGTGAAAAACCAATCTCCATTTCTAAAATGGACAAACCCTCCCTTCGCGCACGTGCTCATAATCAAATCGGGTTCTCCTTCTACTGGTGTAATGCCGGTGAGGTCCAAGTTGTAATGCTCAGCTAAAATCGTCAATAACCCTCCAATATTCACCTTTTGAAAACCAATGGTCTTGAATCGATTCAGCTGCGCAATAAAATAAGCTCCAACGTTGAACTTCACTCCATTCAGCATACACCACAGGGCATATAGCTCTCCTCTAGACACAACACTCCCCTCCGAGTGGGCGAACAATGTGTTGCTCAGGATGCGGTCCATGTACCTCAAGACAGGGTTCTTTATTGCGGAAGCACGAGCCTGTTTGGTCTTATAATCACGAATCTCCCCAGTGATCTCCATCCAAAATCGCTTTACACTGAATGCAGCACTTTCTAAACGAGGGATCTCCAAAGGCGTCTCAAACAGCTCGTTGAAATCCTCAGACGTCCATCTCCTACTCACTCCACCAAGCTGAAACGTACACCGATAGGGGTATCCAAGCGGGTCCTTCTCCATCTCAAACGAGCAAACCACTTCCGCTGTAACATAGAAGTACGTCGGCCTCTTCAACTCCATGAATCTTCGGATCCCTACTTGATCAAACATCCAAAATATATCATCCCCTATTCTCATTATCCTCATCGCTTCATCATCTTGGTATCGAGTGCGAGCTATCTTGTCTGAAACTTCTTCCCACTTCTCTTTAATCTCATCCCAACCTTGCATCCTAATCTTGAAGTTATCAGGTAAACGGTCTTGTAGCCTCAGTTTTCTTGTCACTTTGTCCAAGTTTGAAGGCCTGTCATGCCTCTTCTTTGATCTCTCCTCCTCTGCTTTTCCTTTTCCTTTACTTGATACTTGTCCCTTTCCTGAAAACAAATACTTCAATCCAACCAACAAGACAAGAAAGCAAGTATTGTACTAGCACATCCATACTCTACTCAAGACTTCAAGCATCAATGCATATTCATACAAACTATCATCTCAACACCACTTGCTTATTCAACATTCTCAAAACATCTTCAATTACACCTTCTTTAATCATCAAAACATAACCAACAAGCATGCATTAAGCAATTCAAGCAATTCAATCAAAAATTCAACATGTTTCCCTCAATGAACTACTTCAATTTCATCAATTTCAAACCAAATCAACATGCTCATTCTATGGTATGTTCTATACCCTTGATTAATCCACATAAAAATCCAAGTTCTATCAATAATCAATCAACCACAAACCAAGAAACAAGAATTCATATGAAACCAATCAAAATATCAACATTCACCATGAAATTCAACCATACTCAACATCAATTCTCTAATTAATTCACATCAAATTTCTTACCTAAACCTTCAATCCTAGAGTAATTGAGTTGGAAAAAAACGTACCTTGTGACTTGCCCATGGTGAATAACCGATCGAGAACACAAAACAACCAAAAACGGGATTTCAGCCCTAACTCGCGACGAAATCCGCCCAAATCCGCGACCGAATCTATAATTCAAGGTGTAATGTTGTGTAATCGGTGTGAAATCAAGTGTAATTGAAGAATTTGTGCAAGGGTGTAGAGGTTCGAAGAGGGTTCGAGGTTTGATGTTTTGAAAAAGTGATCGAACCCCTCTGAAAATTCGAACTTAAATCGCGTACCTGGCTTGGTTCGACCTCGGGTTCGACCACCTGAACTGGTCGAACCATGGATGGCGAGGTCGAACCTCTCTTCTGGACAAACGATCTTCTTGGTTCGACCAGGGGTTCGACTTGCTAAACAGGTCGAACCTATCTTGAATTGGTCGAACCCCTCTTCTGGAAAACAGAGTGCTTCCGACTGACAGGTTCGACCATAGGTTCGACCACCTGATCAGGTCAAACCACTATGGCTTTGGTCGAACCTCCTCTCTGGATAACTTTCAACGCCGGTTCGACTTCCTCTGCTTTTGTTCGACCTCTAGCTCTGGTCGAACCACTCCTAGACTTGGTCGAACCTACCTCCTGATTTCCAAAACTGAGTGTTCTTCATTCACTACATACTTCAAGCTTCAACACAACTTCATTAGGTACAATCTATAGCACAACTTCAGAAATTATTCCACATAATATCATTCATGAGTATCTCCGTAAAAGAAAACACAACCAAAAACCACTGAACATTAGGCAAGTTGTAAAAAATCGTCACATCAAAATCGATTAAAATTTTAATATGGCCGCAAAAACCAACTCCCCTAATAAACAATACAAAGAAAAGATTATACTCTTAATGCTTCAATGAGGTAATAACATCACACCCCCCCAAACTTAGTAAAAACGTAAGTCGAAACTAAGTTTGAAAAGAGATGTAATTGCCGATTAGTAAGCATCTTAAATATAAAAATTTCTTACTCACATAAAAGAAATAAAGTAATAAAACGGAAGAGTAAGCTCTCAACAAGCGCTCATGTTTAACGTCGTAGAGTCACGACGGTACCAAATCAGAACAAGGTATCATCAAAAATGACACACGCATCATTCGGCGACCTATAATGCTTCAATCGATGCCCATTCGCCATGATAACGTCTCCATCTTTGTCAATAAGCTCATAACTTCCCCCTCCTAAGGCTCGATGAATCATGAACGGTCCCGTCCACTTAGACTTCAACTTGCCTGCAAAAAGCTTCAAACGAGAGTTAAAAAGTAGTACCTCATCTCCTTGCTTGAACTCCTTGTATGAAATTTTAGAATCATGCCACCTCTTCATTCTTTCCTTATAAATCTCTGAATTCTTGAAAGCACGACTCCTAAACTCATCCAATTAATTCATGTGAGTTAGCCTCAACTCCTTTACATCCTTAAGGGTCAAGTTCAAGCGACGCAAAGCCCAAAACGCTTTGTGTTGGATTTCTACGGGTAAGTGGCACTGCTTCCCATAGACAATTTGATACGGTGACATATCTAACACCGTCTTGTAAGCGGTCCGGAACCCCCATAACACATCATCAAGCTTCATAGCCTAATCCTTTCTATTAGTTCCTACCACTTTCTCCAGAATCTGCTTTACTTGACGGTTGGAGACCTCTGCCTGCCCATTCGCTTGCGGATGATAGGGTGTAGTAACCCTATGCTTAACACCATAATCCTTAAGCACCTTCTCTAGAAATTTATTGACGAAGTGGGAACCTCCATCACTAACTAATGCTCTCGGAACTCCATAACGGGCAAAAATATATTTCTTTAGGAAAGATAAAACAACTTTCGAATCATTAATACGAGTAGGAATTGCTTCCACCCACTTCGAAACATAATCCAACGCAAGAAGAATGTAGAGAAACCCATTCGACGGGGGAAAAGGCCCCATAAAATCGATCCCCCATACATCAAATATCTCCACGACTATGCTAGGTTGCAATGGCATCTCATCTCTCCTACCTATATTACCCATGCGCTGACATCTATCGCAAGACGCCACATAGCTCTCACTATCATTAAACAAAGTAGGCCAATAAAGAGCGGATTGAAGTACCTTAGCTGCAGTCTTTTGCGCTCCGAAATGCTCCCCATTCGGTTGTGCATGGCAGAACTCCATCACACTTTCCATTTCCATCTCGGGTACACATCTTCGGACAATAGAATCTGTACAAATCTTATAAACAAACGGATCATACCATATAAATGTCTCAATTTCCCTACGAAATTTCGCAAGTTGATATCGGTTGAGATCCCTTGGAATTTCTCCAATGAAAATGTAATTTACATAATCCGCGTACCATGGATCCATACCTTGCGCTGCAACCACACATGCTCGCTCGACACCTTCAACAGCCACAGCCATGATCTTCTCATCAGGGAACATCTCTTCAATATACTCGAAAGAATTATCACAATGCTCCCTAGTCTCCAACCTTGACAAGTGATCTGCCAACACATTTTCTGTTCCTTTCTTATCCCGAATCTCCAAGTCAAACTCCTGCAGTAGTAGAATCCATCTTATGATCCTAGGCTTCGTCTCCTTCTTCTCCATCAAATAATGAATCGCTGAGTGATCCGTATACACAATCGTCTTCATGCCAACCAAATACTGACGAAACTTATCGAATGCATACACAACAGCCAAAAACTCCTTTTCAGTCACCGTGTAATTCTTCTGTGCCGCATCGAAAGTCTTACTCGCGTAGTAAATGGCGCAGAACTTCTTTTCCCTTAGCTGCCCAAGCACCACACCCAATGCTACATCACTTGCATCACACATAAGTACAAACGGTTGCGTCCAGTCCGGTGTGATCAAGATAGGGGCAGTAATAAGCGCCTCCTTCAAAACTTGAAAAGCTGTTAAACACTCATCATTAAACACAAAAGGAATATCCTTTTCAAGTAAATGAGATAAGGGCTTAGAGTATTTTGAGAAGTCTTTAATGAATCTCCTGTAAAAACCGGCGTGTCCAAGGAAGGACCGCACTCCTCTTTCATTGGTCGGTGGTGGAAGCTTCTCAATTGCCACCACTTTAGCACGGTCTACCTGTAATCCCTTGGCGGAAATATGATGCCCAAGAACAATCCCATCCTTCACCATGAAATGGCACTTCTCCCAATTCAAGACAAGATTAGTTTATTGACACCTTTTCAAAACAACAGCAAGGTTAGACAAACACATATCAAAAGAAGATCCAAAAACTGAAAAATCGTCCATGAATACTTCCATGATCTTCTCTATCAAACCATCAAAAATCGTCATCATGCATCTCTGAAAAGTAGCAGGTGGATTACACAATCCAAACGGCATCTTCCTAAAAGCAAAGGTCCCGTAGGGGCAAGTAAAAGTGGTATTTTCTTGATCCTCGGGAGCAATCATGATTTGATTATACCCCGAGTATCCATCCAAGAAACAATAAAACTTATACCCTGCAAGACGATCCAACATTTGATCCATAAACGGAAGAGGAAAATGGTCCTTACACGTGTTCTCATTTAATTTCCTGTAATCCACACATGTACGCCATCCCGTAGGAATTCTCGTGGCTATAGCTTCTCCATCCTCAGCTTTCACTACAGTCATGCCCCCCTTCTTAGCAACTACATGCAATGGACTCACATGGGGACTATCACTAATAGGATATATAATTCCAGCATCCAACCACGTAAGAATTTGCTTCCTTATCACCTCTTGAATTGCGGGATTCACCTTACGCTGATTCTGAACACTAGCCTTGGCTTCATCCAACAACCTAATCCGATGCATACAATACGAAGGACTAATACCTTTCAAATCATCAAGTGACCACCCTATTGCAGACTTGTACTTCCTCAAGACATCTAATAACTCCTCAAGTTGATCATCATTAAGGAAAGAAGATACAATTACCGGATATTGTGCATTATCACCAAGAAAAGCATACTTCAAGTGGTCCGGCAATGGTTTCAACTCCTCTTTTCTTTTCTCCACTGGAGTGTTTTCGTTATTCAAAGGCAAGTACTTCCTGGTCCATTTGACTTCTTCCACTTTATTTCTTTCCAATGCAAACCTGTCATCACCCAAAGCAAGTAAGTTTTCAAGAAATTCAATACATACCTCGTTAGAAAGTCCGTCAAGCTCCGTAGTGGGATAAGTAAGAGACTCCATCAAACATGTCTCAAGAGGATCCTTTGACAAGATCAGAGACATATCCTCCTTCAAAATCTCCTCCACCACGTCAATACTATAACATTGGGACTCCATTGGCAACTTCATTGCTTTGTCCAAGTTGAAAAGTACTTCTTCTTTGTCCATTCTCAACTTTAGTTCTCCCTTCCGAACATCTATCATAGCTCCAGCTGTAGCAAGGAATGGCCTCCCCAAGATTAAAGGAATATTATCCTTGTCATCATCCATTTCTAATACAAGGAAATCCACAGGAAAGACTAGCTTCTCCACCTTTACTAGAACATCTTCAACTATACCTTTCGGAAACGTCATGGATCTATCTGCCAATTGGAGAGCAACAGTTGTCGGGGTCATCTCCCCCAAACTAAGCTTCTGAAAGATGGACAACGGCAACAAATTGATGCTTGCCCCTAGATCGCATAAAGCTCGTCTTGCTGGCCCCTTCCCGATCTCAAATAGAATAGTAAAGCTCCCCGGATCTTTCATCTTTGGTGGCAACTTCTTTTGAATAATTGAGCTACAATTCTCCGATATGTTTACCTTTTCAAATCCGGTTAAGCTTCGCTTCTTCATCAATATGTCTTTAAGGAATCGAGAATAATATGGCATCTCCATGATTGCCTCTGAAAAGGGATGTTCAAGCTTTTCTTGTTCATTATCTCTGAAAACTTCTTGAACTTTTCTTCTAACCCCTTCTTCACTAGCTTGTAGGGAAACGGTGGAGGTATCTTTGTTTTGGGAATACCCCATTCATCACGATCAACCTTCTCCGCTTTCTCCTTTTCGGCTCTTAATCGCTTAGCTCTTTCCCATTTTTTCTCAGCTATTATGTCTGTACTTTGCTCATTCCGTACCACTGGAGTTGTATCAACATCAAAAGGAACAACAGGTGCATCAAACAAAACAACTCGGCGAGGTTTGACTGGGGTTCGACCAGGCTGAGAGGTCGAACCAGGACTGTATTGGTCGAACCTCTCTCCTGGAAGACTGATCTCATTCTGCTCCGGAGGTTCGACTTGGGTTCGACCAACATTGGAGGTCGAACCACTGCCCCTTTGGTCGAACCGCTTCACTGTATAATCTCCATCCTTCGGTTCAACCTGGGTTTGACCTGAAGAGTTGGTCGAACCCTTTTGATCGTGGTCGAACCGTTCCTGCATCAAAACAGAGTGCTCTGGCCGACGAGGTTCGACCTGGGTTCGACCTGAAAAGTTGGTCGAACCCTCCGCGTGTTGGTCGAACCGCTCCTGTGTCGAAACAGAGTGCCCTGGCCGATGAGGTTCGACCTGGGTTCGACCTGAAAAGTTGGTCGAACCCTCTGCGTGTTGGTCGAACCGAGGCTTAGAAAATTCCAAATTTGACTCCGGCCTCATCGGTCCCTCATACTGCGTTCCCGACCTCAGTGTGATGGCATTACACGACTTCGGATTCTCTATACTCTGAGATGGAAACTTACCTTTTCCTACAGTTTGAGTCAATGTGTTCACATTCTCTGCAATTGTACCCATCAACAATGTGAGATCTTTCACTTGAGTGGACAAATCTCTGTGGTGATCATCAATCTTTTTCTCAAGCTTTGCCTCAAGGCGGTTCACCCTTTCATCATTCTTTACCATGTACCGGTTCACAGTATTCTCGAACCCAGGCTTCCATTCTTCCACCTTTTCTCCTGGATCAACACCCATCGGAAGTTGCACTGCATTGTTCGTATTGCTCCATGAAAATTCAGGCCTCCTTGGTTGCTGTTGATAACTACCAGATGGACCACGATTATTAAAGTTCCCTCGATAGTTCCCTTGGTAGTTTCGGTTTCCTTGATTTGGGTACCTCGTTCCTTGAATACTTTGACCCATGGCATAATTTGCTTCCTCTAATTCGTCTTGGATGGTTCCATTATTCATCATCTCTTGCTGCATGATTGGCACTCGTTGGGATATCTCGCTGATCTGCTTCTGTTGAGACTCAAGTAGCTTGTTGATATTGGACAAGCTCGAAACGATCTCATCCTCTCTCTTAGTTTTCACCATTGCTTGTTCAACCTGAGCTACCTTTCCAAGAACATACGTACCTCTAACTCTATCAGTAGGTCAATCCCTCGAATTCATCGATATGTCTTCAAACAATCTCTCGGCCTCAACGGATGACTTTGTAAGCAATGCTCCATTAGAAGAAGCATCAAGTAGCACTCTTGATTCACAGTCCAATCCGTTATAAAATATACTGATATATTGGGCTTTAGATAACCCATGTTGAGGACACTTCCTGAGCAAGTCCTTGAATCTATCCCACGCTTCATGAAATTTCTCACCTCCACTGATAGCAAATTGGTTAATATCTTGCTTCATCTTAAACACCTTCGAAGGTGGCATATACCTCTCCAAAAACCTTAGCTTCAATTGCTCCCACGTGGTGCACTCAGCTGCATTAATAGTATCGTACCAATCCCTCGCCTTTTCAGTAAGCGAGAATTTGAACAAAAGGATCTTCCTAGCATCTTCATGTTCTCCTACGTCTTTTTGAGTACTTGCATAGCCCAATAACTTGTTCAGATGCTGCTGCGGATCCTCGAAAGACCCTCCTGAAAAGGAGTTTCTTTCTATCATGCTAATAAGAGCGGGATGAAGATCGAACGCTGTGTTAGTTCCCCTTGCTCCTAAAAGCTCATAATTTCCAGCCCCATTATTTCTGAAAACCTCACGGATGGCTAGATTATCCGGATTCGCTGCCATGTTGACTGTTACTACTTCCAAATTAACTTCAGTTGTAGCCTCAATCGCTTGCGAAATCTGCTCGTCAACCTCAACTCCAAAATTCAGAGCTTCAGTTGAGTCTATTGTCTTTGCCTTGCTCTTCTTCTTCTTCTTCTTTCTTGATGATGCTCCAATCTTAGGATTATACGGTTCAAGATTACCTTTCTTTGATCTTGTGAGCATACACCTAAAACGAATAAGAAAGAAAATAACAAAACAAGGTAAATAGTTCTAATAAACTAGAAATAATACAAAAAATATAGTTTACGCCGTCCCCGGCAACGGCGCCAAGAACTTGATAGGGGTTTTCTCAACACACAAATTAATCCTCAAGTATAAGGATATCAATTGTAGTCGCGAAGATGACCAAGTTACAATATCGAACCCACGGGATGGATAAATATCAATTTTGTTATCTTCTAGTATATTTTAGACTATGTTGGTAATTGTAAAGGTTTAATGGATAGTAACTTCTAATCGAAATAACAAAAGAAATAGCAAGAGTAGAGAAAAGTGAGTTGTGATCAATAAGAATGATAGGTAGTTCGTCGGGTCATCCAGTTTCACTAGCAATTCATATTTTCATGTGATGGTGTCCGACTCTACCCTGTGGTTTGTGGACGCATCACTAGACCATGCAAGTTTACTCTATAGACACAAGTAAATATGCGCTTGACACGTGTGAATAACATCGGAGCAAGAGATATGCTTCACCCCCCTTTCTAGGTACTATCATAATCAATTATCTTCTACGTCTAGAATCTAACCCGATTTGATCTCCCTTTTTAGGTACTATAAAGTTATACTCTTCATCCTATTCATCAACCCGAATTCAATTCAATTCATGAATATTCATATAAGACAGTTCTAATAATACTTCGGAATCCCTTCACTTAGAATTATAACAATAAACCATGCTCAGTAGTGAACACACTCAATCAATAACCATGTTATGTATTCAAACTCTACACAACGATCATTGATGCACAAAACGACTATGAGTATGGATTAAATATGCAATCTTATATAAAACAAACCACATGTAGTGTTGTACGGAGGTTTACACACGAAACACGAATTACATCATGAAACTTTCATAACCCTAGAACTACCAAGGTGGTTCTAGCCCATGATTGATCTAGGAACAATCATGGTTAGATTGATCATTCTTACTTGAACCTTCAGCGAACCTCTGTCACAGCCCTCCGGATGGATCACCACCTCTACTCTTGTCTCTCCTACGATTGACGATCAAAAGCTCCCTTTAATCTCTGTATGAGCCTCCTTTTATACTTGTAATCACGTCTCTAGGGCTTGGAATGGGCTTTCTAAGTGATCTCACGCGTTTCGGCCTCGAAAATCCGGATAAGGTAAGTTCTCGCACACAGGTTCAACCACGTCAAACAGGTCGAACCCTTAGCCATAGGTCGAACCCCAGGTCGAACCTCGCTACTGGAAGAATTCTGCACAGGTTCGACCTTTTGGACAGGTCGAACCACTTAGGCCTTGGTCGAACCCCAGGTCGAACCTCAGCACTGGACAACTCTCGCTCCCGATTCGACCAACTGGCAAGTCGAACCCCAACATCATGGTCGAATCCTCCTTCTTGCAAACTGGTTTGACCATGGTTCGACCTGATGGCCAGGTCGAACCAACTGAATTGTGGTCGAACCCATCTCTGTATGTTCAGCAACGTTGGTTCGACCTGCTGGAGAGGTCGAACCCTCCTCCAGCTAGGTCGAACCCACCTACTTCTTGGGCAGTTCGCGTGGCTTCGACTCCATCTCTTCGATTCTTGGCTCTTTCACTCCGTTTTTGCTAAGAAAACACTCAAATAGCTCCACTAACACCTGATTCATGCTATTTCACAATATATATAGGTTTTCCACCTATTTCCACATCAAAACTCTCCAAAACTAGCACAAAACATAGCGCCAAACTTGTAGCACTCACGAGTAAGAATACTCGATCGTTGTAGTAGTATATCCCAAGAAAAATTATCAATCCACAAAGAAGTTATGTTCGGACTAGCAAAATACGCGAGCTCATGTTCATGTTGTTTTTGTAAAGATGATCGGGGGTTTTGAGATGATTAACAACTAAAGCAAGTAGCAAGTAAATAAGAGAGCTAATAGGAGAAATGACAAGTAAAGATGAATAACAAGTAAAGAAAATGGGTGCTAAAGTTCAAGTATGGAAAAACATGGGATTAGAAACATCCAAGCACACTCGATTTATATTATCATGCAAAAGGAATTCAACTCAATTGATGTAGACTAAGGGTGATCACGATTGTATCCTAAGCTCCCTTTCGGGTTACAAGGTTGTTGATCCATTTTAGACTCCCAAAAGCACTTAAGATCAAAGCCCAACATTAACCCCTTCCATCTAGGTACTAGTTAGATTAAACTCTCCCTTTTTGTGTACTAAGGCCAACGAATGGATTGGTTCCCCTCATTGAATTTAAATATCCTTTCGGTCAAACCCAAACTTAATGTCTATTCATGCCTTCCTAATACTATAGAGGGTCGTTTCCGTCTCACTCCAAGCAATACATACATGAGCATCATGATAGCATTTAATTACCATAAATCAATTCATTGATCAACAATCCATTAAACCAATAATCAATTATGAATAACAAACCATGTCATCACAACATCAAGACAATTAAACTCCATGAATAGAAATCAACATCAATTAAATCAAAAACCAATTTAATCCACATGATAATATAAATCTCATATGCTCTTCATTTCCCCAATCCCATTAGAGGGATTAGCCTAACATGATAAAAGTAACAAAACACATAAATGATTCATTACAAATATCCATAGTCTAAATCCAAAAGAAAATCAAAGGAGATGTAAATCTTCCCCAACAATTTCTTATAGGAGATCTTCAATACTCATGGATCTTCTTCTCTAGCTATTGATTTCTTGAGATCTCTCACACCCAATGGAAGGGATGAAGTTTTGATGGAGAATTAATGGAGATGATGAAGATGGATCAAGATGGATGAAGGTGGATGGAGATTATGGTGTGAAATTGAAGGAAAGGTGTGTGATGTGTGTGTAGAGGATGAGAAATCCGATCTTATCTATCAAAATATTGAAATGGGGTCTATTTATACCCCATGTGGGCTTTTTATGCCTTCCTTATCATATCTAGCATCCAATAAAAATTGAAAATATTAAGTTTAAGCTCATTCACATACATTTCCATAAAAATACAAAACACAACCAAATAACATACAAATACGGATAAAATAATACGAAAACACATATAAAAAGACACTAAAATCTAGGTGAAAATAGCGCCAATCAAACCCCCCAAACTTAAGGTGTTGTTCGTCCCCGAGCAACGAAAATGACAAACCAAAAGGAGAAATTTTCACCTAGAAAAAGACTAAATGAACATAAGTAATAACACATCGTTAGCGATAACAACTACAAACTATGCTAAGTCATCCTACAACATTAAAATCATGACATGAGAAATTAACGAGTTCAATCAAAAGAGAGTAATAGTGTAATATAGTCCCTTTTAGTCCAAGCCTCACAATGGATATCAATGTCTCTCAACTCTCTTTTGAAATAGGATAAATCACACTCATTAATCGATTGGCTCGACTCGCTATAAGCTTGCTCGTGGACTACATTCACAAACCACCAAAGTTTCAATCAATGATCAAAAAGGTATTTCATTAAGGATGTAATGATAGGCTTTTTGGTAGGGTAGGAAGTATATGGATAAGAGTGACTAATCATGTGTAAGTAATCAAAGAGATGGCCAATTTCCTCAACTTCTTCACTTTCTTTTCTTCCTTTCATTTCTTTACAAATCTCAAGCACTATTCATTAACTTCTAGGATTGAGTTTCTTTTGTTGCATGCTTCCTTTCTTTGAATTTTTTTTACTTGAGCATTTTGTTGTTGCTTTACTCTTTCTCTTGCTTTGAGGTTGCATGTCCATTTCTTACTTTTGCTCTTTTCATCCTTTTTCTTGCTTGTTTACCATTCCCTTTTCTTCTTTTGCTAATCAATCAATCTTTTCTATCTACCATCTCCTCAATCATCCACACAAAGGTATATATAAGCTTGAATGGGTAATTAAGGCTTGTAATGTGCTAAATTCACAAGAAATAGGCTTATAGGCTCAAAGTGGTTGACTAAGGATGATGTTCAAGGTAGGAACATATATGGCAATGACTATAATAACAAGGATGGCCCTAGATCATTTCACTAATCTCCACTAATCGGGCTCGTTCCTATAGTCCTTGAGCAAGTTCTAACTTATCAAACACAACCGATCCACTCATGAAGAAATACCATGTATGCATGGTTGAGGCTCAAATGCTCACAAGCTTGTGCTCGGACCTTAAGGAACTTATTACACCACATTCATCTCAAAATTAAACAAGTTAAGTAAAACATGTCATAATTTGAAAGTGTAGAGATTCTTAATCATAATTTGTCATCACTTATCACCACAACCTATCATCACTCACGTTCAAAAATGACTCACGACATCCCTAAACAAACCACCAAACATCCCAAGACAAGAATGAAAATACACACAACATAAAAAAAATAAGGACTCAACAAACAAGACACAACAAAAACACAAAACATGCAAAAACACAAAATACCATCATCCATAAGAAAATTAAGCACACATTCATCCCAGCCTTTATTGAAAAGAAAATCCTAATTTACGAAAGTAAACCTCCCACAAACATAACACATGAAGTAGCATGCTAGTCACAACAATCCAAATCAAAATCAATTCATTTCAAGTAATAAAATGATAAGGTGTAGAGTACTCCCTCAATAGGCATTTGGTAAGGAAAGCGTTAGCTTCAAGCTCAATCATGCTTCCAATACCTCTCATTCATGCTCAAACACTCAACAAACACCATTAGTTCAATAATTTCATTATAAATATGGACTATCATGCACTTCAACACCACCAATCATACCAAAATCAAACCAATACTCATGAGAAAAATTTTAAAATTTGCCCAATTTTACAAGAATCATACTCAAGTGGTGAGTCACACCACACACTCTCCCCCCAAACTTAAATCGAAACAAGATTTGAGACTTAAGTTTGCAAAAAGTGGTGAGACTTACCCTTGTAGTTTCCATTGATGATCTTCTTGTTGAGAAGTAACCGCATCCACACGACTCAAGCTATGCCCACCACGCACTGGCACCCCCCAAACTTAACTCGAGACAAGAGTCACGAATTAAGTTTGCAACAAGTTGTGGAACATGTCAACTTGAATCCATGAAGCATTTCTCTTTTCTTCAATGTGCATTTTTCTCCATGAGCACAATCAACCTACAAGGCCAAAACAACCAGTATTGAAAGCACTAAAATAAAGCAATAAAGATAGTGATGGGGTGCCTCCCATCGAGCGCTAAGTTTAACGTCTTCAAGCTAGACGAAAAATTTCAAACTCATCGGAATGGCCATGGATAACGGTCGTCCTTGCCACCATACTTTAATCTTTGCGCTTCTTCATCTATTAAGTACTTGTGGCAAGCAATGGCCTCGTTGGCACTTTTAAGATTGAGCTTGAAATTTCCAACTATCCTTGTATGACATTCTATTGTCCTCTCCATTCTAGCAAACCACTTATTCCTCCTTTCAACGAATATCCCCAAATTTTCTTCCAACTCTCTTTTGTCCCTAAGAATTTGTGAGGTGTCAAGAGGTAAAACAAAGTCAATAGAAACAATGTCAATAAATTCATTGCAACTTAAAGAGTGTAAGGGTTTAGAAATGCTCATTTCACTCTTCAAGTCCTCTTCATTTGCTTCCATAACTTTCTCTTCTTCTTCTATTTCATTGGCCTTAATAGGCTCTTCAATCTTCTCACTTGATTCTTTTACCACAAAGTCCTCTTCTTCCTCCAACCCTTCTTCAACTTGTTGAGAATTGTTCAAAGAACTTACAAGTTGGCTCATTTGATACTCAAGGGAGTCCATCCAATCATCCATCTTCTTCTCACTTTCATCGATTCTAGCTTCAAACTCGGAATCTTTCCTTTCCATATAAGCCCTTGTATCTTTCATGAATGCTAACAATGTATCCTCAAAGGTCGACTTCTCTTCTTCATTAGATGGCTTGGCACTTGGATCAAAACCTTGATATCCTCCTTGGCAATTCTCTTGACTTGGTGGATAATTCCCTTGAAAACTTCCTTCATAGGTATTTTGAAAATTCCCTTGGAAATTACCCACTCCCATGAAAGGATAATCTTCTTCTTGAGGATTGATAGGACTCGATTGAGAAATTTGGTCTTCACTTTCTTGAGAACATCTTCTAAATAATTCGAGTAAGGCATAATTTTGGAATGGAGAAGAAACTTTGAAATTCGGAGTGGAATAAGTGTATCCTTATTGTGGTTGGAATGTGTTTCCATTGTAAGCTTGTGGCCATCACCATATCTTTCTTGATTGTAGTGTTGATAGTGAACTTGATTCGTTTGAAGATTAAGACCATAGTAGCTCTCATCCATGTAACCTCTTTGTTGTGTGTGCAATCATAAAACACCTACGAAAATGCAAGGAGTGAGACCACAACACAAATAATAAATAAAAGAAAATAAAAAGAATCCTTATCAAGAACAACTAAAATAATAATACAGTACTCGACTAGTCCGTCAAACTCCCCTTTGGCAACGGCGCTATTTTCTTGTTTGCCAATTTTTGTAGCACTCACGAGCAAGAATACTCGATCGTTGTAGTAGTATATCCCAAGAAAAATTATCAATCCACAAAGGAGTTATGTTCGGACTAGCAAAATACGCGAGCTCATGTTCATGTTGTTTTTGTAAAGATGATCGGGGGTTTTGAGATGATTAACAACTAAAGCAAGTAGCAAGTAAATAAGAGAGCTAATAGGAGAAATAACAAGTAAAGATGAATAACAAGTAAAGAAAATGGGTGCTAAAGTTCAAGTATGGAAAAACATGGGATTAGAAACATCCAAGCACACTCGATTTATATTATCATGCAAAAGGAATTCAACTCAATTGATGTAGACTAAGGGTGATCACGATTGTATCCTAAGCTCCCTTTCGGGTTACAAGGTTGTTGATCCATTTTAGACTCCCAAAAGCACTTAAGATCAAAGCCCAACATTAACCCCTTCCATCTAGGTACTAGTTAGATTAAACTCTCCCTTTTTGTGTACTAAGGCCAACGAATAGATTGGTTCCCCTCATTGAATTCAAATATCCTTTCGGTCAAACCCAAACTCAATGTCTATTCATGCCTTCCTAATACTATAGAGGGTCGTTTCCGTCTCACTCCAAACAATACATACATGAGCATCATGATAGAATTTAATTACCATAAATCAATTCATTGATCAACAATCCATTAAACCAATAATCAATTATGAATAACAAACCATGCCATCACAACATCAAGACAATTAAACTCCATGAATAGAAATCAACATCAATTAAATCAAAAACCAATTTAATCCACATGATAATATAAATCTCATATGCTCTTCATGTCCCTAATCCCACTAGAGGAATTAGCCTAACATGATAAAAGTAACAAAACACATAAATGATTCATTACAAATATCCATAGTCTAAATCCAAAAGAAAATCAAGGGAGATGTAAATCTTCCCCAACAATTTCTTGTAGGAGATCTTCAATACTCATAGATCTTCTTCTCTAGCTATTGATTTCTTGAGATCTCTCACACCCAATGGAAGGGATGAAGTTTTGATGGAGAATTAATAGAGATGATGAAGATGGATCAAGATGGATGAAGGTGGATTGAGATTATGGTGTGAAATTGAAGGAAATGTGTGTGATGTGTGTGTAGAGGATGGGAAACCCGATCTTATCTATCAAAATGTTGAAATGGGGTCTATTTATACCCCATGTGGGCCTTCTAGAAGATTTCAGCAATTTCTGCGTTTTTGCACCAACACGGCTCGAGCTCCGCCGCACGCCCCGTGTTCTAACACAGCGCTCGAGTCGTGTTCTGCACTCGGCCACAGGGGTGGCCGTGTTGTGTAATCTGACGTCCTAACACGGCTTTCTGGATAGGCCCGTGCGCGGTGCACGGGCCGTGTGTCTATACTGTGCATGGGTCATGTTCTGCACTCGGCCACAGGCGTGGTCGAGTTGGTGTTTTGGGTGTCAGCGCAAGGCCATTCTGACAGGGTCGTGCGCTGCACACGGCCCATGTTGTGCAGCTTCTTCTCCTCTCTCACTGTTTCGGCTCGATCTTCCTCGTTTCAACTCCAAATTTAGATCTGCTTTTTCCTATGCCTTCCTTATCATATCTAGCATCCAATAAAAATTGAAAATATTAAGTTTAAGCTCATTCACACACATTTCCATAAAAATACAAAATACAACCAAATAACATACAAATACAGATAAAATAATACGAAAACACATATAAAAAAATACTAAAATCTAGGTGAAAATAGCGCCAATCAGATATGTAGTTCTGAATCAAGTTGAAAAACACTGGATCAACCGAAGAGCTGATTGCATTAAGAGCTTTGCAGTTGTATGCAGATAAGTTGCTCTTCTCGGCAGTCCAATCGAGTTCGTCCTTGAGAATCTGATCTCCATCTTTATCTTCTACAGTAGGAGGTGTCCATCCAGACAAAATGATCTTTCAAGCTTTATCGTCACATGCTTTGATGTATGACCTCATCCGAGTTTTCCACAAGGTATAATTTGTTCCATCAAGAATGGGAGGACGGGTGACGGATACAGAGTAATCCATAATAAGTCAACACTTAACACCAGGAATCAACACTTAGTATCGTCAAGCTCTGATGCCACTTGTCGGATCCCAAATGGTGCAAAGTGTGTTATTGGTACGATATTGTCCTAAGTGTGATGACACTTTGAACAACACTATATGTATCAGAATGTAACTTGACTAAGTATAGAACAAGTTGTAAATCAGCGGAAGACTTAACACACAGATTACTCAATCTTTCCACAAACTTTTGCAAGTTTGTGGCGGCCTCATGGCATAAATATCACTATTGGAAAATGTGATTACAAAAACAGACTCTTAAGTATGGAAATAATTCTTTCACCCTTCGAATACAAAATCGGATCTAAATTCAAACACGTTCCCAAATGGCAGAACCTAGACTTGTTAGAATCTAAGCCTACTTCACATGTGGGCTTCCACTGCCTGTGAACAACGCACATTTGCTTCAGGGTCTTCAAGGTCTGCGTTTGACTTAGTCTTTGCATCCAACAAGTTCAGGACTTCAACCGCAACACCCCTGAAAGCAACATTAAGCACAACACCAACAAACAACGTTAGTGGTTGATAAAATAACTGGTGGAGGACAGGTGTGATTCCAGATGTGATGACACTGGTCTCAACACTTCACATCAACAACATTCAATTAAATTATTTATTAAAAACCTTATAGGATGGATAAAAAGTGATAACATTTATAATAAAAAGTGATATCTAATCAATAAAAGTGATAAATGTCCAATTAAATTACTTAATGAATACATTTCTTAAAAAATAAAAGTGATAATAATTTAATGAAAAGTTTATAGGACGGATAAAAAGTGATAATATTTATAATAAAAAGTGATATCTAATCAATAAAAGTGATAAATGTCCAATTAAATTACTTAATGAATACATTTCTTAAAAAATAAAAGTGATAATATTTTTTATGAAAAATGATACCTGATAAAGAATTAAATGAATTCATAAACTATTAATATAATAGATAAAAAGTGATAACTAATTAGAGAAATTATTATTCAATTTTTTTGTCAATTATATTATTTAGACATAATTTACATTAATTGTGTTTTTAAAGAAAATATTTTATTTATTTACAAATAATAATATAGATGTAATAATAATAATAGTATACGTACTAATAAATTATAATAATAAGATGAAGTCTAACTCAATTGTGTAATAAAAAAAAGTCAAAATGGCAAAAGGATTGACGAATTAATTAGTTAGCTGTATTGATGAAAATTTAGCAGGTGACAAGTTAAGGCGCATATCCGCGTGTTTTAACCGGATAAATATTTGACCCGTCTCACGAAACTCATTCCGTGAAACGGTCTCGTACAATTCTTTTCCAAAAAAATGCTACTAGTATTTTTTCGTTTGGAAATTTGTGATGCACCTGTTAAAACAACCGCACGAAAGAAAAAGTAAAAATGTGTGTAGTGTCTATTTTTAATTTGAGAATATATTTTTTTCCAATCCAAATAAAATATATGTTGCCAATTAATTAATTTGTGTCTCGTAAGTTCTTACGTGAATCTGATAAAAAGTGATAAAATCATTATCACTTTCGCTATAAGATGTTATTACTTTTTATTTACATATTCCATTCCATGTTTTAACATTTTCCATTTTGGTTTGTACCAAGTTAAGGTTTACATTTTTTTCATATTGGGCCCACATATAACATTTAATTATTTCATATAGGGTCCACACACAATACTAATACAATTACTTACTTTACATTAAATATTATTTTTTCAGCTCACTACATTTTATAATATTATATTATATACTCCCCCTTCCCATTTCAATCTTTATATATTTCTAATTTGGACGTCTTATTTCAATCTTTACATTTTTTTTTTGATAGATGGGACCCACACAAATTAATTATTTCTCTCATGGGCTCACACATCACACGAATATACTTATGCACTTTACATTAAAATATTATTTCTCTCACCTCACTACACATTAAAATACTATATTCCTTAATCTCTGTGTAAAAAGCAAACGTAAACTTTGAAATGGGATAGAGGGAGTATCTCATAATCTACGTGAAAAAACAAACATAAATATTTTTGCGGGATGGAAAGAGTATACAATAAATTGTTCATGAAATAGTTCACTGCACTATTATCGCTTTTCATTGATTGAGTATCATTTTTCGTTAATAATACTATCCCCTTTTAACCATCTCACGTGAGGGTTTATGTGAAACGATCTCACATAAGACTTGCCTATTTGCTTTTAGTGTTCCAAATTTGATTTATTAGGTTTATTTTTTTATTTTATTTTATCAATATGCTCCTCCGTCCCCTTTAAAGAGGGTCTTTTTTCCATTTTGGACGTCCCATCCAAAGAGTCCTCTTTTCTTTTTTACACACATGGGACCCACACTGTTTAGTGTGAAAATCTGCATATTTTAGGGTCTGATTTAGCACCGTTTTGTAGAATTTATGTTCGTATTTTAGAACAAAAGGATTAATATTCATATATTTAAGATATTGGTGCATTTGAGGTGTTATTTCATATTTTTAGGTGGAAAATGGATTAAAAGTGCAAAGTTGGAATGAAGAGTGAAATCGTGAAAGAATGCTGAAAAATGCATGTTCAATTTGCATAATTTTTCTGTATTTTTGTAGATATCCAAACTGATCATGTGATATATGGTTGGAATGATACAGAAGAGAAGGTCATTTTGACTCAAGAAACACTTCAATTGGAGGTCAGATGAGGAATGTATGATCAAAACGGTGAAGACGTGCAAGTTATGCCGACCAGTTGGACGAAACAGAGGTCGAAAAGTTGGATGAAAACGAGTTGGACATCACTGACGCACGGCACGACTCGTGCCACTCTCTGATGGAAAATTTGGAACTTCGTCTCGATCCTCGTGCATCTGATCTCATCCAAAATGATTCCTAAGTCCCTAAAACTAATGAAAATTCAAAAGAACCTGAAGTTAGATTGAAAAAATAGCAGATAGCTAAGGCAGCAAGAAAAGAAAAAGAAAAATAAGTGGAATTTGAGAGGGATATTTGGGGGATTCCAAAGACAACATCCTATTCTATTTTTACAGTAATTTTTGAAGAAAGGATTAGATGAGAAGTTCAAGAAGTTTGTGGAGATGTTCAAGAAGATTCACATTAATATTCCTTTCGCTGAAGCCTTAGAAGAGATGCCAAACTATGCAAGGTTCTTAAAAGACATCATGTCTAAGAAGAGGAATCTGACAGGAGATGAGTCAGTGAATAAGATAGAGAACTGCAGTTCTGTGATACAAAAGACACTTCCTACGAAGTTGAAAGATCCGGGAAGCTTTACCATACCTTGTGAGATTGGATATGGACAAGCTAAGAGAGCCTTATGTGATTTGGGGGCTAGCATTAATCTATGCCTTATTCTGTATTCAAGAAGCTTGGTTTAGGGAAGCTGAAGCCGACAACTGTAGCACTGCAGCTTACTAATAGATCTTTGACCTACCCAAGGGGGGTAGTTGAAGATGTCTAGTCAAAGTTGGGAAGTTCATATTTCCAGTAGACTTCATTGTGCTAGATATGGAAGAAGAAGAAGATGACAGAGTTCCTCTAATTTTGGGAAGGCCATTCTTTGCGACTGCAAGAGCGAATATAGATGTGAAGAAGGGGGAACCGAAGCTGCAAGTTAATGATGAAGAAGTCATTTTTTCACTTGAGAGAGTTCTGAAATTGCCTACTGATATGCAAGAGTGTAGAAGCATAAAAGAAGTAGAGGAATCCACAGAGAGCTTGCCTTTGATCTTGTCTAGGGATCCTGTTGAAAAATGCCAAAGCAAACTTCTAGCTCTTATTTCTACTGATTTTGATGATAGGTATGATGAGCTTTCTAATAGGTACATTGAATACTTACATAAATCTGATTCCAGGGATTTAGTAAGAAAGCTTAAGTCGACTACTGCAAGCCTCACAGTTACAAGTGTAGGAGACACAACACCTTTAAAGATGGCAGAGGATATAGTAGTTAAGGTTGAGAAGAAGGATGTAGACAAAGGAAGAATAGATGATGCTTACTTGAAGCCTCCTAATTTACCAGCGGATACCCACAAATCTGAAAGTCCTTTCTCTCTTTCTTTTTTTGTGATCAATTTTATCCTTAGTTTGATCTTAGTTGTGATAGGAATGATTCTGAAATTGAGTGGAAGATTGACAGGAATGAGACGAGAAAGTTTGAGAAAGGAGATTCTATTGATCATATGGTGCCTAAGAAAAGTAAGGGATAAGTGTGGATAATAAGAGGGGGAGAAAGTATTAGAAGGTGAAGATAAAAGGAGATCGCCCTCTTATTCTGTAGTCTATGTATTATGCATTCTGTCGTGACTCTCTAACGTTAAACATGAGCGCCTGTTGGGAGCTTACCCTCCTATTTTATTGCTTTTATGTGTTTGTTTGGTGTAGGAAATTTTATTAGGCGCCTCTTCGTCTATGGAATTCACTTTTTACAAACTTAGTTTCTCACTTAGTTTGAATTAAGTTTGGGGGGTGGACATGCATCCCAATATCTTGAAGCACCGAGGTAAGTTTTCTTCATTTGTATGTGAGGTTGATTTTTTTTAGAAGAAATTTATTTCGATCTTTTAAATTTTTTTGTGATTTTTCAAATGTCTTGTGTGTCTTGTGTGTGTTTCCTAGATTTGGTGTGGTTAATTTTTGGTTGAATTTTGAGTTCTCCTATGATTTTACTGATGAAAAGTGTTTGAGTAGTGATGAAAGAGAAGTGAGTTCTATCTGAGGCCTAGACTGACCGAGTTGAATAACACGAGGAGCTTGCAAGATGTGGAGGAGATGAATCAGGTGCATTTGTTTCTTTATTATTAATTTTTATATGGTATATTGTGTTGATTCTTGAGTAGTTGAGGTATTAAATTTTGAGTTTCTAGGTATGTTCTTAGTAAGGATTTATTTGCTGGATTTTTGCCAGAAATTCATATGCTTTTGAAATTGATGAAGGAAGTATACTTAAGTTATATTGTGCTATGAAGTTCTCTATGTACTTGTGAGATATTGCTTACCATGAATAGTGCTCTGTTACTTGTTAAAAACCCATGTGAGATTTTGAGCCTTATTCATGTATATAAAAACATGATATTTCTTTCTGGTGAGTATCGTTCTTGTGTGTGTATTTTAGAACTTGCCTCTTATCTTGCTTGAGACCGCATGTTATGTTAGATGATGGGAGATGATTTAAGGCCATCCTTGATTATTATGAGTCACTTAGCCAAATAATTCTCTACCATATGATTGTTTATCCATAGTAAGCCCCGTTGAGCCTTAAAACCTCATTCTTTGGTAACCTACGAAAAATAACCACTTTGAGTATCTTAATGATTTTTTTGAGCCATGATAATCCTTCTAGAAGATAATTAATGGCTTTTCAAAGTGTATTGATTGAGCTTGATGACAGCTTGGGAAGGAATGTAATTTGGTTGAAAGAGTGATTGAACTTGAAAATGCATCTATGGAAAATCATGGAGTAGTACTTAAATCTAGTACTCTATTGAAACAAGTGTCCTAGGGTAGTGCCCGAAATTGGTACTCTATGGAGGATACGTGAGGCAGTACCCAAAACTGATACCTCAGGAGAAGAAAGAAAAAAGGGAAAAAATATATATGTTGTGCGTGGAAGAGAAAAATTGAAGAGAAAAGGAGGATTATGTGCTTGAATTGAAGTGAGTAAGAAGAATGAAAGATCATGATAGAGTTCACGCTTGATTGATCCGAGTTTTGAGTCACTTATCCATATATTTCCTATTGGCAATCGATCGTTTGGCTCAGCATGATCCGTTAGGAATCCAAGTAAACAATAATAGCGGAAGCATTGGTTAAAGTTTACCTTTCTTCAGGGTTGATGTAGAGGATGAATAGTTGTAGAGAACTACCTCTAGATCTTCTGTTGTATGACCCAAGTCCAATCCTGATGTTTTGTGGGCAACAATCTTCAGGATTTCTCAATCTGCTTATCTCCCTTCTTTATGTCAAAAGAGGCGCAGGCTTAGGGTGGTAGGAAGCTGAGATGACTTATTTATTGGGCTACAGCAGGGACCAGGAGGAAAAATTGGGTTGGGCCCATGTTTAAGATATACTATGTCCATTAATCAATTAAGTTACTTACAACTCAAATTAATTAATTTCTCTTCCGAGAGTAGTACCACTCAACCATATTATTATGCCGGAATTAATCCACTTGCAAGATTTACATGATAATTCTTATGAGCTCCTCAAGGGGACATCATCAACCTATGTCGAATACATATTCCTTCTACAATCAACAACACACCATAGAGATAATATTATTTCCCAACTCACCGAGTTTGTTGATTTAATACATGTAAATCTCACCCATTGATGAATCAAAGAAATACATACTGCCCTACGTATCGAGATTATTATATAGGAATTAAGAGCACGAACATCCATAATAACTGAGATCAAGTTCTCTTATATAGACAGTACAAGTCGAACGATCTCAAGCAGTCCTGCTCAATACACACAAGGTACACTAATGTGATTCTATAGTCAAGATAAACTAATACCAAATCATACTACAACCATCCCGATAGATAGTCCCCGTCTATCTCGGTTGTGAGCATCTATTTATACTCTATAAGAAAACTGATAATATGATCTTCCACGTGTTATCGCACAACATATTATCTACAGTATAAAGTAAATGGACTTTTGCACAAATATATAAATAAACAATTTATAATATGCAAAATGTTTGATCATATAATTCTCATTTCAAATAAAATTGTTAAAGCATTGTTCAATACAAAAGATAGGCTTTTAGTATACAATATAATAATCTTCCACTTATACTAAAAGACTACGCTGTCATATCTGCTGACACGCATCTAATCCCCATTCCTTCTACATGCCCATCGAACGCTTTTGCTAGAAGGCTCTTAGTAAAAGGATCAGCCAGGTTATCTTCCGATGCAATCTTAGCAACAACGACCTTCCCTCTTTTAACGATGTCTCGTATCAGGTGGTACTTGTGCTCAATGTGTTTACTCACCTTATGGGCTTGTGGTTCCTTCGAGTTTGCTACTGCACCACTGTTATCAAAATAAATTGTGATCGTTTTGGGCAAACCAGGAATCACATCTAACTCTATTAAGAAGTTTCTAAGCCATACTACTTCTTTAGCTGCCTCAGAGACTGCTACATATTCAGCTTCCATGGTGGAGTCAGCAACGCATTTCTGCTTTACACTCCTCCATATTATGGCTCCTCCTCCAAGAGTAAACACATAACCCGAGGTGGATTTACTGTCATCCCTATCTGACTGGAAATCCGAATCAATATAACCCAAAGGTAACAAAGTATCTACCAGGTAAACCAGCACATAATCCCTAGTCCTTTGCAGGTACTTCAAAATATGCTTTACCGCAGTCCAATGCCCTTGTCCTGGATTACTTTGATACCTATGACCATGCCCACGACATAACAAATATCCGGTCTCGTACATAGCATAGCATACATGAGGCTTCCTATTGCCGAAGCATAAGGGACCAGCTTCATTGCCTCTATTTCCTGTTGTGTCTTAGGACACATCTTCTTAGATAGAGGTATTCCATGTCTGAAAGGTAGAAAACCTTTCTTGGAATCTTGCATGCTAAAACGAGCCAGGATTGCATCAATGTATGAAGCTTGGGATAAGCACAACATTCTTTTCTTGCGATCCCTTATTAATTTGATCCCAAGAACATATCTGGCTTCTCCTAAGTCCTTCATTTCAAATTGATTGGACAGCCATACCCTTACGCCCGACAATACCTTTACATTATTTCCAATGAGCAGAATATCATCCACGTAGAGTACAAGAAATACCACTACTTTTCCATCACACTTCTTGTACACACATAATTCATCCGGACATTGAATAAATCTATATGACTGGATTACTTCATCAAAATGGATATTCCATGATCTTGAAGCTTGTTTCAATCTATAAATGGACCTATTAAGCTTGCACACAAGATGCTCTTCTCCCTTTGCAATTAATCCCTCTGGTTGCTTCATATAGATATTTTTCTCAAGACTTCCACTCAGGAAAGCTGTCTTGACATCCATCTGCCATACCTCATAATCCATATGAGCAGCAATATATAAAAGAATCCGGATTAACTTGAGCATGGCAACTGGCGAGAAGGTTTCATCATAATCGATTCCTTCTTTCTTAGTATATCCTTTAGCCACAAGCCTTGCTTTAAAGGTTTCCACCTTACCATCAGATCTTTTTTTCTTTTATAGACCCACTTGCATCCAATAACTTTTACACTATTGGGTGGTTCTACAAGCTCCCAGACTTGATTAGAATACATAGATTCTATTTCAGATTTCATTGCCTTTTGCCATGATTGAGTATCTTTATCTTGCAGTGCTTCATTGTAATTCCATGGGTCGATTTCATGTTCACCCAGGACCAAGTCGGATGATTCTCCCAATCCCATGAATCTATCCGGTTGTCTCACAATCCTCCCACTACGACGAGGCTCTGCAGGAAATTATGTATCAGGTGTGACACGCGGTGCAGTGTCCTGTGGTATATCCTCTTGTACGGTTGGTTTTATGTTTGGTATTTCCCCTCTTACTTCTTCTAGAACAATTTTACTCATGGGCTTGTGGTTCATTACATAATCCTCTTCCAAAAATCTAGCTTTCGTGCTAACGATCTCATTTTGGTCTTTTGGATTATAGAACAAACCACCTTTCGTTCCTTTAGGATATTCTACAAATAGACAAACTTCCGTATGCAATTCTAACTTATCAGTATTCGTCTTCAACACATGTGCCGGAGCACCTCAAATCCAAAAGTGTTTCAGACTAGGATTTTGCTTAGTCCACAATTCAATGGGTATGGAAGATACTGATTTAGAAGGCACTAAGTTAAGAATGTACGCCGTTGTTTCTAAGGCATATCCCTAGAATGAATTTGGTAATTTCGAATAACTCATCATTGATCTTACCATTTTCATAAGAGTCCTATTCCTTCTTTCCGCTACACCATTCTGCTAGGGTGTGCCTGGTGCAGACAATTGGGATTCAATCCATTCCTCTGATAAATAATTCCTAAACTCTGTCAAGAGGTATTCACCACCACGATCAGATCGTAGTGTCTTGATAAATTTTCCAAGTTGCTTCTCCACATCAGCCTTATACTCTTTGAATTTATCAAAGCATTCAGACTTGCGGCGCATCAAATAAATGTATCCGTATCTAGAATAATCGTCAATGAAAGTGACAAAATATTCATAATCCCCTCTTGCCTGGACAAACATAGGACCATATAAATCAGAATGAACCAATTCCAACAGATCCTTGGCTCTATACCCCTTTGCCTTAAAAGGCCTTTTGGCCATTTTTCCTTCCAAGCAGGATTCACAAGTTGGATAATTTTTCAATACTAATGAACTCAGAGATTCATCAGCTATCAACTTTTGAATCCTACTCAAGTTAATATGACCTAGTCTAAGATGCCAAAGATATGTTTGGTTCATTTTCGAAGGTTCTTTTCTCTTATTAGTAGATGTATTATTCAATTCAATTTATTGCACTGTGGGAGAAATTGGATTAAGAGTATACAAATTATCTATTAATGCACCATCACAGATAATAATTCTATCTTTCCTTATAACAACCTTGTCATTAAAAGAAATAGGATATCCATCCATAAATAATTTAGAAACCGAAATTAAATTCTTTCTAAAATGAGGTACATAAAGACAATTCCTCAAAACAAGAGTTTTATTCTTATTGAAAGATAAATAAACGTCTCCTACTGCGACAGCTGCTACTCTTGTAGCATTTCCCATGAGTATGGTAATCTCCCTATCACTAAACTGTCGAGTTTGGTGGAATCCTTGCAAAGAATTACAGACATGGTCAGTGGCTCCCGTATCTATACATCAAGTGTTAGCAGATACAGCCGCAAAACACGATTCAACAAATAGTATATAAGACCTACCATTCATGTTCCCCTTCAGAAGAGGGCAGTCAGCCTTGTAGTGTCCCGGCTGCTTGCATTTGAAGCACTTGCCTTTAGGCTTCTTGACCGCACCAGCCTTTGCTTTCACTTGGTTCACTGGTGTTGAATTTTCTTGCTTCTTCTTATTCCTACCGCCTTTCGGCCTAGGATGAGCAGCATTTTCAGCAACATGAACCTGAGGAGGTCTACGAAATAGTTCTTCCTCCGCCACAAGTTCTATCAGAAGTTTCGCCAACGTGTACAAATGTTTGTTCATACCATAGTTCAGGCGAAACTACTCAAAACTCCTAGGCAAGTTTTGGAGTATGATATCGACCTGGATTTTCCCATCGATTTCAGCTCCAAGAACTTCTAACTCATTGAGCTGGCCCATCATCCTAAGGACATACTCCCTCAAGGAAAGTGCCCTCAGCCATTTTGGTGTTCATTAGAACAGACATGCCCTACGACCTAGCAGGATGACTCTGATGCCCGAAGAGTTCCCTATGATTATGCATCATATCATAGGCGGTGGTCATAACTTGATGCTGAGTCTGAAGCACATTTGACATAGAAGCCAAAATATAGCACTTAGCCATCCTATCAGCATTGACCCACCTATTATAAGCAACTCTTTGCTCTTCGGTAGAGTCATCAGTAGGTGCCAGAGGACATTCCTCAGTGAGAACGAAGATATAATCTTCAGCAGTTAAAATAATATCCATGTTCCGTTTCTAGTCAACATAATTAGTGCCAGTAAGTTTGTTATTTTTTAAGTATAACAGAAAGTGAGTTGAGTGCCATTTGAAAATCCTGAGAATCATAAATAAATAAACAGATCAAACACTTCGAATTTATCAATTTATATTGAATCCTTCAAAACAATATAAAATAAAATTCACCAATATCTCAAGCACCGTGATTTGCATGCCATGTTAGTGTGGACGTATACAAACCTGAACATTTACAAGAGAAGGTTTTACCCATTTATTTCATTTATCAACCTAACTTTATGATAAAATAATTAATAGTCGATTCTTTTTTAGCCATGCAAATAATAGCAGTGACTCCGTTGGAGAGGATACTGATTATTTACACCTAAGTGTGCACCATTATTTGATCCCAAGTCCTTTGTGCAAGCTTATGTGCCTTACAGTTAGAGAAGTACACACGCTCTTGGATAACTTCCTACGATCATCATAAAAAAGTTTGTACCAGTGATCTATGAATAAACACATCCGTTGTGGAGGAAGGCTATTGCCAACACGGAGGTTTACTCACATCACTTATAAACCAAGAATGGAGGCGTGAGAATTTATTTACCAATTCCCTCTCCCACTTAGTTATTTAACACCGAGGGTTTTTAACATGCATATAATATTACAATAATAAAATATACATCCTAGCATGCTTCTATTTTAAGTAATTTAAAAAAAAATAAATCAAATAGAACATGCCACATATATAATAATTAATTGTCAAGTTAAAACAATTATATATGTTATGAAAAAAGAGCATAAAAGGATGAAACAAGCAAATGGGCAAGCAGGCCCAAAAGGCAGCAATATCCCAATCAAGAAAATGAGCCCAAGCCCATTAGCCAGCAATCATGTTCATCAACCCTGTCCCTTTTTTTTCATTAGCCGCAATCCGATTCCACACGGCAGCTGTCACGTGAAAAACTCGGTGCTGCTGCTCTCGGCGATCATGCCATCAGCCCGCCAGAGTCGCGCCGTCAGCCCACTGTCATGCAAGCTCCGCACCCCAGACCTCCCAGCAGCGCCTGCCTGCCACAACAGCGCCTTACCAGTTGCACAATTTATCGTGGTGACAGCAACTAGCAGTTGTATCGTGTTGCTGCCTCGTCTCCTTCCAGACTCTATCGAAGACAGGTCAGAACTCCACCAGGTTGCAGTGCAGATCATCAAAATCCATCGCCACTCCATCTTTGTCAAAACCCGATTGAAAGAAGGTGCCCAACTAGCATTTGGCATAGACCCCCTCGGAAAAGAAGCAAGCTCGATCGGAAGTTACACCAGACCCGCTCGGAAGATGCGAAGACTCACGTGGAATGGCACAGGCCCGATCGGACTGGGTGGTTACTCGCCCCGGCAGTGAAAGTACTCCGCTCAGAAACTATCATGGTGACCCGATCGACAGAAGTAGTAGACTCGATTGGCAGTTGCTCAGACCCGCCCTGGCCATCAAGGGATCGACCGGAACCCACTGCTAACTCGCCCAGAAACTCATGTGGACTCTCCCAAAACAACAGTTGCCTCACTCGAAATTGGCAGGGGACTCGCTCGGGATTACCTCCTGATCGCTCGGAAATAGCGTCTGATCCGCCCTGAATGTCGGTTTGAAGATGTCGCTCCATCGCCGACCTCTCTTGTAGGTTGACTCCAGTCAGCACTTTGCAGCTGCTGTCACCAGCATCATCCAACCGTGCCATCCGTTCAGCCGTGTGACAGCCTCCGTCGCAGACAACCATCAGCCCGTGTGTGTGATGATATCCAGTGTGATTGAATAGTAACTTCCAACGAATGATCAAATAGGGTTTCATGGATAATAATACATATACCAAACCCTAATTACATGCTTTCTATCATGCGATAATTGAATCACATATAGCACAAAAAAATATGCGATTACATCCAGATCATATAATCACATAAATCCTGACCTTACGGTTCACGTTTCACCACGAAACCAACGTTCTGATACCAATTGTTGGCAATCGATCATTTGGCTCAGCGTGATCCATTAGGAATCTAAGTAAATAATAATACCAGAAGCATTGATTAAAGTTTACCTTTCTTCAGGGTTGATGTAGAGGATGAATAGTTGCAGAGAACTACCTCTTGATCTTTTGTTGTATGACCCAAGTCCAATCCTGATGTTGTGTGGGCAACAATCTTCAGGATTTCTCAATCTACTTCTCTCCCTTCTTTACGTCAAAAGAGGCGCAGGCTTAGGGTTGTATGAAGCAGAGATGACTTATTTATTGGGCTACAGCAGGGACCAGGTGGAGAAATTGGGTTGGGCCTCCATTGGGCTTAAGTATCCAAACTTAGCCCAAAGTTTATACTTAAGTCCAATAATAATAATATAGTCCACTAAAATATTATTACTGCACTGCCTTTTCAATCCCACAATTACGTTATGGGCTATTTCTTATTATGAGCCCAAAAATCTCCCCATGTTTAAGATATACAATGCCCATTAATTAATTAAGTTACTGACAACTCTAATTAATCAATATCTCTTCCGAGAGTAGTACCACTCAACCTTATTATCATACCAGAATTAATCCACTTGCAAGATTTATATAATAATCCTTATGAGCTCCTCAAGGGGACATCATCAACCTATGTCGGACACATATTTTTTTTACAATCAACAGCACACCACAAAGACAATATTATTACCCAACTCACCGAGTTTGTTGATTTAATACATGTAAATCTCACCCATTGATGAATCAAAGAAATATATACTGCCCTACGTGTCAAGTTTATTGTATAGGGATTAAGAGCACGAACATTCATAATAACTGAGATCAAGTTCTCCTATATAGACAATATAAGTCGAACGATCTCAAGCGGTCCTGCTCAATACACACAAGGTGCACTAATGTGATTCTATAGTCAAGACAAACTAATACCAAATCACACTACAACCATCCCGATAGATAGTCCCCGTCTATCTCGATTGTGAGCATCTGTTTATACTTTATAAGGAAACCGATAATATAATCTTCCGCGAGTTGTCGCACAACATATTATCTACAATATAAAGTAAATGGACTTTTGAACAAACATATAAATAAACAATTTATAATATACAAAATGTTTGATCATATGATTCTCATTTCAAATAAAATTATTAAAATATTGTTCAATACAAAAGATATGCTTTTAGTATACAATCTAACATTTCCTACCTTAACTAAAGAGCCAACATTACATCCAAATAAAAGTATTTTTTATCCTATTGTCGAATCATACTTTTAGTGGTGGAGAGTTTGAGACATTTGGTAAGCTTATGGTTACGCATGCACTTGAATTGAATTTTAACATAAACACTATGCCCCATAAGTGTACATCTTCTACACTTGAGTGCGAGTGATATACTACCCGTGAGAATAAGTTGATGGAGCATTTTAATTGGTAGTAATTGTCTTAGCTTGTATGCTATGAATAAATTATTGCATGTAATGAGAGTGCATGACTGGAGTTGATGACAATTGTATGTTGAATGGCCTAGTTGTCATATCCTTTGTTTTACCTTAGATTTTACATACTATCTTTCTTCTTTGTTCGATTTCCTTATTTGGGGATGAACAACATCTTAAGTTTGGGGGGTTTGTTTAGTGTGAAAATTTGCATATTTTAGGGTCCGATTTAGCACTGTTTTATAAAATTTATGTTCGTATTTTAGCACTAAATGATTAATATTTATATATTTAAGGTATTGGTGCATTTTAGGTGTTATTTCATATTTTTAGGTGAAAAACGGATTAAAAGTGCAAAGTTGGAATGAAGAGTTAAATCGTGAAAGAATGTTCAAAAATGTATGTCCAATTTGTATAATTTTTCTATATTTGTATAGATATTCAAACTGATCATGATATATGGTTAGAATAATACAGAGGAGAATGTTATTTTGGCTCAAGAAATACCTCAATTGGAGGTCAGATGGGGAAGGTATGATCAAAATGGTGAAGACGCGCAAGCTATGCCGACCAGCACGACTCGTGCCCTTCAAATTTTAGACTTTTTAGGATTTCTTTGTATGAATATAAAGTCAAGGAAGAGTGGATTGCGTGAGCATAAAAATCACATCAATTGGAGCCCAGATGAAGAAGTTATTAGCAAAACCGTGAGATCGCGCAGGCTGCCGACGAGTGGCACGACCCGGCGGCCCAATTTTCGGTCCGTTCGTGTTTTTGACGTGAAAAAACCCTATTTTGAGGTGGAGTTCAAAAATTTCCAGCCTTCAACTATAAAAGGAACCATTGGGGTGTTCCAAACCATAACTCTCCATAACCCTTCATACTTTTCCATTCCATACCCTACCACAATACGAACCATCCTATCCACCCATCCCGGAGAGTTTATTAGTGAAGCTTACTTGAGAAGGAGAACAAGAAGTTTCAGAATCACAGAAGAAAGAATGGAGGATCACGACATATCTACGGTTTTTCATACTCTTTGTTTCTTAATTTTGAATAATAGACCTAAGTGATTGTTTTCTTACGTAACCATGGGTGTTGCTTATAACACCATGGGGCTAGTACTTCTTGGATAGTGCTAGGTTTTGAAGGTTGAATTGGTTTGAATTGATGATCTAGACTAGGTTGGATTTCTGTAATATAGTTATTCCTTTATTAATACTTTGAATTTGATATTTTTTGTTTTATATGATCTGTCCTTATTCATCAGTGTTTTCATAACCGGATCGAAGAAAAAAAAGGTAGCTCTAACAGTTCGAGGTCGGACCAGTCCAACCGGTCCAACCGGCGATTCAACCGAAAAATAAAAAATATATATTTTTAATTATATTTAAAATAACTATTAAAAAATATATATAATAAATAAAATTATTTAACAAAATGCATATTAATAGTTCAGATTTCAGTCCATACTTTTTTTTTCAAATGGCCCACATAATATTGTTAAAGTAAGCCCACTTTCACTTAATATAACTTAGGGTTTGGTTAATTGTTTCCTATTCTTTAACTCATCCAGCATGCACCGCTCTCTCACCTCACTCTCTCCCCCTCAACGTGCTCTCCCACTCTCTCTCTTCCCCATTGTATCTCTCAATTCAGTTTCCATTTTCTCATCCAAGCATCAGTTTTATCTTGTGAAAATTTCACTTCAATTAATTGTTCTCTCTCTCTCAGCCCTCAACGTGCTCTCCCACTCTCTTCCCCTTCCCCCTTCTCTATCTCTCAATTCGAAGGCTTCACTTCAATTTGCAATAGAGATTTAATGGTAAAGACAGTGTCACTTCAAAGGATGGATGTATATGTATAGTAGGAGCAACTTCAAGTAATATTTTTGAGATTTTATTGAAATGTTAATCTGTGAACAATGGAGATGTTCTGAAATCATTCATATTTGAACAAAAACAGCCGATTTTCGGTATGGGCGGTTTGTCTGATTATTCCGGTTCTGATCGGTTCAAGCCGGTTTTTTCCGATTCGATAGACAAAATAGTTTTAAGGGGTTTCCGGACCAATTCTGGCACTGGTTCCTGGTTGAACCGATCGAACCGGCTGGTCCAGTCCGGTTCTGAAATCACTGTTATTCATGAAGATGCTAATTACCTTTGCATATTTATGATTATTGCTTGTGTCATAAAGTAATTATATTTGTCTATCTGTTATGGGTAAAGGGGACATAACCATATAACATTTATTTATTAGAATAATTAATATTGGACGCTTAATATATCTATTAATTACCAGATTTGGTTTCTTAGATTGTTAAGTGGGAATTGAAGTTTAATTTCTTAAGTACCCAGAAGGGAGTAGGAATTATTCTTCTGTATCTGAGTATTTAAAATAGATTTATGTGTTAAGTTTACTTTACCAAAGATAATTAACATAATTGTGTGATGCTTTCATAAAATATGCAGGAATTCTAACCAATTTTCTAGTGATTTGATTTGACCAATTTAACTGGATTTCCTAGTGCTATCTATCTTCTCCCTTGAAAACTTCCATATTTATTTTATTTACTATTTTATTATTTTTAGTAATTATTTTCTGCATATTAATTATCTTGAAATGCCCATATTTATCTTAAATTAGAATAGTCATAATTAGATTAAATGAGTAGTCTAGAATTATCATTTGGGTTCGATAATAAATTTGGTCACACGCTGAACTGCAACTGATTCTCTACACTTGGGGACACACGCAAAAAGATGAACAAGCGCACACATACCCATAAATACAATTAAAATATGGGTCCTATACTCCCACTAATACAACTACACACTTCACATTAAATAATAATACTCCTTAATTCACGTGTCAAAAAGCAAAAGACACTATTAGCAAGGGAGTAGGGAGTATTTATTTTAGTTAATGTGGGTGAGAAGACTGTACATCGGGATTTTTTTTTCTTTCCATTCAACATATTTTTTGTTTATTAATTTTGGCCTTTTTTATATACTCTCTCTGTCCCGTAATAAAATTTACGTTTGTTTTTTTTCACGTAGATTAAGAGATATAATATTAGAAAAATTACTCTTAGATACATACTTTGTATTTTAAATTATTAGGAGGTACAATGAATTCAAAAAAATATTCTCACATACAAAATATTAAAGTAAAATACCAAATATAACCTTAATTCATTATAATCTCATACACTTTTAAACCACAAATCCTAAATCCCTCATCCACCCACTGACGCCGCCGGCCGGCCGTCGGACCACCGCCGGACTGCCGCCGAACCGCCACCGGAACTTTGCCGGACCGCCGGCGGTCGGCGGCCAACCTCCACGGGACCGCTGCAGGAGAGTAGGAGTATATAATTTTTTCGCTGCACATGACACTTACGATTCACACTTTTTATGTTGCGCACACTTTCTTTACTGAACATAACTTTTGCTGCACACACTTTTTTTACTATACATAACTTTTGCTGCACACGAACTTTTATGCTGCACACAAATATTTATGTGCAGCACATGTGCAAGGGTAATATTAGAATATCACTATATATTTATGTAGTTAGTAGTAATATTTTTGTATGTTTGCATCTCATAGTAATAAAGGAGTTTTTAATGTACCTAGGAGTAACTATTCCTATAATATTTTTACGTATAGTGATTTGATGAATATAATATTTTCATTGTGAGCAAATATTGTGTGAGACTTATCTCACGGTGAAATCATTTTACGCTTTCGTAATTAGTTATTGTTTTTCGTTATAAAATATTATCACTTTTTCATTTATATTATAAATTGTTTATCACATTATATAATCACTTTTCATTAATTAATTATCACTTTTCATTAATTAATTTATCACTTTTTGTCTGTCTTACGTAAATCATTACGTGAGATGATCTAACATCTCACACAATCTTTGCTTTCATTGTAGTGAGTTGTTGTATTAATTTTGTATGTAAACCCCTTAGAAATATATTAACTAATTTGTGTGGGTTCCATCTGATAAAATAAAAATGTGAACCTTCCCTTTGACAAATCAAAATGAAAATGTAAACTTTAACGTGGAACGAAAAGAGTATTTAGTTTTTTATTTTTTGGATTTATAATTTCTATCAACGAGAAGACTATAAATCTCCATTCGACTCATTTTTTTTTCTATTCATCATATTTTTTATTTATTCAGTCCAAGTTTTTTTAACTTTATTAAGTCTATATTATTTGGAATTTTAATTTCTGACTACGAGAATAACATCTCTATTCAGTCTTTTTTTTTCCTATTTGATTTTATATTTCTTTTGATTATTCATTTTTTTTCTATCTAACTAGTTAAATTTAATGAGTTGGTTTCTTGTGTTTATAGGTGCACAAAGTGTGTAAAGATGTAAAATTTTATTTTAAATGGTATACACTTAAATTTATAAGGGTATAACATTTTATTATAAAAATATACATTTTTATTATTTTTTTTTTTGAAAATAAAGTGTATATGTCCTTATACTAAAAGATATACCATTTAATACTAAAGGTATTTGAGTGTACGGTATCAATGGGGTTTAGCCAAATTTAGTGATGTTTTACAAAATTATTAAACTAAACAAAAAATATTTTAAATAGAATTAAAAATAAAAAAATACATTTAAAAATAAGCACTTTTAATTTTGACCGAAAGAAAAATGATTTAAAAAATGATTTAAGCATGTTTCATGCTACTTTCAGTGTATTAATTAGTATTGTCGGATAAGGTCAATGACTATGCTCCGCTGTCCACATGAGGTCATTAGCCCTTGGGCTTTTCCCACTTTATATTTGTTGTTGAGTCCGATTTTTTAATGGCCACTTCTGATAAAGTACAATTTAAAATAGCCACATCTCTTAAAATCAATTTTTACTAGCCACTTTCAAGTGGATTCCCCAAATTACCCCCATAACTGTTACACAAAGGACGAAAATAATTGAGCCATCATCATGTCAGTTTTGACTGCAATAAATGCGGGGTGGGTGGACCACATTTTTTGAAGTTTTAAATTTTGAATTTAAGATTTTGGATGTGGGTTGGTGGGGTACATCAATACCCATCACTTTCACCTTTTTCTCTCCCTTCATTCTTTGTTTCTTTGTTTCTTTCTATCTCATATTTCGTCCAACACACTCTCTCTTCTTCTCTTCATTCGTCCAACACCTCTCTCTTCTTCTCTCCATTCGTCCCAGTGAAGAACAGTGCATTTCTTGGTGGAGAATTCTCCATTTGCGGTCTCCAGAATTCTCCATTTGCGGTCTCCAGAGTGCATCAACTTGAAATGGCAAATTTTCAGGTATGTATATAAGCATTGTTATTGGCATGTTAAAATACCTATAATGTACTGTGTGTAATGTAATGTAAGGTGTTGAATTGGCCTTTACTGTAGTAGGAATGCAGTGGTGTTCATTTATTTTTGGTTTTTTTTAAATATTGTCTTGGCTGAGTAGATGTTTTCAGTAGGCCGAATAGAACAATTCTTCAGGCCGAATAGAACAAAACGTCAGGCCGAATAGAACAAAACTTCAGGCCGAATAGAACAAGTGTAGGCCGAATAGAACAAAACTTCAGGCCGAATAGAACAAGTGTAGGCCGAATAGAACAATACTTCAGGCCGAATAGAACAATACTTCAGGCCGAATAGAACATGTGTAGGCCGAATAGAGCAAAATATATGAGCAATGACATATAATTTTGGTTGGCCGAATAGGGGTTTTCAGTAGGCCGAATAGAACAATACTTCAGGCCGAATAGAACAAGTGTGTAGGCCGAATAGAGCAAAGTGTAGTAATGACTTTTTTAATTTTGGTAGGCCGAATAGAGGTTTTCTTTAGGCCGAATAGAACAAATCTTTAGGCCTAATAGAACAAGTGTTGGCCGAATAGAGTAAACTGGAAGACTTGTATTTTTAAATTTAATGAAATTTTTGTTGGCCGAATAGAGATTTAGAGTTGGCCGAATAGAACAACTCTGTAGGCCGAATAGAGGAATTGGTAGGCCGAATAGAAGGAACTTTGGGCCGAATAGAGTAAATGTTTGTATTCAAATATTTCGTTTTAGGGTTTTCATGAACTTATTGTTATTTTGCCCATAATTATGAATTTATGTCTTATTTAGCAAAAAAAAATATATATGTGCAGGGTGAATGGAAGCGTCCTTCCATGCAGGGTCAACAATGCAGTATACATAATTACTGCAAACCTGGGGTAGTTATGGATATCATTCGTAGGCAGTTAACTAGGGTTGGGGGTAATGCGGAGGAGATATTTAAGAGATCATGTTTTGGTCATTACTGGGATCTCAGCGATGAGTGGAACGCGAATGCTCATCTGCACAGTCTCATGACCTGTGAGATCATACATAGGGGGGACGATTTAACGGCTAGGTATTTTCAGGTTGGAGACGTGTGCCTTAGATTTAGCCGGGTAGAGTTCATGAGGATTATGGGACTCTATTTTCGGGATAGACTCGGCTTTGATCCGAACGAGACGTATGGTATCCCGTCTGGTGGGTTATATGATAGGTTTTATGGTCAGGGTGAGAGACCTTTAGTAAGTCAGATTGCTAGTGACTTTGAAGGGCGAAGATTTATAGGTGTTAGCCCTGAGGACGCAGTTAAGGTTGCTAAAGTTCTGTTGTTGTACTACTTTCTCCTTGATTTTAATGAATTATTGAATGCAGGATCGACGTTGGTCTTAGTTTTACAGTAGGGGCTTCCTTTTTCACTGAGATGGAGAACCCCAGTGTTTGGTTTGGAAGTGAGGTCAGAAATATTTAGTTCGTGTTTATATAAATTGTTGTAAATATTTTCATTATGTCATCAATTGTTAATTTTATTCGATGGATTTTCAGCACCTGGATGCATACCTCCGCTTATTATCGGAGCGCCCCTCTGACATAGGTGTACACGTGCATCCGGAGGTGGGCCCCTACTGCATTATGGACATGGAGTTCTCTGTAAGTAAATTAATTCATTATAATTGACTGTGGCAATTTTGGTATTTAATTTTTTGAGACTAATATTATGAATGATTCTCGTGTAAGGTCCGAGTACAAGCAGTATGGAATGAGCACACGGGTCAGTTTAGGGATGATAGATCAACATATGCCAACATAACTAATGAATTGTTGACAGATCTCCGTCAGTACGCCCGAGGTTCATTGCCAATGTGGAGGGGGTCGAGATCCTGGATTGATTGTGATATGGTATTATATCCTAATCATTGTTTCACTTACATGATAATATCCCCTAGAATGACTCTAGTGTTTTTACATCTAATGTATGCGTTCCTTTTAACTTTCTTTGGCAGTTATTGTTCATTGTCCACACCTCAGGGCACTACTACCCATGTGTGGTCCTTACAAAGCAAATGAAATTCATTTGTTTTGACTCGTTTCGCCATAGATGGGATGAGGAGCCCGACATGAAGGAGCGCCGGATACTGGAGACTCTACCATACAGACGTGTCATCCCATCTCTGATGCGCGAGCTTGACTCATCCGGGGTCCCGCACACATTCCCTCTATCACCAGCTCCCAGAGAGTATTGTTTCAAGCAAGAGGACGGTTCGAGTTGCGGACCAGCCTGTCTGAGAACCATAGAGGGACTGTTAGTAAGGAACTTTAACTGGGACACCCCTGATCACATCCTGCGCTTCCGTAAGCACGTTGCCTTCATGATCTTTCAGTGTGCTAGAATAGGATGAACTTAGTAAATTTTAATTTTCATTTTTATTTTCTTTTTAAAGGTAGATTATGTTGTATTATATGAACTCATATATTTAATTTATTAAATGAAATTTATTGTCAAAAAGTAATATTAAATTTTGTTTAAAATATAATTAAATAGACAAATATGGATAAATAGGTATGAGACGGGTAGAACAGGATGAACTTTGTTAATTTTAATTTTGTTTAAGAAGGACAACGTAGACGTGTATGACCAATTTCACCACATTTCCCACATTTTTTTTGTCTACGTATACGATGGTTAGGATTATCTATTATAGGAGGAGGTGGATTATCTTGTGAGCACGCCAATCCAGTACAATTTTTACGATTGTGACCTGGCTATCGACATCTTGAGCACACATGTTCTTTGTGACGTCTCCTGGACGACTCGATCCCTGACCTTATACGAGACATTCGTGGTCGGCCGGCCTGTCTGTGTGGTAGCGGGGGGTTCACCTTCTGTGACAGGACTCCTTCGGGTATGTCCCACTGAGTGTAGTGGGGAACAGGCAATACTGGACCACGCCACATATTCATGACACTCGTATTATGATAAGCTGTAGACACAAAACCGCTGGCTGGCAAACCGCAAGCACTGTACAACGTATAGTGTAAGAGACACATAAAAATTATAACAATGCAAGTAAGTAAGGTAATGACTGCGTACTCGATTGCCTTCGTCGCATGAATGCATGGAACAAGTTCTTTCTGGAACTTCTGACATGTGCAGGTGTAGTAGTTCAGATCAACAGTGAATATATTACTAGCATCCTTGATCGCAAACTTATTTTCAAGGAGCATGGAAATTTCTAGCTTTTGGGCTGATTGAGAAAGTTCCACTAGTTCGTCATGGAGACGCTGGCATAGGATGGTACTCCGTTGTTCAGCTGTTGTTCGACGTTCGTAAAACCACCTCTCAGTGGTAGTCCGACAAACCTCTAGCATTGTGCAGATAGGTAACTTCCGCGCCCAAAGGATGGCATTGTTATACGACTCAGCTGCGTTTGAGGTCATAAACTCGTATCTATTGACAGGACAATGCACCCTTGACCATCTCTCATATCCCCACGACCCAATCAACTCCATTAACTCCTGCGATCGTGTCCCACATCTCAGTAAGTCCATCATCCTGCAAATAACAATGTAGGAGTGGTAAAATTAGGTTAAAGAAGACATTGTACCAACTCGTTCTTGTAAAAAAAATTACAAAAGTGTAATATGTTGGTTGACTCACTTATCAAAATCTCTCGGTAGGTATACATCCATCGCACGATGGAATGTATATAAAACGTTCTTTCCAAAGCCAGCCAATCTGCGCCTTTAAATGGTATCCACATAGACCGTGATGGGCATCAGGGTACACAGTAGAAATAGCGTGTGCAATACTGGCATGACCGTCAGAAACTATCAACAGGTCTCGTGGACATCCGTAGGACTCGCGTAACCTTTCTAGAAACCACGTCCACGACATGTTGCTTTCAACATCGCCAGTGCCTAAGGCGAGTGGAAATATCTGATGGTTTGGATCATGCGTGACTGCGACAAACACGGTTCCTCTGTGACTACCCTTCGTATGAGTGCCGTCAATGACAATGACCGGACGACCAGACTCTAAAAACCCCCGCCTCGATGCTCCAAGTGCATAAAATGTAAACTTTAAACGGTCATCTTCATCGACAGATATTCGGGTGTACGTACCGGGATTTGTGGATTCCAACTGATACATGTAAGCAGGGAGCAATTCGTATGAGCTATCGTGATCCCCGTACGTGTGTCCAACAGCGTAGTGTTTCGCCTTTAACGCTATATTGTAGCTAATGTTGAATCCAAAATCAGTCCTGATCTCATCTATCATCGCACTGGGTCGGAGGCCATGAACCTTATCAAACTGCCTAGCAACAAAATATTGACCGATTAATTTGGACGACACCTGTGTAGGAGCAGATCTGTCTGGATCATTTAAACAACCAAGATGTTCGACGAATTTAACCACTCTCCACAACCCAGAGCTCATTCTTGCGTGCAACTTAAATGGACAGCCTGTTTGACCCTTCATGTTACATACAACGTTGTACCTTGTCGTGCTAGATCTTTCAACATAGGTCTCCACTCCGTGCCTCAAGTTATACATGCCTACTGCTGTCTGGATCTTCTCTTTTGTCTGAAATACACTGTTCTTTTCAATAACACCAGACGCATCAATCTCAAGGCCAGTCAGCTGATCTACTCTCTCTGCTTCAATCGGCATGCCTGGAATCAACCAAAGACGGGTGTTGGGCCGTGCACTACGCAACTCTTCTGACTGCATTTCAGGACGGCGCAACTCACGATTAATCGGTTCAAGAAAGCTAGGCCCTCCTCTCTTACGTATGTAATCACATATTTTTTCATACAATTGGTGTCTTCTCTCCTCAGCACCATCATCGCTTTCGCTAGAAGACTGATTAGTATCCTGCTGTATGCGATCCCCTTCTTCCACCGTTCTATTCCTGGGGTCATCATCATCATCGTTACAACCGTCTACGTCCTCCGCACCCTCACCAGAGAAATCACCAGATTCTGCATCTACAGATTCTCTAAAACCAGCACACTGCATCTCTGAGGCCGGACAACACTCCACATTCAAATCAAAATCATGCCTCCCAGAAGAATTTGCCCTCGTACATGGGTCATTGCTCGTACCAGCACCTCCGTCATCATAACCCATCCCTAAAACCATACTACTCCCTGCACCCGTGATAGGACAGAGTGTGACGTACATCATTCCGACATCATCAACACACTTGAACACTTCTGCCACACGTGCATCATTCTTTATCTTATATTTGAACAAACGGCCATTGTAATCAACTAGAGAATGAACTACATAACCCCAATGCCCCAAATCAGCTTGCACTATGTCATGAATTTCTTTTAGCAAGCTACTATAACACAAACTGGCCTCTGGCAAGAACAACCAGTTCACCACTCCACCTATATATTGCAATCCTTCCCATGCTCCACCCCAACATATCCCAGCTTTTCTATAACTCATCTGCACATTTTTTCAAAAACAACTTTAATGACATCAACATTAAAAGATTAGATAATTAGTTGCATCATTAAATCATTAGAAAATTTGTACTAAATTTGTATTCTATCCAGTCAACAAATTAATGTATGCAAACCTACACTGTTTCAACAAAACCCTAAACCCTTGACACACCTTAAAATGTGTCAGTATTTTTTTCTTCTATTCGGCCAATTATTCCTCTATTCGGCCCAAAAGTGTCTCCTATTCGGCCTAGTAACTTGCTCTATTCGGCCAACATTGAGTTTCTATTCGGCCTACCAACGCTTTCTCTATTCGGCCAACGGTTTCTCTATTCGGCCCACCAAGCTATTCTATTCGGCCCACTAACTTCTTCTATTCGGCCTACTAAGTTTCAGAAAATAAAAGAACATTTTTTGGGCATTTCGGCCGACGGGTGTTTTATTCGGCCCACAAAGTTGTTCTATTCGGCCCACTAACTTCTTCTATTCGGCCTACTAACTTTCTGAAATTTAAATAATTTTTTTGGGCTATTCGGCCAACGGTTACTCTATTCGGCCCACCAAGCTATTCTATTCGGCCCACTAACTTCTTCTATTCGGTCTACTAAGTTTCACAAAATAAAAAGATCATTTTTTGGGCATTTCGGCCGACGGGTGTTCTATTCGGCCAAAAAAGTTGTTCTACTCGGCCCAGCAACTGAATCCATTCGGCCTACTCACCATTGTTTAACAAATTTGAAAAGATTAATTAAAAAAACCAAGATGTAACATGAGTGGTGAAGATTTAAGAGAGAAAAACTTTTGAATGTTACAAAATTATTCTACAAGTCATACAATTTTTTCTATTCTATTATAAAAACGTTGAATAATTAGAATACACTCATGAGCCATGTCAACAATTATAAAATTAGGGCATCACAATTATAAAACTTGTTTTAACATACCTTGTACACCTGCTACCCAAATATCTTAATTCTCTCCAAAATTACTGGAAATTTGCTCCCAAATGCTCAACCTCTGGTACAAAAAATTTTAATATGTGTTGGACGACCACCCCCATTTTTTAATTTCCACTATATATTATCCTCATTATTTTGTATGGATATGGGGGAGCTACGAGAGCACATGCCTACATAGTAGTACTACGTATTAGGTATTGTACTTCCACACTTTATTCACAAATAAAGAAGAATCCGATTCCTTTACTGTACTTTGGGTCAAAAAGTGTGGAATCTCATCTGCAACCACCTGAAAAGTGGGTCCCCCACAAGGGCATTTTGGTCAATTCATTTCAAAGTGGCTAGAAAAAATTATGTATAACAAATGTGGCCACTTAAAATTACAGTTATCCAAAAGTGGCCACTTTTTACCATTTCCACTTGTGTTTTTGTCTGTTTTACTTCCCACAAATGACCCACTGTTAATCATAGGGGTGAGCATATAATCGAGGAAACCGAAATATCGAACCGAACCGATGAATTTTGGCTAATATGGTTCGGTTTTTCATATGATAAATTTGGTTTCGGTTGGAAAATATGAGAACCTCGGTTTTCGATTTTCGGTTCGGTTGGTTGAGTAAGAAAAAGCCAACACCGAAAAAACCGATATTTTATATACATATAATATTATTTTTTTATAATATATATATATACCTCCTAGGTTTTGGATGCCCTTAATCCATTTTTCATTTCTCACTCCAACAACGCCGCTACCCATTCTTCAATCTTCCCGAAGCATTCAAAACCATCTCTAATCATCAAATCGCCTTCCATATCCCGATCAGCGACTCCAACATAGCGAGAATTGGTGACGACAATGGAAAAGAGATTGAGGCTTAAACACTGAGCAGAGGAATTGAATATCAAGGTTAGTTATTCTAATTTATTATTGAGTTTAAATGGCAGAAAAGAGGAACCTTATAAATTATTTGAACCACCAGATGTCTACACAAGAACAAGAAGGAGACACAGCTGGAGATGCTGGATCTCAAACTATTCCAAGTTCAACTATAAATACCCAAAAACCGAAAAAAAAAGCAATGGCTAAAAGGTCTAAAGCTTGGGATTATTTTGAACGATTTGTGAATGAAGAGAAAGAGATAAAAGCTCGATACTTACACTGTGCAAAAGAGTTGCACTGCGATCCAAAAAGAAATGGTACCACTTCCCTTCTCTCTCACATTACTGTGTGTAAGGACCTCATTGCAAATATAGATTCTAGTCAGGCATTGCTGAATTTTCAACCTGGTCCTTCGGGAGAGATAGGTTCACTAACTAATTGGAAGTTTGACAAAGATGCTGCTAGGAAAGCTTTGGCACTAATGATCATTATAGATGAGTTGCCTTTTAAGTTTGTGGAAAATGAAGGTTTTAAGTATCTGATTTCAGTCATATGTGGTCCTAAATTTCAGTTACCATCAAGATGGACAGTGTCACGTGATTGTTTTCAACTTTATATTGATGAAAAAAATTTGTTGAAGGGAATATTGAAATCTTCAAATCAAAGGGTATGTCTTACTACAGACACGTGGTCATCTTTGCAAAGAATCAATTACATGTGTTTGACTGCTCATTATATTGATAATGATTGGAAATTGAACAAAAAAATCTTGAATTTTTGTACAATTTCTAGTCATAAAGGAAGGGATATTGGTTGGGAGATTGAAAAATGCTTGAATGAATGGGATATTGATAGAGTGTTTACAATTACTGTGGATAATGCTTCTTCGAATGATTCTGCAATTGTTTATTTGAAAGAACAAATGAGTGACTGGAAGAGCAGCATTCTTAAGTGTGAACACATGCATGTGAGATGTATTGCTCATATTTTCAATTTGGTGGTTACTGATGGATTGAAAGAAATTGGGGCTTCAGTTAAAAAAATTAGGCATGCAGTGCGTTATGTGAGACAGTCTCCTGCAAGGTTGAAAAGGTTTAAAGAATGTTGTGAACAAGAGAAAATTAAGAGTAAAAGTTTCTTGTGTTTAGATGTGGCCACAAGGTGGAACTCTACTTATCTCATGTTAGAGTCAGCTCAAAAGTTTGAGAAGGCATTTAATAGGTATGAGCCACAAGATCCTAACTATTACATTGAGCTTTTATTAGAGGATGGGAAAGATGGGATACCTAGAAAGGAAGATTGGCAGAAGGCTCGTAAGATGTTGACCTTTTTGCAAGTGTTTTATGAGATTACTGTGAGAATTTCAGGTTCTTTGTATGTCACATCTAACTTGTTTTTCCATGAAATTTATATGGTCTATTTTTTGTTGAAAGAGTGGATAAATAGTGATGATGCTGAGTTGTGTGCTATGGCAAAAAAGATGAAGGAAAAATATGATAAGTATTGGAGAGATCCAACAAAGATGAATAAGGTTATATTTATTGCTGTTATTCTTGACCCCCGGTATAAGTTTGAGTGGGTCCAATTTGCACTTACCAATATGTACGGGAAGGATGTGGGTGCGTCAATGGGAAAAGAGGTGAATGAAGTATTTTATTCGTTGTTTGCTGAGTATAAAAAAGAGATAATGCCTGACAATTTAAATGAGAAAAGTGACATTCTAGAACATTCAACTGAAATGGATATTGATGATCCAACTGTGAAGATTAAGAAATTGATGGAGTCTGAATATAAAAGATTCAGAACTGAAGTGAATGGTGGGCGGAATAGTAAATCAGAGCTTGATAAGTATTTAAATGAAGAGACTGAAGAAATTATAGCAAAATTTGATATCCTTGCATGGTGGAAAGTTAACAGTCATAGGTTTCTTGTCTTATCTTGCATTGCAAGAGATATTCTTGCTGTTCCCATATCTACGGTTGCTTCCGAATCTGCCTTTAGCACCGGAGGTCGAGTTCTTGATGCATTTAGGAGTTCATTGACTCCTAAAGTAGTGCAATCTCTCATATGCGGTCAAGATTGGCTCCATAGATCTTCTACTCCAATCAGAATTGAAGATCTTGATGAAATTGAGGATCTTGAAAATGGTGATGTGTTACATATATTTCTATATATATATATATATATATATATATATATATATATATATATATATATATATATATATATGTGTGTGTGTGTGTGTGTGTGTGTGTGTGTGTGTACATGAAATAAATTTTTTCTAATATATATAATTTTTTACAGGTTTTAGAAAGTTGGCTTTTGAACCCTCTACAGATCCTTGAAAGAACCATGGAGCTTTTGATATATGTGTAAGATTAATTTGTTATTAAATGTTTAAAAAGTTATTAACATTTCATTTATCAAATGTTATCTGCTTGTTTATTTTTTCTGCAGTGATGGTCACAAGAAATGAAAGATAATGATGCAGTTGCTATGTTTGAATGGAGTTGCAACCTTTAAATTTCAATATTTTATTTTGGTTATGTGTTTGGCTTTTGAAATTTGGACATTAAACTTGCATTTTATTGGTGATTTGTATTTAATTTAATTTGTTGTTGTATGCCTATGAACTTTAAACATTGATTTAGAACTCTATTTCGTATTGTATTTGATGAACAATGGCTATTGAACATCATCTTTTGTGTACAAGACATTGCATAAGAGTTATTTTATATGAAATATAGGTTTTTAAGAAATTGCAGAAATCTGATTTTTCTTGTCAAATTAACCGAACTAGTCAAACTAACCGATCTTCTTAAATTGGTTCGTTTAATTCGGTTACAAGATAATTCAGTTCGGTTTTCGGTTGAAATTTTAAAATTTTTGATTAGTTTGGTTTGGTTAAAATGACAATCGAACCGACCGAACCGACCGAATGCTCACCCCTAGTTAATCACTAGAGTATATATATATTTTTAATTAAGTGTAAAAAGAAAATAAATATTTTATTAATAGATAAAGAGAGTAATATAATTCTCTCCATCTCGTTTTAATATTTACTTTTCGCACGTAAATTAAAAAATTAATATTTTAATGTGTAGTGAGTGAAAGAAATAATACTCTCTCCGTCCATTCTAAAGGGTCTTATTTTTCTATTTTGGGTATCAGCCCCTAAGGATCTCATTATCTTTTTACACATAATATGGAACTCACACACTACTTTTAATACAATTAAAATATGGGGCTCACACACCATTAATACAACTACCTACTATACATTAAATAATACTCCCTCTGTCCCTGTAATTTATGCACACTTCCTTTGTAATTTACAAAGGAAGTGTGCATAAATTACCGGGACAAAGGGAGTAATACTCCTTAATCCCCGAGCAAAAAAGCAAATGAGTCTCTTTGAAATGGACGGAGGGAGTATTTAATATGAAGTGGGTAGTTATACTAGTGTTGTGCATGGGCCCTACATGAAATAATTAAATTTGTTTTGCATAAAAATATAAATATAAACCTTAAGTTATGACAAACTAAAATGGAAAGTGTAAACCTTAAGGCAAGATGGATGAAGTATGAAGTTAGCAAGGTTTAAAATATCCCGAAATATCCTCGATATTTCCACGATATATCCATTTTTGGAGAGTATCGATATCGATATTAGGGAAAAAGATATTTTTTTCTGATATCGAGGAAATATCGAAAAATATCGGTGGAAATATCAAAATCGATTTGGCACAGTTCAAATTTTCTGGATGTCGAGATATATCGAAGAAATATCGATAAAATATCGATGAAATATCGAAGATATATCAAAAATATCGAAAAATTATCCATAATTTTAAGAAATTTTAATAATTTTTTATGTTACTTTTATTTATCAGCTAAATATATTTTTTTGTCATTAATTTGTTCAAGGGCGGCACTATTGCCACCCGAGGCTTTGCTTTAGGCACCCGTATCAAAGACAAAAAATGTATAAAATATCCATTATAACTCTACCCGATTATATAAGCCTTAAGCCATTTGTTATTATTATTATTTTTTTAAAAAAAAATCTCATTTTGCTTTACACACCCATCCACCATTACACCCGAAACATAAATTAAAATAACACACTCACACCATGACACACACTCTCACACACACATTAGTTCGCACTGCACAAAAAGGACTGAGAGAGGAGAGGAGAGGAGAGAAGAGAAGAAAGAGTGACGAAGGGAGAGGAGAACTCAATCTACGTCCCACCCTGGAGCATTCCAAGCCCTAGCTTAAGGGGATTCGATTTCAAGGCTTCAACCCGTCTCGACGAGAGGGTAGGAAACACACTATCCTATCTTCTCCCAGAATCGTCAAAAGCCCCACACTCAAAACATGGAACAAGCCAAACAGTTGATCAAAAGTAAGTAATTTTATCCACATTCTTCCTCTTTTTCATGCTTTGTATTACAGAGTTTGTGGGTTAGTGAAATTATGTAGTCAATTTTCAAATTATTGGTGGGTTAATAAAATTATAGATGTAAGTAATTTGAGTTTAATAGATGGTAGCAACATGGATTAAGGTTGTATGTTGTTTGGGTGTTGAAAATTAGAGCTTGGGAATTTCAGAACTGGTATGTCGTAAATGTTGTTACATTTCGACTAGGTGCAGTTGAAAATTTAAAAATAATTCGTTGGTATGTTGTCGAAATTTTTGTTTATAAATTCAATAAAAATTCGGCAACCCCTTAACAAAATTTTGACTAAATTTCGACAGCAACTTGTTGAATTTATAAACAAAAATTTCGCCAACATACCAGCGAATTATTTTTAAATTTTCGACTGCATCCAATCGAAATATAACAACATTTTTGACAGACTAGTTCTGAAATTCCCAAGCTCTAATTTTCAACACCCAAACAACATACAACCTTAAACCATGTTACTGCCATCTATTAAACTCAAATTACTTACATCTATAATTTTACTAGCCCACTAATAATTTGAAAATTGACTACATAATTTCACTAACCCACAAACTATGTAATACAAAGCATGAAATAGAGGAAGAATGTGGTTAAACTTACTTACTTTTGATCAATTATTTGACTTGTTCCATGTTTGGAGTGTGGGGCTTTTGACGATTCTGGGAGAAGATAAGACAGTGTGTTTCCTACCCTCTCGTCGAGACAGGTTGAAGCCTTGAAATCGAATCCCCTTAAGATAGGGCTTGAAATGCTCCAGGGTGGGATGTGGATTGAGTTCTCCTCTCCCTTCGTCACTCTTTCTCCTCTCCTCTCCTCTCCTCTCCTCTCTTCTCTCAGTCCTTTTTGTGCAGTGCGAACTAATGTATGTATGAGAGTGTGTGTTCATGATGTGAGTGTGTTATTTTAATGGTGGATGAGTGTGTAAAGCAAAATGAGGTTTTTTTTTTAAAAAAAAAATAATAATAATAACAAATGGCTTAAGGCTTAAGGCTTATAAAATGGGGTAGGGTTATAATGGATATTTTACACATTTTTCGTCTTTGATATGGGTGCCTAAAGCAAACTCTCGGGTGACAATATTGCCCCCTTTGTTCAATTTAAAAAAATAAAATAAAAAATGGAGCAGTACTTGCGTGAAACCATCTCATAGTGAGACTGTTTTACTTTTTCTTAATTAACTATCTTTTTTATATTAAAATAGTTATCACTTTTCGTTAAAAATATTATAACTAGTAAATATGAAGGATTCACGTAAACAATATACTTTGATTAAAAATATAATTATTTTGGCACAATTGGATAAGATAGAACAATATATTACTAACACATTCAGAACAAGGTTCAAAATTTTATATAATTCGATTAGTTGGTACCAATATTGTTTAGATCAAAACAACATGACATATTTTACATTTGAACCTCATAGATCATCATTTTGATATTAGTTATTATGTGTTAAACAATTAATAATAATTATTGTATGATTTCAAACTATTTAAATATGTTGTTATTGATCTACTTATCATATATTTTAAGTTTTATTTGGATTATAAATTGTATTTATATATTAAAATTAATATTATATATTGCAAAATTAAATAATCAATTTTCACTTTTTTCTCACAAATTTTCATAATTTTTAAAATTTTTACCGATATCGATATTCGATATATCCATCAATATATCCGTAAATTAAAAGTATCGATATTTTTACCGATATCGATATTTTAAACCTTGGAAGTTAGTGAATTTTGGAGTTTTTTTCCCTTTTCTTTTTACCCTTTTGCCCTTTTTTGAATAGAAACTTTTTTATACTATTTGTTTTGGGTTTAAATAAGAAAAATATATTTAGGATTATCAGAATTTTGTAAATTTAACAAATAATATTAATTTATGTTTATTTTAGAATTTAAGTAGAGTAGATTTTGTGTGTAAGAATACGATAATATGGGTAAAAGATATATGAAATTTATGTAATTGGATCTACTAAACCCAAACTGGAACAAGAAAAGATAACATAATGTCAAATTTGGATTAAGAAACCAAAACAAATATAGAGATTAAAAATGATAAAATAAATATCTTTTCCCAAACCCTCAATGATCAAGTCTTGCTAGCCCGTTTTACGGCGAGATCATTTTACGTTTTTGTAATTAGTTATCACTTTTGCGTGCTATATAATGTTATCACTTCTTTATTTATATATTATAATTTGTTTATGAACCAACATTATCGTTTTTCATTATATATTCAACTTTTATTATAAAAGTTATTACATTTTATCCGTCTCATATAAACCATTACGTGAGACGATTTTATATAAATCTTTGTTCACAATCATAACACTCTATGCATATATAATTAAAAGAGGATCATGCTCTATGAGTAACTTTAAAATTTTAATAGGTAAATTTTTTAAAGGGGCAACTATCTACACTCCCGTATTTTTATTAAACGAACCCATTAATTTATAAATTTAAAATATGTTTACATGTAAAGATATAAATACCCTTTCATAAATAAAGAAATAAGAAATCCCAGTTAAATTTATAAACGCACTCGATTAGATTTTTAGATGCACCCCATGTTATAATCACACCACAAAATCTGTGTAAAATGAAAGCATTAATTCTCAAAGCAACTTAAGAATCGATTGAAGTATGTAGATCTGCGAATCAAATATTCCCCATTGATCTAAATCAAAATGAAGATCCAGATGTTTCCAGACAATCCAATCAAGTGTCAATAATAATTATAGCAAAAACCTCTGTTTGAGCACGCGCTGGCCTCTAACCAGTCCTTCCTCTAACCAGTCCTTCATAATCATCCATAGCCATACATCTCACTACATTCTCACCTAAGTGCTGATCCACCTCCAGAACAAGCCCGATCTGGAAATCAAGAACCTCCAATAGAACCTCCAAAATTTAATATCCTCTAGAACCTTCAATTAATATAAATTAATATCCTCTAGAATGGTAACTAATAGATATATTAAGTATCCAATATTAATTATTCTAATGAATAAAGGTTATATGGTTAGATCTCTTTACCCATAATAACAATCATAAGCATGCATAAGACAATGACATAATCATGAATGAGGACAGATCATGTAAGACAAAAATATAAGTCTTAATTCAAAGCATTAATAAAGGAATAAATATACTGTAGAAATCCATAACCTAGTCTAGGTCATCAATTCAATTCAACCTTCAAAACCTAAAATTATCCAGAAAAGTACTAGCCTATGTTGTTACAAGCAACAATCATGTCTATGGAATGAAACTTACCTATGAGTCTATAAATCAACAATAAGAAATTAAAGAAGGAAGAAAAACCCTTGTCTGGAATAATTCTCTGTCTTCTCTTTCCGTCTTGATGATCCTCCTCCGTTCTCCTTCTTAAATAGCAAATACCGTGATTGAGTGTGAGGGTGATAGGTGAAATTTAGGTGAAGGGTAGAGATGGAGGGCGGAAGGATATGGGTGAATATTTGTAAGATTGTGTAGCCCAAAGGGCGTGGTGGAGAGTTATGGTTTTCTAGAACTCTCAAGGACTTCTTTTATAGTTGAGGGCTGCTAAAATTCGAATTCCACTTCAAAATAGGGTTTTTCACATCAAAAACCACAAACAGGCCGAAAAATAAAATCTGGGCATGCTGGGAAGTGGCACGGGTCATGTCAGCTATGGCACGAGTCGTGTTGGCCATAGTGTGGTCGTGCCGCCCACTCGTGTTGTACGTTCGCACGGGTCGTGCCACCCGTCGGCAGCCTGCGCAACCTCACGATTTTGCTCATAATTTCTTCATCCGAATTCCGATTGAAGTAATTTTTACACTCACACGATCCTCTCTCCCTTAAATTTCTATCATATAAAGAAACCACAAAAACTCCAACATTTAAAGGGCACGAGTCGTGCAAAAGTGGCAATTGAGGTGTTTATTGAGCCAAAATGACCTCCTCTTCCGTGATTTTCCAACAATATTACTTGACTAGTTTGGACTTCCAAAAAGATACAAAAAAATTATGCAAAGAGAACATGTGTTTTTCAGCATTCTTTCACGATTTCACTTTTTATTCCAACTTTGCACTTTTAATCCGTTTTCTATCTAAAAACAAGAAAAAACACCTCAAATGCAATAATATCTTAAATATATTCCAACTTTCTCTTTCTTATTTTTATCTAGTCTCTCACTTCAATTAATACTTGATTTGACATAAAGTTTAAATCTACCACACTTAAATCTAAAATAAACACAACAAATATAGAATGACACTATTCACTGGTTTATTAAATCAACTTAAACCCAAAACAAACATTACCTTAGTGTTAAAATATGAACATAAATTCCACAAAACGGTGCTAAATCGGATCATAAAACATGCAAATTTTCACAATAATCAAATTTATATTTTTCTGAGTTATTTATGAAATTTTATACTAACATATATAATTATAAAATTTTTCTATTTTGATATTAGATAAAAAATTTTATTAATATTAAAGGACAACTCTCTTATAAGACGGGTATATATAAGATGAGTCGACTCATTATTAATGTGTATTTATTATATACGTAAAATATACTCCCTCCGTCCATAGGTAAGAGTCTCATTTTATCATTTTGGTTGTCCCACCCAAAGGATCTCATTTTCTTTTTTGGACATATTAGACCCACCCACACCCACTAATACAATTAAAACATGGGACCCACACACCCACTAATACAACTACCCACTACATATTAAATAATAATACTCCTTAATCCATGTGCCCAAAAGCAAATGAGACTCTTATCAAGGAACGGAGAGAGTATTTATTATTAGTTAAAGAATGTTTGTAACTAATGAATTACTATCATAACACCCTACAATCATATTTTAATGCATCATTCATCAATGTTTTAGAAAAATATATTTTAACTATCAATAAACATATATTTTACATATATAAAAATCATACTCTAATTCGTCTCATACAAGCACCATCTCATAAAACTTTCTTTTATATTTAATTATTCAGTTGTTTAAAATATACTCCCTCCGTCCCCCGATGTATTTCACGTATTTGTGTGCGCGGAGTTTAAGAAAAATTTGACTTTTTAAGTATAAAGTAAGAAAGAGAAGAAATATTTTAGTTAATTTAATGAAAAAAGTGTGTAAAGTTATTGGAATGGGTGAAAAAGTGAAATATTTTAGTTAATTTAATGAAAAAGGTGTGTAAAGTTATTGGAATGGGTGAAAAAGTGAGTATTTTGTTGGGATATGTGTAAAAAATAGGTATTATTATAGTGTATTCATTACCATTTTTAGTAAAAGTGAAGTGTGAAATACTTTGAGGGACGGATGGAAAAGGAAAGTGTGAAATACTTTGGGGGACGGAGGGAGTAGTATTTAATAAATATTAATAACGTAATTATAGGGGTAACACCCCCTGAGATCATATTTACAATTTCTAAGCCTTTTCTTTTTTTATTAATTCAAGTATTACTTTATAGTAATGTATTATCACAATTTATCCGTATATGGAAGTCTTCTCAGTGAGATAGTCTTCACGAGTGTTTGTCTAATTTTATAGTAATTATTTTCTAACCAAATTATTTATTTATTATTAATGATAATTATAACTTAAGTTTTATTAATAATAACTTTTTTGTTAGGTAACATTAATAGAAAAAATCTTATAAAATATACTTTCTCCGTCTCAAGTTAAACTTCATATTTTTTGTTTTTGTATGTCCCACATTAAACTTTAGAACTAAAAAAAAGAAAACATCACATCAATCCTTATCTTTAAAAATATACTCCCTCCATCCCACCCAAATAACACCATTTTATTATATTGGGCGGGACGTCTAAATTGCACAATTTTCCTCTTTTAGTAAAAATGGCCCACCAATGGCTCACCACTACCCATCACATCTCTCTAATACACCTACCTACTTTACATAAAAATAATAATACTCTTTAATATACGTGCAAAAAGCAAATGCACCTATTTGCCCCGAACGGAGGGAATATTTTAATTATAAATTTATCACTCTCACCTAATACACATAACATAATTTATAATTTATTTATTACTAATTAAAAATACTATTTTATTCTCCAAAATTATTAAAGTAAGTCAAAAATCAACCCCTTTTTTTTGGGTAATTCTTGGGTGACCCGTGGTCACCCATGACCCTCTCACATGAAGGTGTGGGGGCCCACCCCCTGACAAGTGGAACCCACCCCCTCATGTGAGAGGGTCATGGGTGACCACGGGTCACCCAAGTGGTCCTCCTTTTTTTTAAGGGTTAATTGCGTAAAAAATACTCACCTTTACTTCAGTTGCAATTTAATCCAAACTTTTAACATTTGGCAAAAAAAATCATCACCTTTGAGCATTTTGGCAAATTACACCCAATGGGCAGCCCTTCCCTGCCCGAATGCTTTTCTCTACCCAGCTGTTTATTTGACAGCACACGTGACAAATATTTGACTTAGTGTTGCAGCCATTACTAATCTTCATTGTGTAAGCCCATCTGCAGCATTATTAACATCGGTGGATCTGCTATTCCAACAAAATCACTGCAAATTTTGAGGAAGGAATTGTCACATTCGCTAACCTAAACTCATTCCATGTCCCATGTTTTTTGGATTCTTGCAATTGCCCATGTCCCATGTTTCTCTCTCTCTCTATCTCTCTCTCTCTCTCTCACTGCTTATCGCCTTCAAAATATCTTCCATGGAGGCTAATTCCCAGATAACAATCGCTCCTGTTTTTCTTCTCTCTTCTGTTTTCATTATTTGAAGTGCCACGAATCCTGATGATTTGGCCATACTAATCCAGTTCAGAAAGGGCTTGGAAAATGGTGAGCTCTGACAATGGCGGCGACCCGTGTGGCCCTCCTTCTTGGCCTCACATCTACTGTTCCGGCGACAGGGTTACTCAGATTCAGGTAGAAGGTTTGGGTTTGAAGGGCCCGTTGCCTGAAAATTTCAATCACTTGTCTGTGTTGCAAAATTTGAGCCTTCAGAAGAACAGGTTTAGTGGGAATTTGCCTTCTTTCAGAGGATTATCTGAATTGAGATATGTTTATTTGGACAACAACGAAACCATAGACAAGAAGAAAAAGAAAAAGAAGAAGAACCTCTTAGACGGCGCCGTTCCCTCCGACGACCCAAGCATCAATGTTTTGGATTCCGGTTCCGGCGCTGCACCCGAAGTCTATACCATTGATCCGATGAAGAAGATGAAGTACGGCGAGTTATTCCCCGTCGAAACGAGGAAATTCGGCTACGACCACAAAATTTGGGCTTTTCTTGATTCACTGATATTAGGGTTAATTTGGGGTTCTTATTTCTTTTAATCGCAAATTTACCGGCGTTAATCGCAGATGAGCTTTCACGATGAAGATTAATAACGGCTGCAACACTAAGTAAAATACTTGCCACGTGTGCTGCCAAGTGGGTAGGGAAAAGCATTCGGGCAGGGAAGGGCTGCCCATTGGGTGTAATTTGCCAAAATGCTCAAAGATGGTGATTTTTTTTGCCAAATGTTAAAAGTTTGGATTAAATTGCAACTGAAGCAAATGTGGGTATTTTTTACGCAATTATCCCTTTTTTTAACTCATATCTACAAAGATTAAGTTGGGGTGGCATAGAGGGAGTAGAGAAGTAACTACACTGATCAGGAATCATGACTCTATCATTGTTACTAGCCCTCACTTGATTTAGGTGGGCTCACTGAAAACGGAAGCTGTCACACATCGGTTGAATAAAAAATATCGCTTATTACAAAATAAAATATCGACTGTTACGAAGCTTGTGTTAGCATGTACACTAAAAAATTATTTTTTATCAACGCAATATTCCGTTGGTAAAAGTGTTAATTTAATTATTAAATTGGTTTATCAATGGATTAGCAACGGAATCCGTTGGTAAAGTGGTGGTTAGTAAATTTTTAGCAACGAAAAATTAATTCCGTTGGTAATCCGTTGCTAATAATTCCGTTGGTAATTTATATAATGATTCACTTGCTAATCCATTGGTAATTAGCAATGGATTGAATTTCGTTGCTAAAATAGAGAATAAATCCGTTAGCATTTCGTTGCTAAAACAAAAATGTCATTTTTGTTGCTAATCCATTAGTAATTACCAATGGATTGAATTCCGTTACTAAAAAATCCTTTTTTTGTAGTGGTAGGGGTGTTCACGGATGTTGCATTTAATCAAAATCGTACCAAAACACACCGAATTAATCCCGAACTGAAAAAAAAAATTGTTGACTTTTTGACTTTTTTCGAACCTACTGAACCGATTTTTTCGTTTGGTACGGAATTAGATATTTCTAATTTTCCCGTACTGAATATTGGATTTAATCGAACCGAGCCGTACTGAAAAACCGAATTTAAATTATGCATTAAAATTATATATAATATATTTATCTTATTATTTATAGTTTATACTTTACATGTCATGAATTAATTAATTTTACTCTACTAATTATAATATAATCATAATTAATAAATTAAAATTAGTTATAAAATAATGGTCTAATGGTTATAATTAAATTAAAAATATATCAAATGGTCTAAATATTTATTTATTATTGTATATTAGAAAATATATATTTCATAAAGTAAAATAAATTTCTAAAAAAATAGTAAATAAATTAAATAATATGTTCAAAATTCAAAGTATTATTTCATATAATATAATGAATAAAGTAAATGGTATTTCTAAAGTCTAAATTCGGTCGTAAACTTAATAAATAATTATTATATTTTATATTTATTTAATAAAGATAAAATGCAAAAATTAAATGAAAATCCATATATGTGTTTGAAATATTATATTAGATGGACTTTAATTGAAATACACCTTAAATTTAAAGTTAAAGGTTTAAAAAAATCTAAAATTATTAATTTTTTCTATCTTAGTACTATTATATTTTAGGTCAACACATGAGGTTGTCTTATGTAAGATTATTTTATATTTTTTAAATAATTAATATATTATCACTTTTCATTATAAGTTTATCATTTTTTATTTATAATATGAATTGTTTATAAAATAATGCAATGTACCACTCTCACTTTTCATCAATTAGAATATAAATTTTTATTTAAAAGTTATCTCTTCTTATTTGGATATGAGAAATTTAGTTTTTTTTATTTAATTGATATTTTTCTAAGTATTTATATGTGCAAAACTTCGTTTCTCATGAGAAATCCGCTCCGATCCACTCAGATCCGCTCCGTACTGTCAAAATTCATTTTTTCAAAAATTTGTTCTGAACCGAACCGAATTTCGGTATGGATTCAGTATCGGATTTTTTCTTTACGAATTTAATATCAGATTTAATTTTTGAAAAAATCCGATCCGAATTTCAGTATTAATTTTTTAAAAATTCGTACTAAATCCCGATCCGCACACCCAATAGCATGGACTAGTTTCTAACAACTTTATAGTCATAGCTAATTAGCTCGTTACAACTGTTTTGTGACAAAACCGTCACAATTGTTACTAAATGAGTAACAAATACATGTATAGACGATAATTCATGTGATGGCTATCTAATGGGATCATAGCATCTGAAAAAGGAACCAAGTCAATAGATCGTAATACCTAAAAAGAAAATATTGACAAACGTTCCTGCCTCTAAGAGAAAATTCTTCAAATACTATTTTACTATATCGCACATAACTTTTTGAGGGACTTATAGAAAAATAGGTAGTAAATAGGCAATGAAGAAGAACCGCATTTAGAAGAGTAATTTTACCGTACAACAAGATTTTCTTGTCCTTCACTGCCTTAGACGACTTTTGATCTTTTTCACTATATTTGACCATTCCGCTTTATTCTTATGATTCATTCCAACCTTAATTCTTGGGTAGACGAATGGGATTGAGCCCTTAGAGCAACTTATAGAATGTCTGCGACCTCTCCAAATGTGTTGCACTCAACATTTCCCACTGCTAATCGATGTGGGACTTTAGTTGATATCTAACCAACATTTCCCCCTTAGATAAAGTCCCGCAGCTGGACCATCCAATTTGAGGTCCGAACATCCCACCAACCCCGGGCCAGTTAAGTCTGGGGCATGGCTCTGAAATCACTTGTTGGGTTTATCCACCCAGGGAGCTATGTCGGGCCCCTAGAATAGTCAGGCCCACTCAATCCACAAGCATGATATTGTCCGCTTTGGGCCGCCCACTTTTGGTTGACACCCAACCAATATTTTCCCCTCAAACAAAGTCCCGCAGCTAGACTATCCAATTTGAGGTCCGAACATCCCACCAACCCCGGACCGGTTAAGTCTGGGGCCTGGCTCTGAAACCACTTGTTGGGTTTATCCACTCAGGGAGCTGGGTCGGGCCCCTAAAATAGTCAGGCCCACTCAATCCACAAGCATGATATTATCCGCTTTGGGCCGCCCATTGGCCCGCACAGTTTTACCACTTCGGGCATCATGCCCAAAAGGCCTCATATTAGAGGGAGTCCATCCCTCATTTATAAACTCATCGCTAACTTCATTTCTAACCGATGTGGGACTTTGGTTGACAAACAACTAATATTTTTCCCTCAAACAAAGTCCCATAGCTAGACCATCCAGTTTAAGGTCCAAACATCCCACCAATCCCGGGCTGGGCCGGTTAAGACTGAGGCCTGGCTCCGGGCCCACTCAATCCACTAGCATGATATTGTATGCTTTGGACCGCCCATTGGCCCACACAGTTTTACCACTTCGGGCATCACGTCCAAAAGGACTCATGCTAGGGAGAGTCCATCCCTCATTTATAAACTCATCGCTAACCCCATTTCTAACTGATGTGGGGCTTTGATTGATACCCAACCAATACATTTTTCTCTACATCAATAAAGATGCTTCTTATCTTTCAAGGAATTTTGTTTGTCATTATATCAACGGAAGAATTATTATTCGAAGATGTTGTTGGAAATTTTTAATTTTTATTATAATCTAATTATGGGCAATATATTATTATGCAATTATATTAGCTATTCAATTATTTTATGGACTTAATTAAGTGATCCAATTTAGATAAAAAGTCCATGGTCTATAATAATATTAATATGGGCCAAATGAGTAGATACCCAATACTACGTGATTAGGTGATTATGGGTGGTCTAGTCAAGTAGTATATAAAGGCTCCCAGATTATGGTCCCCAATACACTAAGCTGCACATGGTCTTCCCTTCTCCCCATCGGGAGGGATTACTACGGTCCCATAAGGAATTAAGAGGTTTAGTTGAGGAAGACTATAAGACTTACTGATCTTCGAGTTTTGATTCCACCTTGTAAACTCATTGGCTCAGGTACGCTTCCGTTTTAATGGTTTAGATCTCAGTTTATCATAATAGGGCCTCAAGTATTAGAATTTATAGATTTATTTCCTACAAGTGATATCAGAGCCACTCTATTTGTGATTATCTGATATCTGAAAGAATTGTGTTTAGATAAAATATTTATATTTGATCATTACATAATTGAACTACTACGCTGCTCGAAATATCAAGTTCTTAAAAATAAATAAATAAATAAAATTGGTAGTATACAATTACTTGGAATATAATTACTGTATTTCATCTAAGGATCTGAATGATTGTAAATTTAATGATTAATGTGATACCAATTGAAATATATACGTGGAAGCTTCATAGTGGTAACACATGGCCATTTCTTTAATTACAATTGTCAATTGTGTGATAATGCGTGATCTCATTTATATATTTTGGTTAATGATTTTAATTTTTATAATTGAGAACAATAAATTCAGAATTGAGTTTATTTATTTTTAATTTTAATCACATCAATTGTTTGTTTGTGATTATTGGTAATTACAGAATGATAAAATCACTGTTAATCGAATTATATTCGATGCTTGTTACTCGCAACTAGCGAATTGGATTAATTCTAATCTAGATCGTATCTATGTTATATATACATATTTGTTACCGGTATAAGGTTATAGTATATATGTGTCGTTTGTGATAAATATGCGTGAAGTGCGATGGTCGATAATGAAAAGTCAAGACTGATGTACTTAAGGATTATAGTTTCATTCCGTTTTTAGGTTATTATGAATAAAGCCAATCTGCTTTATTGATTCGTGGATTAATTACCGTACGCTTAATTAAAAATTGCTATATATCACATTTGGAATTTAAATGGCATGTTTTTGTTCATAGCCATTAGCGTGATTAAGTTTTGGATCCAGTAACAATTGCTTGTATTTTTAAATGAAGAGTAGATCACTGTTATAAGGATTACCGTTGGAATTGGTATTTAATTACTGTTCATGTAATTTCGAATATTTAAATAAAGAATGGTGTGGATGTTAATCCATGTTATTATGGATGCAGTTTTTAGATTTAATTAATTTTGTATTTAATTTAATACACAAACCTGTGTGCTTCAGCAATGGCCAATGTGTTTCTATGGTTGCCTGTGATCATTTGAATAATAGTGGGATATCCTTAATTAAATTCAAAAGGGTTAAAAGTGATGCCATGATCGAAATTTTAACCAATTTGATTCATTTATTATAAATTCCAAAAATATGAATCTTTATGTTTGAAGGCATGTAGGTCACAAAATAATTTGGCATAAATATGCTAATTAGTTGAGGTACATGGAATATCACTTAATTACGTTGGATAAAACTTTTGAGGAGTAGGTCTTAATCTTTCTACTGATATGCTATGAACATCTAATTAAATTTGGGCATATTGTTCTAATTGGAGCAATTCAATAATTATTATTGATGTACACAATGCATATATTATGGGACTAAGGGTTTCATACTTAATGTAATTGATTGTATTTTGTGAATTAAATCATGTTGATGGATGTATATTTCACGGTATATATTGTTATTCACATTATTATGTAATTAAGAATACTACAATAATTTATTAATAAAGGATATTTACCTAATTTAATTTAATTAAATTAGGATTTGAATTTTGAATAAGGTAAGAGATCACTCATTAATTTAAATATGGGAATCATCATATATTCTCCAAAAGCTTGAGAATTTAATTAAATTAAATTTGGGGAGACATTTTTTTAATGTCGTACAATTAAACATAAATATTTATTTTAAAGTATTTGTTTAATTGGTCTAGTAATTTTTCAATCTAGTCAATCAAAGCATCATGTTGCCATAGCAGCCTCTGTGTGTGGAGTGCGACTTTATTGAAATTACATAGATGAGTGTGAAATTATTTATGTATTCTGTGTTCAGCCCATAGGTAGTCACAGTTTGACAGAATAATAACACACATGTGATAATAAGTATGTGATAATTATTTAAATTGTTCATGTGAACATTTGTCGGTCCATAGATAGACTTTTGTTTGACAGAACTTATTATCAATACTTAATTATTACACCAAGATTACCCCTGCAGTTAATTTTTATCCATAGACGAGGTTAATGTTGCACAAGGTGCCTTGTGATGGGTCCCCAATTAATAATATTGTGCGAGTGTATCTTCATGCGGGTATTGATCGGCCCAAAGGTAGATTAATATTTGGCAGAAATACACAGGCACCTGTGGTGGTGAATACGTGACAGTTATTTGGTTTGACATGTGAGTAATAAGTTGGCCCAAAGGAAGACTATTGCTTGACAGTTCTTATTGTCAGTATTTGACTACTCTGTAGAGGGTGTCACTTACAAGTTAGTATTGTTGTCATTGGACTTTATGCTAATGTTGTTCTCGATTCCTCGAGATGATTCAAAATTATTTAAAATTTGAAAGATTATAAAGTTTAGTGCAAGCATATGATAATCATTTTGGATTAATTCTCTGAATAATTAAGAAGTCAGCTAATTAAGTTTAACCTATATCAACAACAAAATCATACATGATGAGAACTTCAACAATAAAGATGAGACTAGAAGGCTTCAAGAAAATTTAGTCTCAATAAAGTATAAAGGCAATATAAGAAAACTCATTAAGAAAGCTGCTAAAGACAAAACTAAAGTATAACTTTTTTGTTTACTCCTAAAGGCTTGTGGAATTATTTTATAATACACCACATTAAAATTATTTAGTATGAATGGTGTTGCGATGTAATTAAAAGACAAAAATAGTACTCCATAACATATGGCTACTAATTGGAGAAATACTAAAGATTACAGCTTATGGTCTCAATAAAGTTCCAACCAAAGTAGTTGTGAGAACTCTTTGAGTTTCACATATGGAGATGTCCAACTAAGGCTAGATCATTGGGATCTACTAAAGAAAATTGGACTCAATTAAATACAAGCTACTTTATTGGTTATGAATAAAGATATAAGTTTATGATCCAATTAATCGGATGATATTTGAGACGGGTAATACGGTATTCTTTGAGGATGTTGATTTGGGGAGGAAGAATAATATTATAGTATTGTCTTTGAGGGGGAGTTGATTTGACTCTACTTATGTTTTAAGAACGTGAAAATCCAGAATAAGATAAGACAATGTCAATAATATTTAAGAAATAATAAATTCAACAACTTCAAGAATTAATGTCACTAAGGAAACCACTAAAGTTGGGAGATAGACAATTCGGATGATTTAATAGTTTTTCTCCTAAATAAAGGGACACTATAGAATTAATTAATGGTAGAACATTCAAACAATGTTCATTAAGCCATGTAAGGTCCAATACTCGAAGTGGGTTAATGCTATAAGTTATGAGTATAAATCAATACAAGATGATTAGGTTTGCATCTTAATAAAGGATTATACTCAAAAGGGAAGGAAGGCATTGTTTTAAGATAATTGTGACATTAGTAGCACATTTTGATCTTGAATCATATAATTAGATTAATGTGAAGATAAATTTTTTGATAGTAACATTGATGACACAATTTCAACAGTTTAAGAACTAAAAAGAAATCCATCTATACATTCAAGTAAGTTTTTCCATATTGGAATCACAAGTATCATCATGAGGTAATTGTCTCATTTGGTTTTGAGACAAGAGTAGATGTTTATGTGATTCAGTGGGAGAATGTTTAAGTTAAACTAAACGAGACAAGTGCAGTCTCAATAAGGTGCCCTAAAGTTAAACTAAAGATTTAAGAAATGTAGAAATATTCTATATATTTTGATTGTTGGAAGTTGTTGTATGATGAGGTCTGTACAAGACCTAATTTGGCTTCTATTGTTGGTATATTAAGTAGACATTTAAGTAACTCTAGTATGGATCTTTATAAAGTATTTACAGAGAATTAATGATAACATGCTTGCACATCAGGGATCAGATTTGTTAGAGATCATGAGGAATTCTGATTCTGAGTTTGTTGGATGCCAATATAGTATAAGATCCACTTCAGGCTACATCTTCTGTTGGTTTTGAAAGCTATATAAGAAAAAGTGTTAAGCAAACACTTGTAGTTCATTAACCATGACAATAGAAATGGTAGCACACTAAGGGGCATCCAATCATAAAACAAAGGTTGCGAAGCTTTGTCACATAAAGTTGATTGTGATAGTTAGTTCGCAGTAAAGTATTAACGACAAGAGTACTTATAAGTCAAATATATTGACATAGAATTCTTGATTGTTTAAGAAAGTGTTCTTATGGATAAATTTTAGTAAAGCATATTATGATAGACTCTAAATACGGATCTGCCAATTATGTATTCAACGCCCTGTAATTTTATGAGCTAGCCACTCATGTGGGTGTTATATAGTTTTAGAATACATTGGTTTAGTGGGAGTCTATATTTATTGCTCATTAAAATTTTTAAATCACTTTGATTTGGTAATTCAGTTTTCTGCAGAATAAGTTTGATGACTTTGAATTCATTGTGAATTCACTAAAGTAATAATTTTATTTTGTAATATTTTACATTTTGAATTGATCTCACTAAAGATTAAAGTTGGACCAGTTGAAAAAAGGCATGATGTTGATCACATTGGATGTAATTTCCATGCTACTCACCATATTTGATCTAGGTCATTGAGTATATTGATATGGTGATTGTTGGGGTTCAATCACGATTTGTAATGTGGTGAATGCTGCAGTAGTTCCATATTAGTATATGAGATGGACCAGATTGTTAAGTATAACCTGAAGAGAAATAGCATAAAGTTGTGCAACTAAGGACTCTTGATATAATTGCTTTGAGAAATATATAGCCCAAGTGGGAGATTGTTGGAAATTTTTAATTTTCGTTATAATCTAATTGTGGACAATATATTATTATGCAATTATATTAGCTATTCAATTATTTTATGGGCTTAATTAAGTGATCCAATTTAGATAAAAAGTCCATGAGCTATAATAATATTAATATGGGCCAAATGAGTAGATACCCAATACTACGTGATTAGGTGATTATGGGTGGTCTAGTCAAGTAGTATATAAAGGTGATGAGAATTTTCTCAACACACAATTAATCCCCAAGTATGAAGGATATCAATTGTAGTCTCGAAAGGTGACCAAGTGAATATCGAACCCAAGGGATGGCATATTATCAATTTAATTATTATCTAAATTAATTAAGATGATTATGGCAATATAGTTTGAGGTTTAGAAATATTAAACTAATAAACAAGTAATTAAAATAACAAATCAAATAAAGTCACTTGAAGAAAGTGGATCAAGTAGGAGAATATGTAGCCCTAGGATAATCCAATTTCACTAATTAATTTTCTTTCCATGTGTTGGTGTCCGACTCTGCCTTGTGGAATATGGACGCATCACTAAGCCATGCAAATCTACTCTATAGACACAAGTAAATATGCGTGTAACACGTGTGAATAACCTCGGAGTAAGAGACGTAATTTTACCCTCCTTTCTAGGTACTATCAGTATCAATTATTTTTCACGCCTAGAATCTAACCCGATATGATCTCCCTTTATAGGTACTATAAAATTACCCTCTTTATCCTACTTAATAACTCAAATTCAATTCAATTAATAAGTATTCATATATGATAGTTCTAATGAAGCTTCGGAGTCCCCTCACTTAGAATCATAATATGGAATCCTGCTCAGCGCTGAACGCACTCAATCAATAACCAAGATATGTATTCTGACTCTACATAACAGTTAATGATGCACAAAACGACGGTGAGTATGAATTAAGAAAGCACGATCATATATAAAATAAATCCTCAAGTAGTATTGTACGGAGTGTATACATGGAAGTTCAATTAATTCATAAAACATTCACAACCCTAGTTCTACCAAAAAGGCTCTAGCCAATGATGTTGCGAAGAACAATCATGAGTGTTGGATAGATCTTACCCGGATGTCCAAAAAATACAAGATAAATTAGGAAACGAATAACTCTAGATGTGGCGTCATCGCGTCCTTCTTGCTCTTGAATTCTCCTCTTAGTTCTCCCCTTGTTTGCACAAACGAATCTTCAAAGTGATGGATGAATGGAGGAAAGGACGATGGTTGGGGGGTGATCCCCCTTGTGGGGTGTAATATGGTTGTGTCCTCTCTTCTTCGCTCTTGTATTGTGTTCTTCAACGAATAATGATGTGATCTACACCCCTTTTTATACTTGTGAGCTCTCCTTGTAGGTCTTGGAAAGGAACCAAATTTAGGCATATGTCAAATTTGGTAAGAGACATGCGTTAAATTTGGTAAAAGAGATTCGGATAAATAAGGTAGTTTTTGGAAATTCTCGGAAATTCTCGCCAACAGCTGCGCGACTTCACGATTCTGAGCATAACTTCCTCGTCCGACCTCCAATTTGAGTGATTATTGCGCTCACATGATTCTCTTTTCCTTGGCCTTCTTTGAATATAAAGATCTCACCAAAAATCCAATGTTTGAAGGTATAACAAGTCATGTAAAGTAGAACAATCGTGCTGAGTAGAAACAGCTTGCGCGGCGTTACCATTTTGATCATAACTCTCTCGTTTAGAATCCGATTGAGATGTTCTTTATGCTAATACGATTCTCTCTTCAGTGGCTTTCCAACCATATTTCACACTTCTGGTTTAAAGCTCCACAAGAATACAGAATAATTATACAAGTTGGATGTGTATTTTTCAACATTCTTGCACAAATTGCACCTTTTGTCCAACTTTGCACTTTTGATCCATTTTTTCACCTAAAACACAATAAAACACCTCAAGTGTACCTTTATCTCATATATATTATATATAAGACACTTGTGCTAATATATAATAACAATACTCATCAAAAAGGTGTTAGATTGGACACTCAAACACGCTAATTTCCACTCTCAACAATCCCCCAAACTTACCCGTTGCTCGTCCCGAGGCAACAAAATAAAAATAAAGCGAGAGAGAGTAAGAAAATTAGCGGGAAAACAAGGACTATGACCAATACCCCATTCAAAATTCATTTGTCATGAACTTAGGTCATGCAACTCTCATTACATGTAATAATCAATTTGTAGCATACAAGTTAAGATAATCACCACCAATTCAAATGCTCCATTGACATGCTCTCACGGGAAGTATATATCACTCATACTCAAGTGTAAAGATGTGCACTTTTGGGTTAAGATGTTTACACTCAAACTCAATTCAAGTGCATGCGTAACCATAAGATTGCCAAATATCTCAAACTCTCTACCACTAAAAATATGATTCGATAATGGGATCAAAAAGGACTTTTCTTTTGGATGTAATATTGGTTCTTTGGTTAAGGTAGGAAATATGTAGATAAAGTGACTCAATTAGTAGAGAATTAAAACCGGAGATCTTTTGTATTGTAAATTTTTTACACTTCAAGGCTATCCAGCTTCATGCTCTTCTAATTTTCTTTTCTCTCATTTTTCTTTCTTGAGGTACCAGTTTCGGACACTACTTCTAACATCTCGGGTATCAGTTTTGGGCACTACCCCTAAGCAACTTATTTTTAAGCTCATAATAACTTGTACAGCTCCAAATATTTTATTCTTTCCAAACTCCATCAAAATCAACTTCACACACTTTGACAACATTTAATTCTCCACTAAATATAGGAATTTAAGGCTCAAATAGGATATCAAAGTGGCTATCTTCGTAGGTTGCCAAAGAAATAAGGTTATTAAGCTCAAAAGGGCTAAATATGGATATATAATTATTTGGTAGGGAATTATTTAGCTAAGTGACTCATAAATTCAAGGATGGCCTAAAATCATCTCCCATCATCTAACACACATGTAGTTTCAAGTAAGACAAGAGGCAAGTTCTAGAATACACACACAAGAACGATACTTACTAGAAAAAAATATCATGTGATTAATTAACATTATCAACAAGGCTCAAAATCTCACATGGGTTTTTTAACATGTAACAGAGCACTTTTCATGGTAAGCAATATCCCACAAGTACACATAGAACTTCATATCACAATATACTCAAGTACACTTCCTTCATCAATTTCAAGAGCATATGAATTTCAAGTACAATTTAAAACAATATAACCTTACATGGATGACAACCATAAACTCAATCCTTCCATTCCATGAATTAAAAACACATATAAAAATTAGAAAAAGGGAACGAGGGCACCTGATTTTCCTCCTTCGAAGTATATACGAGCCCCTCGAGTTGTTCAACTCGATCATCTTGCCACTCTTCCACCTTTTCTATCATCAAAGCTCAAATAAACTCATCATCACAGGATTCATTAATAAAATAGGAGAACTATAAGAAAGAATTAATTAACTATCTAATCGACTCCAGACACTAGAAACACCACTGAACACTAGGCAAATTGCAAAAAATCGACACATCAAAATCGATTAAAGTTTTAACATACCGCAAAAAATCAACTCCTCTAGCAAACATTACAAAGAAAAGATTATACTCTTGGTACTTCAATGAGGTAATAACATCACACCCCCCAAACTCAGTAAAAACATAAGTTGAAACTAAATTTGCAAAAAGATGTAATTGCTGATTAGTAAGCACCTTAAATATAAAAATTTATTACTCACATGAAAGAAATAAAGCAATAAAACAGAAGGGCAAACCCCCAACAGGCGCTCAAGTTTAACGTCGGAGAGTCGCGACGGATGCAACTTTTGTAGGTTACTTGATCGGAGGACGGTCTTCTCGCATCCTCACCTTCAAATACTTTCTTTCTCTCTTCTTGTCTACACTCAACACCTCACCTTTCTTGGTCACAAAAATATGATCATCAGAATCACCTTCCTCCCATGGCCGTCTAGACACCTCCTTGTCAATCTTCCACTTAGATTCAGAATCATCTGCCTTAGAAAAATCAAGATTAAACAAGTTAGAAACTACGTCAATGCTCTTGCATGATTGGTTCTCCATGGGCATCTTTATTGCATTATCACAAGAGAAAACTACATCTTCATTATCCATCCGCAGTCTAAGCTTCTCGGCTCTCAACTTCTTTGCTCTTTCCCACTTCTTCTCCATTGTAAGCTCAGTATTCTGCTCATGTAATGGTACTGGAGTAACATCAATATCATGTAGAGCATTTGGCGTAAAAATAGTACGTTTCGGCAGGGTTTGACCTTGGTTCGACCTGCTTGACAGGTCGAATCAGGTACATAGTGGTCGAATCGATCATCTGGAACTCGGCGCTTTCTCTGAATTTGCGATTCGACCTGGGTTTGACTAGATGGCTTGGTCGAACCAATTACATCATGGTCGAATCGTTGCCGCGATTAAACAGGGTACTTCGCAGAGTGCGGTTCGACCTCGGATCGACCTGATGATCAGGTCGAATCAATGTTGCTTTGGTCGAACCGATCTTCTGTCAAAACAGAGTGCTCTGGATGGTCTGGTTCGACCAGGATTCGACCTGTGGGCCAGATCGAATCAGCTGGAAATTGGTCGAACCGATGTTGCTTTGCTTTCTGATCATGTCCAGAGCTCCGATTCGATCTGCCCTATGTGGTTCGACCTGTTGTGTAGGTCAAATTCTTGTCGAATCGAGGCCTAGACATATCCAAATTTAATTCTGGCCTCATCGGTCCCTCGTACTGCGTTCCCGATCTTAACGTGATGGCATTATTCTCTAATGTTTGTGTCAATTGATTCACATTCGCGGCCATCTGCCCCATAATCGAAGCAAGGTTCGTCAACTACTTAGATAAATCCGCATTAATAACATCCATTCTAGCTTCGATGTGGTCAACCCTTGCATCGTTCTCAGCCATGTATCGATTGAAGGTATCTTCAATACTCTTCACTTCTTGCTGCTTCATACTAGGCTCCCTTTGTGTCAACTCTCTGATCTGCCTTTGCTGGGATTCTAATAGCTTGTTGATGTTCGCTAGACTAGAGAAGATCTCATCATCCCTATTTGGCTTCACCACTTGATGTTCAACCTGTGCCACCTTTCCAAATACATATGATCCTCTATCTCTCTCTACAAGCTAGTCACGTGAATTCACAGAGATGTCTTCAAATAACTTTTTCGCTTCAAGTGCTGTCTTAGATAACACGCTCCTCCTGATGATGCATCAATAAAAACACGCGACTCACAATCTAATCCATAATAGAAAATACTTATGTATTCAGCCTTTGACATTCTATGTTGTGGGCACCGACTGAGCATGTCTTTAAACCTATCCCACGCCTCATGAAATTTCTCACCCTGATTCATAGCAAACCGGGTGATCTCTTGCCTCATTCTTAAGATCCTTGAGGGTGCATGTATCTCTCTAAGAACTTCTGCTGCGGTTAGTCCCATGTAGTGCAATCGGCTGCATCAAGAGTCTCATACCAAGCTTCCGCCTTATCAATCAAAGAGAACTTGAATAAGGCGATCCGCCTAGCATTATCATTAGCTCCAGCTCCCTTTTGAGTGTTTGCATAACCAAAAAATTTTCGGAGATGCTGATATGGATCTTCAAAATAACCTCCAGAAAAGGAATTCTTTTCCACCATGTTAGTAAGAGCGGGATGTATCTCAAAAGCATCATCTTCCCCCCTTGCTCCTATCAATCCCATGTTGCCAATCCCATAGTTTGTGAAAATTTCACGGATTGCAACATTATTCGGATTCTGCCTTGCTCCGGTCATGTTAAGCTCAATGTGTTATTTGCTCCTTTCCTTCCTCTCCTTTTTCTAGTGCACAAGTACCTCAGAAAAATTCAAGGTTAGATAGAAATAAATAATCACAAATAAAAGTGTTAATTAATTAGAAATAATAAACTAATAATAACATTCGTCTCCGGCAACGGCGCCAAGGACTTGATGAGCATTTTCTCAACACACAATTAATCCCCAAGTATGAAGAATATCAATTGTAGTCTCGAAAGGTGACCAAGTGAATATCGAACCCAAGGGACGGCATATTATCAATTTAATTATTATCTAAATTAATTAAGATGATTATGGAAATATAGTTTGAGGTTTAGAATTATTAAACTAATAAACAAGTAATTAAAATAATAAATCAAATAAAGTCACTTGAAGAATACGAAATTGGATCAAGTAGGAGAATAGGTAGCCCTAGGATAATTCAGTTTCACTAATTAATTTTCCTTCCATGTGTTGGTGTCCGACTCTGCCTTGTGGAATATGGACGCATCACTAAGCCATGCAAATCTACTCTATAGACACAAGTAAATATGCATGTAACACATGTGAATAAACTCGGAGCAAGAGACGTAATTTTACCCCCCTTTCTAGGTACTATCAGTATCAATTATTTTTCACTTCTAGAATCTAACCTGATATGATCTTCCTTTATAGGTACTATAAAATTACCCTCTTTATCCTACTTAATAACCCGAATTTAATTCATTAATAAGTATTCATATATGATAGTTCTAATGAAACTTTTGAGTCCCCTCACTTAAAATCATAACATGGAATCCTGCTCAGCAGTGAACGCACTCAATCAATAACCAAGATATGTATTAAGACTCTACATAACATTTAATGATGCACAAAACGACTGTGAGTATGAATTAAGAAAGCACGATCATATATAAAATAAATCCTCAAGTAGTATTGTACGGAGTGTACACATGGAAGTTCAATTAATTCGTAAAACCTTCACAACCTTAGTTCTACCAAAAAGACTCTAGCCCATGATGTTGCGAAGAACAATCATGGATGTTGGATAGATTTTACCTGGATGTCCGAAAAATACAAGATAAATTAGGAAATGAATAACCCTAGATGCGGCGTCATCGCGTCCTTCTCTCTCTTGAATTCTACTCTTAGTTCTCCCCTTGTTTCCACAAACGAATCTTCAAAGTGATGAATGGATGGAGGAAAGGATTATGGTTCGGGGGTGATCCCCCCTTGTGGGGTGTAGTATGGTTGTGGCCTCTCTTCTCCTCTCTTGTATTGTTTTCTTCAATGAATAATGATGTGATCTGCACCCCTTTTATACTTGTGAGCTCTCCTTGTAGGTCTTGGAAAGGACCCAAATTTAGGCATATGTCAAATTTGGTAAGAGACATGCGTTAAATTTGGTAAAAGAGATCCGGATAAATAAGGTAGTTTTCGGAAATTCTCGCCAACAGCTGCGCGACTTCACGATTCTGAGAATAACTTCCTCGTCTGACCTCCAATTTGAGTGATTTTTACGCTCACATGATCCTGTTTTCCTTAGATTTCTCTGAATGTAAAGATCTCATCAAAACTCCAATGTTTGAAGGTGTAACAAGTCATGTAAAATAGAATAGTTGTGCTGAGTAGAAACAGCTTGCGCGGCGTCATCATTTCGATCATAACTTTCTCGTTTGGAATCCGATTGAGATGTTCTTTACGCTAAAACGACACTCTCTTCAGTGGCTTTCCAATCATATATTACAATTCTAGTTTAAAACTCCATAAAAATACAGAATTATTATACAAGTTGGACGTGTATTTTTCAACATTCTTGCACAAATTGCACATTTTCTCCAACTTTGCACTTTTGATATCTTTTTCCACCTAAAACACAAAAAAACACCTCAAGTGCACCTTTATCTCACATATATTACATATAAGACACTTGTGCTAATATATAACAACAATACTCATCAAAAAGGTGTTAAATTGGACACTCAAATATACTAATTTCCACTCTCAACAAAAGACTCCAAGGTTATGGTCCCCAATACACTAAGCTGCGCATGATCTTCCCTTCTCCCCATCGGAAGGGATTACTATGGTCCCATAAGGAATTAAGAGACTTAGTTGAGGAAGACTATAAGACCTACTGATCTTCGAGTTTTGATTCTGCCTTGTATACTCATTGGATCAGGTACGCTTCCGTTTTAATGGTTTAGATCTCAGTTTATCATTATAGAGCCTCAAGTATTAGGATTTATAGATTTATTTCATACAGATGTGACTAAGTCGACTTCGCTCATATGTGCAATAGTTTATTACCATGCGTTGCTAACATACATAGTTTCAAAATTTTGAATAAAAAATTGTATAGAAAATAATGCATTTTTGTCATGTGAAGAAGATGTTAATTACAAAGGTCTCATAAATGGGTCCAAAAAGTTTTTTCTTTTTTCTTTTTTCCCAAATCTTATTCGTACACTGCAAAAAAAAAATTACGAAAGGAATATTTCGTTGCAACAGCCTCGATTTTATTATTAAATTGGTTTATCAACAGATTAATAATGAAATTCTTAGGTAATTTTTCGTTGGTGGTTGGTATTTTTTAGTAATGAAAATTCAATCTTTTGGTAAATCGTTGGTAATTATCAACGAATTGGATTCCGTTGGTAAAATAGAGAATAAATAAGTTGACATTCCATTGTTAAAAGGAAAATATACTTTTTGTTGACAATCCATTGGTAATCACCAATGGATTGAATTCCGTTGGTAAATTTCATTGTTAAAAAAGAGTTTTTTTCGTTTTTGTTTTTTATGAGATTCATCCAAAAACATAAAATGTAACGAGTAAAATATAAATTTCAACGTCTAGGATCTAATTTAAAATTATGAAGAGTGAGGCTTGCGTGCACCCGGGCGCACGGAACACATTCCGTGCGCCTTTAGAAATTTTGTATTATGGGTAAGGGCACATTAATTTGGTCTAAAGGGTATACACTTTAATTACTAAAAGGTACACAATTTTGTTCTAAAGGGTATACACTTTTCATTAATATTTTTTTTTCTTTAGAAAATAAAGGGTACACATTTTTATACTAAAGGGTATACAATTTAACACAAAATTCTAAAGGCGCACGGAGTGTTGTTCGTGCGCCCAGATTTTTCTTTAGAAAATAAAGGGTACACATCTGTATACTAAAAGGTATACAATTTAGCACAAATTTCTAAAGGCGCACGGAAAGTGTTCCGTGCGCCCGGGTGCACAGGAGCTTTTGCCAATTATGAAATCTTTTTCTATGTGAAATCTAATTTCGTTCGAGAGTAAAAATGCTTTTCTTCGTTTTCCAATATTATACATGGGGAGCGGTCGTGGATGTAGAAGATATTCTTAAGAACACTCCCGCCACAAAAAAAAAATGTTTTTTTATTAACGGAATATTCTGTTGGTAAAAATCTTAATTTTATTGTTAAATTAACTTACCAACGGATTAGCAACGGAATTTGTTGATAAAATTCTATTGGTAAAGCGGTGGTTGGTAAATTTTTAGCAACGAAAAATCAATTCCGTTGGTAATTCATTGCTAATAATTCCTTTGTTAATTTATACATAATGATTCCCTTGGTAATCCGTTAGTAATTACCAACAGATTGAATTCCGTTGCTAAAATAGAGAATAAATCCGTAAGCATTCCGTTGCTAAAACAAAAATGTCATTTTTGCTACTAATCCATTGGTAATTACCAACGGATTGAATTCCGTTATAAATTCGGATGTTAAAAAATATTTTTTTTTTGTAGTGTCTTTTATTTAGTCAAAATAAATATATTTAGAAGCTCATGAATTGATCAAATAATTTTAAATGAATTAATTAGTGGTAGATTTCAATCTGTTGAATACATTAATATATATGCTTTAACTATAAAAAAGTTGTTCGACAGTGACGGACTTTTGTGACGAAAAATTTACCGTCACAATTGTGATGGACATTATGACGGTATTTTGAAAATAGTGACGGCTAATAGTTGATCGTTTAAAATTTCGTCATTCCCAATATTTGTGACGGTATTTGTGACGGAAAAATTTGTGACGAACTTTTTTCCGTCACAAAAATATTTCTTTTTTATTTTTTTAATTAGTGACGGACTTTGTCCGTCACAAATTATAGTTAAAAAAATTATTAAAATTGTACATACTCATTACACATGTACATTATTATGCTATTTAATTTAATTATATAAAGCAAAAGGTTAAAGTTACATTTTTTTTTTTAGAAATTATTATTTCTTTAATATGTATTGTGAATTATTTAAACTTAAATAATTGAATATATTGTATTGTTACGTATAATAATATTAATTTTAAAATTAAAATAATTATAAGAACATAGTTACTTCTTTTTAAAAAAAAGGAATTTATTTTTTAAATATTTATTGAGAATTTATTTAAACTTAAATAATTGAATATTCTATGTTGTCCATAGTAATATTAATTTTAAAATCTTTGCAAATAATAAAAAAATATGATTAAAAATATGATTGACTTAATTATCTATTTTCAATAAAAAAATACAATTAAAGGCGGTATTTAATTTGAAGATGTACATGAATAATAATATTAATAAATTGGATATATTTTATTGATTATCTATTCCTTAATCAATAAAAAAATATGATTAAAGGTGATTTTAATTTATTGTATGATTTAATATATACATGATGATAATGATAATAATATATATAAAAAGTTATTTATAGCAGTGTATTCGTTATTTTATATATATATATATATATATATATATATATATATATATATATATATATATATAAAGAAAAGTTTATGATCGAATTTAAAAAAAAGATAGTGTATTGAATTGATAAAATTAAAGTTTATTGTGATAGAATTAAGAGGATTATGTATTTTCTTATAAGAGAATTAAATTGAAAAATTATATGAATGTTATTTATTTTAAATGAAAATTAACCTATTTTATATCTATAAATAAATAATATATTTAGATATTATTTATAGATTGAGAATTTAAAATTTATAAGGATTTTTTAATTTAATTATGAAAATTTTAATATTTCTCTTAAATAAATAATAAAATAAATAAATTAATATTTTAATAATTATTAGTCATATTAATATATATTACATTAATCAATATTACCACCATATTTATTTTGAAAGTTGATTGATGTTATTTTAATACAAATTAATTGAATATATACAATATTTATTAAAGACTAACACAAAACACATCTAGCCAAATTGGCTCAACACTTGCTCACAAGCACTCTTGCTTGGCACCCACTCAAGTTCAAACCCGGTTGGGAGCCATTATACACAATTAAATTCTAAGGATGTATAAGGGGTAGAAATATAATAAAATATAAATGGGCTACCGGTAGCCGGTCCGGCTGGGGCTGTGAAGCACTCACATGAGCAACAAAGTTCGATTCCTACCTAATTACAAATGTCCGTCACAAATATTAGTTAAAAGAAACCGTTAGAAATTCCGTCACTAATGATTTCCATCAAAAAATTCATCACTAATTGTGACGGGACCGTCATAAACAGTTTGTGACGTATGTTTGGGTGACGGGCGCTTTCCCGTCACAAAGTCCGTCACTGTCGGCCAGTTTTTTTTTGTAGTTTATCACCGAATGAAAATACGTATAAAAGAGGAAGAAGTTTAAATCCATTAAGAAAACATAAATTCTACAGACTTAATTTTTCTGAAAAATGACATGCATAGATATTGAGATATATTTAGATTAGATTAAAATTTCAATTTACTTATGTTTAATTAGACAGTATATACTGTTTTGCATAATCTCAGAAAGTAATTGATTAGATTATATTTTGCAGCTTCAATTTCTTTTGATTTCTGATCTTTTAAGATCAGTTCTTCCAGATATATATGTAAAAGAGAAACTATACCAATGAGAGATAATTTTTTCATGACAATTCAGTATATTTTTACGGTATCAATGCCATTTATTCTGAATCTTAAAATAAAATTAATAGGAGAATAAACCAAATTAGAAAAGCAAACAATCATGTGAAACAGTCTCATGAGAATACTTTTGTGTGATGAATATGAAATAATAACATTTTAACAAAATTTATATTTGGATTAATGAAAATTATTAGTGATACAATATACTATTTCATAAATAATTCGAATATAAAACAATAGTATTTTAACAAAATATTATATTTGGATTAGAGTGAGGCTTTTGTGTGTCCAGACACATGGATCTAATTATGTGCACTCGGATCGGCCCATAAGAAAATGGGTCATATATAAATTAAAAATAATATTTCAAAACACATTCTTCACCTTCTAGTGCGTGATTTCAACGCTGGCACTTGAGGGATGGTAATCATAATGCAATTTCAGCACTGGAGTATGGGAGTCGGAGTGCGGAGGACGGGCGATCACTTCCGGCTTTAACGGCGATGGCCTAAATTACATATTGCACACTGTGTCGAAGTATGACGCGCTCGCTGACATCGCCATCAAATATGGCTTCGAGGTATGGGTCGACAAATAACTTATTGAATAACCTTTTTCTAACTCGGTTATAGTGTTTGGGGTGGGTAGGTGTTAGGTAATCCCATCCATTAAGAGTTTTGTAGTTTCTCTGCTTTTATTTGTTTGATTTTAGTACAATTCCTTGTGTTATTTCATGGAAAATGCACTTTGATTTCCTACTTTGTGCTACTGAGATTTTAGAATTTTGCGTGAATGAGGCTTTAGAGCTTGGTACGATCCAAACTATTTTACTAATAATTATGATGCTGGTTTGGAGTTGGGTGTACGATAACCTCCCACCGTTCTACTTCCAGATTGTGTATCTCGCATCAAATTATTTGGCTTCAGATTGTGGGTTGAGTAAAAATATATGGAATCTGTTTGGCGAAATGCCTCAACTTTTGAATTCTATGTTGAATTAAAGATGCTCGATTAGTATCTGTAGTCATACTTCTTAAATGCATCTAATCTCTCATAGTTGAATTCCGATCAATTGAATTATTTACGCTAGTGTAGCTATGTTTTTGTTGATTTAGAATTTGAATAGAGCTATATTTGGGAACTCTGATATTTGTTTGCAGAGTTTTATTATCAACCTTGTTCTGTGATATTTTGACTTTGAGGTAAAGGAGATGTATAATATTTGTCTATTTTGTTGGTTCAATTAGATTGAAGCTCTTGACACTAGAAAATTCTATATGATAACAATATTATCATAAGGTTGTGTAGCTGTCTTTAAGAAGACAGCTTGCTTGCATTCTTAACTGATGTTGTGTTTGCATGGAATGATGTAAATTTATTACAAAGATGGAAGCCTATTCATTTTGAGGAAGTTGGTCGTGTTCCTATTTGTTCTAGCCTAGGTCTTAGTTGATGTCAACTTAAGAACCAATAGATCGAATGTGTTATTATTTGTTAAGGGTTTAGAAACATATATCCTTAAAATCAAGACCAACATAATTTTCTTCAATTCTTAAATTCTATCCCCTTATTTCTACATGTTTGTAATCATCTTTTAATTCCTTCACCAATGGCCAGATTTGAATAATGTACCTATTACTCATCAGTAGTGCACTTTTTACTCAAATGTAATATACCCTTTATATGACAACAATGTACCCTTTACTCATCCACAAAATACCCTTTACAATTTCATATAATTTACACGACTAGTATACCCCTTTTAAATAATAAATGATGTACCCTTTACACGTTGATAATGTACCATTTACTCATTCGCAATATAACCTTTGCACCATGACATAATAACTTTTATAATAAACTTGAATCACTTTAAACTCCATACCCTTTACATGAAAACAATGTATCCTCTGCCCATCAAGAATGTACCCTTTACTAATCAATAATATACCCTTTGCAAATCTATAAAGTTCACATGAAAATAATATACCCTTTGCATAACAACAATGTACCTTTCAACAGTAGCTGATATACCCTTTAGTTGTAATGACTGTACAAGTGTTCAAAAAGTAGATAGAGTTCGACTCTTATTTATAAGCATGCATGGAGATTACTAGATAAATTCCATGATAGTGCTGGATAAACAAGGTATGAGGATTCAATCCAACTTGCATAATAATGTTTGCAGCCAATTGCTCCAGAGCTGGTCATTAGAAATGAGAGTGATCATTTTGGATTATGGGCTTATGCCAAGTCATCTATGTGGACTACTTTGTTTTTCTTGAGCTTTAGCAGGGCAAAACTAAATCTAATTTTAGAGTATAGTTGGTTGCTTTTAATTTTATTTTTATTTTTTTAATTCGAAGATGTGTGTTAATTATACCATAATGTAATCGCTTAGATAATTTTCATAATCAATTTTAATGAACGCACCTTTATTTTCTCTTTCTACAGCATCTTCTCCATCAAGATTTTCTCCATGCGTGTCTAATAAAAATATTTTTACAAGCCACTTGTGTTGGATCCAATTAATACAGTTACCAAAGGGAGGAAGAAAAGGATAAAGGGCCACTTCGAGAATAGCAAAAGAAGTAAGCGGAAAACTATAGAGTTAGCAAAGGAATTTGGATCTAAAACTCCAAATACTCGTTTACTTTAGTGATGTAATAGGTTAAACATTGTGATAGATTTTGATGAATTAGAAAATTTATTGAATTTTGAATGAGTAAACTATTATGTAATTATGAAATGCTTTTATTGAAAACACATTGTGAAATTCAGGTATTATATAACTTTTTATACCCTTTAGTATTGAGTGGCATACTGTTTAGTACAAAATTGCATACTCTTTGAACCATGCCATTATACCTTAACAACATCTACTTGAAACACCATCAACAACAGATGTTCTAAAATCCATAACTTTTACACGACAAATAATGTACCCTTTACTCATCAATAATATACCCTTTGCAACTTCATACAATTTATATGGCCACTACACCTTTTGCGTGCCACACCATGTACCCTTTACTTATTAACAATGTACCCTTTAATTATAAACTATGTACTGATCGTCGCTTTTTCAGCGCACAATATTAATCCCCAAGGTTAAGGATATCTATTGTAGTATCAAAAGATGACCAAGTGAATATCGAACCCAAAGGACGGATAAATATCAAATTAATTATATTCTAGTTAATCAAGACTATGTTGTGAATTATATGATGGTATGATTGTATAATTGAATAAATAATAAAAGATCAATGGCAGCAACGATAGTGAAGTTGTAAGCAATTAAGAAGGTAAGTAGTTCTAAGATATTCCAGTTTAATTCATTAATTCGTCTTTCGTGTGATATTACCCGACTCTGCCTTGTGATTTATGAACGCATCACTAAACCATGCATTTCTACTCTATAGACTCAAGTAGATATACGTATGCATCGTGTGAATATCCTCGGAGCAAGAGATATAATTCCACCCCCTTTGTAGGTACTATCAATATCAATTATTTCCCCATAGGATTGGTACTTTAACCCGATATGATCTCCCTTTATAGGTACTATGAAATAATACTCTTTGTCCTACTTGATAACCCGAATACGCTATGATTCAATTAACAAGTATTTATATAAAATAGTTCTAATAAGACTTCGGAATCCCTTCACTTAGAATTATAACGACAAACCTTGCTCAGCAGTGAACGCACTCAATTGATAACCATGTTATGTATTCAGACTCTACATAACGATTAACGATGCACAAAACGACTGTGAGTATGGATTAAAAACGAGCAATCTTATATAAACTAAATCACAAGTAGTGTTGTACGGAGTTTTTACACATGAAAGATAAATTAATTCATGAAACTTTCATAATCCTAAAACTACCTAAGAGGCTTTACTCCATGATTGATTGAAGATCAACCATAGTGAAATGAAATGATCTTACTTGAGCACACATGAATTTCCAGCAAGATCAAGTTGAGTTGATCACACTTGAATCTCCTTGTTGAGCTCTTCTTCCTCTCCTTCTTGCTTGCTTTAACCTCCTACGTTGCTGCCCCTTGGAGCTTGCTCTTGCAGCCCCTCTTCTCTTGTGTGTGTGTTGTGTGAAGTGTGAGAGATTAGAATGGAATTGGGATTGGATTTCAATGGGATGTCATGGAGTGTATGTTGCTGCCCTTTATATAGTGCTTCCATGGATGCCTTGTTGGTGGCTTGAATGATGAAGAAGGCATCTTCCATGCAAAAACAAATGAATTGGCAGGTGGTGGTGAGTCATTGAAAGCATCTTCCATGCATAAGACAAGTGATCTTGTAGGTAGAGTTGTTTTCACATCACTTTCATCTTCATTTTTAATGAAAGTAGATGGTTGTTTGATGCTTCTTCAAGAATCACAAGGAATCAAATGCTGTTGAGTGTTGTTTCTTGGCTGTATTGAAGTGTGATTGAAGTGGAAATGTCGGAAATTGAGCAATGGAAGTCGAAACCGAACGAAATCAGACGTTTAAGCTGTCCAGCAGCTCAATTCGACGTCAATGAAGGTCGAACAGATTTGCGCGGTCTCACCGTTTCGCGTATAACTTCCACATCCGAGTTCCGAATTTAATAATTTTTACGCTCACGCGATCCTCTCTTCCTTGGCTTTCTATCCATATAAATAACTCCAAAAAATTCCGAGATTTGTATGTGTAAAATGCCATAGAAAGTAACAAAATAGTTCTGTTCGGCACAGCTCGCGCGACGTTACCATTTTGCTCATAACTTCTTCGTTTGGAACTCGATTGTAGTGTTCTTTACGCCAAAACGATCTTCTTTTCAGTGGCTTTCCAACCATGTATCTCACCATCAGTTTTGATCTCCACATTCAACACAGAAAAATTATGAAAGTTGGACGTGTATTTTTCATCATCCTTGCACAAATTGCACCTTTTTTCCAACCTTGCATTTTTTTATCCTTTTTCCACCTAAAATACAATAAAACACCTTAAATGCACCTTTTTCTCACATATATAAAATATAAGACATTTGTGCTAATATATTACAACAATATCAATCAAATAGGTGTTTAATTGGACACTAAAACACGCTAATTTTCACTCTCATCATGTACCTTTTGCAACTTAGTACAATTTACATGACCAATATACCTTTTGTATGATAAACAATGTACCCTTTACCCATAAACAATGTACCCTTTACCAATTCGCAACATACCCATTTGCAATTCCATAGATTACATGATCACTATATACCATTTGCAACCTCATACAATTTACACGATCAGTATACCCTTTGTATGACAAATAATGTAATATTTACTCATCAATAATGTACCATTTAGTCATACGTAATATACCCTTAATACCTTTTACAATAAATTTGAAGCACTCTAAACTTTGTACCCTTTACATGATAACAATGTACTATTTACTCATCAACAATATACCCTTTGCGAATCCATAAAGTTTATATGACAATAATATACCATTTGCATGACAACAATGTACCCTTTACATGATAATAATATACTTTTTGCAGTGAACAATCATATTGATTAAATTCAAATACAAGTTAGCAAAGTGTAAATGATGGACAAAAAAATATGATATTTCTTCACATACAAAAACACTATCTCATTGTACTAATTCAACAAATTATATATTGATCATATACCATAGCGAAAACTAATCATATGCTGCATAAAGAGTTATGACTCCAACTTGATTATAATTATCATCATATACTAATCGTCAACACAACATATTAAAAAACTAAAGCTCCTCTCTTCATCGGTTGCTCCATCTCCAACACTCATTCTCTCCATCGGTGGTGAAATTTTAATTTTAATTCGACACTATACAACATTCTCTGTTCTAAAAAAATGGGAATTAATTTGTTGTCTTCCTCATTTATTTCCCATATTTACATGGCCACTCGATACCATCAAAACTCAATCACTGCTGTTGGGCCTCGACTTTCTTCTTTTGTCAAAGTATGTCAAGTGCATCATCCACATCACCCTGGGTATCATAATTTCAAACTCTTATATTACAGTTATTATGTGTCACTCTCAAACCTAATGCGATGGTCATAAAACAGATAATACTCTCAACATCACAAAATGAAAGAACTGATAATTGATAATTTGCATAAATAAAATAAAACTGATCAAATACAAAAACATTGAGCAGCTATAATTGATTTATTCAAAGAATTCTAACCATTTTGCTCTCACAAAGAATCAAATTAACTAAGTTATTCACAACTAACGAAAGTGTTGGCAACACACCTACACACGAACCACATAGATAATCAATCATTTATTCCAAATATTGAGTTGATTCCTTTCTAAAATGTTTGGATACTTTTGAAATCAGACAGGAATACCCACATCTAATCCTCATATCAAAAAAGAGAAAAAGGTTAGATAGCTATATGAACCAATAATCAATATCATCTACCGTGAAGTAAGGCTCTACTGATCAAAACACCGTCTAACTAGAATAAATAAGCAAAAGTAAAATGCCATAATCAAGATCTTGATACAACCAAATTAACATCTTTGGCAATACAATAACAACTCATCACAACCCAATGAACAAGTCGAAAAGAAAACAAGCAATAGAGATAGAGTGTCTACCGTGCTGCCCCACCAATCAAGGAAAATACTGTCGTTGATACCTTGCGATCAACAACTGAAATTTTGACATTCCTCCCAAACTAAATTGTGCGATGTTTACTGCTTCTTCATCTCCATAACTTTGTTGCTAACCGTCGACACACTCACGATCTCCACGGTTCGTGAAGCCTCATACGAACCACTGAAAATATATTCGTTAATCGGCAGCGAGTAGCAGCCGAAAAATCAAGTCGAGATGGAGATGAAGAGAGAAAGAGAGAAAGAGAGTAAGAGAGAGAGAGAGAGAGAGAGAGAGGGAGAGCAGATCGAGAAGGAGATATGAAAGGGGGAGAGAACAGCGTGAACCCTAGCTAGTGAGAATGAATTAGTTTTTTTCCTTTAAGTATACCAGGTCGGGTTGACAATATGGGTAAGATTAGATTTGGGCGCACGGATCTAAATCTGTGTGCCCGGAGACACAGGAGCTTTTGCATTTGGATAATTAATGAAAAGTGTTAGTGGTACAATAAATTATTTCATAAATAATTTTAATGCACGACCGTTTCATTATAAAAATTAGATCAACCATACTCTCAATTTTCCAGGTTTTCTATGTCATTATTATTATTATTATATATATATATATATATATATATATATATATATATATATATATATATATATATATATATATATATATATATATATATATATATATATATATATAAAAGTACCTAAAGTCAACTTCTTTTTCGTACTCAAAATTTGGGTCAAAATTTCTACAATTTCTCTTCAATTTCTCTTCAATTTCTCATCACTCATTTTATTCTTATTTCCTTAAATAAATATATTTAGGTTCTTTACTATCACATTTTTTAATCCTAATAATTTTATGTCTAACAAAATACTTAAAATTAAAGACATTATTTTTGTAAGCATATTTTTTTTTATCAATTAACATGTTGAAATTTATTTCAATTTGAGTTAATTATTGAAAAAATTTGGGTTGTATTTGAAAATAAGGTAAAGTAATTAAGACATTATTTGGAATTGTTTATAACATATGATTACATAATGAAATATAAATATTAATACAAATTTTAAAATTGTTATTTTTTTATAATTATATTAATTTATTATACATGAAAAACGAATAAGGGTCGTATAACGTCGATTCTACTAAAAATTATTTAATTCATTACACATAAAGAACTAAACTAAAATATTTAAATATACATACCATCACAATATAAAACTTCGTTCATATGTATTCCCTTCGTCCAATTCTAATAGTAATATTTGCTTTTTGCACGGGTTGCTTTTTGTATGGGGATTAAGAAATTTAGTATTTTAATTTGTATTGAGGTGAGATAAATAATATTTTAATGTATAGTGTATGGTTGTATTAATATGACGGATGAGTCCCATTGAGATATTTTAATTACTTAATTGTTTGGGTCTTATATACAAAAAAAAAATTGTTAGAATGAAACACTCAATTTAAAAATAAATAATTATTAGGATGGATCGAAGAGAATACGTAATTATATGTGTTTATATGTCCACAATATACATATGCATTATTATAAAAAATCTATATTTATATAATTTTATTTTTTAAAATCTATTCCGGACACTAGTTAAAATGTATGTATTCTTAATATCGATAATGTCATAATTACTTTCGACATTCCTTATTTAAACAAGGCACTCGAAAAACTAAAAGTCGTGGTTTTTCCTTAAAATTAAGTAGAATAGATATATAATTAATTTAATCTCACCATTTATGACGCAGGGGGGTGGGATGGGTGGTTGGGCTACCTTGTGCAAAGAAAGAAATAGGATATCAACGTACCTAATTAAAAAAAATAAAAATAAAAATTTGTGTTGTGTGAAACACAAGTGGGTAGGTTGGACTCATTTAACCAGAAAAGACACCTAACACTATTAATACAAGCAAGTTACAAATGAGACAATATCCAGTGTGATTCGTGTGTACACAAATTGCATACATATAAGAGGAAACCAAAATTATACCTAAAATAGTAGGAAAAATAAATGTAAATCTAGATGTTATAGAGAGAGTCTACGTACAATCTACCAAAATAAATCTACTACGACTTTCGTGCACTCAAAATATGTATATCCCCACACAACTATATATCTTGTGCAGTTAGAAGTTGGAACCCCCCCATCTGTTGCTTCTATATAATTATCTCTTCCCATACTACACAAAAAAACACAACACACACATTATAGTTTATTAAGCAATCTCTCTCTCATTTTCTCTCTCTAAAAACATATCAATAGAACACACATTGTGCAATGGAGTTGGGTAGCATTCTTGGGTTCTTAGAGACTAAGTCCATTCTTGTGACTGGTGCCACTGGGTTTCTTGCAAAGAGTACTCTCTCTCTCTCTCTCTCCTCTTTCATTCTCTCTCTTAAAACAGAACTAAACAAACACATGTGTGTAGAATTAGCATAGTTAGAAATACAAGGTTGATGAGTGTGGTTTGGTGCATGCAGTTTTTATTGAGAAGATATTGAGGGTACAACCAAATGTGAAGAAGCTTTATGTTCTATTAAGGGCTTCAGATTCTAAATTAGCTATGACACGTTTTAACACCGAGGTATAATTATTCATGTTTAAATTATCTCTCTCTTTTTATATATATATATATATATTACTCTTTCCGTTTCCTTTTAAATTGCACCTCACATTTGTAAAATATAAAGGAGAGGTGTAAACATAAATGGGACGGAGAAAGTATTACTATATCTGTCCGCTAATAAGGTATCCATTTCGTCATTTTGGTCGTTCACTTTTAAGGTATCTATTTTTCTTTTCTAGAAAAATGGTTCCACACATGACTACTGCTCATCACTAATACAATAACCTATTTTATATAAATAATAATACTTCTTAATTCACGATGGAGGGAGTGTGATATACTATCTCTCAAAGGAAATGTGAAACTTGTTATATTGAGACGAGGAATGTACGTAATGAAACAATTATATATACACATAAATGATGTTTGTAATTGTTCCTATTTATTCTTTTAGCCAAACTAATTAAAGACACTGCAGTTTCTGCTACATGCTAGAGTAGTACTACCTTATCTTGTGTTATAATTGCATTCGGCTATGAAATAATAAAACGTTCTAAGTACAACATACTCCCCCGTCTATATAATTTGGTTGTCTTTGACATACAAATTAAGAATTGTTTTTAGCTGTCCGAATTCCCTATGTTATTTTGGCGTAACATCTCATGTTTTTTCGATTAACACATATTTATTTTTTAATAACCTTGCATAGGTTATAGCAAAGCCTTTATTCAGGGTTCTGAAAGAACAGCATGGTGGCAACTTAACATCCCTGCTTTTAGACAAAGTCAAAGTTGTTGCTGGAGATATTACTTTCGAGAATCTGGGTGTTAAGGATCCTCTACTGTTGGACCAAATGTTTAAAGAAGTAGATGTTGTGGTTAATTTAGCTGCAACCACCAACTTCGACGAAAGGTACTAAAAGTTTTCAATGCAACCGAATGCACGATACATTTGATTTGGGTGTTCATGTCATGTGTGAGACCGTAACATGTTAGACCACTTTTAAGGTTTATTAAATAGTTATCAATATTTATAAAAGATATTATATTTTTTATTTATATCAACAATCGTTCATGAAATAATTAAGTGTATCATAATCACTTTTTATTAATTCAAGTATAATTTTCATTAAAATATTATAACTTCTTAACCGAAACGAGAGTCTCCTCGTAAAGCGATCTCACACCAGTATTTTATGTTCATGTAACAAGATTATTCGGATTAAAATTGATATTCACTTTTAAATTTTTATTCACTTGTACTATTGACTATTTTAAAAAATGCAGAGTTTGTTATTTATATATATATATATATATATATATATTTTATCGGTAAATGTTAGTTGTTAGTCTTGTTAGTAGTTAGTATACACCAAGCACTCTTACTTCCCTTTTCTCCAAGCCTCCTTATATCACCTCTCCAAATTAATTCCCAATGGGAATCGAACCTGGATCTCTCACTTAAGTGAAGAGCCCAATTTGTTATTTATATTTATTTCTGTAAGCAACGCCAAAATTGATTTAATGTGGTTGCTAGATATATTTATTTCATTTAATGTTTCATTTAATATATATACTACCTCCTATCAATTCAAGAAGAAGGAAGGGTCCATAAATTATAAGGAGGGAATATTATTTTAATAGATGAATTATTAAATCTCAATTAAACAGGATGTATATTTATTATGAACCATACTTGTTTGAATTAATTAGAACTCAATAATGTTATTAAAATTAATTGAAACTCAATAATAGTGTTGAAATTTTAATGAATCATACTTGTTTTAGAACTCAATAATATTATTGTAATTAATTGCATGCAGATATGATGTTTCACTCGCAATAAATACGCTCGGAGCTAAGCACGTCTTGGATTTCTCCAAAAAATGCGACAAGTTAGCCGTACTCGTACACGTGTCAACTGGTAATTAAATTCTTCCTTATATGTTATTATTTTAAAAAATAATAAAACAAAAAAAAACACTTAATTAAAATTGAATCAGCGTACGTTGCTGGAGAAAAAGAGGGACTGATATTGGAAAGTCCGTACAAAATGGGGGAGACATTGAATGGCACGTGTGGATTAGATATTGAATCAGAAAAGAAGCTGATTGATGATACTTCGAAGTATCTCAAATCTCAGAATTGCTCGGAAGATTTCATCAAATCAACCCTCAAAGATTTGGGAATTCAAAGGTATTTTATACACATGTATATGAGCAAGTCTTACATAAACATAACTAAATAAGTTATAAGAGTATATTTCACAGAATGAGTTCCACGAAACAAATAAAAAATACAATATATTTAATAAAAATGGATTAGTGATTAAAAGAAAAAAGTGAAATGATGTCACGTAAATTATAAATATATATACTTTCCTTTGTCCCATAAAATCATTCATACTTTTCTTATTTGTTTATTTCACAAATCATGCACACTCCAAAAGAAACATAATTTTATCTAATAACTTAAAAAATTACTTTAATTTCAAATTAGTCACTCAATTTTCACACACATATCATTACTTCATATTTTTATTATTAACTAAAAATACTACAATATACTTTAAAGTCAACAAAAGTTAATTAAAAATAATAACTTTTCTTAAATAATATGAAATATTATATAAGCGAAAAATGTTCTCAGAAACAGAGAATTTGATATATGATGCTAGTAATTCATATAATACTCCTTTTGTATCAATGCACCTTATGATTATTTACCAAACGGAATTGATTTTTTATTGCTAAAAATTTACCAACCATCACTTTACTAACGAATTCCGTTACTAATTCGTTGGTAAGCCACTTTAATAATGGAATTAAGGCTTTTACCAACGGAATATTTCGTTGTTAAAAAATAGTTTTTTTAGTGATTGTCCATCTAAATTTACCTTAAAAGATAATAAAAGTTTTAAAGTCAAATAACCCTTCAAACATTATATTTTTTAAAATAGACACTTTCACGTAACATATAACTAGTTTTATCATTTATTTATTATTAAAACATTACATTATTCTAAAAAAATTAATGAAATTAGTAAAACAAAAAAAAAGCAAAATTTCTAAACTTTTGTATTTATAGCAAGTGTGAATAGTATATTGAAACAGATTGAATATTAATTACTAGTACTAAACTAGGTGTTATAACAACGTACAAGTAGTTGAACGGATTTGACTCGAGTTCGAATTAAAGATGATATAATATGTGGTAGTTTAACTAATTATTTCATTACCGGTGTGCTCTCAAAAAATTAATTCATTTGTAATTCGAGAAAAAGTTCACCTAAGAACACGAAATGCTACTCCTCTGTTTTGTTGAAAATATTTTCATTTTACTATATTGAGTGTCTCGTTTAAAAATTCTCATTTTCTTTCTTTAGTAAAAATGGTCCACCACTATCCATTACATCTCTCTAATACAACTACCCAATACACATAAAAAATACTCCTTAATCTACGTGCAATAAGTAACGACCACCTTTACTCGGGACGGAGGAAGTATCACTTTTTAATACAATAATATTTCTTGAAAATGTAATATATGAACCGAATAATAATAATAATAATATAAATTATTATATTATTATTATTATTATTCAATTAAATTATGAATTAATAATTCATTGGATAAACTAAAATTAATAAAAGGTCACAGACGCATAAAGTATACATGGTGGACCATAGTATCGAATTTCCTATATCATTAAAGACACTGCACCTAAGACTCAATATATTCTAGTATAAAAAGAAAATAATAATAATACGAAGTGTTTTTTAATTTTTATTGGGATCATGTTTCTCATGCATCAGTTTAAACAATAAGCATATGGTTATTAAGTATGATATGGCTTGATCAATCAAAGTTAACTTAATTTTTTTTCGATCTTTTATTTTAGGATGAAACTTGACTATTTGACATTTTCTTCCCCGAAACTAACTTTGGCTGACAATTGAATCTATTATACATATAAATAATTTTGCTTAAAAGGAAATTTTATCAATAATAAATGAATGCATTAACAGAGCAAGGAAGTACGGATGGCCAAATACTTATGTTTTCACCAAGGCTATGGGTGAGATGCTGTTGGGACTTTTGAAAGAAGAGATACCTCTTGTAATAATTCGTCCTACAATTGTAACAAGTACATACAAAGAACCCTTCCCCGGCTGGGCAGAAGGGATCAGGTAGTTTTCCACTTCTTGTTTAGTAAGTCTTGTGTGAGACCATTTTACAAAATTCATTTCTCGTCTCTCTCAAATCTTTGCATTATAGTTTTTTGTTTCATTAACCCGTCGATTAAATCACAGAACTATCGATAGCTTAGCTGTTGGATATGGCAAAGGAAGAATCTCATGTTTTCTTGGCAATCCCAAGACCATAATTGATGTAGTAAGTAGCTCTTTTTCTTTTTATGAGAAGGATTACACGACAGTGGGCAATCAGTTTCTAAAATTTTCTTTTGTGCCCACTTTTTATGTGAATGTTTAAAAGTGCCCAAAATGACAAAAAAAGACATTGACTCGATAACGACATAATTGTACTTTTTTATAGAGAGTTGATTCGATAATGACTTTTTTATAAAAGTTGACTCGATAATGACTTTTTTAAAAAATTACAATCATATCGTTATCGAGTCAAGGTCTTTTTTGTTATTTTGGACACTTTTAAACATATTCTTAATAAGTTGGCAAAAAAGGAAATTTTTAAAAATATTTGGGCACGGTAGCAATTGACCCTTTTTATAATGCAGTAGTCCCACACTTTTTACTTTATTCGTATCTATTTTAAAAAGTTGCTCTTCTGTCCCCCAAAAACTTGCACACTTTCATTTTTAGTCTGTCCAAAAAAGATTTGCACATCAAGAAAATGAAACAACACCCAATATCAATATTCTCATTGTGCTACAATATTACAAAATATCACATTCTTTTTACACATAATTTAATTAAAGTCAATTATATTATTTTATTAAAATACCCAAAAAAGATCCTATTTTTCTTACATCAATGTTATTTTTTTAACATACGTCGCAAGTCAAAACATGCAAACCATCCCAGGACTGAGGGAGTAAAATTTTTAATTTAGTCATGCAACTTTTGTAATTGCTTCAATTTAGATCAAATTTCGCCGAAATTGAAATTTTTGTCAGATCGCCCACATGCGCATATCATGTGGCGCCCAAGTGATAGAACGACATGTGGGAAAAAAAGGTACAAATTTTGGCAAAATTTAGACTAAATTGATGCGATTATGAAAGTTGTGAGACTAATTTGAATATTTTAGCTTTTTGGGATCGTTTCGAAAAATTGAAAATTGTTGTTTGGACAACTAAGGAAGATGATTAATGCAGATCCCAGCAGATATGGTGGTGAACGCAATGATAGTAGCCATGGCAGCACATTCATATGAACCTCATGAGAGCAATATTTACCACATTGGATCTTCGGTTTCGAATCCATTGGAGTATGCTTCACTTCAAGATTATGGGCAACGCTACTTCATGAAGAACCCTTGGATCAATAAGGAAGGCAGGCCTGTTATAGTTGGCAAAGTCAAAGTATTGAACTCCATGGAAAGCTTTCAGAGATACTTGGCCATTAATTACTTGCTCCCTTTGAAGGTCCTCCTCTATCTATTCCATTTCCTCTACACACACCATTTATTTATAGAGAAAATATCAAAAATTCGTTCTTTAAGTACGATCGATTCTAATTTTAGTTAATTTTTATTTGCAATTCTCAATTTCGGTCCATTTTTATCAATTTTGGTCATTTTTTCCCAAATTTAGTCCTCTTATCAAATTTAGTCATTTATATAAGAATTTGTCCGATTTGGTCCAAAATTTGGACAAAAAAAGATTAAATTTGGACAAAAAAAGACCAAAATCGAAAAAAAACCAAAATTAAGAATTACAAATAAATAAGGACTGAAATTGGAAACGATCATACTTGAAGGAAGGATTTTGATATTTTCCATATATTTATAAATGAATTGAGTATATACTAGTCATTAAGGAATATATAATAAATTCTCTTTTAATTGGTTTAATATAGGGACTAGAAATAGTGAACACCTTATGTTGCCAATACTTCCAAGGCATGTACTTAGAAACATGCAGAAAGATCAAGTTTGTGATGCGTTTGGTAGAACTTTATGCACCTTACTTGTTCTTCAAAGGATAGTAAGTATCTTCTTACCTTCAACAGCATGCACCGGTGAATGGTCCGGATGACTATTACATATTGATGTTACATCTTTTACGACACTCCATAAAATGAGCGACACATGGGAGAAAGAAGATCCCAAGGACTATTTAGGCCAAGGGTTTAAACTTTTTTCTCTCTAATAATTGTCACTCATCCGACGAGTGTTAGATAAGATGTAACAGCAATGCGGACATCCGCTGTGGTGAATATAACGTAAGGTTCGTTTGGATTAATCGATGGCAACTTTGTTTTAATGTGCAGTTACGATGATATGAACACGGTGAAGCTGCTAAAGGCTGCAAAAGAAGGTGCAGTGGAGAGTGAAAGCTTCTATTTTGATACCAAAGTTATTAACTGGGAAGATTACTTCATGAACATTCACATTCCTGGAGTGGTGAAATATGTTCTAAAATGAGAATCCTAATTGATTTACATTATTATTTGCAGAGTGTTACTAATTAGGGTTCATTATGTTCTCATTCATTTAGTGTTATTCATAAAATTTTAAACTGTATACATGCCTGTTGGGCATACATATATATATGTTGAACTTATTTCGTTGGGAAATTAAATACCCATATTATAGATATATAGTGTATTTTTTTTCCTTGTAATGGTCCACTATTATCTGAATAAACTCATTGAGTGGATTTGGCTTTGTTTTGAAACTTATATAACTAACAGCAATGAGATATTTTCTTGAATAAACTCTAGAGTGAGTGCTCTTTGTGTCCCGGGAATACCGTGCCCCTTTGCAATTAAAATCCCTAGTAATACATATGTTTAAATAGAATATGGAGGGGGATGGTTGTGTTCCTATGGGGACACGGTGTGTTCCGGGGGCGCAGGAGCTTTTGCCTAAACTCTAACTGCACAATGGGTTCATCATTGAAGGCTTAAAAAGCAATAACTTATAAAGATATTATTTTCTAAAGTAATTATATTTTTGTGACGATAACGGATAAAGTATGATTAATATCTTAGCAATAATGTCTTGAATACATATCACATATATTGGTTTAATTTCTAATGTATTCTTCAAAGTACATGTTAGAATGCACGTATATTTTTTCAAAATATTTGGTAGTTGGAAGATATATAAAACAAAATCAAAACCATAAATATTAAAGTAAAAATCCTTCAAAGATTTGTTAAACTAACTCCTCAAGAAGGTTATGCTCTGTCTCTTGCAAGCTTAATATGGTAATATACATAGAGTTTGTCCCACATGCAAGCTTAATTATTTGCCACGTGTCATAATCAAAGACAAAAATTCAATACATGCCCCAAGGATTTAATGGTCATTGGTAGGGTATAGTTTTTTTATTTAATGAAACACCAATGAAACATGGAATGTGTAACAAGGAATTCAACTTGCTCCCAAATGACTTCTTTAACACCAATGTTGTCCAGAAAACTGAAAATCCCACAGCATATCCTAATGATAACACCACATAAAACCATTCTATCTCGGATTTATAATGATAATCTGCAGCAGATGGACTTCACTCTCATCGTGGGTGTCAACAGTTGTCAATGGAGGACCAAAAAGATGGTTTCCTATGAAGCTCGACGCATCAATGCCTCTGAGTTGTGTGCCTTCTGGTTCTTCCTGTCAGGTTGTTGTATGACAAGTTGAGATAACTCAGTGAAGACATAACAATGAAGCTCTCTGGAATTTCACCGGATAAACCGTTTCTTGAGAAATCAAGAGACTCTAATTGCTTCAAGTTTCCAATGCTCTTTGGAATTAACCCTGTCAGATGATTTCAGGACAAATCTAATGCTATGAGCTCCACCAGAGTTGCCATACTCATACTCTGTTCCTTTCATTGTAACTGTGGCACTCTCCAAAAAGGTTCCACGGAAAAAAAAATGAAAAGTCCAAGTCTCCAGCAATATAATCAGTCATGTTTCTCCTCACAGCCATTGCAGTTAAATTTTTAACACATGCAGGAATTCTCCCAGAAAATGAATTGTTTGAGAGATCCAAGATTTGAAGAGATCTTAGGTGACATATGGTTGAAGGAATTGTACAATGAAACTTGTTGGAGAGCAGAATGAGAATCCTCAATCTGGGTAAGCTTTGACCTATCCATGTTGGCATGTTTCCAACAATGTTATTATTAGAGAGGTCCATCTTCACTAGTTTTGTGCAACTCCTCATTGAGATGGTTGTGAGAGACATTTAAAAAAAACATCTCCCAAAACATGCAGGAAAATCACCTGAAATACCGGTATTGGTCAAATCAAGTTTAGACAGTGTATTCCTCTGTGTCTCAAGCCATGATGGCATGGTGTTAGAACTTTCTCCCAAATTCCATGAACCTAATTCAAGAGTGTAAACCTTAAATGGTGGACTCCAATTCGGGCCTACTTTCAAAGTCAAGTGGTTTCCAGAGGGAGAAAGATAACGCAAATTTGTGAGATTGGAAAAGTGATGTGCCTCAGTCACAACCCCTGTCATGATGTTATTACCAAAATGAAGAGATTCCAATTTAGAAAGTTGTCCTATGCTCACCGGAAGATTACCCGTAAGTTTGTTATCTTCTAGCCATAAACCATTTAGTTGAGATAACTTTCCAAGATGGATTGTGATTTCATCAGTTATTAAGTTTCTCCCTACATCAAGTGTTTCTAGTCTTTGAAATTCTCCAAATTGGTGAGTTAGGTGACCGGAAAGTTGATTCCCACGCAACGCCAGAGATCCTAAGAAGCATTCTGACATACATCAAAATGTATCAGATACTTCTCCTTGTAGCATATTCCCAGTTAATTCCAATGTTTGCAATTTGCATAAATTAGCAACTTGTCTTGGTGTTTTTCCTGAAAGCTCATTCCCACACAAGTCAAGGATGGTAAGCGAGGTCAGATTTCGTATAGCGTTGGATATGGTACCCTATAGAGAACAAGATCGAAAGGAAACAAATGCAAGGTCCTTGCAAAAATGGTAGAATTGAGCTCAGGATTGCTAGAGAGATCAATATGCTGGAGTTTGGTGGTGTTTGTGATACTAGGAATCTCTCCTTGGAGAAAGGTCCTACTTAGATGAAGAAAAACAAGATTACTCTGTTTAAATATCCATTTTAAGATGGGTAAAGACAGAGAGTTGAAAGAGAGTTCCAGAATGGTTAGAGAAGTAATATTATTAAGATGGTGAGACTGAGTTATGAGACCAAGATTGCATTGACTTAAGCGTAGTGTTAAAATATAGCTCATGCATATACAAGCTTAAAAGGATGTTTTGGAGTGGTTCGACCTCGGTTCGACTGGAAGTTAGAGTCGAACCGTGAGTTGCGTTGTCGAACCAATAATAATACAGAATATGGTGATGATTCGACCAAGGTTCGACCAGAAGATAAGGTCGAACCGTAAGTGTCGTGGTCGAATCAATAAGCAGTTATAACTGAATACTGATTCGACCTTGATTCGATCAGAAGTTGTGGTCGAATAAAAAATGTCGTGGTCGAATCAATCATGAAATAAAAACAGAATTGCGGTTCGACCAGGATTCGATCGGGATTCGATCTGGCATCAGGTCGAATGAAAAGTGCTGCAGTCAGTTGAGTCAGTTTGAAGAACGGTTGATGGATTGATGACTTGACAAGTTTCTTGAGCTGTTGTTAAGTCAGTTTCAAACCGCATACAACTAGCTTGCTGGTAGTTATGCATTGGTGATAAAAAGAAAACAACAACACACATCAATCATCATCATCTCTTCATATCAGTTTAGGGTTTTCTTAGAAGTTTTCAGATTCAGTCTTCTTCATCCTTAAGCTTGTAACCCTCTAATCATAGTGATTCATTTTATCCAAAGTGGATGTAGATCTTTAAGATCGAACCACTATAATTCCTTGTGTTTCTCAAGTTTTCATTATCATATTTGTGTTGATTCAAACCATAATTGATAGTGAGGGAGTTAGAGTGTGAGAAAGTGATCAAATAGAAGTTAAATCTCAAACACATTCATAAGAATTGGCGCCGTCTGTGGGAAGCCAAGAAGAAGGAAGAAGATCAGTGGATAAGAAGATCAGATGGTGACTACTAAGTTTGATATTGAGAAGTTTTCAGAGAAGGCAGACTTCAGTATGTGGAGGATGAAGATGGAGGCAATCTTGATCCAGCAAGGGCTATCAGATGCAATCAAACCACTCCCTGAGAATCAAGCTGCATCAGTTGATGATGTTGCACTTGCGGCAGATCAAGAACAACAATCAAAGGCTAGAAGTGCACTAATTCTGTGCCTTGGAGACAAAGCTCTAAGGGAAATCTCAAAGGAAGCAACTGCCAGAGGAGTATGGAGGAAATTGGAGGAGCTATACATGGTTAAAAGTTTGGCAAACCGCTTGTACATGAAGCAGAAGCTGTATTCCTTCAAGATATCTGAAGATAAATCAATCATTGGTCAATTAGATGAGTTTAACAAGATCATTGATGATATTGAAAACATTGATGTGGCTCTATCATCTGAAGACAAAGCTGTCATCCTCATGTCAGCTCTTCCTAAGTCCTTTGAAGGGTTAAGAGATACTCTCTTGTTTGCTAATGCTGAAGCAATCACACTTGAGCAAGTATTGCTGGCAGTTAAGGCAAAGGTTCTTCACAAGAAGAGTCCAAATCAACAGGCTATTGCAAAAGGTTTAATAGCAAAGAAACATAATCAATGAAATAAGAATAATAACAAGAGCAGTCATGTTGATAAGAGGAAGCCAGAAAAGAATCAAGGTGCTCCATCAGATGAAGATGAGAACAAGAATTACTTTTATTGCAATAAGCCTGGACACTTCAAGAAGCAGTGTTTCAAATGGAAAGCAATGGTAGCAAATAAGATAGCTGAAAATGGGAGAAGTAAGAGACCTCATGCAAATCAGGTAACAACTAATCAAGTTGGTTCAGATTCTGATTTCATTGAAGCAATGACAGTGTGTTCTAGTTCAGTATCAGAAGAATGGGTCTTGAATTCAGGATTCACATTTCACATGACTTCTAGAAAGGATTGATTTACTGAATTAAGATCACATGATGAAGGATCAGTTATGCTAGGTGATGATCACACCTGTAAGATTGAAGGTATAGGTTCTGTCAAACTTAAAATGTTTGATGGGAGAATCAGGTTGTTAACAAGTGTCAGATATGTACCAAGTTTGAGAAGAAATCTAATATCTCTTGGAATGTTAGTTTCTCAAGGTCATGAGTGCCATTTAAAGGGAGAAACACTTACTATCATAAAAGGAAAGTCAGTAGTTGCTAAAGGTTTTAAGAAGTCTGATCTGTACTTCTTAGATGGTTCTGTGTTGGTAGGACAGATTAATGCAACTAAGGATGATAGTAGTGTTAAAGTTTGGTATGGAAGGCTTGGTCACATAAGTGAAAGAGGTTTGCAAGAACTTGCAAGACAGAAGCTGCTTGAGATCAGTTCAACTTGCAAGTTAGATCAGTGTGAAGCTTGCATATTAGGCAAATCAAAGAGGTTGAAATTTGGTGCAGCTGAGCATAATACCAAAGCCAGATTGGAATATATTCATTCTGATCTTTGGGGGCCTTCCAAGACCTCAACAATGGGAGGTGGAAGGTATTTTATATCATACATTGATGATTATTCAAGAAAGGTATGGATAAGAATTTTAAAAACCAAGGATGAAGCCTTGTCAGTTTTTAAAGTTTGGTTGACAGAGGTAGAACTTCAGACAGGAGATAAGATTAAGTGCTTAAGGACAGACAATGGACTTGAGTTTGTGTCAAATGAATTCAACAAGTTTTGTCAAGAAAAAGGTATTAAAAGGCACAAAACTGTACCAGGAACTCCACAACAGAATGGAGTGGCTGAAAGGATGAATCAGACACTTCTTGCAAGGGTTAGATGCATGATGAGTAGTGGAGGTTTCTCAAAAGGCTTCTGTGGTGAGTTGGTATCAACAGCAGCCTACCTGATCAACCTATCTCCATGTACAGCTCTTAAATTCAAACCACCTGAACAAGTATGGGTTGGAAGGATACCTGATTATAGTCATTTGAGGGTGATAGGTTGCCAGGTGTACTCACATCAGAAGCAAGATAAACTTGATCCAAGGGCTGATAAGTGTGTGCTTGTTGGCTATCCAAAAGAGGTAAAAGGGTATAGGCTGTGGTGTTATGAAACTAACAAGTTTATTGTTAGCAGAGATGTAACATTCAATGAAGATAAGATGCCATTATTTGACAGAAGTGCTGAGAAATCCACCATTACAGATAAGTGTGAATTTGAGGTGGAGCATGATGATCAGACAGCAATACAGCAAGATCATAATCAGGAGATTAATGATAAGCATGAAGTAAATGCTGAAGAAGAGAGAGCTGAGGGATCTAGCTCAAGTGAAAGAAGAACTTTGAGCAGTTATCAACTAGTTAGAGACAGGCTGAGAAGACAAATCAGGACACCTGTTAGATACATAGAGGCTGACAATGTATCATATGCTCTCTATGTAGCTTCAGACATTGACATCTATGAGCCAATAACTTATTCAGAGGCAATATCTGGAAAGGACAGTACCAAGTGGTTGGATGCAATGAAAGAAGAGCTGCTGTCATTAAAGAAGAACAACACTTGGGTAATTGTTGATAAACCTGCAAATCAGAAGCTTGTAAGTTGTAAGTGGATATACAAGAAGAAACCAGTGACAAGTAAAGAAGGAGGAATAAGGTATAAGGCAAGGCTTGTAGCAAGAGATTTTTCACAGCAAGAAGGAGTTGATTATAATGAGATTTTCTCACCTGTAGTGAAACATTGCTCAATAAGGATTATGCTATCATTGGTCACTCAATTTGATTTGGAATTACATCAGATGGATGTAACAACAACTTTTCTACATGGAAATTTGGAAGAAAGGATTTATATGAAGATTCCTGAAGGTATTAGTTTGAAAGGTGCAGATTCAAAGGCTTATTTGCTGCTTAAGTCATTATATGGACTGAAGCAAAGTCCAAGGCAGTGGTACCTCAGGTTTGATGATTACATTACATCAAATGGTTTTGTCAGAAGCAAGTATGATAGTTGTGTATACATAAGACACAAAGATGGATGCTACACTTATCTACTACTGTATGTAGATGATATTTTGATAGCATGCAAGGATATGAGTGGGGTTGATACAGTAAAGAATACCTTGAGGCAGGAGTTTGATATGAAAGATCTTGGTGAAGCAAGAATGATACTTGGTATTCAAATTGAAAGGGACAGATCAGCTGGTCATCTAACATTGTTTCAAGAATCTTACTTAGACAAGGTTCTCAAAAGGTATAATATGAATCTTTGTAAAGATGTTTCAGTACCAAAGCAAGGATTGAGTTTGTCATTAGCTCAAGGACCTCAAACAGATAAAGAAAGATTTGAAATGAGTAAAATACCATATGTAAGTGCAGTAGGTAGTCTGATGTATGCTATGGTATGCTGTAGACCAGACTTAGCCTATGTGATAAGTGTGATTAGTAGGTTTATGAGTAATCCTGGTCTAGTTCATTGGGATGCAGTAAAGTGGGCACTCAGATACATCAAGGGAACCATATCAGTTGGTTTAAAGTTTCAGAAACAAGATGTTTGGAATGAGGCTGTTGTTGGTTATGTTGATGCAGATTATGCAGCTAATCTTGATACAAGAAAGTCCATGACAGGTTATGTGTTCAACTTATTTGGCACAGCAATAAGTTGGAAGGCTACACATCAACACATTGTAGCACTTTCTACCACAGAGGCAGAATTTGTTGCTCTTACAGAAGCAATCAAGGAAGGTGTTTGGTTAGTTGGAATTTTGGGAGAGTTTGGTGTTCAGCAAGACACTGTTGAAGTGTTTTGTGATAATCAAAGTGCTGTACATCTCTCAAAACATCAGGAGTATCATGAGAGGACTAAACACATTGATGTAAGGCTTTACTATATAAGGGACTCGATTGAAGAAAAGTTGGTGACTGTCAAGAAGGTTAAGACATCAGAGAATCCTGCTGATGTCTTTACTAAGGCTCTACCAGTTCAGAAGTTTGATCCGTGTAAGAGTCTTATTGGTCTCCATTAAAACAAGTTGAAGAAGGGTGGGCTGCAGCCTGTAAGTGCAGCAAGGTGGAGAACTGTGTTGCTTATGGTGATGCATGATCTAAGGTGGAGATTTGTTAAAATATAGCTCATGCATATACAAGTTTAAAAGGATGTTTTGGAGTGGTTTGACCTCGGTTCAACTGGAAGTTAGAGTCAAACCGTGAGTTGCGTGATCGAACCAATGATAATACAGAATATGGTGATGATTCGACCAAGGTTCGACCAGAAGATAAGGTCGAACCATAAGTGTCGTGGTCGAATCAATGAGCAGTTATAACCGAATACTGATTCGACCTTGATTCGACCAGAAGTTGTGGTCGAATCAAAAGTGTCGTGGTCGAATCAATCATGAAATAAAAATAGAATTGCGGTTCGACCAGGATTCGATCGGGATTCGATCTGGCATCAGGTCGAATCAAAAGTGCTGCATATCAGTTGAGTCAGTTTGAAGAACGGTTGATGGATTGATGACTTGGCAAGTTTCTTGAGCTGTTGTTAAGTCAGTTTCAAACCGCATACAACTAGCTTGCTGGTAGTTATGCATTGGTGATAAAAAGAAAACAGCAACACACATCAATCATCATCATCTCTTCATATCAGTTTAGGGTTTTCTTAGAAGTTTTCAGATTCAGTCTTCTTCATCCTTAAGCTTGTAACCCTCTCATCATAGTGATTCATTTTCTCCAAAGTGGATGTAGATCTTTAAGATCGAACCACTATAATTTCTTGTGTTTCTCAAGTTTTCATTATCATATTTGTGTTGATTCAAACCATAATTGATAGTGAGGGAGTTAGAGTGTTAGAGAGTGATCAAATAGAAGTTAAATCTCAAACACATTCATAAGACGTAGGTCTACCAAAGAAGGGAGAGTCTGTTGAAGGTTAACACCGACTTGGGGGTTTTCTAGACTATTCTAGATATTGCCAACCATTCGATGCTATCAACATATAATACTGCTCCCCCAATATACAGAGTGTGTAACCTGGAGAGATTCCCAATGGTAGGCTGAATCTTCCCACGATACCCTGCACCAGGGATATTCAAATACTCGAGGCTGGTGAGAGATCCGACGAAAGAAGGGACTTCAACATCAAATTTTACCGATTCACTTGCGAAAAATCAGTATGTGATAGCAAATTCGCCACCTCAAGGATAAGAATTGAAAGACAAGCTCACACTCTAAGGAATCCACTAAAGAGAAAGAAACTTGAAGATAAAAATTCACTAAGAATTCTTTTCAAAGATAATAATATTGATCTCTTCCTTTTTGAATGCAAGACACGACAATATATATACTTGGAACAATCCTCCAAGAATAATAATAGACACTTGAGCAATAATGAAACTTGATCAAACTTAATATGAAAACTTGACCAAACTTAATTCAATAAACTCTTAGAATGCTGCAACGTAATGATAGAAGATAATAGGTTGCTCTACGACAATGTTTTGGCCCACTATTGTTTCTCGAACGATCAGCTGTTTTGGCCCGCTATTGTTTCTCGAACGATCAGCTCAATGTTGCTGGGCTCGTTTGCATGCCCATTTGCATCATTCTCCCCTGGTTTGATAAGACTCGTCCTCGAGTCCAATGGATCATCACCAAGAAAGGATAGTTGGAAAGGATCAAAAGAATTCAAATACATGAACTTGGCAGTTTTTCGTATATTCCTTCTACCTTCCAGAAAAATGATCATATCTCCTTGTAGAAAACTCCAAACGACTCTCCATTTATTGCGTTTGAAATTAGACTGAGAGAGCTTTCTATCCATATATTGTTCACCATCTGATTCCCTCCAGAGAAGTAACAGTAAATTTTTTAATTTACCCCATGTGTGCTGGAACATTTTCAGCATTCTCTTCCACTGCGTGCAAACTCGTCTTTAAGTTTCCTTCATCGATACTTATCCGCATTCTTTTTTAATCTTATATTTTGCTTGAAAGGAGCAAAACTCATTTGTGCTTCCTTGGACTGTTGAAACTTCTGCAAAAGAGACTCGTCATTTAACGTGCAACTTGTGTGAAAAAATTATGCCCCAAGCACTCTTCTTCTTCTTGGATAGCACTCAAGCACCTTCTTGAAACAAGAATTTCACCTTGATCAGCATACGTAATTTTGTCTTCATCATTACTTTCGTCATAAACTGGCTTCTCATCTTCATCATAGTTTGGTGTTGTTTCGTCGTCTACCTCTTCATACTCATCGTAGATTGGTGTTGTTTCATAATCTACCTCTTCATACTCATCGTAGATTGGTGTTGTTTCATAATCTACCTCTTCATATTTATCGTAGATTGGTGTTGTTTCATAGTCTACCTCTTCATACTCATCCGAACCAAGGCTGCAATGAAAAGGATAAAAATCCTCATCATCGTGCGTCAGTTGCTCATTCATCATCGGTTGGTTCATATTTTGCTGCTGCACTTGTCTTTGTAGAAGTTCAACCGTTCTTCTTAATTCATCCAACTCGATGTCACGCAAATCTCTTTGACGAGTGGTAGGGTTATTAATAGGACATGATTTAATTGATTCAATCATATCTTCATAATTTTAGGTGATATCTTTATGAGTGTATATTGGGTGCACCCGGGTGCATATGTGTATACCTTTTTATTCTATTTTGTATATATATTATTCTATTTTGTATATGTGTTTTGTAATAATTGTATACTTTTTTCACATTAATTTTTCATTAAAAAAATTAACATCCATATGTGTATAACATTTTATTGAATATTATATACAATTTTTCATTAAAAAATTAATAATTAAATTGTATACATTTTTACTCTTAATTGTATATGTTTTTGTTTATATTTGTATGTGGGTGCACCTTATCTTTAGGTGCACCCGGGTGCACGCTATAAATTGTCTATCTTTATTAATCTTTTAGAATATTTTCTTTGCATAATTCATGCAACAGCTGTACATATGTATCTATATATAGTGGAATACTTTTCTCAATCACCTCATTAACGGTGATCAACTCTTTCTCCCATGGTATCAGCCTAACTCACCGAAATCCTTATTTCTTTCTCTCTTCACTCTCCTCATCCTCTCTACTCTCTATTCACTCTCCTCATCCTCTCTACACACCACCCCAAACTTCTTCTCATATTTCACATGGCAGAAAACTTCAACATTGCCCAACTCTCCTACATAATAACAATTAAGTTATCAGCCTCTAACTATCTCGTGAAAAAATCAGGTTGTTGCCACTCTTAAGAGTCACGACCTACTTCAATTTGTGGATGGATCATCCATTGCTCCTTCTCCCACTCTCGAATCTGACGGCAAAACTGTTCCAAACCCATATCACAATTTGTGGTGCATCAAAGATCAAAAAGTTGCTAGTCTCTTATACTCTAGTCTAACCGAAGAGTCTATGACCGAGGCTGTGGGATCTTCTACTTCTAGGTCACTATGGCTTGCTCTTGAATCAGCCTTTAGCCATTCATCTTCTTCGCGGCGAATTCATCAACTTCGAGGTGAATTGCATATGATTCACAAAGGCTCTGCTCTTCAGTAGAGTCATCAGTAGGTGCCAGAGGACATTCCTCAGTGAGAACAAAGATATAATCTTCAGCAGTTAAAACAATGTCCATGTTTCCCGTCAACATAATTAGTGCCAGTAAGTTTGTGCTCTTTAAGTATAACAAATCAAACACTTCGAATTTATCAATTTATATTGAATCCCTCAAAATAATATAAAATAAAATTCACCAACATCTCAAGCACCGTGAATTTACATGCCACGTTAGGGTGGACGTATACAAACCCGAACATTTATAAGAGAAGGTTTTACCCATTAATTTCATTCGTCAACCTAACTTTATAACAAAATAATTAATAGTCGATTCCTTTTTAGCCATGCAAATAACAGCAATGACTCCATTGGGGAGGATACTTATTATTTACATCTAAGTGTACACCATTATTTAATTCCAAGTCCGCTGCCCAAGCTTATGTGCCTTCAGTTGGTGAAATCCACACGCACTCGGATAAATTTCTACAATCATCTTAATGAAGTTTGTACCAGTGATCCGTGAATAAACTCATCCGTTAGGGAGGAAGGCTCTATTGCTACCACGCAAGTTTACTCACATCACTTACAAACCAATAATGGAGGCCGCGGGAATTAATTACCAATCCCCTCTCTCACTTAGTTATTTAAACACCGAGGGTTTTTAACATGTATATAATATTTCAATAATAAAATATACATCCTAGCATGCTTCTATTATAAGTAATTAAAAAAATAAATCACATTGAACATGCCACATATATAACAATTAATTATCAAATAAAAATAATTAAATCAATTATATATAACATGAATTAAGGCTCAATAAAATAAGTCAAGCAAATGGGCCTATAAAGGCAGCTCCAAAAAAATTGAAGAAAAATGAGCCCACCAAGCCCACAAGAATAAGCAGCACATTATTAAATAAATGAAGCCCATTAACAACTAAATCAAGCCTAGCAGCCCATATCCAAATATTGAGCCCACCAAGGAAGGTAAGCCTAATAATGCATCAAAGCCCATCTATCCCAGCGCCGCCAAGCAGATGATTAAGAACACTGCGTGGCTATCTCACGATTCCAGCCAACAAAGTGATTGCAGCGACAAACGCTCACCGGTGGTACTCGCTGCTCCCGACGGCCATTCTATCAGCCTACTGGAGTCGTGCCACCTGACTTCCGAAATTGTTCCGCCTGCTAACTTGCAACGTGCCGTCAGCGACGCACGGCCATCCAACAACCCCGCCAAGAAGCTGCCATGGATAAGCCGGAAGCATCAATTGCAGCAACTACCAACGCCAGGCTTCCGTTGCCGTCAAGAACCCGCAAACGATCACCACCGAGAGGCACTTCTAGTCGTTGCCACGCTACCACCGATCATCAGTCACACCTGCTGACTGACCAGATCGAAAAACACCTCATGACTTGATGGAAACTGCTACTGACTCGACCAGCACAACCATGGACCGATCGAAAACTGCCTTGGTTTCATCGGAATTGTCAAGGGACTCGCCCGGAATGCTGCTGCTCATCTGCCATAGACGTCGTCTCCCACTGAAAAAGGTCTAGCGAACGCCATCGCCGTGTGCAGTCGATCGTCGTCCCATTCGCAGACAAGTCCCAGGCAACGTTCATTCCGCTGGAACATCAAACAGCTGCAGCCATCGCCGTATGTATCCCAAGGTCACATCGCCAATATCCCCTCATTCCATCAACTGTCCAGCGATGCCCTGATCGTGAAAGAAATTGATGCAGGGCGTACATCACGACCAACAGCCTTGCACTAGGGACCGCCGATTTAGATCTTTCTTCTTTCACGATACAGATGAGTATGCGTGTGATGTCCAGGAACAAAAACATAATAATATACAGCCAAAGAAGTACATTGGGGTTCCAGCGATGAATTCAAAAGATTTTCATAAATAATTAAAATTATTCAAACCCTAATTTCATGCTTTCTATCATGCGATAATTGAATCACGAGAAGCACAAAAACATACGATTACATCTAGATCATATCACATAATCATATAATCACAAAACCCCAACCTTATGGTTCACGTTTCACAATGAAACCAACGCTCTGATACTAATTGTTGGGTATTGGATCGTTTGGCTCAGCGTGATTCATTAGGAACTCAAGTAAACAATTACAGCGGAAGCAAAATAAAAGTTTACCTTTCTTCAGGGTTGATGTAGATGATGAATCGTTGTAAAGAACTACCTCTGTATGACCCAAGTCGAATCCTGATGTTGTGTGGCAACAATCTGCAGGATTCTCTCAATCTGCTTCTCTCCTTTTCTTACGTCTAAAACGGCACAGAATGTAGGTTTCCAGAAGCTGAGATGACTTATATATTGGGCTACAGCAGGGACCAGGAGTAGAAATTGGATTGAGTCTCAATTGGAATTAATTAACCAAGCTTAGCCCAAAGCTTATAATTAAATCCAATAATAATAATATAGTCCACTAAAATATTATTACTGCACTACCCATCCAATCCCAAAATTATGTTTTGGGCTCTTTCTTATTATGAGCTCGAAAATCTCCCCATGTTTAAGATATATAATGTCCATTAATTAATTAAGTTACTGACAACTCAAATTAATTAATATATATTCTGAGAGTAGTACCACTCAACCTTATTATCATGCAGAAATTAATCCACTTGCAAGATTTAAATGATAAACCTTATGAGCTCCTCAAGGGGATATTATCAACCTATGTTGGACATGGATTCCTTCTACAATCAACAGCACACCATAGAGACAGCACTACTTCCCAACTCACCAAGTTTGTTGATTTAATACATGTAAATCTCACCCATTGATGAATCAAAGAAATATATACTGTCTTACGTGTCGAGGTTATTGTATAGAGATTAAGAGCACGAACATCCATAATAACTGAGATCGAGTTTTTCTATATAGATAGTACAAGTCGAACGATCTCAAGCGGTCCTGCTCAATACACACTAAGTGTACTAATGTGATTCTATAGTTAAGACAAACTAATACCAAATCACACTACAACCATCCCGATAGATAGTCCCCGTCTATCTCGGTTGTGAGCATCTGTTTATACTTTATAAGGAAATCGATAATATGATCTTTCGCGTGTTGTCGCATAACATATTATCTACAGTATAAAGTAAATGGACTTTTGCACAAACATATAAATAAATAATTTATAATATGCAAAACATTTGATCATATGATTCTCATTTCAAATAAAATTGTTAAAACGTTGTTCAATACAAAAGCTAGGCTTTCAGTATACAATCTAACACCTTCTTGATCTCATCCACAGGAACTAGTTGCATTTCCATTACATTTCCTGTGAGCTCCATGGGGATGATAATTTCCCCTTCGGTCACCTTGTATATAATATTGTGCTTTCTTCTTTTGAAGATAAGGAACTGCTCTAATCGTCCCACGTTGAATCCGTCATATAGATCGAGTCTTGGATCCTCTCACATGATTCTCATAAGAGTCTTATGAGATATAGATGTCTGGGAAAAGAATCTAGACCTATCTTCTTGCATCTCCTGTCTGAAGTTTTCTTCTTCACTCCGACTCATCTTCAGAGGATTCATCTTGGCTAAAGAATTCTTCTTCGTAGATGCTTTCGTCTGAGGGTATATTTTCAAACTGATATACTTGTACCAGATCTTGGAAGTAAACAACTTCCTCTATTTCTGGAGTGGTTTCAAACTGTCGCACTCCTCGCTTCTAGTTTTCTGGGTAGTCCAGTGAGATATGGCCCCTTACTCCACACGTGTAGCAGTTAGAATCCTTGAATCTTTCATTGACTCGTGTGGCCACTCTTCAGAACATCTTTCTTGTGGGAGTTCTTCCTGTACTCCTCTGGTTTGATCCTGAGGATGATGCTTGATTTCTTGAACTCCATCTGGATGGTCCAGACTTTTGCCCTGATTTATAGCTTCGGGCCTTTTGTTTGGACAAAAAGGATCTTGGTGTTCTGGATCTCCATCCTCCGCTTCTTTGTGTGTAAGGATGATTTTTCTTTATCCTTTTCTGCTTCCTTGGACTTCTTCCAATGATAGTTGGAAGATTATTATTCTCGCAACATAAGGTTACTGTCTTGTTGATTCCCCTTAATCTCTTATAGTTTTTGTGTAGTGATGCCTGATGAGACCACTCTGCAATCTTAGCTTTGAGAAAGGACATTCATCGAATCCAGCTCACATGGTTCATACTCTCTGATCAACATTTCTCTCCATGGGCTTGGAATTTTGGCAAAGAATAGGTGGAATACTTCCTCCTCCTTCACATTTGACTTCCATCTATACTCGGTGAAGAGTTTGATGTACTCATCTACGTGACAGATGTTAAGTAGTTCCAGGCTGTATAGGGTATTCCTATACTTCTTCTTCTTTTCTTCTTCCATTCCCTCGAAGTAGCCTACTCCGATGAAGTGGATCTTGAAGATCTTGGCCATGTGATCAACAATATTACCGAGGTCTTTACCTTCCCTGGCCTCCTTCTTGACTTCGTCTGAGAGCTCCTCCCAAGCGCACTTTACTGATCCTTCCAGGCTCATGGTTAGGAATCTTATGAACCCTTCTTTATCCAGCTCCAGTGCACCTCCTGCAATCTTCATTGCATTTGTCCACTTGTTGATTAGGGTCTCTCGGTTCTTGAAGTCTAGGGTGTCGAGGTTTAGGATCAATTCGTATAGATTTATCGGTTCGAGGTGAGATCGACCATATGGAGTATTGTGTAGACTATATTCTCGAACTTGGCTTGCTCCTGTTGACAATCCCATCGCCTTCACCTTGAAGTGTCCTTGGTTTTGGGATGTCTCTTCTTGTCTTGCTTCATGGACTCCGTGTGATCCAGAAGTTCATTCATTTTGGCTCCGATCTTGTTGTATCTGAGGTGCCTGAGATAGCTATTGAGAGTTTGAAGTTTCTCCAATATTCATCTTTAGATCTACGATGGTTAGTCCTTGGAAGGACTCATATAGATCTCGTAGATCTTCAAGATTTGCTCTCTCCATCCGGGGATGTAGATTCTCCTCGAAGGATAGCAATCATCTTCTCGTTTTCAAACTTTGGCCTTGTGATCTCTGTCGTCTTCCCCTTTTGGTGTAAAAGGGGTTTTATTTGATGCGCATTTTCTTTGCACGCAAAATTAATCCCCAAGTATTAAGAATATCAGTTGCAGCTTAAGCAATCGACCAAGTGATTATCGAACCCAAAGGACGGCGTATTATCAATTTAATTATTTATTAAATTAATTAAGACAAGGCAATTAAGTTTGAAGGTTATAATCTAATAACTACTAAACAATTAATTAAAATAACAAATAAAATAAAAGCACTTAGAAGAATACGAAAGTGGATCAAGTAGGAGAACATGTAGCTCTAGGATAATCCAGTTTCACACATTAATTTTCTTTCTATGTATTGATGTTCGACTCTGCCTTGTGAAATATGGACGTATCACTAAACCATGAATATCTACTCTATAGACACAAGTAAACATGCGTGTAACACGTGTGAATAACCTCGGAGTAAGAGATATAATTCCACCCCCCTTTCTATTTAATATCAGTATCAATTATTTCCCTGGCTAATTGGTACTCTAACCCGATATGATCTCCCTTTATAGGTACTATAAAATTATTCTCTTTATCCTACTTAATAACCCGAATTCAATTCAATTAATAAGTATTCATATATAATAGTTCTAATGAAGCTTCGAAGTCCCCTCACTTAGAATCATAACATGGAATCCTATTCAGCGGATAACATGATGAGTGTGTAAATTCACAAGTTTGGCATCATGTTTTGTGCTAGTTTTGGAGAGTTTTGAGGTGGAAATAGGTGGAAAACCTATATATATTGTGAATTAGCATGAATCAGGTGTTAGTGGAGCTATTTAAGTGGTTTTCATAGCAAAATCAAAGTGGAAGTGCCAAGAATTGAAGAGACGAAGTCGAGACCACGCGAACCGCCAAGGAGAGAGATGGGTTCGACCTGTTGAAGGAGGGTTCGACCTCTCCAGCAGGTCAAACCAGCAATGCAAAGTGGCAGAAGATGGGTTTGACCATGACTCGAGGGGTTCGACATGTCTATCAGGTTGAACCATGGTCGAACCAGTTCGCGAGAAAGTTGGTTCGACCACGACGTTGGAGATTCGACCTGACAGTTGGTCGAATCAAGAGCAGAAATTGTCCAGTAGCATGGTTCGACCTGTAGTTCAACCAAGACGGAGTGGTTCGACCTGTACAAAAAGTCAAAGCAAGTGCAGAATACTTCCAATAGGTGGGTTCGACCTGTGGTTCGACCTATTTGCTGAGGTCGAACCATCGTGTGGAAACTTACCTTATCTGGATTTTCGAGGTCAAAACGTGTGTGATCACTTGAAAAGCCCATTCCAAGATCTGGAGACGTGATTACAAGTATAAAAGGAGGCTCATGCAGTCAGAGCTTGAGAGAGCTTTTAGAGAGTTTTAGAGAGCGTAAGATCGTGAAGCACAAGAGGAGACTAGGAGGAGCTGTGACAGAGGTTCCGCTGGAGATTCAAGTAAGATTGGTCCATCTAACCATGATTGTTCCTAGATCAATCATGGGCTAGAGCCACTTCGGTAGTTCTAGGGTTATGAAGGTTTCATGAGTTAATTTGTATTTCGTGTGTATACTCCGTACAACACTACTTGTGGTTTAGTTTATATAAGATTGTACGTTTTTAATCTATACTCATAGTTGTTTTGTGTATCAATAATCATTGTGTAGAGTCTGAATGCATAACATGGTTATTGATTGAGTGCGTTCACTAATGAGCAGGATTTATTGTTATAATTCTAAGTGAAGGGATTCCGAGATTTTATTAGAACCGTCTTATATGAATGTTTGTTAATTGAATTGAATTAGGGTTAACAAGTAGGATTAAGAGTATAACTTTATAGTACCTAAAAAGGGAGATCAAATCGGGTTAGAGTACTAAGTGCACGAGAAATAATTGATTATGATAGTACCTAGAAAGGGGGGTAAAGTATACATCTTGCTCTGAGGATAATCACACGTGTCAAAAGCTTATCTATTTGTGTCTATAGAGTAGATTTGCATGGTCTAGCGATGCGTCCATAAACTACAAGACAGAGTCGGACATCGACACACGAAAGTATGAATTAACGAATGAAACTGGATGGCCTGACGAACTACCTATCATCTTATTTGATCACAACTACTCTTCTCTTGTTCTTGTTATTGATTTGCTATTTTAATTGTTACTTAGTTTAAAAACCAATAATTACGATTCTCAACATAGTCATAATTGCTAGAAAATAACTAAAGAAATATTTACCTGTCCCATGGATTCGATATTTAACTTGGTCACCTTCGAAACTACAATTGGTATCCTTCATACTTGGGGATTAAAATTGTGTGTTAAGAAAACACCCATCAAGTTTCTGGCGCCGTTGCCGGGGATGGCTTAAAATATATTTTTGTTATTTCTAGTTTGTTAGGGCTATTTATCTTGTTTTGCTCTTTTAATTCTAGTTCTTTTTAGGTGTATACTCACGAGATCAAAGAAAGGTGAACTTGAACCCTATAATCCTGAGATCGGAGCATGTCAAGAAAGAAGAAGAAGAAGAAGAGCAAGGCAAAGACTATTGATCCAACTGAAGCTCTGAATTTTGGAGTTGAAGTTGACGAGCAGATTTCGCAGACGATTGAAGCTACAACTGAAGTTAATTCGGGATTAGAGACAGTCAACATGGCAGCGAATTCGGATAATCTAGCCATCCAAGAGGTTTTCAGAAATAATAGGGCTGGAAATTTTGGGCTTCTAGGAGCGAGGGGAACTATTGCAGCTTTCGATCTTTATCCCGCTCTTATTAGCATGATAGAAATGAACTCCTTTTCAAAAGGGTCTTTCGAGGATTCGCAGCAACATCTGAACAAGTTCTTGGGCTATGCAAGTACTCAAAAAGATACAGGAGAACATGAAGATGCTAGGAAGATCCTCTTGCTCAAATTCTCGCTTACTGAAAAGACGAGAGATTGGTACGACACTATCAACACAGCTGAGTGCACCACTTGGGAGCAACTGAAGTTAAGGTTCTTGGAGAGGTACATGCCACCTTCAAAGGTGTTTAAGATGAAGCAAGACATTAATCAATTTGCTATCGGTGGAGGTGAGAAATTTCATGAAGCATGAGATAGATTCAAGGACATGCTTAGGAAGTGTCCTCAACATGGGCTATCTAAAGCTCAATATATCAGTATATTCTACAATGGATTGGACTGTGATTCACGAGTGTTATTGGATGCTTCTTCTAATGGAGCATTGCTTACAAAGTCATCCGTAGAGGCCGAGAAGTTGTTTGAAGATATTTCGATGAATTCGAGGGATTGGCCAACTGATAGAGTTAGAGGTACTTATGTCCTTGGGAAGGTAGCTCAGGTTGAACAAGCAATGGTGAAAACAAGTAGAGAGGATGAGATCGTCTCTAGCTTGTCCAATATCAACAAGCTACTTGAATCCCAACAGAACCAAATTAGCGAATTATCTCAGCGCGTACCGATCATGCAGCAGGAACTAATGAAAGATGGACCAATCCAAGAGGAGTTGGAAGAGGCACACTATGCCATGGGTCAAAGTATTCAAGGGACTAGGTATCCAGATCAAGAAAACCGGAACCACCAAGGGAACTATCGAGGAAACTTTAATAATCGTGGTCCCCAGGGTGGTTATCAACAGCTTAGGAGGCCTGAGTTCTCATGGAGCAATCCGAATAATGCGATTCAACCTCCGATGGGTGTTGATCCGGGTGCTAAGGTGGAAGAAGGGAAACCGGGTTTTGAGAATATTGTGAAAAGGTATATGGCCAAGAACGATGAAAGAGTGAACCGCCTTGAGGCCAAACTTGAAAAAAAAATCGATGCAAACCATGTGGTTATATCTAAGCAGGTGAAGGACCTTACATTGCTGATGGGAAAGATGGCAGGAAGTGTTAACAAGCTTACTCAAACTCTTGAGAAGGGAAGTTCCCGTCTCAAAGTATTGAGAATCCAAGGTCCTGCAACGCCATCACATTGAGGTCGGGAAAGCAGTATGAGGGACCTATGAGGCCGGAATCAAATTTGGACATGTCAAGGGTAAGATTCGACCATAGTTCGACTAACATTGAAGGTCGAACCATACAGGGGAAGTCGAACCAATGCACTGGACACGATCAGGAGGCATCGCAGCATCGGTTCGACCAAAATATAGATGGTTCGACCTGGCATATAGGTCGAACCATGGTCGAACCTGATAATTCGGAGCACTCTGTTTTGTCGCAGCAATGGTTCGACCACGACGGACATGGTTCGACCTATCCAACATGTCTAACCTTGGTCGAACCGGAGGGCGGAAGGAGTACTCGGTTCGACCTAGGTGGCCGTGGTTCGACCTACTCAACAGGTCGAACCCAGATCGAACCTCAACTTCAAAAAGAGAGCAATTGTCCAGAAGAGCGGTTCGACCATTACGTGTCTGGTTCGACCTGTTCCACAGGTCGAACCCATCTAGAAGTTGCCTGTTGCTACTCCGAACACTCTCGATGATGTTGATGCTACTCCAGTGGTTCGGAATGAGCAAAGTACAGAGATAATAGCTGAGAAAAAGTGGGAGAGAGCCAAGCGATTGAGAGCCGAAAAGGAAAAAGCGGAGAAGGTTGATCGTGATGAATGGGAGATTCCCAAAACAAAGATACCTCCGCCGTTTCCTTAAAAGCTTGTGAAGAAAGGATTGGAAGAGAAGTTCAAGAAGTTTTCAGAGATAATGAACAAGATAAGCTTGAGCATTCCTTTCTCAGAGGCAATCATGGAGATGCCGTACTATGCCCGATTTCTTAAAGACATATTGTTGAAGAAGCGGAGCTTAACCGGAATTGAAACGGTGAATTTATCTGAGAATTGCAGCTCAATCATTCAAAGGAAGCTGCCGCAAAAGATGAAGGATCCGGGGAGCTTCACTATTCTATGTGAGATCGGAAAGGGGTCGGCACTGCGAGCTTTATGCGATCTAGGGACAAGCATCAATTTAATGTCGTTGTCCCTCTTTCAGAGGCTTGGTTTGGGGGAGTTGACCCCTACAACAGTGGTTCTCCAATTGGCGGACAGGTCGATGACGTTTTCAAAAGGAATAATTGAAGATGTTCTCGTCAAAGTGGAGAAGCTAGTCTTTCCTATGGAATTTCTTGTGCTAGAGATGGATGATGACAAGGATAATATCCCTTTAATCTTGGGGAGACCTTTCCTTGCTACTGCTGGAGCTATGATTGATGTTCAAAAAGGAGAGCTTAGATTGCGGATGGGCAAAGAAGAAGTTCTTTTCAACTTGGACAAAGCAATGAAGATGCCCATGGAGTCTCAGTGTTATAGTATTGACGTGGTGGAGGAGATTGTGAAGGAGGATATGTCTCTGATCCTGTCAAAGGATCCTCTTGAGACATGTTTGATGGAGTCTCTTACTTATCCCACTATGGAGCTTGACGGACTCTCCAACGAGGTATGTATTGAATTTCTTGAAAACTTACTTGCTTTGGGTGATGACAGGTTTGAATCGGAAAGAACTAAGATGGAAGAAGTCAAGTGGACTAGGAAGTACTTGCCTTTGGATAACGAGAGCTCTCCGATGGAAGTGAGGAAAGATGAGTTGAAACTTTTACCGGAACACTTGAAGTATGCCTTTCTTGGCGACAATGAAAAATATCAGGTAATTGTATCTTCTTCTCTTGATGAAGATCAACTTGAGGAGTTATTGAATATTCTTAGGAAGTATAAGTCTGCGATTGGTTGGTCTCTTGAGGATTTGAAAGGAATTAGCCCTTCGTATTGCATGCATAGGATAAGATTGTTAGATGAGGCCAAGACAAGTGTTCAGAATCAGCGGAGGTTTAATCCCGCGATTCAAGAGGTGATTAGGAAGCAAATCCTTATGTGGTTAGATGCTGGAATCATATATCCTATTAGTAATAGTCCCCATGTGAGTCCATTGCATGTAGTTGCTAAAAAGGGGGGAATGATTGTAGTAAAAGCTGAGGATGGAGAAGCGATAGCCACAAGGATTCCTACGGGATGGCGTACATGTGTAGATTATAGGAAGTTGAATGAGAACACGTGTATGGATCATTTTCCTCTTCCTTTCATGGATCAAATGTTAGATCGTCTTGCAGGGTATGAGTTTTATTATTTCTTGGATGGATACTCGGGGTACAACCAAATCATGATTGCCCCCAAGGATCAAGAAAAGACCACTTTACTTGCCCCTACGGGACCTTTGCTTTTCGTAAAATGCCATTTAGGTTATGTAATGTGCCTGCTACTTTTCAGAGATGCATGATAGCAATATTCGATGGGTTGATAGAGAAGATCATGGAGGTGTTCATGGATGATTTTTCTATTTTTGGTTCCTCCTTTGATATTTGTTTGTCTAATCTTACTACTGTTTTGAAGAGATGTCAAGTGACTAATCTTGTCTTGAATTGGGAGAAGTGCCACTTCATGGTGAAGGATGGGATTGTTCTTGGGCATCATGTTTTAGCCAAGGGATTGCAGGTCGATCGTGCTAAAGTGGTGGCAATTGAGAAGCTTCCACCACCGACTAATGAAAGAGGAGTGCGATCCTTCCTTGGACACGCCGATTTTTACAGGAGATTCATACAAGACTTCTCAAAATACTCCAAGCCCTTATCTCACTTACTTGAAAATGAAGTTCCTTTTGTGTTTGATGATGAATGTCTAACAGCTTTTCAAGTTTTGAAGGAGGCGTTTATCACTGCACCTATCTTGATCACACCGGATTGGACTCAACCGTTTGTACTAATGTGTGATGCAAGTGATGTAGCACTTGGAGTGGTGCTTGGGCAGCTGAAGGAGAAGAAGTTCTGCGCCATTTACTACACGAGTAAGACTTTCGATGCGGCACAAAAGAATTACACGGTGACTGAAAAGAAGTTTTTAGCTGTTGTGTACGCATTCGATAAGTTTCGTCAGTATTTGGTTGGCATGAAGAAGATTGTGTACACGGATCATTCAGTAATTCGGTACTTGATGGAGAAGAATGAGACGAAGCCTAGGATCATAAGGTGGATTCTTCTACTTCAAGAGTTTGACATGGAGATCTGGGATAAGAAAGGTTCTGATAATGTGTTGGCGGATCACCTTTCGAGGTTGAAGACTAGGGAGCATTGTGATAATTCTTTCGAGTATATTGAGGAAATGTTCCCGGATGAAAAGATCATGGCCGTGTTTGTTGAAAGGGCTGAGCGAGCGTGTGTGGTTGCTGCATAGGGAGTTGATCCATGGTATGCGGATTATGTTAACTATATTACTGTGGGAGAAATTTCAAGGGATCTCAACCGATATCAACTTGCTAAATTCAAGAGGGATGTTGAGACTTTAATATGGTATGATCCGTTTATGTACAAGATTTGCACGAATTCTATCGTTCGTAGGTGTGTGCCCGAGATGGAGATGGAGAGTGTTCTCGAGTTTTGCCATGCACAACCTAACAGGGGCACTTCGGCACTCAAAAGACAGTAGCCAAGGTACTTTAGTCCGCTCTTTATTGGCCTACGTTGTTCAAGGATTGTGAGACCTATGTGGCGTCTTGCGATAGATGTCAACGCATGGGGAACATCGGTAGGAGAGACGAGATGCCACTTCAGTCGAGCATAGTGGTCGAGATTTTTGATGTGTGGGGTATCGATTTTATGGGGCCTTTTCCCCCATCTAATGGATTTCTCTACATTCTACTTGCGGTGGATTATATTTTTAAGTGGGTGGAAGCGATTCCTACTCGCTTGAATGATTCGAAAACTGTTATATCTTTCTTGAAGAAGCATATCTTTGCCCACTTTGGAATCCCTAGAGCACTTGTTAGTGATGGAGGTACGCACTTCGTTAATAAATTTCTTGAGAAGGTGCTTAAAGGGTATGGTGTTAAGCATAGGGTTACTACACCCTATCATCCCCAAGTGAATGGGCAAGCGGAGGTCTCTAACCATTAAGTCAAACAGATTCTGGAGAAGGTGGTCGGAAACAATAGAAAGGATTGGGCTTTGAAGCTCGATGATGTCGTGTGGGGGTTCCGGACCGCGTACAAGACGGTGTTAGATATGTCACTGTATCAGATTGTCTATGGGAAGCCGTGCCACTTACTTGTAGAGATTCAACACAAAGCGTTTTGGGCTTTGCGAAGCTTGAACTTGACTCTCAAGGATGTGAAGGAGTTGAGGATGACTCACATCAATCTTTTGGATGAGTTTCGGAGTCGTGCGTACAAGAATTCCGAGATCTACAAGGAAAGGATGAAGAGGTGGCATGATTCGAAGATCTCGTACAAGGAGTTCAAGTAAGGAGACGAGGTATTACTCTTTAACTCTCATTTAAAGCTTTTTGCAGGCAAGTTGAAGTTGAAATGGATGGGACCGTTCATGATTCATCGAGCCTTAGGAGGGGGGAGTTTTGAGCTCATTGACAAGGATGGAGACATTATTGCGGCGAATGGACATCGCTTGAAGCATTATAGGTCACCGGATGATGTTTGTGTCATCTTTGTGGATACCTTGATATGAGTTGGTACCGTCGTGACTCTCCGACGTTAAACATGAGCGCTTGTTGGGGGCTTTCCCTCCTATTTTAATGCTTTATTTCTTTCGTGTGAGTAAGAAATTTTTATATTTGAAGTGCTTACTTATCGGCAATTACATCTCTTTGCAAACTTAGTTTCGACTATAGTTTCTACTAAGTTTGGGGGGGTGTGATGTACTTACCTTGATAAGCACCGATAGTATAATATTTTCTTTATGACGTTTGTTAGGGGAGTTAATTTTTTACGGCATATTTAAAACTTTAACCGATTTGTATGTGTCGATTTTTTGTAACTTGCCTAATGTTCCGTGGTGTTTTGTTGTTTCATATTTTAAGTGATTGCGGAGTTACTCATGATTGATAAGTTTTTGAAGAACTAATTCTTGATGAAGTTGTACTCTAGTTGGTACTTAATGATTTGTTTTGAAGTTTGAAGTGTGTAGGAATTGAAGAACAAGCGTTTTGGAGCTTCCAGGGGGTAGGTTCGACCAGTGCCAGGAGGTTGAACCCAACGGTGGAAGTCGAACCGTGTTGAAAAATCGTTTAGTGAGGAAGTTCGACCTTCACAAGCATGGTTCGACCTAATCCTACAGGTCGAACCTAGGTCGAACCTGTGCTGCTGAAGTTTGGTTCGACCACGACGTACTTGGTTCGACCTATTTAACAAGTCGAACCAAGGTCGAACTGGTGATCTGAAACATACAGTAGGCTTGTTTGACCTGATGCGTTTTGGTTCGGCCAGTTCCAGTAGGTCGAACCCAAGTCAAATCTGAAGAAGAACTCATCCAGAAGGGTGGTTCGACCTCGTCAGTCATGGTTCAACCTGTTCAACAGCTCGAACCCAAGGTCGAACCAAGCCAGGTATGTGTTTTAAGTTTGATTTTTGAGAAGAGTTCGATCATTTTTCACTTCACCCTTCCTTGAACCTTCACGAAATCACTATACCCTTACACCAATTCTTTAATTACACTTAATTTTGCACCGATTACACATCACCACACCTTTAATTCACGACTTGGACGTAAATTTGGACAAATTTCGCTGCAAGCTAGGGCTCAGTCGCGATTTCTTGGGGGTTTTGAGCGTTTGATCGTTCTTTTGCCATGGAAAAAGCTAAAGGTACAGGACAGGGATCTAGACAAAGATCCGGGCAAGGCAAGGGGAAAGGAAAGGCAGCCGAAGTAAGATCGAAAAAAAGCAAGATAGGCCTTCAAACGTAGATAAGGTGACAAAGACGCTGAGATTATAAGAACGCCTTCCCGAGAACTTCAAGATTCAGATGCCTGATTGGGATAAGATTAAAGAAAAATGGGCAGAAGTCTCGGCTAAGGTGGCCTGAACGAGATACCAGGATGACGATGCCATGAGGATTATGCACATCAGGGATGATATCTTTTGGATGTTCGATCGAGTGGAGATCCGACGATTTATGGAATTGAAGAGGCCGACATATTTCCATGTTACAGCTGAGGTGATTTGCTCATTTGAGATGGAGAAGGCCCCTCTTGGTTACCAATTTCGGTGCTCATTTCAGTTAGGAGGAGTTCGGAGGAGATGTACAGCTGACGAATTCAACGAGCTATTTCAGATGCCTCTTGAGATCTCTCTAGTGGAGAGTGGCTACTTCAATGCCCATAGATTTTGGAGGGAGATCTCCGGGGAGATCAGAGACTATAAGTTTAAGCAGACTCGTGCGACCTCGATCAAGAATCCAGTGTTGAAGTATATGGATCGAGTGCTCGGAAACACACTGTTTGCTCATTCGGAGGGTGGCTGTGTGTCTAGAGGAGAGCTTTACGCCATATGGTGTATGATGAATGGGGTGAAGTTCAATGTGGGAGCATATTTCATCGCGCAGCTGCATCGATTCAGGACCGTTGGATTTCAGAAGGTGAATATTGGAGGGTTGCTGATGATTGTAGCTGAGCACTACAACATGGACTTCACCGGCATTACACCTGTTAGAGGAGAGCCCGACTTGGTGATGTTCACATGTGTAAAGGGAGGATTTGCACACTTTAGAGATGGTAATTGGTTCTTCACGAGAGGACGAAAGCCATTCGACTTCATGTTTTCCTTTGTCGTGAACAACATGACCACCGTTCGGGAGGCGAGGAACTTGTTGATGAACTCCCTAGGACACACCGCTCTGTCCGTGACTGTGAAGACCAACGGGGATTGGTGAGTCGTGGCTAGGATGTGTGAAGAGGATAGATTGGCGGAGCTACAGCGAATTGTGGATCAGAGAGAGTACCGTCCGCCACCGCAGTTGCCATCACAGCCACCACAGCAGCCCGAGGTCGAGCATCGGGTAGATGAGCAACCAGAGATGGAGATTCCGGAGGAGGAGCAGCACGACGCGCCTCAGCATGCTCCAGTACCGCAGCAGCAGCGGGCTATTCGGGATGATACCCGAGAACAGCTTCGCTTGATTCACGAGCACCTGGGCACGGTCGTAGCTGTACAGCAGGAGACGAACAGGCAGCTCGCACTCACCAACGCCAACTACGCCATGTTGAACGAGAGGTACACTGCCTTGAATGAGCGGGTTGGTAGAGTGAGTAGTCGGGTGGATCTTATGGATAGGAACATCAGCAGTCTGTATCGAGCTGTGGAGCAGAGATTGGATAACAAGGATGATGATGATGCTCCGGAGGAGTAGATCTTCAGGTTTTCTTTTGATTTTCTCCGATTCATCTCACCTCCATTCTTTTTTTTCTCTTTACAAATTGGGCTGTGTTTATTGAGTGAGTGGCATGTATATTCTTGGATATCATTGTTAGGATAGATGGATTCATGAGTGTTGAATACTTGTATGGTTGATTCGGTTTATGGGCTGTTGATTTTGTGCATTCATATGTTCAAGTGTTAATTTCTATTGATAAAAAACATGTATAATTTGATAAGTATGTAGAGTTCTTGTGGAATTGATCTTAATTATGTGCTATGAGGAGTACTTAGGATTCTATTTACCTATGTGAGGATTTGAGCCTTGTTAATCATGCTTGATCATGATTGTTTTATTCTTGAGAGGATCATTCATATGAACGTATTCTAGAACTTGGCTTGGAGTCTTGTGTGAGACTTATGATTGATAAATTGCTAGGACATGATCTTAGGCCATTATTTTGTGATTAAGCTACTTAGCCAAATTTTGTCCTTCCTAATGATTTTATTAACCTTTGGATGCCCCGTTGAGCCGTTAAAAACCTTTTCTTTGGTAGCCAAAGTAAATAACCTTATAAACCTTTACTTGAACCTTGATTAACCTATTCTTTGGTAGAGAGAGTTGAGGTGAGTAAGTGTTGCAAGAAGAAAAAGGAAGATAGAATATGGTTGGATGAAAAGAATATGGTTAAATCTTGTTTAGGGGTAGTGCCTGAAACTGGTACCTCGATTGCTTATAACATGAAGCTTTAAGCTTAAGAGCAGCTGATTGATAAAGAGAAGAAAGGTAGTGCCTAAAACCGGTACCTGATAGGGGTTTTCTCAACACACAAATTAATCCTCAAGTATAAGGATATCAATTGTAGTCGCTAAGATGACCAAGTTACAATATCGAACCCACGGGACGGATAAATATCAATCTTGTTATCTTCTAGTATATTTTAGACTATGTTGGTAATTGTAAAGGTTTAATGGATAATAACTTCTAATCGAAATAACAAAAAAATAGCAAGAGTAGAGAAAAGTGAGTTGTGATCAATAAGAATGATAGGTAGTTCGTCGGGTCATCCAGTTTCACTAGCAATTCGTATTTTCATGTGATGGTGTCCGACTCTGCCCTATGGTTTGTGGACGCATCACTAGACCATGCAAGTTTACTCTATAGACACAAGTAAATATGCGCTTGACACGTGTGAATAACATCGGAGCAAGAGATATGATTCACCCCCCTTTCTAGGTACTATCATAATCAATTATCTTCTACGTCTAGAATCTAACCCGATTTGATCTCCCTTTTTAGGTAATATAAAGTTATACTCTTCATCCTATTCATCAACCCGAATTCAATTCAATTCATGAATATTCATATAAGACAGTTCTAATAATAATTCGGAATCCCTTCACTTAGAATTATAACAATAAACCCTGCTCAGTAGTGAACGCACTCAATCAATAACCATGTTATGCATTCAGACTCTACACAACGATCATTGATGCACAAAACGACTATGAGTATGGATTAAATATGCAATCTTATATAAAACAAACCACAGGTAGTGTTGTACGGAGTTTTACACACGAAATACGAATTACATCATGAAACTTTCATAACCCTAGAACTACCAAGGTGGTTCTAGCCCATGATTGATCTAGGAACAATCATGGTTAGATTGATCATTCTTACTTGAACCTTCAGCGAACCTCTGTCACAGCCCTCCGGATGGATCACCACCTCTATTCTTGTCTCTCCTACGATTGACGATCAAAAGCTCCCTTTATTCTCTGTATGAGCCTCCTTTTATACTTGTAATCACGTCTCTAGGGCTTGGAATGGGCTTTCTAAGTGATCTCACGCGTTTCGGCCTCGAAAATCCGAATAAGATAAGTTCTTGCACACAGGTTCGACCACGTCAAGCAGGTCGAACCCCTAGCCACAGGTCGAACCCTAGGTCGAACCTCGCTACTGGAAGAATTCTGCACAGGTTCGACCTTCTGAACAGGTCGAACCACTTAGGCCTTGGTCGAACCCCAGGTCGAACCTCAGCACTGGACAACTCCCGCTCCCGATTCGACCAACTGGCAAGTCGAACTCCAACATCGTGGTCGAATCCTCCTTCTTGCAAACTGGTTCGACCATGGTTCGACCTGATGGCCAGGTCGAACCAACTGAATCGTGGTCGAACCCATCTCTGTATGTTCAGCAACATTGGTTCGACCTGCTAGAGAGGTCGAACCCTCCTCCAGCCAGGTCGAACCTTCCTACTTCTTAGGCGGTTCGCATGGCTTCGACTCCGTCTCTTGGATTCTTGGCTATTTCACTCCGTTTTTGCTAAGAAAACACTCAGATAGCTCCACTAACACCTGATTCATGCTATTTCACAATATATATAGGTTTTCCACCTATTCCCACATCAAAACTCTCCAAAACTAGCACAAAACATAGCGCCAAACTTGTGAATTTACACACTCATCAAACCCCCAAACTTACATGTTGCTCGTCCCGAGGCAACCAATTTAAACCACAGGAGTCGTGTATAATTCAACAAGATCAAGTACATCACATATTACACATGCCACTTCATTGAATCAAACAAGAATTACTTGCATCAAATATTTCACTCATGTAAAATCAATCCAATCACACACCATTCGGAGTACTAAGTAATCTCACTGACAAGATAAGTCTTTACTCTCTTTCGCTCGTGCGTGAGGCACTATAGGTTAGTATAAACACTCATATCAATTCATATTCACGCGTAACCATAAGCTTGGCAAAGGTCTCAGAAATCAACTCACATTAGATTAATACTAGGATCACAAAGGACTTGTTTCTAGGTTGTAATGTTGGCTCTTTGGAAAGGGTAGGAAAATTTGGTCATAGTAACTTAATATACTAGTAGAGAGTTACCTTGGAGGTTCTTGATTTCTCATTCGGCTTCATATTCGCCTCCAATTCTTCTCTTGCACTTGCAATTATCAATTTTCCTTCTCTTCCTTGCATCAACATCATTCTTCTTTTAATTGCTCGGGTACCAGTTATAGGCACTACCCTTCTAGAACATCGTTCGGCTGTTTCTTAAAAACTTCAAGCCCCATGTATTAGCAATTCGGGGTACCAATTTCAGGCACTATCCCTAACAAGATTTAACCATGCACTTTTCTTACTGAACCTCATTCCATCTTCCCTTTGTTTCTTCCACACTTATTCACCTTATTCTCTCTACCAATGAATAGGGTATTTTCAAAGCTCAAATAAGTAATTAAGGCTCTTATATTTGGCTTGCCAAAGAAAAAGCTTTTAAAAGGCTCAAACAGGGCTACCAAAGATTTATAAAATCATTAGGAAAGGTAAAATTTGGCTAAGTGACTCAATTAATCAAAAATGGCCTAAGATCATATCCTAATATTTCATCAATTGTAAGTTTCACTCAAGACTCCAAGCCAAGTTCTAGAATACGTTCATACGAATAATTCTCTCAAGAATAAACTATCATGATTCATCATGATAAAGGCTCAAATCCTCACATAGGTAATCAATTCATAATACTCCTCATAGCACATAATCAAAATCAATTCCTCATGAATTCCATATACTTAACAAATTATTCATGCTCTTTCCAAATGAAAATAAACACGTAAACATATGAATGTACAGAATCAATAACCCATATACAGAGCAACGATACAAGATCAATTATATCAAGTACATGTCACTCACACATGAATCACACCCCAATCTGTAAAAATAAAAAGAAGAATGGGAGATAAGATGAATCGGAGAAGCCAAAAGAAAATCTGAAACTACTCCCTAGGAGCATCATCATTCTCATCATCATCGTCATCCTCATCCATTCTATTTTCCACAGCTCGGCACAAACTGGTAATGTGCTTATCCATCATATCCACTCGACTACTCACTCTACCAACACGCTCATCCAAGGCAGAGTACCTTTCGTTCAGCGTGATGTAGTTGGCGTTAGCGAGCGCGAGTTGCCTATTCGTCTCTTGCTGTGCAGCTACCACCGTGATCAGCTGCTCATGAATCAAGCGAAGCTGCTCCCTAGTACCTGGAACTGCTCGCTGCTGCTGCGGTCCCGGAGCATGCTGAGGCGCATCATGCTGCTCTCCTTCTGGAATCTCCATCTCCGGCTGCTCATCTACCTGATCCTCCTCTTCAGACTGCTGTGGCTGAGGTGGACGGAACTCTCCTCGATCAATGATCTGCTGTAACTCAGCCATCCTCCCCTCAGCACACATCTGTGCTACCGCTCTCCAATCACCACCCGACTTCGCTGCCACGGATAAAGCGGTGTGTCCAAGAGAATTCATTAGCTTATTCCTTGCTTCCGGAAGAGTTGTCAAGTTGCTCACGTCGAAGGGGAACATAAATTCGAAAGGCTTGAGACCTCTCGTGAAAAACCAATCTCCATTTCTAAAATGGGCAAACCCTCCCTTCGCGCACGTGCTCATAATCAAATCGGGTTCTCCTTCTACTGGTGTAATGCCGGTGAGATCCAAGTTGTAATGCTCAGCCAAGATCGTCAATAACCCTCCAATGTTCACCTTTTGAAAACCAATGGTCTTGAATCGATTCAGCTGCGCAATAAAATAAGCTCCAACGTTGAACTTCACTCCATTCAGCATACACCACAGGGCATATAGCTCTCCTCTAGACACAACACTCCCCTCCGAGTGGGCGAACAACGTGTTGCTCAGGATGCGGTCGATGTACCTCAAGACAGGGTTCTTTATTGCGGAAGCACGAGCCTGTCTGGTCTTGTAATCACGAATCTCCCCAGTGATATCCCTCCAAAATCGCTTTACACTGAATGCAGCACTTTCTAAATGAGGGATCTCCAAAGGTGTCTCAAACAGCTCATTGAAACCCTCAGAGGTCCATCTCCTACTCACTCCACCAAGCTGAAACGTACACCGATAGGGGTATCCAAGCGGGTCCTTCTCCATCTCAAACGAACAAACCACTTCCGCTGTAACATGGAAGTACGTCAACCTCTTCAACTCCATGAATCTTCGGATCCCTACTTGATCAAACATCCAAAATATATCATCCCCTATTCTCATTATCCTCATCGCTTCATTATCTTGGTATCGAGTGCGAGCTATCTTGTCTGAAACTTCTTCCCACTTTTCTTTAATCTCATCCCAATCTTGCATCCTAATCTTGAAGTTATCAGGTAAACGGTCTTGTAGCCTCAGTTTTCTTGTCACTTTGTCCAAGTTTGAAGGCCTGTCATGCCTCTTCTTTGATCTCTTCTCCTCTGCCTTTCCTTTTCCTTTACTTGATACTTGTCCCTTTCCTGAAAACAAATACTTCAATCCAACCAACAAGACAAGAAAGCAAGTATTGTACTAGTACATCACATACTCTACTCAAGACTTCAAGCATCAATGCATATTCATACAAACTATCGTCTCAACACCACTTGCCTATTCAACATTCTCAAAACATCTTCAATTATACCTTCTTTAATCATCAAAACATAACCAACAAGCATGCATTAAACAATTCAAGTAATTCAATCAAAAATTCAACATGTTTCCATCAATGAACTACTTCAATTTCATCAATTTCAAACCAAATCAACATGCTCATTCTATGGTATGCTCTATACCCTTGATTAATCCACATAAAAATCCAAGTTCTATCAATAATCAATCAACCAAAAACCAAAAAACAAGAATTCATATGAAACCAATCAAAATATCAACATTCACCATGAAATTCAACCATACTCAACATCAATCCTCTAATTCACATCAAATTTCTTACCTAAACCTTCAATCTTAGAGTAATTGAGTTGGAAAAACGTACCTTGTGACTTGCCCATGGTGAATAACCGATCGAAAATACAAAACAACCAAAAAATGCGATTTCAGCCCTAACTCGCGACGAAATCCGCCCAAATCCGTGACCGAATCGATAATTCAAGGTGTAATGTTGTGTAATCGGTGTGAAATCAAGTGTAATTGAAGAATTTGTGCAAGGGTGTAGAGGTTCGAAGAGGGTTCGAGGTTTGGTGTTTCGAAAAAGTGATCGAACCCCTCTGAAAATTCGAACTTAAATCGTGTACCTGGCTTGGTTCGACCTCGGGTTCGACCACCTGAACTGGTCGAACCATGGATGGCGAGGTCAAACCTCTCTTCTGAACAAACGATCTTCTCGGTTCGACCAGGGGTTCGACTTGCTAAACAGGTCGAACCTTCCTTGAATTGGTCGAACCCCTCTTCTGGAAAATAGAGTGCTTCCGACTGACAGGTTCGACCATAGGTTCGACCACCTGATCAGGTCGAACCTTTCCTAGACTTGGTCGAACCTCCTCTCTGGATAACTTTCAACGCCGGTTCGACTTCCTCTGCTTTTGTTCGACCTCTGGCTCTGGTCGAACCACTCCTAGACTTGGTCGAACCTACCTCCTGATTTCCAAAACTTAGTGTTCTTCATTCACTACATACTTCAAGCTTCAACACAACTTCATTAGGTACAATCTAGAGCACAACTTCTGAAATTGTTCCACATAATATCATTCATGAGTATCTCCGTAAAAGAAAACACAACCAAAAACCACTGAACATTAGGCAAGTTGTAAAAAATCGTCACATCAAAATCGATTAAAATTTCAATATGGCCGCAAAAACCAACTCCCCTAACAAATAATACAAAGAAAAGATTATACTCTTAATGCTTCAATGAGGTAATAACATCACACCCCCAAACTTAGTAAAAACGTAAGTCGAAACTAAGTTTGAAAAGAGATGTAATTGCCGATTAGTAAGCATCTTAAATATAAAAATTGCTTACTCACACAAAAGAAATAAAGCAATAAAACGGAAGAGTAAGCTCTCAACAAGCGCTCATGTTTAACGTCGTAGAGTCACGACGGTACCAAATCAGAACAAGGTATCATCAAAAATGACACACGCATCATCCGGCGACCTATAATGCTTCAATCGATGCCCATTCGCCATGATAACGTCTCCATCTTTGTTAATAAGCTCATAACTCCCCCTCCTAAGGCTCGATGAATCATGAACGGTCCCGTCCACTTAGACTTCAACTTGCCTGCAAAAAGCTTCAAACGAGAGTTAAAAAGTAGTACCTCATCTCCTTGCTTGAACTCATTGTATGAAATTTTGGAATCATGCCACCTCTTCATTCTTTCCTTATAAATCTCTGAATTCATGAAAGCACGACTCCTAAACTCATCCAATTGATTCATGTGAGTTAGCCTCAACTCCTTTACATCCTTAAGGGTCAAGTTCAAGCGACGCAAAGCCCAAAACGCTTTGTGTTGGATTTCTACGGGTAAGTGGCACGGCTTCCCATAGACAATTTGATACGGTGACATATCTAACACCGTCTTATAAGCGGTCCGGAACCCCCATAACACATCATCAAGCTTCATAGCCCAATCCTTTCTATTAGTTCCTACCACTTTCTCCAGAATCTGCTTTACTTGACGGTTGGAGACCTCTGCCTGCCCATTCGCTTGTGGATGATAGGGTGTAGTAACCCTATGCTTAACACCATAATCCTTAAGCACCTTCTCCAGAAATTTATTGACGAAGTGGGAACCTCCATCACTAACTAATGCTCTCGGAACTCCATAACGGGCAAAAATATGTTTCTTTAGGAAAGATAAAACAACTTTCGAATCATTAACACGAGTAGGAATTGCTTCCACCCACTTCGGAACATAATCCACCGCAAGAAGAATGTAGAGAAACCCATTCGACGGGGGAAAAGGCCCCATAAAATCGATCCCCCATACATCAAATATCTCCACGACTATGCTAGGCTGCAATGGCATCTCATCTCTCCTACCTATATTACCCATGCGCTGACATCTATCGCAAGACGCCACATAGCTCTCACTATCTTTAAACAAAGTAGGCCAATAAAGAGCGGATTGAAGTACCTTAGCTGCAGTCTTTTGCGCTCTGAAATGCCCCCCATTTGGTTGTGCATGGCAGAACTCCAGCACACTTTCCATTTCCATCTCGGGTACACATCTTCGGACAATAGAATCTGTACAAATCTTATAAACAAACGGATCATACCATATAAATGTCTCAACTTCCCTACGAAATTTCGCAAGTTGATATCGGTTGAGATCTCTTGGAATTTCACCAATGACAATGTAATTTACATAATCCGCGTACCATGGATCCATACCTTGCGCTGCAACCACACATGCTTGCTCGGTACCTTCAACAGCCACAGCCATGATCTTCTCATCAGGGAACATCTCTTTAATATACTCGAAAGAATTATCACAATGCTCCCTAGTCTCCAACCTTGACAAGTGATCTGCCAACACATTTTCTGTTCCTTTCTTATCCCGAATCTCTAAGTCAAACTCCTGTAGTAGTAGAATCCATCTTATGATCCTAGGCTTCGTCTCATTCTTCTCCATCAAATAACGAATCGCTGAGTGATCCGTATACACAATCGTCTTCATGCCAACCAAATACTGACGAAACTTATCGAATGCATACACAACAGCCAAAAACTCCTTTTTAGTTACCGTGTAATTCTTCTGTGCCGCATCGAAAGTCTTACTCGCATAGTAAATGGCGCAGAACTTCTTCTCCCTTAGCTGCCCAAGCACCACACCCAATGCTACATCACTTGCATCACACATAAGTATAAAAGGTTGCGTCCAGTCCGGTGTGATCAAGATAGGGGCAGTAATAAGCGCCTCCTTCAAAACTTGAAAAGCTGTTAAACACTCATCATTAAACACAAAAGGAATATCCTTTTCAAGTAAATGAGATAAGGGCTTAGAGTATTTTGAGAAGTCTTTAATGAATCTCCTGTAAAAACCGGCGTGTCCAAGGAAGGAACGCACTCCTCTTTCATTGGTCGGTGGTGGAAGCTTCTCAATTGCCACCACTTTAGCACGGTCTACCTGTAATCCCTTGGCGGAAACATGATGCCCAAGAACAATCCTATCCTTCACCATGAAATGACACTTCTCCCAATTCAAGACAAGATTAGTTTCTTGACACCTCTTCAAAACAACAGCAAGGTTAGACAAACACATATCAACAGAAAAACCAAAGACTGAAAAATCGTCCATGAATACTTCCATGATCTTTTCTATCAAACCATCAAAAATCGCCATCATGCATCTCTGAAAAGTAGCAGGCGCATTACACAATCCAAACGGCATCTTCCTAAAAGCAAAGGTCCCGTATGGACAAGTAAAAGTGGTCTTTTCTTGATCCTCGGGAGCAATCATGATTTGATTATACCCCGAGTATCCATCCAAGAAATAATAAAACTCATACCCTGCAAGACGATCCAACATTTGATCCATAAACGGAAGAGGGAAGTGTCCTTACACGTGTTCTCATTTAATTTCCTGTAATCCACACATGTACGCCATCCCGTAGGAATTCTCGTGGCTATAGCTTCTCCATCCTCAGCTTTCACTACAGTCATGCCCCCCTTCTTAGCAACTACATGCAATGGACTCACATGGGGACTATCACTAATAGGATATATAATTCCAGCATCCAACCACGTAAGAATTTGCTTCCTTATCACATCTTGAATTGCGGGATTCACCCTACGCTGATTCTGAACACTAGCCTTGGCTTCATCCAACAACCTAATCCGATGCATACAATACGAAGGACTAATACCTTTCAAATCATCAAGTGACCACCCTATTGCAGACTTGTACTTCCTCAAGACATCTAATAACTCCTCAAGTTGATCATCATTAAGGGAAGAAGATACAATTACCGGATATTGTGCATTATCTCCAAGAAAAGCATACTTCAAGTGGTCCGGAAATGGTTTCAACTCCTCTTTTCTTTTCTCCACTGGAGTGTTTTCGTTATCCAAAGGCAAGTACTTCCTGGTCCATTTGACTTCTTCCACTTTATTTCTTTCCAATGCAAATCTGTCATCACCCAAAGCAAGTAAGTTTTCAAGAAATTCAATACATACCTCGTTAGAAAGTCCGTCAAGCTCCGTAGTGGGATAAGTAAGAGACTCCATCAAACATGTCTCAAGAGGATCCTTTGACAAGATCAGAGTCGTATCCTCCTTCACAATCTCCTCCACCACGTCAATACTATAACATTGGGACTCCATTGGCATCTTCATTGCTTTGTCCAAGTTGAAAAGTACTTCTTCTTTGTCCTTTCTCAACTTTAGTTCTCCCTTCCGAACATCTATCATAGCTCCAGCTGTAGCAAGGAATGGCCTCCCCAAGATTAAAGGAACATTATCCTTGTCATCATCCATTTCTAATACACGGAAATCCACAGGAAATACTAGCTTCTCCACCTTTACTAGAACATCTTCAACTATACCTTTCGGAAACGTCATGGATCTATCTGCCAATTGGAGAGCAACAGTTGTCGGGGTCATCTCCCCCAAACCAAGCTTCTGAAAGATAGACAACGGCATCAAATTGATGCTTGCCCCTAGATCGCACAAAGCTCGCCGTGCTGGCCCCTTCCCGATCTCACATAGAATAGTAAAGCTCCCCGGATCTTTCATCTTTGGTGGCAACTTCTTTTGAATAATTGAGCTACAATTCTCAGATAAGTTTACCGTTTTAACTCCGGTTAAGCTTCGCTTCTTCATCAATATGTCTTTAAGGAATCGAGAATAATATGGCATCTCCATGATTGCCTCTGAAAAAGGGATGTTCAAGCTTATCTTATTCATTATCTCTGAAAACTTCTTGAACTTTTCTTCCAACCCCTTCTTCACTAGCTTGTAGGGAAACGGTGGAGGTATCTTTGTTTTGGGAATCCCCCATTCATCACGATCAACCTTCTCCGCTTTCTCCTTTTCGGCTCTTAATCGCTTAGCTCTTTCCTATTTTTTCTCAGCTATTATGTCTGTACTTTGCTCATTCCGTACCACTGGAGTTGCATCAAGATCAAAAGGAACAACAAGTGCATCAAACAAAACATCTTGGCGAGGTTCGACTGGGGTTCGACCAGGCTGAGAGGTCGAACTAGAACTGTATTGGTCGAACCTCTCACCTGGAAGACTGATCTCATTCTGCTCCGGAGGTTCGACTTGGGTTCGACCAGCATTGGAGGTCGAACCACTGCCCCTTTGGTCGAACCGCTTCACTGTATAATCTCCATCCTTCGGTTCGACCTGGGTTCGACCTGAAGAGTTGGTCGAACCCTTTTGATCGTGGTCGAACCGTTCCACTGTATAATCTCCATCCTTTGGTTTGACCTGGGTTTGACCTGAAGAGTTGGTCGAACCCTTTTGATCATGGTCGAACCGTTCCTGCGTCAAAACAGAGTGCTCTGGCCGATGAGGTTCGACCTGGGTTTGACCTGAAAAGTTGGTCGAACCCTCTGCGTGTTGGTCGAACCGCTCCTGTGTCGAAACAGAGTGCTCTGGCCGATGAGGTTTGACCTGGGTTCGACCTGAAAAGTTGGTCGAACCCTCTGCGTGTTGGTCGAATCGAGGCTTAGAAAATTCCAACTTTGATTTCGGCCTCATCGGTCCCTCGTACTGCATTCCCGACCTCAGTGTGATGGCATTACACGACTTCGGATTCTCTGTACTCTGAGACGGAAACTTCCCTTTTCCTACAGTTTGAGTCAATGTGTTCACATTCTCTGCAATTGTACCCATCAACAATGTGAGATCTTTCACTTGAGTGGACAAATCTCTTTGGTGATCATCAATCTTTTTCTCAAGCTTTGCCTCAAGGCGGTTCACTCTTTCATCATTCTTTACCATGTACCGGTTCACAGTATCCTCGAACCCAGGCTTCCCTTCTTCCACCTTTTCGCCCGGATCAACACCCATCGGAAGTTGCACTGCATTGTTCGTATTGCTCCATGAAAATTCAGGCCTCCTTGGTTGCTGTTGATAACTACCAGATGGACCACGATTATTAAAGTTCCCTTGATAGTTCCCTTGGTAGTTCCGGTTTCCTTGATTTGGGTACCTCGTTCCTTGAATACTTTGACCCATGGCATAATTTGCTTCCTCCAATTCGTCTTGGATGGTTCCATTATTCATCATCTCTTGCTGCATGATTGGCACTCGTTGGGATATCTCGCTGATCTGCTTCTGTTGAGACTCAAGTAGCTTGTTGATATTGGACAAGCTCGAAACGATCTCATCCTCTCTCTTAGTTTTCACCATTTCTTGTTCAACCTGAGCTACCTTTCCAAGAACATACGTACCTCTAACTCTATCAGTAGGCCAATCCCTCGAATTCATCGATATGTCTTCAAACAATCTCTCGGCCTCAACGGATGACTTTGTAAGCAATGCTCCATTAGAAGAAGCATCAAGTAGCACTCTTGATTCACAGTCCAATCCGTTATAGAATATACTGATATATTGGGCTTTAGATAACCCATGTTGAGGACACTTCCTGAGCATGTCCTTGAATCTATCCCACGCTTCATGAAATTTCTCACCTCCACTGATAGCAAATTGGTTAATATCTTGCTTCATCTTAAACACCTTCGAAGGTGGCATATACCTCTCCAAGAACCTTAACCTCAATTGCTCCCACGTGGTGCACTCAGCTGCATTAATAGTATCGTACCAATCCCTCGCCTTTTCAGTAAGCGAGAATTTGAACAAAAGGATCTTCCTAGCATCTTCATGTTCTCCTACGTCTTTTTGAGTACTTGCATAGCCCAAGAACTTGTTCAGATTCTACTGCGGATCCTCGAAAGACCCTCCTGAAAAGGAGTTTCTTTCTATCATGCTAATAAGAGCGGGATGAAGATCGAACGTTGTGTTAGTTCCCCTTGCTCCTAAAAGCTCATAATTTCCAGCCCCATTATTTCTGAAAACCTCTCGGATGGCTAGATTATCCGGATTCGCTGCCATGTTGACTGTTTCTACTTCCAAATTAACTTCAGTTGTAGCCTCAATCACTTGCGAAATCTGCTCGTCAACCTCAACTCCAAAATTCAGAGCTTCAGTTGAGTCTATTGTCTTTGCCTTGCTCTTCTTCTTCTTCTTCTTCTTTCTTGATGATGCTCCAATCTCAGGATTATACGGTTCAAGATTACCTTTCTTTGATCTTGTGAGCATACACCTAAAACGAATAAGAAAGAAAACAACAAAACAAGGTAAATAGTCCTAATAAACTAGAAATAATACAAAAAAGATAGTTTACGCCGTCCCCGGCAACGGCGCCAAGAACTTGATAGGGGTTTTCTCAACACACAAATTAATCCTCAAGTATAAGGATATCAATTGTAGTCGCGAAGATGACCAAGTTACAATATCGAACCCACAGGATGGATAAATATCAATTTTGTTATCTTCTAGTATATTTTAGACTATGTTGGTAATTGTAAAGGTTTAATGGATAATAACTTCTAATCGAAATAACAAAAGAAATAGCAAGAGTAGAGAAAAGTGAGTTGTGATCAATAAGAATGATAGGTAGTTCGTCGGGTCATCCAGTTTCACTAGCAATTCGTATTTTCATGTGATGGTGTCCGACTCTGCCCTGTGGTTTGTGGACGCATCACTAGATCATGCAAGTTTACTCTATAGACACAAGTAAATATGCACTTGACACGTGTGAATAACATCGGAGCAAGAGATATGCTTCACCCTCCTTTCTAGGTACTATCATAATCAATTATCTTCTACGTCTAGAATCTAACCCGATTTGATCTCCCTTTTTAGGTACTATAAAGTTATACTCTTCATCCTATTCATCAACCCGAATTCAATTCAATTCATGAATATTCATATAAGACAGTTCTAATAATACTTCGGAATCCCTTCACTTAGAATTATAACAATAAACCCTGCTCAGTAGTGAACGCACTCAATCAATAACCATGTTATGTATTCAGACTCTACACAACGATCATTGATGCACAAAACGACTATGAGTATGGATTAAATATGCAATCTTATATAAAACAAACCACAGGTAGTGTTGTACGGAGTTTTACACACGAAACACGAATTACATCATGAAACTTTCATAACCCTAGAACTACCAAGGTGGTTCTAGCCCATGATTGATCTAGGAACAATCATAGTTAGATTGATCATTCTTACTTGAACCTTCAGCGAACCTCTGTCACAGCCCTCCGGATGGATCACCACCTCTATTCTTGTCTCTCCTACGATTGACGATCAAAAGCTCCCTTTATTCTCTGTATGAGCCTCCTTTTATACTTGTAATCACGTCTCTAGGGCTTGGAATGGGCTTTCTAAGTGATCTCACGCGTTTCGGCCTCGAAAATTCGGATAAGGTAAGTTCTTGCACACAGGTTCGACCACGTCAAGCAGGTCGAACCCCTAGCCACAGGTCGAACCCCAGGTCGAACCTCGCTACTGGAAGAATTCTGCATAGGTTTGACCTTCTGAACAGGTCGAACCACTTAGGCCTTGGTCGAACCCCAGGTCGAACCTCAGCACTGGACAACTCCCGCTCCCGATTCGACCAACTGGCAAGTCGAACTCCAACGTCGTGGTCGAATCCTCCTTCTTGCAAACTGGTTCGACCATGGTTCGACCTGATGGCCAGGTCGAACCAACTGAGTCGTGGTCGAACCCATCTCTGTATGTTCAGTAACATTGGTTCGACCTGCTGGAGAGGTCGAACCCTCCTCCAGCCAGGTCGAACCCACCTACTTCTTGGGCGGTTCGCGTGGCTTCGACTCCGTCTCTTCGATTCTTGGCTCTTTCACTCCATTTTTGCTAAGAAAACACTCAAATAGCTCCACTAACACCTGATTCATGCTATTTCACAATATATATAGGTTTTCCACCTATTCCCACATCAAAACTCTCCAAAACTAGCACAAAACATAGCGCAAAACTTGTAAATTTACACACTCATCAGTACCCGAATTGTGTAAAGAGATGATGTTGATGCACGGAAAAGAAGAAAAATCCATGAAAAGAAGAGGAGAAGTTGGAGGAGATATTGCAGCAAGAAGAAGAAATCGAGAATCTCTAAGGTAACTATCTACTAGTGTCTTAAGTCACTTTACCTAAATTTTCCTACCTTTTTCCAAAGAGTCAACATTACAACCCAAAAACAAGTCCTTTGTGATCCTAGTGAAGAGTTGATTATAAGTTGATTTTTGAGACCTTTGTCAAGCTTATGGTTACGCGTGAATATGGATTGATATTAGTGTTTATATTAGCCTATATAGTGCCTCACGCACTTGAGTGAAAGAGAATAAATACTTATCTTGTGAGCTAGATTACTTAGTACTCCGAATGGTGTGTGATTGGATTGGTTTTGCATGAGTGATATATATGAAGCAATTAATACTTGTTTGATTTAATAAAGTTGCATGTGTGATATGTGTTGTACTTGATCTTGGTGAATTATACACGACTCCTGTGGTTTGATTTGGTTACCTCGGGACGAGCAACATGTAAGTTTGGGGGTTTGATGAGTGTGTAAATTCACAAGTTTTGCATCATGTTTTGTGCTAGTTTTGGAGAGTTTTGAGGTGGAAATAGGTGGAAAACCTATATATATTGTGAATTAGCATGAATCAGGTGTTAGTGGAGCTATTTAAGTGGTTTTCATAGCAAAATTGGAGTGGAAGTGCCAAGAATTGAAGAGATGAAGTCGAGACCACGCGAACTACCAAGGAGAGAGGTGGGTTCGACCTGTTGGAGGAGGGTTCAACCTCTCCAGCAGGTCGAACCAGCAATGCAAAGTGGCAGAAGATGGGTTCGACCACGACTCGAGGGGTTAGACATGTCTATCAGGTCGAACCATGGTCGAACCAGTTCGCGAGAAAGTTGATTCGACCACGACGTTGGGGATTTGACCTGACGGTTGGTCGAATCAAGAGTAGAAATTGTCCAGTAGCATGGTTCGACCTGTGGTTCGACCAAGACGGAGTGGTTCGACCTGTACAAAAAGTCGAACCAAGTGCAGAATACTTCCAGTAGGTGGGTTTAACCTGTGGTTCGACCTGCGGCCAGTGGTTCGACCTGTTTGCTGAGGTCGAACCATCGTGCAAAAACTTACCTTATCCGAATTTTCAAGGCCAAAACGCGTATGATCACTTGAAAAGCCCATTCCAAGCCCTGGAGACGTGATTACAAGTATAAAAGGAGGCTCATGCAGTCAGAGCTTGAGAGATCTTTTAGAGAGTTTTAGAGAGCGTAAGATCGTAAAGCACAAGAGGAGAATAGGAGGAGCTGTGACAGAGGTTCCGCTGGAGATTCAAGTAAGATTGGTCCATCTAACCATGATTGTTCCTAGATCAATCATGGGCTAGAGCCACTTCGGTAGTTCTAGGGTTATGAAGGTTTCATGAGTTAATTTGTATTTCGTGTGTATACTCCGTACAACACTACCTATGGTTTAGTTTATATAAGATTATACGTTTTTAATACATACTCATAGTTATTTTGTGCATCAATAATCGTTGTGTAGAGTCTAAATGCATAACATGGTTATTGATTGAGTGCGTTCACTAATGAGCAGGGTTTATTGTTATAATTCTAAGTGAAGAGATTTTGAGGTTTTATTAGAACCGTCTTATATGAATGTTTGTTAATTGAATTGAATTCGGGTTAATAAGTAGGATTAAGAGTATAACTTTATAGTACCTAAAAAGGGAGATCAAATCGGGTTAGAGTACTAAGTGCACGGTTAATAATTGATTATGATAGTACCTATAAAGGGGGGTAAAGTATACATCTTGCTCTGAGGATACTCACACGTGTCAAAAGCTTATCTATTTGTGTCTATAGAGTAGATTTGCATGGTCTAGCGATGCGTTCATAAACCACAAGGCAGAGTCGGACATCGACACACGAAAGTATGAATTAACGAATGAAACTGGATGGCCTGACAAACTACCTATCATCTTATTTGATCACAACTACTCTTCTCTTGTTCTTGTTATTGATTTGCTATTTTAATTGTTACTTAGTTTAAAAACCAACAATTACGATTCTCAACATAGTCATAATTGCTAGAAAATAACTAAAGTAATATTTACCCGTCCTGTGGATTCGATGTTTAACTTGGTCACCTTCGAAACTACAATTGATATCCTTCATACTTGGGGATTAAAATTGTGTGTTAAGAAAACACCCATCAGAACGCACTCAATTTACAACCAAGAACTATATTCAGACTCTATATACCAATTGAAGATGCACAAAACGACCGTGAATATGGATTAAAAAAGCACAATCATATATAAAATAAATCCACAAGTAGTGTTGTACGGAGTTTACACACGAAAGTAAAATTAATTCATAGAAACCTTCAAAACCCTAGATCTACCAAAATAGTTCTAGCCCATGATGTTGCGAAGAACAATCATGGATGTTGGATAGATCTTACCCGTAGTCCAGAAAATACAAGATAAATTAGAAAATGAATAAAACCCTAGATGTGGGCATCGTCGCGTCCTTCTCCGTCTTGAATTCTCTTCTTGGTTCTCCTCTTGATTCCACAAACGAATCTTCAAAATGATAGATGGATGGAGGAAAAGATGTGGATGATGGTTGGGGGGTGAACCCCCCTTGTGGGGTGTAGTATTATTGTGGCCTCTCTCCAATCCATTCTCTCTTATCGTTGTTTTCTTGGTGTGATCTACATCTCTTTTTATATACTTGTAAGCTCTTCTTATAGACCTAGGATGAGCTTTTTAGATGAAAACACACACTTGGGGTGTAAAAACATGCAGAAACACGCACTAAAGGCGTAAAAATCAGATTCGGACGCGTCCCAGGCATGGAATTTGACCTAGGATTCGACCTAGGGCTTGGTCGAATCCTGGTCGAATCGAAATCGGCGATAATTCGCACTTCAGGCATTCGATTCGACCGAAATGGCTTCAATTCGACCAAGGGGTCTGGTCGAATTCATCTGTCGTGGTCGAATTGGACTTGCACCGTCTCACTGTTTCGCATATAACTTCCACATCCGAGCTCCAATTTGAGTGATTCTTGCGCTCACGCAATCCTCTATTCCTTGGATTTCTATCCATATAAAGAAATCAAGAAAACTCCAAGATTTGAATATGTAACAAGTTATACAAAGTGGACAGTCGTTCTGAACAAGAACAGCTTGTTCGACGTCACCACTTTGATCATAACTCTCTCGTTTGGAATCCAATTGGGGTGTTTTTCATACCAAAACGACCCTCTCTTCAGTGGATTTCCAACCTTATATTAAATTAATAGTTTTGATCTCCACAACAACATAAAAAAATTAAGAAATTTGGACGTGCATTTTTCAGTATCCTTGCACAAATTGCACCTTTTCTCCAACCTTGCACTTTTGATCCTTTTTCCACCTAAAACACAACAAAACACCTCAAGTGCACCTTATTCTCATATATATTGAATATAAGACCATTGTGCTAATATATGACAATAATTCCAATCAAGAAGGTGTTAAATTGGACAATAAAACACACTTATTTTCACTCTCATCAATCCCCCAAACTTACCCGTTGCTCGTCCCTAGGCAACAAAATAAAAATAAAAAGAGAGAGAGTAAAAAAATTAGCAGGAAAACAAGGACTATGACCAATACCCCATTCAAAATATAATTATCATCAACTTAGGTCATGCAACTCTCATTACATGTAATAATCAATTCATAGCATACAAGTTAAGACAATTACCACCAATTCAAATGCTCCAGTGACATGTTCTCACGGGAAGTATATATCGCACTCAAGTGTAAAAGATGTATACTTATGGGTTAAGGTGTTTATTCTCAAAGTCAATTCAAGTGCATGCATAACCATAAGCTTGCCAAAAGTCTGAAACTCTCCACCACTAAAAGTATGATTCGACAATGGTATCAAGTAGGACTTTCATTAGGATGTAATGATGGCTCTTTGGTAAAGGTAGGAAACATATGGAAAAAGTAACTTAATTAGTAAAGAATTAAAATTGGAGATCTTTTGTACTGCAAATTTTTACACTTCAAGGCTATCCAACTTCATGCTCTTCTAATTTTCTTTTCTCTCATTTCCTTCAAGCTCAACATACTTTTTGTTTCCTTTCTTGAGGTACCAGTTTCGGGCACTACCTCTAACATCTCGGGGTACCAGTTTCGGGCACTACCCCTAAGTAACTTATTTTCAGCTCATAATCACTTGTACAGCTCCAAATATTTTATTTTCCAAACTCCATCAAAATCAACTTCACACACTTTGACAACATTTAATTCTCCACTAAATATATGAATTTAAGGCTCAAATAGGATATTAAAGTGGCTATCTTCGTATGTTGCCAAAGAAATAAAGCTTTTAGGCTTAAAAGGGCTAACTACGGATAAACATCATTGATAGGGAATTATTTGGCTAAGTGACTCATAAATTCAAGGATGGCCTTAAATCATCTCCCATCATCTAACACACATGTAGTTTCAAGTAAGACAAGAGGCAAGTTCTAGAATACACACAAGAATGATACTCACCAGAAAAAAAATATAATGTGATTATGTACATGATCAACTAGGCTCAAAATCTCATATTGGTTTTTATCAAGTAACAGATCACTTTTCATGATAAGCAATATCCCACAAGTACACATAAAACATCATATCACAATATAACTCAAGTACACTTCCTTCATCAATTTCAAGAGCATATGAATTTCAATTTAAAAATATAAGCTCACATGGGTCACCACCATAAACTCAACCTTCACTACATGAATTAAAAATACACATAAAAATTAGGAAAAAAAAACGAGGGCACCTGATTTCTTCAACGCATGAGCTCCTCGAGTCAAAGCCTCAATAGAGAACTCATCTTGCCACCTAGTTACCCTTTTTCTATCATCAAAACTCAAGCACACATCATCATCACAGGATCATCATAATAAAATAGGAGACACAAAAAAGACTTAATTGACAATCTAATCGACTCCACATACTAGAAACACAACTGAACACTAGGGAAATTGCAAAAAATTGACACATCAAAATCGATTAAAGCTTCAACATGTCGCAAAAAATCAACTCCCTTAGCAAACATTACAAAGAAGATATTATATTCTTGGTGCTTCGATGAGGTAATAACATCATGATTGGCACTATTTTCACCTAGATTTTAGTGTCTTTTTATATGTGTTTTCATATTATTTTATCCGTATTTGCGTACTATTTAGTGGTGTTTTGTATTTTTATTAGAAATGTGTGTGAATAAGACCTTCTGTATGAATTTTGTCCTCCGATTCAACCTCGATTAGACCTGAGGGCCAGGTCAAATTGAAGAGGTCTTGGTCAAATCGAGCTTCTGATGAAACAGGGTGTTCCAGAGGGTAGAATTCGACCTCAATTCAACCAGAGAGTCTGGTCGAATTGAAGTGTTTCTGGTCGAATCGAGGCTCTGTTGCTTCCAAATCACGTCCAGGTGCCTCATTCGACCTCTCCTGTTGAATTCAACTTGATGAGTTGGTCGAATTGGAATCGAATTGAGCTCACGATGTCTCTAATTTCAATTCTAGCCTTATCGGTCCCTCGTACTTTGTTCTAGATATGATAAGGAAGACATAGGGAAAAACGGATCTTCATTCGGAGTTGAAACGAGGGAGAACGAGCCAAAACGGTAAAAGAGGAAACAAGGCAGCACGCGCACGGGCCGTGTACAGTGCACGGCCCTGTCAGAATGGCCGTGCGGTAACACCCGAAATGCCAACTCAGCCACGCCTGTGGCCGAGTGCAGAACACGCCCCGTGCCGAGTACAGAAACACGGCCCGTGCACCACGCATGGGCCTGTCCAGATAGCCGTGTACGAGCGAAATAAAACACAACACGGCCACCCCTGTGGCCAAGTGCGGAACACGACTCGTGCGCTGTGTTAGAACACGGGTCGTGCGGTGGAGCTCAAGCCGTGTTGGTGCAAAAATGCAGAAATTGTTGGTATAAATAGACCCCATTTTAACATGTTGAAAAAAAGGGATCCGAAATTCCCATCCTCTACACACACATCACACACCTTTCCTTCAATTTCACACCATAATCTCCATCCACCTTCATCCATCTTGATCCATCTTCATCATCTCCATTAATTCTCCATCAAAACTTCATCCCTTCCATTGGGTGTGAGAGATCTCAAGAAATAAAGAGCTAGAGAAGAAGATCCATGAGTATTGAAGATCTCCTACAAGAAATTGCTAGGGAAGATTCACATCTGTTTTGATTTTCTTTTGGATTTAAACTATGGATATTTGTAATGAATTATTTATATGTTTTGTTACCTTTATCATGTTAGGCTAATCCTGTTGGATTGTATACTAAAAGTCTAGCTTTAGTATGAACAATGTCATAACAATATTTGAAATGAGAATCATTGATCAAATGATTGCATCTTATAATTTATTTTATATGCATGATGCAATAGTCCATTTACTTTATACTGTAGATAATATGTTGTGCGACAACACGCGGAAGATCATATTATCGGTTTCCTTATAAAGTATAAACAGATGCTCACAACTGAGATAGACGGGGACTCTCTATCGGTATGGTTGTACTGTGGTTTGGTATTAGCTTGTCTTGGCTATAGAATCACATTAGTGCACTTGTGTGTATTGAGCAGGACCGCCTGAGATCGTTCGACTTATACTAACTTATAGAAGAACTTGATCTCTGTTATTATGGAAGTTCGTGCTCTTAATCCCTATACAATAACCTCGACACGTAGGGCAGTATGTATTTCTTTGATTCATCAATGGGTGAGATTTATATGTATTAAATCAACAAACTCGGTGAGTTGGGAAGTAGTGATGTATCTATGGTGTGCTGTTGATTGTAGAAGGAATCCATGTCCGTCATAGGTTGATGATGTCCCCTTGAGGAGCTCATATGGTTTATCATGTAAATCTTGCAAGTGGATTAATTTCCGGCATGATAAAAAGGTTGAGTGGTACTACTCTCGGATGAGATATTAATTAATTTGAGTTGTCAGTAACTTAATTAATTAATGGACATTGTATATCTTAAACATGGAGAGACTACCGGGCTTATAATAAGAAGGAGCCCAGAACATAATTTTGGGATTGGACGGGTAGTGCAATAATAATATTTTAGTGGACTATATTATTATTATTGGATTTAATTAAAAGCTTTGGACTAAGCTTGGTTAATTAAGTTCAATTGAGGCCCAGCCCAATTTCTCCTCCTGGTCCCTGCAGTAGCCCTTATAAATAAGTTATCTCAGTTCCTGTTAACCCTAAGTCAGTGCCTCATTTGACAGTTAGAAAGAACAGGAGCAGATTGAGAGAATCCTGCGGATTGTTGCCCACACAATAGCAGGATTCAACTTGGGATGCGGATTGTTGCCCACACAACAGCAGGATTCAACTTGGGACATACTGCAGAAGATTGAGAGGTGGTTCTCTGCAACGGATCAACCTCTACATCAACCCAGAAGTACGGTAAACAAGATTTAATTGCTTCCGCTGTTTATTGTTTGCCTGTATACTAACGATCACGTTTGAGCCACAAGATCCAATTGCCCAACAATTGGTATCAGAGCGAGGTTTCGTGGTGAAACGTGAGACGTTAGTGAGTGTGATTATATGATTATTTAATTGATCTAGATGTAATCACATATTCTTTTGCTATTCGTGTGTTTATTTTCAATGGAAAAGCATGAGATTAGGGATTATATATTTATAAGTTTCCTATGTGCTTTTGTTGATGTTTATTGCTGTACACATCTCTCTCTCCCAACTATCACACTGGACCCAAAAACTAAACACACACACTCGGTTCTGTTGTTGATGGGGGCGAGAAAACGATCGAAGTACGAAGTACGATTGTTCACAACCCTATGATTGTCGGATCAACATCGATGGCAAGTAGTCAAGATTGTGACGAACTGGTGATTGGCGTTGACCGCCTGATGGAGATCAGGTAGCCGTCGACCCAGAAAAACGATGGAGAGTGGATCTCCCTGCTGTAAGGCGTGATCGATGGAGAGAGTATCTCCCGTGCAACACAATCAGCGTTTGGTGATGGTTGTGAAAACGGACGTCGATGGCGGATGGCGAGAGAAATCTTTTTCCAGTCGGGTCAGAGAAGATCGGCAGTGGGAGCGGATGAACGGCGTTGGAGCGTCGCGATGGGCTGTTGAGGACAACGCTGCTGACTGGATTTCCAGGCGAGTCTCCTGGCGATTCTGGGTGGGCCTCTGGCAGGTTTCGATCGGGCCTGTTTCTTCTACGATCGGTGGCCACATACCTGGATTGCTGGTTTTGGGCGAGTCTTCTACTGGTTCTGATCGTGTCTCTCGATTCCGGAGAGTATCTGAAGTGCCATTTGGAAACGGAAAGTGATCGCCAGCATCGTTTGGAGCCATTGATCGGAAGTCGCGAGCCATACCTTCTGGAATATTTGATCGGTGATCATCATGCTTTACTGGGCGCACCAGTCGAATTGGACCGGTGGTCAGGCCTGGCGGAAGCCGGCGTGTTTCACGGCTGGTGGACCAGCAGCTGCATCGGCGAGCCATGACAGGCCGGCGACAGCAGGCGTGTTTTTTGATCGTGTCTTCCGTCGAATCCTTCGTGGACTTGTCAACGATCGTCGCGCGGCAGTGGGCTGGGGGTGAGACTCCGGTGGGCTGACGGCACCACCGCCGAGAGCGGCAGCACCGTGATGTTCGCTGGTTTGTTGCTGATCGCGTCTGTTGCGGCGGATTATAGGGCAGCCAATGGCTTGTTGAGTGCGTATGGGCTGCTGCATTTTTTTTGTGGTTGTTGGACCTAATTTTTTATGTTGGGCCTAGTTTAATTGCCGGGCCCTTTTACTAATAATTGTTTTGGTTTGTTGGGCCTAAATGTTTATTAAGGTGTATATTGGGCTGGCAGGTTTAATTAAAGGGCCCAAATTCACTAATGGTTAATAGGCTGCTCAATTAATTTTAATTTGGTTTTTGGGCTGTTGGGCCCAATTTTAATTAAAATGGTAATGGGCTGCTTGGGCAATTTTAATTGCCGGTTTTAATTAATTGTGGATAATGGGCCAAGCATGATTAATTAATTTTATTAATGGACTTTTTGTGCTAGTGGGCTTGATGGACTTAATTTAATTTTGGGTTAAGATTATGGGCCATGGATAATGAGCTTGATTAATTATTTAATCTGCTGCTCATTTTGTGCTTATTTGTTGCTCTTGGGCCCAAATTGATTGATCCACTAATTATGCAATTAATTAATGTTATATAACTGATTAATTGATTTAATTATCAATTATTGTTGTATATGTGAAAGGCATGTTCTATGTGATTTATTTATTTAAATTGCTGTTAATAGAAGCATGCTAAGATGTATATTTTATTTATGAAATATTATATGCATGTTTAAAACCCTCGGTGTTAAATAACTAAGTGGGAGAGGGGATTGGTAATAAATTCCCGCGGCCTCCATTATTGGTTTGTAAGTGATGTGAGTAAACTTGCGTGTTGGCATAGGCCTTCCTCCCTAACGGATGAGTTTATTCACGGATCACTGGTACAGACTTCATAAATAATTATTGTTTGTAATGTGGCACATAAACTTGCGTGTTGGCATAGGCCTTCCTCCCTAACGGATGAGTTTGTGTGCGGTACACTGGTACAAACTTATAATTGATGATTGTAGGAAGCTACCCGAGCGCGTGTGTACTTCTCCAACTGTAAGGCACATAAGCTCACGCAGTGGACTTGGGATCAAATAATGGTGTACACTTAGGTGTAAATAATTAGTATCCTCCCCAACGGAGTCACTGCTATTATTTGCATGGCTAAAGAGTAACCGACTATTAATTATTTTGTCATAAAGTTAGGTTGACAAATGAAATTAATGGGTAAAACCTTCTCTTGTAAATGTTCGGGTTTGTAAACGTCCACACTAACGTGGCTTGCAGACTCACGGTGCTTGAGATGTCGGTGAATTTTATTTTTATATTGTTTTGAGGGAAATAATATAAAAGGATAAAATTCGAAGTTTTGATCGGTAAATTTATTTGTGATTCTCTGAATTTCGAATGGTATTATCTCACTAATTGTTAACTAAAAGACATTATATTTACTTGTCCAAATTAGTTGATTAGAAAAGAATCTTGGTTTTGAAAATTTACTGCTTAAGAAAATATAAGTGTGTTCTCTCATAGGACGGCTCATGATGCCTGTTAATGTCTCTAGTGAAGAGATGAGAGGTTCATAGAAATATGATGGTCTCATGTAACTCTTTGGATACTTGAGTAATTTAAAAGGCGCAAGATCATGATAGAATTTGATGAATGAATTGGAAAAGCTTGGAATAGAAATTGAAAGGGAAACCTAAATCAATTTATTCTTCACAATTTGCCTGGATGTTTTGAGCAAGTTCTACCTGAAATACGAGAGATTGTATATGGTAGGAAACTTCTAACAAAACATATGGCAAAAGAAAGCCAATTTTCATCATAATGTGAACAAGTTTAATATCTTATTTACTAATGGTTTAAACATGATTAGTGATGGCATCTACTGACACGAAGTATGTAGATACTGGAATCACTAAATGTTTATCACTGAGTAAGGATAAGATTGTTAATAACATGGGTAAAACTACAAAGGTAGTGGCTATTGCAGTGGGAGTTGTTTATTTATCTCATGATAAGAATAAACGATTGATTATTAGAAATTGTCTTTACGTACGTTTCATAGAAAGAATTTAATTTCGGTTTCTATGCATTAACGGATGGATACTTCATTTCATTTAAATGACATGGTCATAGAAATGAGGAATGAGGCTATAATCCGTTAAAGTACATTGGTGGATAATTTGGATACTCTTGAATCATGCACATCCCACAGATGCAATAAATAGTAATTAAATAATGCATCTTCTAATATTAGTAAGAGAAAGGATCCTTCGGAAATGAACTAAACATACATTTGGCGTCTATGACTAATTCATTTTACTTGAGTAGGATTCAAAAGTTGATAGCCGATAGACCGTAAGGTTTATCTGAAGTGGAAACTATCGGACTTGCGAGTCGTGCTTGGAAGTAAAATTGATTAACTGCCTTTTCAAGGCTGTGGGGAGTAGAGCCAAAGATATATATGTTGGAATTAGTTCATTCTGATTTAAGCGGACCTAACATAATCCAGACGAGAGGTGGTTAAGAATATTCGAAGATTATTCAAGATACCGATATATTTATATGATGCATTGCATGTCTAAGTTCCTTGATTAATTCAAGAATTGTAAGGCCGGAACAGTGAAGCGTCATGGAAAATATATTAAGTCATTACGATTTAATTGTGATGGTGAGTACCTCTTAGGATAGTTAGGAGCTATTAATCAGAAGTTGAGATTAAATCTCAAGTTGACTACACCGGGCATGCCCCAACTGAATGGTGTAGTGGATAGAAGGAATTAGGCTCTTATGGTTAAGATTAGATAGATGATGAATTATTTGGAATAATTAAATTCATTTTATGGATATACCCTAGATACAGTAATTCGTGAAACATTTGTCTGTATATGGGATATCCTAGAAAAATGGAGAGTGATTTATTTAGTCCAAAAGATCGAAGGGTGATTGTCAACACAAACACTAGATTTTTTGGAAAAGGACTATGTAATAAATCACAAGCACATGTATAAGTTGTTCTAAAGGAAATGAGAGAGAAAACACTAAGTATAAGTACCAAGTGTACAAGAGGATATGCCACAAGGTAAACTGCAACGCGTGTCACATCTGATACACAATTACATGTAGTACCTTGTCGTAGTGGGAGGGTTGTTCGACAACTCGTAAAATATATATTTTGGGAGAGTCGTGAGACTTGGTCCCTAGTAAATATGGTATTATCCCACGGATACGACTTAGCACTACAAGATTAAAATGCGGAATCTTAGTAAGTTGTAATGAATGATGAAATAAAAGAGGATCATACGGTAAGGTGAAAACCTTGGAAGCAAAGCTTGTTGCGAAAAGGTGTACTCAGAAAGAAATGGTTCGATTATGAGAAAACCTTTTCGCTTGTAGCTATGCTTAGTTGATCCGGATTCTTTTAAATTTTGCTACTCATATTGAATTATGAGGAACAACAAATAGATGTCAAGACAGCTTTCCTGATTGGAAGTCTTGAGGAAAACATCTATGTGGAGCAATCAAAATAATTCATTGCAAAGGGCTAAGTGCATTTTAATAGTAAGCTTATAGGTGTCCAGCGATGGACTAAAGCAAGTTTTAAGATCGTGAAGCATCTGTTTTGATTAGATAATCCAGTGGCATGGATTTAAATCAATGAGCGGATGAGTCTTGTGTGTTGTAAAGAGTGACGGAAACGTGGTGGTGTTTCTTGTACTATACGTAGATAGTATCTTGCTCATTTGAGACAATGAAAGAGTATTATCGGGCGTATGGGTACGGTTAATAAAGCGGTAGTGATGAAGGACTTAAGAAAGGCAAAATACATCCTTTTGATCACGGTAATACGGATCACAAGAAAGGATGTTATGCTTATCTCAAGTTTCATAAAATGATACAGTCCATACTCGTTTAGCATGTAAATTTATCTAAGTGAATGTGTCTTTGAGACACAAGAAGAAGATATAGTAGATGAAAGCGGTTCCTTATGCTTCGGCGAATAAGGAAGCTTAATCTAAAGAATGCTATGAACGAAGTTGGATATCTGTGTTGCTGAACGCATGAACAGAAGGTATCAACGTAACCCGGAACAAGAATGATGAACTGTAGTAAGACATATATAAAGTGCCTGAGAAGGACTGGAAATTATATGTGGATTTACTAAACAGATTCACTGCTTCTTGTGGATTACGTAGATTCAGATTTTTTAGTCAGATTGGACGGCAGTAAATTCTCCTCAAAGGTTATGTGTTTAATCTTAGGAAGTAGAGTCATAATGTGGAGGATGTTATATAGAAATATATTTCAGACTCCGGACTCCATCATGGAAAGATGATGAATTGGAGCCTATGAGGCAGCCAAAGTATCTATATGACTCCAAAGACTTCATGATGGACTTCGAAGTGTTTCTAGGTTTGCCCAAGGTAATCACAATTTACATTGATGATATGGGTGCAGTTGCAAACTTGAAGAAATCACAAGTCCATAAGGCAATTAAACACATGGAGCGCGAGTACCACCTGTTACGAGAAATCGTATGATGAGGCAAAGGTTGTTGTCGCCTAGATTGCATCGGATGATGATCTAGTAAACCATTTACAAGGACCTTAAGGCGAGAGCTTTTAATGGTCGTGTAGTGGAAGTAGGAATCAGATGTATGGCAGAAGACATGACAGCATAGTCTTTTTGTATAAGTGGGAGATTGTTGGATTATATACTAAAAGTCTAGCTTTAGTATGAACAATGTCATAACAATATTTGAAATGATAATCATTGATCAAATGATTGCATCTTATAATTTATTTTATATGCATGATGCAATAGTCCATTTACTTTATACTGTAGATAATATGTTGTGCGACAACACGCGGAAGATCATATTATCGGTTTCCTTATAAAGTATAAACAGATGCTCACAACTGAGATAGACGGGGACTCTCTATCGGTATGGTTGTACTGTGGTTTGGTATTAGCTTGTCTTGGCTATAGAATCACATTAGTGCACTTGTGTGTATTGAGCAGGACCGCCTGAGATCGTTCGACTTATACTGACTTATAGAAGAACTTGATCTCTGTTATTATGGAAGTTCGTGCTCTTAATCCCTATACAATAACCTCGACACGTAAGGCTGTATGTATTTCTTTGATTCATCAATGGGTGAGATTTATATGTATTAAATCAATAAACTCGGTGAGTTGGGAAGTAGTGATGTATCTATGGTGTGCTGTTGATTGTAGAAGGAATCCATGTCCGTCATAGGTTGATGATGTCCCCTTGAGGAGCTCATAAGGTTTATCATGTAAATCTTGCAAGTGGATTAATTTCCAGCATGATAAAAAGGTTGAGTGGTACTACTCTCGGATGAGATATTAATTAATTTGAGTTGTCAGTAACTTAATTAATTAATGGACATTGTATATCTTAAACATGGAGAGACTATCGGGCTTATAATAAGAAGGAGCCCAGAACATAATTTTGGGATTGGACGGGTAGTGCAATAATAATATTTTAGTGGACTATATTATTATTATTGGATTTAATTAAAAGCTTTGGGCTAAGCTTGGTTAATTAAGTTCAATTGAGGCCCAGCCCAATTTCTCCTCCTGGTCCCTGCAGTAGCCCTTATAAATAAGTTATCTCAGTTCCTGTTAACCCTAAGTCAGTGCCTCATTTGACAGTTAGAAAGAACATGAGCAGATTGAGAGAATCCTGCGGATTGTTGCCCACACAACAGCAGGATTCAACTTGGGACATACTGCAGAAGATTGAGAGGTGGTTCTCTGCAACGGATCAACCTCTACATCAACCCAGAAGTACGGTAAACAAGATTTAATTGCTTCCGCTGTTTATTGTTTGCCTGTATACTAACGATCACGTTTGAGCCACAAGATCCAATTGCCCAACAAATCCCTCTAGTGGGATTAGGAACATGAAGAGCATATTAGATTTGTATTATCATGTGGATTAAATTGGTTTTTGATTTAATTGATGTTGATTTCTATTCATGGAGTTTAATTGTCTTGATGTTGTGATGGCATGGTTTGTTATTCATAATTGATTATTAGTTTAATGGATTGTTGATCAATGAATTGATTTATGGTGATTAAATGCTATCATAATGTTCATGTATGTATTGCTTGGAGTGAGATGGAAACGACCCTCTATAGTATTAGGAAGGCATGATTAGACATCGAGTTTGGGTTTGACCGAAAGGATATTTGAATTCGATGAGGGGAACCAATCCATTCGTTGGCCTTAGTACACAAAAAGGGAGAGTTTATTCTAACTAGTACCTAGATGGAAGGGGTTAATGTTGGGCTTTGATCTTAAGTGCTTTTGGGAGTCTAAAATGGATCAACAACCTTTGTAACCCGAAAGGGAGCTTAGGATACAATCGTGATCACCCTAAGTCTACATCAATTGAGTTGAATTCCTTTTGCATGATAATATGAATCGAGTGTGCTTGGATGTTTCTAATCCCATGTTTTTCATACTTGAAATTTAGCACCCATTTTCTTTACTTGTTATTCATCTTTACTTGTCATTTCTCCTATTCGCTCTTTTATTTACTTGCTACTTGCTTTAGTTGTTAATCATCTCAAAACCCCCTATCATCTTTACAAAAACAACATAAATATGAGCTCACGTATTTTGCTAGTACGAACATAACTCCTTTGTGGATTGATAATTTTTCTTGGGATATACTACTACAAAGATCGAGTATTCTTGCTCGTGAGTGCTACAAAAATAGGCAAACAAGAAAATGTCACACTCCCAAACTTAGTAAAAACATAAGTTGAAACTAAGTTTGCAAAAATATGTAATTGCCGATTAGTAAGCACCTTAAATATAAAAATTTCTTACTCACAAAAAGGAAATAAAGCAATAAAACGGAAGGGCAAGCCCCCAACAGACGCTCATGTTTAACGTCGGAGAGTCACAACGGATGTAACCTTTGTAGGCTACTTGATTGGAGGACGGCCTTCTCGCATCCTCACCTTCAAGTACTTTCTTTCCCTCTTCTTGTCTACACTCAACACCTCACCTTTCTTGGTAACAAGTATATGATCCTTGGAATTACCTTCCTCCCATGGCTGTCTAGACACCTCCTTGTCAATCTTCCAATCAAATTCAGTATCATCAGTCTTATAAAAATTAAGATTAAATAAGTTAGAAATCACATCTATGCTCTTGCATGATTGAGTCTCCATGGGCATCTTCATTGCTTGAAGATTCGACTCAAACGGTTGGTCGAATGGCTTTCTTGGGCATGATTGCGCAGTCTCACGGTTTTGAGCATAACTTTAGCATCCGACCTCTGATTGAGGTGATTCACACGCGAAAATGATCCTCTCTTCTGTGGCTTTCTGATGGATTATCTTTGGAGCTGATTCGACCAGGATTCAACTTGTAGGTCTGGTCGAAATTAAGTCCTCCTGGTCGAATTGACCTTCTGTATGAATTTTGTCCTCCGATTCGACCTCGATTAGACCTGAGGGCCAGGTCAAATTGAAGAGGTCTTGGTCAATTCGAGCTTGTGATGAAACAGGGTGTTCCGGAGGGTAGGATTCGACCTCAATTCAACCAGAGGGTCTGGTCAAATTGAAGTGTTTATGGTCGAATCGAGGCTCTGTTGCTTCCAAATCACGTCCAGGTGCCTCATTCGACCTTTCCTGTTGAATTCAACTTGATGAGTTGGTCGAATTGGAATCGAATTGAGCTCACGATGTCTCTAATTTCAATTCTGGCCTCATCGGTCCCTCGTACTTTGTTCCAGACCTCAATGTTATGGTATTATTCTCCAATGTTTGTGTCAAGTGATTCACATTTGTGGCCATCTGCCCCATCATCAAGGTAAGGTGCTTCAACTGCTTAGATAAATCTATATGGTTTGCATCAGTTTTCGCCTCTAGCTTGGCCCTTAGACGATCAACCCTTGCATCATTTTCAGCCATGTATCGATTGAAGGTATCTTCAACACTCTTCACTTCTTGCTGCTGTTTCATACTAGGCCCCCTTTGTGTCAACTTTGTAATCTGCCTTTGCTGGGATTCTAGTAGCTTGTTAATGTTAGCTAAACTAGAGACGATCTCATCATCCCTATTTGGCTTCACCACTTGATGTTCAACCTGCGCTACCTTTCTAAGTACATATGATCCTCCATCTCTCTCTACAGGCCAGTCACGTGAATTTATAGAGATGGCTTCAAACAACTTTTCTGCTTGAAGTGTTATTTTAGATAACAGCGTTCCTCCTGATGATGCATCAATAAAAGTACGCGACTCACAATCCAATCCATAGTAGAAGATGTTTATGTACTCAGCCTTAGACATTTCATGCTGTGGGCACCTCCTGAGCATGTCTTTAAACCTTTCCCACGCCTCATAATATTTCTTATCCTGATTCATAACAAATTGGGTGATTTCTTGCCTCATTCTTAAGATCCTTGAGGGTAGCATGTATCTCTCTAAGAAGTTCTGCTGCAGTTGGTCCCATATAGTGCATTCTGCTGCATCAAGAGTCTCATACCAAGCTTCCGCCTTATCAATCAAAGAGAACTTGAATAAGGCGATCCGCCTAGCAGTATCATTAGCTCCAACTCCTTTTTGAGTGTTTTCATAACCAAAAAATCTTCGGAGATGTTGATATGGATCTTCAAAATAACCTCCAGAAAAGAGATTCTTCTTCACCATGTTAATAAGAGAGGGATGTATCTCAAAATTATCATCTTCCCCCCTTTTTCCTATAAACCCCATGTTACCAATTCTATAATTCGTGAAAATTTCACGTATGGCAACATTATCCAGATTCTGCCTTGCTCCGGTCATGTTTAGCTCAATGTGTTATTCACTCTTTCCTTCCTCTCCTTTTCCTAGTGCACAAATACCTCAGAAAAATTTAAGGTTAGATAGAAATAAATAATCATAAATAAAAGTCTTAATCAAACTAGAAATAATAAACTAATAATAACAGCCATCCCCGACAACGGCACCAAGAACTTGATGCGCATTTTCTTTCCACGTAAAATTAATCCCCAAGTGTTAAAGATATCAGTTGCAACTTAAGTAAGCGACCAAGTGATTATCGAACCAAAGGACAGCATATTATCAATTTAATTATTTACTAAATTAATTAAGGCAAGTCAATTAAGTTTGAAGGTTTATAATCTAATAACTACTAAACAATTAATTAAAATAACAAATAAAATAAAAGCACTTAGAAGAATACGAAAATGGATCAAGTAAGAGAATAGGTAGCTCTAGGATAATTCAGTTTCACATATTAATTTCCCTTCCGTGTGTTGATCTCTGACTCTGCCTTGTGGAATATGGACGCATCACTAAGCCATGCATATCTACTCTATAGACACAAGTAAACATGCATGTAACAAAACGACCGTGAATATGGATTAAGAAAACACAATCATATATAAAGTAAATCCACAAGTAGTGTTATATGGAGTTTACACACGAAAGTTCAATTAATTCATAGAAACCTTCAAAACCCTAGATCTACCAAAATAGTTCTGGCCTATGATGTTGCGAAAAACAATCATGGATGTTGGATAGATCTTACCCATAGTTCGGAAAATACAAAATAAATTAGAAAATGAAAAAAACTTAGATGTGGGTGTCGTCACGTCCTTCTCCATCTTGAATTCTCCTCTTGGTTATTCTCTTGATTCCACAAACGAATCTTCAAAGTGATGGATGGATGGAGGAAAAGATGTGGATGATGGTTGGGGGGTGAACCCTCCTTGTGGGGTGTAGTATTGTTGTGGCCTCTCTCCAATCCAATCTCTCTTGTTGTTGTCTCCTTGGTGTGATCTACACCCCTTTTATACTTGTAAGCTCTCCTTATAGACCTAGGATGGGCTTTTTAGATAAAAACACATACTTGGGGTGTAAAAACATGCAGAAACACGTACTAAAGGCGTAAAAATCAGATCTGGACGCGTCCCAGGCATGGAATTCGACCTAGTATTCGACCTATGGCTTGGTCAAATCCTGGTCGAATCGAAATCGGTGATAATTCGCACTTCATGCATTCGATTCGACCAAAATGGCTTCAATTCGACCAAGGAGTCTGGTCGAATTCGACTATCGTGGTCGAATTGGACTTGCGCCGTCTCACTGTTTCGCGTATAACTTCTACATCCAAGCTCCTCTCTTCCTTGGCTTTCTATCCATATAAAGAAAACAAGGAAACTCCAAGATTTGTATATGTAACAAGTCATGCAAAGTGGACAGTCATTCTGAACAAGAAAAGCTTGCGCGACGTCACCTCTTTGATCATAACTCTCTCGTTTGGAATCCAATTGGGGTGTTCTTCATACCAAAATGACCCTCTCTTCAGTGGCTTTCCAATCATATATTACATCAATAGTTTTAATCTCCACAACAACACAGAAAAATTAAAAAATTTGGACATGCGTTTTTCAGCATCCTTGCACAAATTGCACCTTTTCTCCAACCTTGTACTTTTGATCCTTTTTCCACCTAAAACACAACAAAACACCTCAAGTGCACCTTATTCTCACGTATATTGAATATAGACCATTATGCTAATATATGATAATAATTCTAATCAAGAAGGTGTTAAATTGGACAATAAAACACGCTTATTTTCATTCTCATCATTATTTCGAAGGTTGCGGGCAACCTTCCTCCTTGCTTTCTTCCCGTTACCTTGGTTTCCAGGAACTCTACTTGTTTTATCAGCTCCTTGACAAGGTTGAGTTGTTTGTTCTACAACATCTCTACCTTATCCATTTTGAGGCTGATCTCAAATATTGTCTTGGACATGTTTTGGCAATATTCTCCAAAGAATTTCACCGTTTTTTGTAATTCTCTAAGATCTTGGTTCATTTTAGAGTTATCTACCTCGATCTCCTTCCACTCTGTCATTTTGTCCAATATGAAAAGTGATGAGGCTTGCAGATCTCTCAATAGACCCTAGTTTGGTCGTCTCCTCCATTGTTCGTGTTGGAGAACACGTCCATAGATCTCGGTGAAACTTTGGAGTTCCACTATATTTCTGGATACTTCTTGGGAGTATCTTATCTCCATCTGGCGACCTTCCTGATGAGTGTGTAAATTCACAAGTTTGGCGCTATATTTTGTGCTAGTTTTGGAGAGTTTTGATGTGGAAATAGGTGGAAAACCTATATATATTGTGAAATAGCATGAATCAGGTGTTAGTGGAGCTATTTGAGTGTTTTCTTAGCAAAAACAGAGTGAAAGAGCCAAGAATCGAAGAGACGGAGTCGAAGCCACGCGAATCGCCCAAGAAGTAGATGGGTTCGACCTGGCTGGAGGAGGGTTCGACCTCTCCAGCAGGTCGAACCAACGTTGCTGGACATACAGAGATGGGTTCGACCAAGACTCGGTTGGTTCGACCTGGCCATCAGGTCGAACCATGGTCGAACCTGTTTGCAAGAAGGAGGATTCGACCACGACGTTGGGGTTCGACCTGGGGTTCGACCTGTGGCTCGGGGTTCGACCTGCGTGACGTGGTCGAACCTGTGTGCGAGAACTTACCTTATCCGGATTTTCGAGGCCAAAATGCATGAGATCACTTAGAAAGCCCATTCCAAGCCCTAGAGACGTGACTACAAGTATAAAAGGAGGCTCATACAGAGAATAGAGAAGCTTTTGATCGTCAATCATAGGAGAGACAAGAGTAGAGGTGGTGATCCATTCGGAGGGCTGTGACAGAGGTTCGCTGAAGGTTCAAGTAAGAATGATTAATCTAACCATGATTGTTCCTAGATCAATCATGGGCTAGAACCACCTTGGTAGTTCTAGGGTTATGAAAGTTTCATGATGTAATTCGTGTTTTGTGTGTAAAACTCCGTACAACACTACCTGTGGTTTGTTTTATATAAGATTGCATATTTAATCCATACTCATAGTCGTTTTGTGCATCAATGATCGTTGTGTAGAGTCTGAATACATAACATGGTTATTGATTGAGTGCGTTCACTACTGAGCAGTGTTTATTGTTATAATTCTAAGTGAAGGGATTCCAAAGTATTATTAGAACTGTCTTATATGAATATTCATGAATTGAATTGAATTCGGGTTGATGAATATGATGAAGAGTATAACTTTATAGTACCTAAAGAGGGAGATCAAATCGGGTTAGATTCTAGACGTAGAAGATAATTGATTATGATAGTACCTAGAAAGGGGGGTGAAGCATATCTCTTGCTCCGATGTTATTCACACGTGTCAAGCGCATATTTACTTGTGTCTATAGAGTAAACTTGCATGGTCTAGTGATGCGTCCACAAACCACAGGGCAGAGTCGGACACCATCACATGAAAATACGAATTGCTAGTGAAACTGGATGACCCGACGAACTACCTATCATTCTTATTGATCACAACTCACTTCTCTCTACTTTTGCTATTTCTTTTGTTAATTCGATTAGAAGTTACTATCCAGTAAACCTTTACAATTACCAACATAGTCTAAAATATACTAGAAGATCACAAAATTGATATTTATCCGTCCCGTGGGTTCGATATTGTAACTTGGTCACCTTCGCGACTACAATTGATATCCTTATACTTGAGGATTAATTTGTGTGTTGAGAAAACCCTATCAAGTTCTTGGCGCCGTTGCCGGGGATGGCGTAAACTATCTTTTTTGTATTATTTCTAGTTTATTAGGACTATTTACCTTGTTTTGTTGTTTTCTTTCTTATTCGTTTTAGGTGTATGCTCACAAGATCAAAGAAAGGTAATCTTGAACCGTATAATCCTGAGATTGGAGCATCATCAAGAAAGAAGAAGAAGGAGAGCAAGGCAAAGGCAATTGACTCAACTGAAGCTCTGAATTTTGGAGTTGAGGTTGACGAGCAGATTTCGCAAGCGATTGAGGCTACAACTGAAGTTAATTTGGAAGTAGTAACAGTCAACATGGCAGCGAATCCGGATAATCTAGCCATCCGTGAGGTTTTCAGAAATAATGGGGCTGGAAATTATGAGCTTTTAGGAGCAATGGGAACAAACACCGCGTTCGATCTTCATCCCGCTCTTATTAGCATGATAGAGAGGAACTCATTTTCAGGAGGGTCTTTCGAGGATCCGCAGCAGCATCTGAACAAGTTCTTAGGCTATGCAAGTACTCAAAAAGACGTAGGAGAACATGAAGATGCTAGGAAGATCCTTTTGTTTAAATTCTCGCTTACTGAAAAGGCGAGGGATTGCTACGATACTATTAATGCAGCTGAGTGCACCACGTGGGAGCAATTGAAGTTAAGATTCTTGTAGAGGTATATGCCACCTTCGAAGGTGTTTAAGATGAAGCAAGATATTAACCAATTTGCTATCAGTGGAGGTGAGAAATTTCATGAAGCGTGGGATAGATTCAAGGACATGCTCAGGAAGTGTCCTCAACATGGGTTATCTAAAGCCCAATATATCAGTATATTTTATAACGGATTGGACTGTGAATCAAGAGTGCTACTTGATGCTTCTTCTAATGGAGCATTGCTTACAAAGTCATCCGTTGAGGCCGAGAGATTGTTTGAAGACATATCAATGAATTCGAGGGATTGGCCCACTGATAGAGTTAGAGGTACGTATGTTCTTGGAAAGGTAGCTCAGGTTGAACAAGCAATGGTGAAGACTAAGAGAGAGGATGAGATCGTTTCGAGCTTGTCCAATATCAACAAGCTACTTGAGTCTCAACAGAAGCAGATCAGCGAGATATCCCAACGAGTGCCAATCATGCAGCAAGAGATGATGAATAATGGAACCATCCAAGACGAATTGGAGGAAGCAAATTATGCCATGGGTCAAAGTATCCAAGGAACGAGGTACCCAAATCAAGGAAACCGGAACTGCCAAGGGAACTATCGAGGGAACTTTAATAATCGTGGTCCATCTGGTAGTTATCAACAGCAACCAAGGAGGCCTGAATTTTCATGGAGCAATACGAACAATGCAGTGCAACTTCCGATGGGTGTTGATCCGGGAGAAAAGGTAGAAGAAGGAAAGCCTGGGTTCGAGGATACTGTGAACCGTTACATGGTAAAGAATGATGAAAGAGTGAATCGCCTTGAGGCAAAGCTTGAGAAAAAGATTGATGATCACCACAGAGATTTGTCCACTCAGGTGAAAGATCTCACATTGTTGATGGGTACAATTGCAGAGAATGTGAACACATTGACTCAAACTGTAGGAAAAGGTAAGTTTCCGTCTCAGAGTATAGAGAATCTGAAGTCGTGTAATGCCATCACACTGAGGCCGGAGCGGTTCGACCAACACGTGGAGGGTTCGATCAACTTCTCAGGTCGAACCCAGGTCGAACCTTATCGGCCAGAGCACTCTATTTTGATGCAGGAACGGTTCGACCACGATCACGAAGGTTCGACCAACTTTTCAGGTCGAACCCAGGTCGAACCGAAGGATGGAGATTATACAGTGAAGCGGTTCGACCAAAGGGGCAGTGGTTCGACCTTCAATGTTGGTCGAACCCAAGTCGAACCTCCGGAGCAGAATGAGATCAGTCTTCCAGTGAAGAGGTTCGACCAATATAGTCCTGGTTCGACCTTTCAGCCTGGTCGAACCCCAGTCGAACCTCGCCGAGATGTTTTGTTTGATGCACCTGTTGTTCCTTTTGATGTTGATGCAACTCGAGTGGTACGGAATGAGCAAAGTACAGACATAATAGCTGAGAAAAAATGGGAAAGAGCTAAGCGATTAATAGCCGAAAAGGAGAAAGCGAAAAAGGTTGATCGTGATGAATGGGGGATTCCTAAAACAAAGATACCTCCACCGTTTCCCTACAAGCTAGTGAAGAAGGGGTTGGAAGAGAAGTTCAAGAAGTTTTCAGAGATAATGAACAAGATAAGCTTGAACATCCCTTTTTCAGAGGCAATCATGGAGATGCCATATTATGCTCGGTTCCTTAAAGACATATTGATGAAGAAGCGAATCTTAACAGGAGTTGAAACGGTAAACTTATCGGAGAATTGTAGCTCAATTATTCAAAAGAAGTTGCCACCAAAGATGAAAGATCCGGGGAGCTTTACTATTCTTTGTGAGATCGGGAAGGGGCCAGCACGGCGAGCTTTATGCGATCTTGGGGCAAGCATCAATTTGATGCCGTTGTCCATCTTTCAGAAGCTTGGTTTGGGGGAGATGACCCCGACAACTGTTGCTCTCCAATTGGCAGATAGATCAATGACGTTTCCGAAAGGAATAGTTGAAGATGTTCTAGTAAAGGTGGAGAAGCTAGTTTTTCCTGTGGATTTCCGTGTATTAGAAATGGATGATGACACGGATAATGTTCCTTTAATCTTGGGGAGGCCATTCCTTGCTACAGCTGGAGCTATGATAGATGTTCGGAAAGGAGAACTGAAGTTGAGAATGGACAAAGAAGAAGTACTTTTCAACTTGGACAAAGCAATGAAAATGCCAATGGAGTCCCAGTGTTATAGTATTGACGTGGTGGAGGAGATTGTGAATGAGGATATGTCTTTGATCTTTTCAAAGGATCCTCTTGAGACATGTTTGATGGAATCTCTTACTTATCCCACTACGGAGCTTGACGGACTTTCTAACGAGGTATGTATTGAATTTCTTGAAAACTTACTTGCTTTGGGTGATGATAGGTTTGCATTGGAGAGAAATAAAGTTGAAGAAGTCAAATGGACCAGGAAGTACTTGCCTTTGGATAATGAAAACACTCCAGTGGAGAAAAGAAAAGAGGAGTTGAAACCATTGCCGGATCACTTGAAGTATGCTTTTCTTGGTGATGATGCACAATATCCGGTAATTGTATCTTCTTCCCTTAATGATGATCAACTTGAGGAGTTATTAGATGTTTTGAGGAAGTACCAGTCTGCAATAGGGTGGTCACTTGATGATTTGAAAGGTATTAGTCCTTCGTATTGTATGCATCGGATTAGGTTGATGGATGAAGCCAAAGCTAGTGTTCAGAATCAGCGTAGGGTGAATCCCGCAATTCAAGAGGTGATAAGGAAGCAAATTCTTACGTGGTTGGATGCTGGAATTATATATCCTATTAGTGATAATCCCCATGTGAGTCCATTGCATGTAGTTGCTAAGAAGGGGGGTATGACTGTAGTGAAAGCTGAGGATGGAGAAGCGATAGCCACGAGAATTCCTACGGGATGGCGTACATGTGTGGATTACAGGAAATTGAATGAGAACACGTGTAAGGACCATTTCCCTCTTCTATTTATGGATCAAATGTTGGATCGTCTTGCAGGGTATGAGTTTTATTGTTTCTTGGATGGATACTCGGGGTATAATCAAATCATGATTGCTCCCGATGATCAAGAAAATACCACTTTTACTTGCCCCTACGGGACCTTTGCTTTTAGGAAAATGCCGTTTGGATTGTGTAATGCGGCTGCTACTTTTCAGAGATGCATGATGGCGATTTTTGATGGTTTGATAGAGAAGATCATGGAAGTATTCATGGACGATTTTTCAGTCTTTGGTTCTTCTTTTGATATGTGTTTGTCTAACCTTGCTGTTGTTTTGAAAAGGTGTCAAGAAACTAATCTTGTCTTGAATTGGGAGAAGTGTCATTTCATGGTGAAAGATGGGATTGTTCTTGGGCATCATGTTTCCGCCAAGGGATTACAGGTAGACCGTGCTAAAGTGGTGGCAATTGAGAAGCTTCCACCACCGACCAATGAAAGAGGAGTGCGATCCTTCCTTGGACACGTCGGTTTTTACAGGAGATTCATTAAGGACTTCTCAAAATACTCTAAGCCCTTATCTCATTTACTTGAAAAGGATATTCCTTTTGTGTTTAATGATGAGTGTTTAACAGCTTTTCAAGTTTTGAAGGAGGCGCTTATTACTGCCCCTATCTTGATCACACCGGACTGGACGCAACCGTTTGTACTTATGTGTGATGCAAGTGATGTAGCATTGGGTGTGGTGCTTGGGCAGCTAAGGGAGAAGAAGTTCTACGCCATTTACTACGCGAGTAAGACTTTCGATGCGGCACAGAAGAATTACACGGTGACTGAAAATGAGTTTTTAGCTGTTGTGTATGCATTCGATAAGTTTCGTCAGTATTTGGTTGGCATGAAGACGATTGTGTATACGGATCACTCAGCGATTCGTTATTTGATGGAGAAGAAGGAGACGAAGCCTAGGATCATAAGATGGATTCTACTACTACAGGAATTTGACTTGGAGATTCGGGATAAGAAAGGAACAGAAAATGTGTTGGCCGATCACTTGTCAAGGTTGGAGACTAGGGAGCATTGTGATAATTCTTTCGAGTATATTGAAGAGATGTTCCCTGATGAGAAGATCATGGCTGTGGCTGTTGAAGGTGCCGAGCGAGCATGCGTGGTTGCAGCGCAAGGTATGGATCCATGGTACGCGGATTATGTTAATTACATTATCATTGGTGAAATTCCAAGGGATCTCAACCGATATCAACTTGCGAAATTTCGTAGGGATGTTGAGACATTTATATGGTATGATCCGTTTGTTTATAAGATTTGTACAGATTCTATTGTCCGAAGATGTGTACCCGAGATGGAAATGGAAAGTGTGTTGGAGTTCTGCCATGCACAACCGAATGGTGGGCATTTCGGAGCGCAAAAGACTGCAGCTAAGGTACTTCAATCCGCTCTTTATTGGCCTACTTTGTTTAAAGATAGTGAGAGCTATGTGGCGTCTTGCGATAGATGCCAGCGCATGGGTAATATAGGTAGGAGAGATGAGATGCCATTGCAGCCTAGCATAGTCGTGGAGATATTTGATGTATGGGGGGTCGATTTTATGGGGCCTTTTCCCCCGTCGAATGGGTTTCTCTACATTCTTCTTGCGGTGGATTATGTTTCGAAGTGGGTGGAAGCAATTCCTACTCGTGTTAATGATTCGAAAGTTGTTTTATCTTTCCTAAAGAAACATATTTTTGCCCGTTATGGAGTTCCGAGAGCATTAGTTAGTGATGGAGGTTCCCACTTCGTCAATAAATTTCTGGAGAAGGTGCTTAAGGATTATGGTGTTAGGCATAGGGTTACTACACCCTATCATCCGCAAGCAAATGGGCAGGCGGAGGTCTCCAACCGTCAAGTAAAGCAGATTCTGGAGAAAGTGGTAGGAACTAATAGAAAAGATTGGGCTATGAAGCTTGATGATGTGTTATGGGGATTCCGGACCGCTTACAAGACGGTATTAGATATGTCACCGTATCAAATTGTCTATGGGAAGCCGTGCCACTTACCCGTAGAAATCCAACACAAAGCGTTTTGGGCTTTGCGTCGCTTGAACTTGACCCTTAGGGATGTAAAGGAGTTGAGACTAACTCACATGAATCAATTGGATGAGTTTAGGAGTCGTGCTTTCAAGAATTCAGAGATTTATAAGGAAAGAATAAAGAGGTGGCATGATTCTAAAATTTTGTACAAGGAGTTCAAGCAAGGAGATGAGGTACTACTTTTTAACTCTCGTTTGAAGCTTTTTGCAGGCAAGTTGAAGTCTAAGTGGACGGGACCATTCATGATTCATCGAGCCTTAGGAGGGGGGAGTTATGAGCTTATTGACAAATATGGTGATGTTATCATGGCGAATGGGCATCGATTGAAGCATTATAGGTCGCCGGATGATGCGTGTGTCATTTTTGATGATACCTTGTTCTGATTTGGTACCGTCGTGACTCTACGACGTTAAACATGAGCGCTTGTTGAGAGCTTACTCTTCCATTTTATTGCTTTATTTCTTTTGTGTGAGTAAGAAATTTTTATATTTAAGATGCTTACTAATCGGCAATTACATCTCTTTTCACACTTAGTTTCGACTTACGTTTTTACTAAGTTTGGGGGGGTGTGATGTTATTACCTCATTGAAGCATTAAGAGTATAATCTTTTCTTTGTATTGTTTGTTAGGGGAATTGGTTTTTGCAGCCATGTTGAAATTTTAATCGATTTTGATGTGACGATTTTTTACAATTTGCCTAATGTTCAGTGGTTTTTGGTTGTGTTTTCTTATACGGAGATACTCATGAATGATATTATGTGGAACAATTTTTGAAGTTGTGCTCTAGATTGTACTTAATGAGGTTGTGTTGAAGCTTGAAGTATGTAGTGAGAATGAAGAACACTCAGTTTTGGAAATTAGGAGGTAGGTTCGACCAAGTCTAGGAGTGGTTCGACCAGAGCCGGAGGTCGAACAAAGGCAGAGGAAGTCGAACCGACGTTGAAAGTTGTCCAGAGAGGAGGTTCGACCAAAGCCATAGTGGTTCGACCTGATCAGGAGGTCGAACCTATGGTCGAACCTGACGTTGAAAGTTGTCCAGAGAGGAGGTTCGACCAAAGCCATAGTGGTTCGACCTGATCATGAGGTCGAACTTATGGTCGAACCTGTCAGTCGGAAGCACTCTGTTTTCCAGAAGAGGGGTTCGACCAATTCAAGGAAGGTTCGACCTGTTTAGCAAGTCGAACCCCTGGTCGAACCAAGAAGATCGTTCGTCCAGAAGAGAGGTTCGACCTCGACATCCATGGTTCGACCAGTCCAGGTGGTCGAACCCAAGGTCGAACCAAGCCAGGTACGCGATTTAAGTTCGAATTTTCAGGGGGGTTCGATCACTTTTTCGAAACATCAAACCTCGAACCCTCTTCGAACCTCTACACCCTTGCACAAATTCTTCAATTACACTTTATTTCACACCGATTACACAACATTACACCTTGAATTATCGATTTGGTCGCGAGTTAGGGCTGAAATCGCGTTTTTGGGTGTTTTGTGTTTTCGATCGGTTTTTCACCATGGGCAAGTCACAAGGTACGTTTTTCCAACTCAATTACTCTAGGATTGAAGGTTTATGTAAGCAATTTGATGTGAAATAGAGAATTGATGTTGAATATGGTTGAATTTCATGGTGAATGTTGATATTTTGATTGATTTCATATGAATTCTTGTTTCTTGGATTGTGGGTGATTGATTATTGATAGAACTTGGATTTTGTGTGGATTAATCAAGGATATAGAATATACCATAGAATGAGCATGTTGACTTGGTTTGAAATTGATGAAATTGAAGTAGTTCATGGAGGAAAGCATGTTGAATTTTTGATTGAATTGCTTGAATTGCTTAATGCATGCTTGTTGGTTATGTTTTGATGATTAAAGAATGTATAATTGAAGATGTTTTGAAAATGCTGAATAAGCAAGTGGTGTTGAGATGATAGTTTGTATGAATATGCATTGATGCTTGAAGTCTTGAGTAGAGTATGTGATGTGCTAGTACAATACTTGTTTTCTTGTCTTGTTGGTTGGATTGAAGCATTTGTTTTCAGGAAAGGGACAAGTATCAAGTAAAGGAAAAGGAAAAGCAGAGGAGGAGAGATCAAAGAAGAGGCATGACAGGCCTTCAAACTTGGACAAAGTGACAAGAAAACTAAGGTTACAAGACCGTTTACCTGACAACTTCAAGATTAGGATGCAAGATTGGGATGAGATTAAAGAGAAGTGGGAAGAAGTTTCAGACAAGATAGCTCGCACTCGATACCAAGATGATGAAGCGATGAGGATAATGAGAATAGGGGATGATATATTTTGGATGTTTGATCAAGTAGGGATCCGAAGATTCATGGAGTTGAAGAGGCCGACGTACTTCCATGTTACAGCGGAAGTGGTTTGTTCGTTTGAGATGGAGAAGGACCCACTTGGATACCCCTATCAGTGTACGTTTCAGCTTGGTGGAGTGAGAAGGAGATGGACGTCTGAGGATTTCAACGAGCTGTTTGAGACACCTTTGGAGATCCCTCGTTTAGAAAGTGCTGCATTCAGTGTAAAGCGATTTTGGAGGGAGATCACGGGGGAGATTCGTGATTACAAGACTAGACAGGCTCGTGCTTCCGCAATAAAGAACCCTGTCTTGAGGTACATGGACCGCATCCTGAGCAACACATTGTTCGCCCACTCGGAGGGCAGTGTTGTGTCTAGAGGAGAGTTATATGCCTTGTGGTGTATGTTGCATGGAGTGAAGTTCAACGTTGGAGCTTATTTTATTGCGCAGCTGAATCGATTCAAGATCATTGGTTTTCAAAAGGTGAATATTGGAGGGTTATTGACGATTTTGGCTGAGCATTACAACTTGGACCTCACCGGCATTACACCAGTAGAAGGAGAACCCGATTTGATTATGAGCACGTGCGCGAAGGGAGGGTTTGCCCATTTTAGAAATGAAGATTGGTTTTTCACGAGAGGTGTCAAGCCTTTCGAATTTATGTTCCCCTTCGACGTGAGCAACTTGACAACTATTCGGGAAGCAAGGAATAGGCTAATGAATTCTCTAAGACACACCGCTTTATCCGTGGCAGCGAAGTCGGGTGGTGATTGGAGAGCGGTAGCACAGATGTGCGCTGAGGGAAGGATGGCTGAGTTACAGCAGATTGTTGATCGAGGAGAGTTCCTTCCACCTCAGCCACAGCAGTCTGAAGAGGAGGATCAGGTAGAGGAGCAGCTGGAGATGGAAATTCCAGAAGGAGAGCAGCATGATGCGCCTCAGCATGCTCCAGGACCGCAGCAGCGGCGAGTAGTTCTAGGTACTCGGGAGCAGCTTCGCTTGATTCATGAGCAGCTGATCGCGGTGGTAGCTGCGCAGCAAGAGACGAACAAGCAACTCGCGCTCGCTAACGCTAACTACGCCATGCTGAACGAAAGGTACTCTGCCTTGGATGAGCGTGTTGGTAGAGTGAGTAGTCGAGTGGATATGATGGACAAACACATTACCAGTCTGTGCCGAGCTGTGGAAAATAGAATGGATGAGGATGACGATGATGATGAGGATGATGATGCTCCTAGGGAGTAGTTTCAGGTTTTCTTTTGGCTTCTCCGATTCATCTTATCTCCCATTTTTCTTTTTATTTTTACAGATTGGGGTGTGATTCATGTGTGAGTGGCATGTACTTGATATAGTTGACCTTGTATCGTTACTCTGTATATGGGGTGTTGATTATGTGCATTCATATGTTTACGTGTTTATTTTCATTTGGAAAGAGCATGAATAATTTGTTAAGTATATGGAATTCATGAGGAATTGATTTTGATTATGTGCTATGAGGAGTATTAGGAATTGATTACCTATGTGAGGATTTGAGCCTTTATCATGATTAATCATGATAGTTTATTCTTGAGAGAATCATTCGTATGAACGTATTCTAGAACTTGGCTTGGAGTCTTGTGTGAAACTTACAATTGATGAAATATTAGGATATGATCTTAGGCCATTTTTGATTAATTGAGTCACTTAGCCAAATTTCACCTTTCCTAATGATCTTATAAATCTTTGGTAGCCCTGTTTGAGCCTTTTAAAAGCTTTTTCTTTGGCAAGCCAATTATGAGAGCTTTAATTACCTTATTTGAGCTTTGAAAATACCCTATCCATTGGTAGAGAGAATAGGGTGAATAAGTGTGGAAGAAACAAAGGGAGGATGGAAGGAGGTTCAGTAAAAAGTGCATGGTTAAATCTTGTTAGGGATAGTGCCTGAAAATGGTACCCGAATTGCTTATACATGGGGCTTGAAGTTTCTAAGAAACAGCCGAACGATGTTCGAGAAGGGTAGTGCCTATAACTGGTACCCGAGAAATTAAAAGAAGAATGATGTTGATGCAAGGAAGAGAAGGAAAATTGATAATTGCAAGTGCAAGAGAAGAATTGGAGGAGAATATGAAGGCGAAAGAGAATCAAGAACCTCCGAGGTAACTCTCTACTAGTGTATTAAGTTACTATGACCAAATTTTCCTACCCTTTCCAAAGAGCCAATATTACAACCTAGAAACAAGTCCTTTGTGATCCTAGTGTTAATCTAATGTAAGTTGATTTCTGAGACCTTTGCCAAGCTTATGGTTACGCGTGAATACGAATTGATATGAGTGTTTATACTAGCCTATAGTGCCTCACGCACGAGTGAATGAGAGTAAAGACTTATCTTGACAGTGAGATTACTTAGTGCTCCGAATGGTGTGTGATTGGATTGATTTTACATGAGTGACATATTTGATGCAAGTAATTCTTGTTTGATTCAATGAAGTGACATGTGTAATATGTGTTGTACTTGATCTTGTTGAATTATACACGACTCCTGTGGTTTAAATTGGTTGCCTCGGGACGAGCAACATGTAAGTTTGGGGGTTTGATGAGTGTGTAAATTCACAAGTTTGGCGCTATGTTTTGTGCTAGTTTTGGAGAGTTTTGATGTGGAAATAGGTGGAAAACCTATATATATTGTGAAATAGCATGAATCAGGTGTTAGTGGAGCTATTTGAGAGTTTTCTTAGTAAAAACGGAGTGAAAGAGCCAAGAATCGAAGAGACGGAGTCGAAGCCACGCGAATCGCCCAAGAAGTAGGTGGGTTCGACCTGGCTGGAGGAGGGTTCGACCTCTCCAGCAGGTCGAACCAACGTTGCTGGACATACAGAGATGGGTTCGACCAAGACTCGGTTGGTTCGACCTGGCCATCAGGTCGAACCATGGTCGAACCTGTTTGCAAGAAGGAGGATTCGACCACGACGTTGGGATTCGACCTGGGGTTCGACCTGTGGCTCGGGGTTCGACCTGCGTGACGTGGTCGAACCTGTGTGCGAGAACTTACCTTATCCGGATTTTCGAGGTCGAAACGCGTGAGATCACTTAGAAAGCCCATTCCAAGCCCTAGAGACGTGATTACAAGTATAAAAGGAGGCTCATACAGAGAATATAGAAGCTTTTGATCGTCAATCATAGGAGAGACAAGAGTAGAGGTGGTGATCCATTCGGAGGGCTGTGACAGAGGTTCGCTGAAGGTTCAAGTAAGAATGATTAATCTAACCATGATTGTTCCTAGATCAATCATGGGCTAGAACCACCTTGGTAGTTCTAGGGTTATGAAAGTTTCATGATGTAATTCGTGTTTTGTGTGTAAAACTCCGTACAACACTACATGTGGTTTGTTTTATATAAGATTGCATATTTAATCCATACTCATAGTCGTTTTGTGCATCAATGATCGTTGTGTAGAGTCTGAATACATAACATGGTTATTGATTGAGTGCGTTCACTACTGAGCAGGGTTTATTGTTATAATTCTAAGTGAAGGGATTCCGAAGTATTATTAGAACTGTCTTATATGAATATTCATGAATTGAATTGAATTCGGGTTGATGAATAGGATGAAGAGTATAACTTTATAGTACCTAAAGAGGGAGATCAAATCGGGTTAGATTCTAGACGTAGAAGATAATTGATTATGATAGTACCTAGAAAGGGGGGTGAAGCATATCTCTTGCTCCGATGTTATTCACACGTGTCAAGCGCATATTTACTTGTGTCTATAGAGTAAACTTGCATGGTCTAGTGATGCGTCCACAAACCACAGGGCAGAGTCGGACACCATCACATGAAAATACGAATTGCTAGTGAAACTGGATGACCCGACGAACTACCTATCATTCTTATTGATCACAACTCACTTCTCTCTACTTTTGCTATTTCTTTTGTTAATTCGATTAGAAGTTACTATCCAGTAAACCTTTACAATTACCAACATAGTCTAAAATATACTAGAAGATCACAAAATTGATATTTATCCGTCCCGTGGGTTCGATATTGTAACTTGGTCACCTTCGCGACTACAATTGACATCCTTATACTTGAGGATTAATTTGTGTGTTGAGAAAACCCCTATCACTTCCTCCAGATGTTCTTCCTTGGTGTGGTTTGCACGGGCATCTGCCAGTTTTCACCTTCGATCGAGACTATCCCAAAATCGATCGGCGTCCTCGTATTCTTTTTTCGCATATTGTCTATACAAAATATTATAATATTGCTGTATAGAGCTACTTGTTTCATTATATCCAATAGGCTAAAATCCCTGTTGCTCCAACTTTGAACAGCCCTAATAGTCCTGTCACTCTCGGATGTCGAACTTTCGTTCGGATCCATATTTCTTGAAACTCTCCTCTCGTTAAGTGATATAAATATATAAATTTTTTATTCATAAATAAATAAACCTAGGACTCTGATACCATTTTGAAGCATGTAGATATTAATGAATTTGAGTAGAAAATAAAATAAATATATATAGATTAGGAAATAAAATATTCAGCTCGTGTTGTAAAAGGTGTGTTGTTAAAGCATGGATTGGAAATAGGCATATTTTGAGGATAAAAGGTTAAAATGTCAATTTGTTTGATTTATAAAAGTTAAAGGGTGCATTTGATCTTATTTTAAAAGATGAAGGGCATGGATGTCCAAAATGAAAGTTGGGGGGCTTGGATGATCCTAGGGCATTAGTTTAGGGTCTTTCTTGACCTTTGCCTTTTGATAATATATCTTTCTCCCCTCCTTCTCTCTAAGCCTTCTCCCTAAGCCTTCTCCCTCATGTGCCTTCTCTAGTAGGGGGGCAGGTTTTCAGCGTCGCCGGCTGCACTCTCCGGCGTAGATACCTACCCCATTGCCACCCTTTCTTTTTTCCCATCATTTTCTTTCTACCCTTTCATCCGGCCAGATCTGCTATTTCGTTACACCCAACTGTCGCTACTGGTTTATATTCTTCAATTGATGTTCAGATCGTTCCTCAAGGATAGCGTACTGGTTCCTCAAGATGGGAGTCTCCGTTTGCAATATGAAGCCGCAAGACGTCCTCACTTATCTTCAACCTCCGATGGTTCGATGGCAAGTATTTTCCAGCTCGGGTTTCTCAACGACTTGGCTGTTGCAGTAGGCTATCGCAGCTCAGTTTTCTAGGCATCTATGGATGGCAGCCTATACTCTACTCAGGAACCTGAGTTTCAATATTTGCCGAAAAGCTCTGCACATTTAGTTGGTTCTTCTTTTGTCGACCGCTGCGTCAGCTACTCCTGGTTCAGTTCTCAGCTCTGGATCTTCATTCGTAACCTTGGAGCATGTTGCCGGAATCTTTCTGGCGATCTGCAGCAGTTTTGCAGTAGTTCAGGGAGCAGTCCTGAGCCGTTCCGCTCAAGCTTAGGTTTTCTCAGCTCCACCTAGAGCCTACCTTACCTCCAGAGTCCAACCTGGTAGCTGGATCCGCAAGCTCCGGCTCATCAACAATGACTGTTATACGCTGATTTTTTCAGTAGCTCAGGCGGATTTCCAGCTTCGCTTCTGCTGTGCTCCTACTGCCGTATCTTTTGCCCATGTTCTCCGATTAGGATGGAGGCATTTCTAACACTCCTATGCTCTTTTCCCTGCTATGTCAGCCCATTCAATGCTCAATGCTCCCTTTCCATCCTAAGTTACCTAGCATCCTTTCTTTTTGCTGACTTTTCTTTCTTTCCTCTTTTTAGGGACCTTAGCATTAATTTGTGATGGGGACACCTCACATGCTATCTTTTCAATAGTGGGCCCTTGTAGAGGCTATTTTTTGCTTCACATGTATGTTGCCCAAGTTTCTTTACCATGCATGTATTTGGGCCTTCATGTAACATCCTTTGTCCATGCATCTCCATGAGAGACGAGAGTGAAATTCTAGATTATTTTCAACCTCTTTTGTATCTTTTCGTTGGAGTTCCTTCTCCAACCAGCAGCTTTCACCTGCTTTTTCCTTCAAGCCACTTTGTGGGTAACATCTTAAATGCATACGGACCCTATTGCTACATCCATTGTCCATGCATCTTTCATATAGAGACTAAAGTTTTTTGATCACGTCTTACCTTAGCTAGTCTCTATTTTTTAACTCGTCTCGAGCTCATAAGTCTTTTGATATAGTGGTTTTGGACTTAACTATTGGGTTTATCTCTTACTCTATCATAAGAATCACTATGACGGCATTCCTTCTGCCTCATCTTCATGCCTTGACCTTGATATATACCTCGACAAGCTCTGTACTAGTGCAGACAGTGAACATAGGAGGAGTAGGGCTACTCACTCCGGTGCGAAAAAATATTTTCCGTGGTATGTTTGTCATCTTAAGCCCGCTGCTGATCACGAAGCCCTCGCCCCAAGATGGCCTGGACCTTCAGCCCGAGATCAGCCCTTCTGTTTACTCTATGCCACAGTCCAGAGTTTAGTTATGGTTCTTTTTCGTGCCTCTTATCGGCATATCTCATGATTTTAGTCGAGTTAAAATGCTTCACCAATTTTTACTTTTAATCATGTCATTTTTTCTCTTGAGCCACCTGTTTAGGCTCTTTTTGACAAGCCGTTTGTTTGGCTTTTTTATTTTCCCTTCTTCCTTTTTCCATGTCCCCCCTCTTATTTTCATTTGTCTTTTTATAATATTGCCTAGTTTGATGGGATATCAAGGGTCCTTATGAGGGGATCATGTCTACGTTCAAGGGGGTGCATTGAGGCTGAGATTAGAGTTTGTTATTGAATCACATTTGCATAATGTTCTTTCAACATCAATTAGTTAAGTGTGATTAACTAGGTTGAAGTAAAAGTATCATCAGGCTGAGGTTAAAATGAGATGTTGATTCACACGCAAAATGTTCTTTCAACTTCAATTAGTTATGTGACCACTGACCAACTAGGCTTAAGTAAAGGTTAAGTTGTCAAAATGAACCTTGACCTACAGAATTCCAATAGTAATAACTAGTACTCAAATTAGGATGTGGTGTTGATTAACTATAGCAAAAATGATCTGATGTCTTTGCCCCCATGGAAGGGGTTGGTTCATTTGAAGCTTCATGAAGATGGTCATAGAGTGCTCCATTTGCCATTGCATTATGTATTAGCTGCAGTACACGCTGCCAAATCAGCTAGTATGAGATACTGATACTAAAGCCTTCTTTCACTTGATTTGTTCAACTTCTATTTCGAGTCCTATCTAAAGTAATTGTAATTCAAGTTTCTCTTAATTGGGATAAATTACACTGTGCCCAAAATAGTTTAGAGAATTTATTGTCTGAAATTTATGGATTACTCTTTATACACTTGAAATTACATAAAACTACTGCTAAAATGATCTTTTCAAACTTTATATTGAATTAAATGAATCTTCACGAGCTTTAGATTAGTAGATGTATATTATTTGTACCATAATTTCGTTAGAATTTTTTTTATAATGATACAATTTAAGCTTATTTCAAGTTGATTTTCAATTAATCCATCCGTTAAAATTTTACAAACTTGATATCAAAATAAACCTCTTCTTATGAATTTTCCATCTATAGTTTGGATTTTAAATCTAATATCAATAGATTAACCAATTTTATGTTAAAAGTGAGTAGGTCATAAAAGAGTTCATTAAAATATGTTTTTCCTATGAAATTGTTGTAAAAAAAACATATTAACTATTAATAAATTTAAAATATAAAAATATCGAGAAAATTTTCATAAGAAGAGGTTCGTGTTAATATAAATTTTGAATTTTTTTAACGATCGGATCGTTTGGACATTAATTTGTTATAATACTTCAAAATTATTATGAGGGGTGGGGGTGGGGGATATTTGTTCTATTATATAAAGACCGTGGCGGATCTAGTGGGGTACAAGGGTACAACTGTACCCACAAAACCCCCCAATCCTCCCTCCCCCCCCAACCCCATTAAATTTTTTATTTTTTGAAAAAAATTGTGTATATATATATATGTAAATATTTGTATATTGTACCCCCATATTATTATTAAATTAATACAAATTTATACTCAACTCATTACTATTTTATAAATTTATACTATAAATTTATGATTATAATGTGTTAAATTGCCTTTTACAAATAAAAATTCAACAATGTTAACAATAATTATAATTTTAGAGTATTGATTTATTTAATGTACGATTTTGAATATCAAATATTCCCTTGTACGTTTTTTAAAAGGGTAGAAATGCATCTCAATAATACCTACTTTTTACACATCTCAACAACTTTATACATAATTTTCATTAAATTATCTAAAATATTCATTTTTTATAAACATTAGCAACTTTTCATATTTTTAAACATAAAATTATTTTTTCTTAATTTCCACATACAAAAAATATGTTTATTATTTATCGGGATGGAGGGTGCAATATTTTATAATTACATGTCGTATCACTAGAAAAAAATTTCTGGTTCCGCCACTATATAAAGATAAAGAGTTTATTTGTACCTAAAATTACTTTAAAGTCTTATTTGATCCGGGATAATAGTTCCAGGTGTATTTAAACCTTTGCCATTGGACAAATTCATATCATTTTCAAAAAAATCAGTTGGGATCTCATGTTCCAACCACTGTTTCATCCCCTATGTTAGGCTGACGTGTCACCTTCTTTAATTTTTATACAGATATATCCAAATAATTGAAAGTTTTACTCATGTAAACTATCTAAATCCTTGAAATATAAAATGAAATAATTTTTGAAAAGGGGAGTTGGGTTAACGAAAATCAAACATTACTTGTAGGGGAGATTCTGTGATTCATGTTCACGCACGATGTTTTGATAAAAGTACTACTTAATATGTATGTGAAAAATTATTCTTTATGGAGAAAATTATTATCCTTTAAATAAAAAATAGGGTCACTTATTAGGGGTACACAAAAAATGAATAATTGCTTTAAACTACATGACTCAAAGCACTATTACTCCTAATTACACAATTATGATTGTAATACCATAAATACCCCTATATGTTTGCACAATTTGTCTGCACAATTTGGTTCTGCACAATTTTATTTTGTGCAATTGTTCTGCACAATTTTATTTTTGCACATTTTGTTTGCCCATTTTAAATTCCGGCAGCAGGAGGCGACGGCCAGAGCCGGTCAACGCTCGGTCAACGACCGGTCAATGCCGGTCCGGCCGCCAGTCAACGCCGATCAATGGCTGGTCAACGCCGGTGGGTGGGTGAGGGGGAGGGTTGTTGGTTTAAAAGTATATGGAGTATAAGGTTATATTTGGTATTTTACTTTAATATTTTGTATATGAGTAATTATTTAAATTTCATGTATCTAATAGTAATTTAGATTAAAAGTGTGTATCTATTAGTAATAAACTCTAATAAATATTATTTATCTCAATAAAAATATAAAAAACCATAAAATACACTTTTTATGGAGTGCTCAGTAAATAAAGGTATGTTTAAACCCAATGTAAAAACACGTCAAGCAAATAATCTACACCACATATAGCATGCAGATTTCGTGGACATCCTGCATCGCTGTTGTGCTTTACCGACAATCCTTCACACCTCTATTTTCACAAAAATATAATTCCTCTATATCGTCTTTAAAATTTACGTTTGTTTTTTGCATGTATATTAACAAATATAATATTTTAATATAACATTTATAATATTTTATTATAGTGAGTTGAAAAATATAATATTTAATGTGTAGTAGATAGTTGTATTATTGTGGTGTGTGCAACATGTGGAATAATTAATTGTTTTATATGGGTACACTTGACAAAAAGAAAAATGTAAATCTTAACTTGGACAAATCAAAATAAAAAATGTAAACCTTAACGCGTGACAGATGGAGTATACTCCCTCCTCCTCAACTTAATCATTAAAGTTACTTTAGATTCGGACTTTAAGAAAAACTATTTTTTAATCAATTTTATTGACTTTGGAGGACAATGTAGCATTTTTAGGTAATAAATAAAGGTAGACACTTGTGTGAATAATTGGGCATGTGAAACCTGTTATTACCGATTACTTTTTAGTACATGAAAAATTACTATAAAAATTACTCCTCAAATTCTTGCACACCCTGATTTATGGATCGGTACATAAAAAATTACTCTTTAGAGAGATAAACTATTACTCTTCTAATAAAAAATTACTCTTTAATTATAAAAGAGTAATTTTTTATGAACTGAAGAGTAATTTTAAAAAATTAGGGTTCACGTGTGAATAGATTCACACCAGACTCACTCACAAATAAATTGTACTCTATCCGTCTCGAACTTAAGTTCACCGGCACTGTAGATACGGAGTTTAAGAAAAGTTACTTTTTGACCAACTTTATTAACTTTTTAGGGGTATTGTGGAATTTTTAGGTAATAAATAAGTTATAAAATATGTTATGTGTGTTAGGTAAGAGTGATATTTTTGAAATTAAGATAACTTTTGAGGTTGTTGGTTGATATGAAGTTTCCTTTTTTGGGTGGTGAACATAAGTGTGGGACGGACGAAAACGAAAAGTATAAATATAAGCATGAGATGGAAAGAGTAAAAAGGTAGGTCCTGTGAGAAATCATCTCATGAATTTTATCATATGAGACGAATCTTCCCTACCCATTTATTTACATTAAAAAGAAGCCGCTTCTTTTAATTGAGTAAAAAAAACAGTAGTTTATCAAATAAAATAGTTAGGCTCCTGCTATCTACTATACTAATTTTTTTAATTTTTTAAATATTTGTTTCCGTTATTTAAAAAAAATATTTACATTAATTTTAGTTCTTTTATTTCAATAATTTTAAATTAAAATAAAAGATGGCAAAAGCTTCTGTACCCGAGGACACATTGTGCCCTCATAGAAACACAATCCTCCCCTCTATACAGTGACGGAGTCAGGATTTAAATCGGGGGTGTTGGGGGTGGGGCAAAATGGTATTGTAAAATAAAATATTTCTCCGTTTAGTAAATTCTTTATACTCCCTCCGTCCCACACTTATGTTCACACTTTCCGTTTTTATCCATCTCACACTTATGTTCACTACCCAAAAAAGGAAACTTCACATTAACCAACAACCTCAAAAGTTATCTTAATTTAAAAAATATCACTCCCACCTAACACACATAACATATTTTATAATTTATTTATTTCTTAACCTCAGCATCTACAGTGTCGGTGAACTTAACTATGGGACGGAGGGAGTATTATTTTAAAAAATTTATTTTTCCATCTATTTAATTAAACTTTTTTTAGAAATTTGATCATCTATTAAAAATAAATGAAATATAGAATATATTATGTTATCGAGAAATATATATTTTTAATATGAAGTGAACTTAACTATGGGACGGAGGGAGTATTATTTTAAAAAATTTATTTTTCCATCTATTTAATTAAACTTTTTTTAGAAATTTGATCATCTATTAAAAATAAATGAAATATAGAATATATTATGTTATCGAGAAATATATATTTTTAATATGAAGTTATTATTGAATTCAATAAATAAATTATAAAAAAAATTATATAAATAATGTCAATAAAAATAAAGTTAAATAAATTAATTTTGAAAAAGTACTAAGAAATTCTTTAAAAGAAAGTTGAATAAATTATCAGATACTTAACCAAAAAAAAAAAGTTAAATAACTTAACCAAGAAAAAAACGAAGAAGATAAAGATAAAAGTTAAATTAATTAATTAATTTAAAATTAGAAAAGGAAATACGACAGAATTAAAAAATAATAATAATAATAATAATTTACATAGTTTTGAAAAGAAAATGAGAAAAAGGATTCTGCGTAAGAATCGAACTCAAGACATCATTGCAATTATTTAGCACCAATCCATAGTACAATAAACATATTATGTTTCAATTTTGAGTATATATATACTAGTAATTAGTAAAATCTCAGGGGCACTGTCACCCCGTCAATGCCTCCATATTCTATTTAAACATATGCATGGTCAGGGGTTTAAATCGCAAAGGAGCACGAAAATTATAAAGGGACATGGTGTTCCCAGGGGCACAAGAGCCTCACTTTATAAAAGATAAATATTCTCTAAAATGTAATTAAGAAAAATAAAATATATTTTTCAATTGAAATAATTTAATCGAACAAATATTTCTTTTTCGAATAAGGCATCACATTTTATTTAAATATATTATCACTTTTTATTAGTTATATAAATTATTCATATAATTATCAATATTTCTTCCATAGCTATAATTTTTTATTAAAAATATTATTCTCTCCGTCCGCTCGAAAGAGGTATTTTTTTCATTTTGGTCGTCCGTTCCAAAGAGGGTCATTTCTTTTTTTACACACATGGACCCATACACACCCACTAATACAACTAAACTATGGGGTCCACACTCCCACTAATATAACTATACACTACACATTAAATAATAATACTCCTTAATCAACGTGCACAAAAGTAAAAGACCCTCTTTCGGGCGGAATGGAGGGAGTATTACGTTTCTCTGTATTATGAATTGTTAATAAATTAGTTTAATTTATGGCAAAAGCTCCTGCGCCCCCGGGGACACGCCGTGTCCCTATGTGAACACAATCCTCCTCCTCCATATTCCATTTAAACATATGTATTACTAGGGGTTTAAATTGCAAAGGGACATGGAATTTGCAAAGGGGCACGGTATCCCCGGGGACACAAGAGACTCACTCTTAATTTCAATTATCACTTTTCTAGATAATTTATTATCACTTTTTATTTAAAATGTTATCACTTTTTACCTTTTTTATAAATTCTTTATGCACAAAATAGTTTAATGAATATTATCGCTTTTCTTTGATATAGGGTTAATCACACTAAAAGTCCTAACTTTTTCGCGGATTGTGATTTAGTCCAAAGTTTTCAATATTTACAAATAAGTTCTCGGCCTTAGGCCCGTTTTGCAAATCAAGATATTAATTGGCAGATCATTTATCCAACCAATCAAACCATAGATTAAAATTATTAAATGGGTGAACCTAATTAATATAATTAAAAAGGAATGAAGACCACAGTAATTAAAATAGTCTGCGGCGGAGACTCAACTTTAAAAATGCCCAGCCCCGTTAACTCCGTGCCACCGCCGCTGCAAGGAGTGCCTGAAGACCATGATGCGAGCATCGGCGACCACGCTGTGGACGGCTGCGGGGAGTTCATGCCGGCGGGGGATGAGGACACTGTTAGAGTAGTATGCCCAGCGCACCGATTAGATTGAATAATTGTACTCTTTATATTTTGAATGTAAACAATCTCATTGGAAATTATATTACTAAAGGTTGTTTTAATTTATCTATTTTATGCATTATAACATATGCTTATTAGATAAAGTCCCTAGACCAATTTAAGCTAAAATGTATGGTTACGCATATGATGGTGATCATGGAATTTATACCTAGAGCTTTGGTTTTAAACATAGTTCCGAGTCAAGAGTTTTTCTAGATGAGACAAAAAATAATTCAGTAAAGACTCGTACATATGATGAATGCTCGTCAGACGAGAATATTGTATTCCATCAATATTAGTGTTGTGACACAAATTCATATATGTGGATACTTTTTAGAGAATAAGTTTATCGAACATGATCCGTAGAAAATTCTTATTAGATATGTCGAAATTAGAATTTTCTAATTACGATAGTACACGATTAGTCTTTAGACTTGAAGCACCATGGTAGTCTTGTGTACTTCTTCTAATACTTAGATTTATCTTCTGATTGTTTAGCAATCATAAAGGGGGTATGTTGGGTATTATATTGATGTACATGGAGACTTGTGTATGGCTAAGATAGAATCTGATACTTGTCTAAGACAAGAGAATCTCCTATGTATTTCATTGTTAATGATTCAAAGACCTTGGCCAAGTCAATGAGAATAAAGATTCACAATGAATCATTATAACATGAAATAGAAACACAATTATTGAGTTAGTAGAGTTTCGACTAATATTCCTACTCTAGACTCAATCGAGAGATTAACTGTTAGAAAGATCGTACGTGTATGTCACTCGTTAATTTGCAGGTTTAATCACTATTTCACCTAAAACTAGAAGATCACGCTACTTGCTAGGTATTACCGTGATTAGTAGGTTCTTGAAATTAATTAGTTAATTTCAAGTGAAACTTGATTAATTAATATAATAGTTGTTATTTATAAGTTACAAGTGTTGTAAGCCTACTACTAGAGTTAGTAGTGAATCTAAAGGATCACACCTTAATTTGAATGAACATCTTTTATCAATTGGAACAATAGTTAAATTGTTAACTATTTATTATAATTAAATAATTTGATTATTTAATTATAATTAAAGAAATAATAATAATGATAGTGTTAGTGGAGGTAGTGGAATGAAAAGCAAGTGCATTTTGATGTGAAAAATTGATATAACAGCTGGTCACTGCAGCTATGCTCTGATCAACTCCACGCATGGCTTTAAATGGGTTCGTATAGAAGAGGGTGGTAGAGCTCAGTTCTCTTCTGGCAAGAGTGCAAGTTTTTGTGCAGCTCGTGTACCCATCCCTACGCTATCTAAAATCCATCTTATTGTTTCAATTTACAAGTTTTACACTACTAGCGAAGTGTAAAATTTGTGTTGTTTATTCAATTAGTGGATTATTTTAGAGGGGATACACTTGGATCCCTTCTTGAGAAGAACGGAGTTTTAGCCACATTCCGGGAATCGATTCCCTCACTCCTTGCATCAATTGGAAGAAAGTCTACGAGGGTAAGAATAATCTTTACTTAGATTTCTTTCAATATATTTTAACACCGGATCCAATAATCGTTTCCGAGCATTTGGGGTGAAACCTTTTCATGTTAGTTTATAACTCTATTGATTTCAACTGTGAATATGAAATATTAAATAAAAGTTATTTATATTTCTTATTCAAAATATTCATTTGGAATGAAGTTTAAGTAATACGTTGTGTTTAACAAGAAATTGTTTCTTGAAATATCATTGTTTAATATAATAATTATTATTGATAATTTGTTATCAATATTTAATATTTAATTTGATAAAAGCATTAGATGTTTATGATAACAATGATATTTGATGACTATTTATAGAAATGAGTTATTGGTTTGATCAAGAAAGTAGATGGTTGCCATCAACTTTTTGGAATGATTTACATACCAATTTCTATAAAAGAATAGATTACATGAATCAATAATAAATTTCTAGAAATGGGTTTCTAGAAAAATGTTCCTAAGAAGAAATAATTAGCTATCATTGAATTGATTTGGCTTTATTAATCTAGAAATTATTTTTTAATTAATTAAGGCCAACAAAATGTAAGAAATACTAAAAATTGCAGCTTATGGTTTCAATAAAGTTCTGACTAAAGTAGTTGTGAAAATTCTTTGAGTTTCAAATATGGTGATGTCCAACTAAGGCTAGATCATTGGGATATACTAAAGAAAATTGAAAAAATAGTTATCAGCTACTTTATTGATAATGAAAAAGAAAAGTTTATGATCCAATTAATCGGATCATATATGAGACGGGTAATACGAAATTCTATGAGGTGTTGATTTGGGGGGAAAAATAATTAATATTAGAGACATTGTCTTTGAAGAGGAGTCTATTAGACTCCTACTTATGCTTTTAAGAATGTCCAAATTTAGAATATTGATAGGACAATGTCAATAATACTTATGGCATAATAAAATCAACAACCTCAAGAATTAATGTCATTAAAAAAACAACTAGAGTTGGAGAAAAACAATTTGGATGATTATGTAGTTTTCTCCTAAATAATGAGGACACTATAAAATTAATGGTAGAACATTTGAACAATGTTCATCAAGCCATACGTGGTCCAAATACTTGAAAGTGGGTTAATGTTATAAGTTATGAGTTTAAATCAATACAAGATGATTAGGTCCGTATCTTGGTAAAGGATTATACTCAAAAGAAAAAGAAGGCATTGCTTTAAGGGACTTTCTATCCAGTTATTGAGAAAGGTTCTTTTAAGATAATCGTAACATTGATGACACAATTTCAATAGTTTAAGAACCAAAAAGAAATCCATCTATACATTCAAGTAAGTTTTTCCATATTGGAATCACAAGTATCATCATGAGGTAATTGTTTCATTTGATTTTGAGACAAGTGTAGATGTTTATATAATTCAGTGGGAGAATGTTTAAGTTAAACTAATGGAGATAAGTGCAGTCTCAATCAGGTGCCTTAAAGTTAAACTAAAAATTTAAGAAATGTAGAAATATTCTATATGTTTTGATTATTGAAAGTTATTGTATGATAAGGTCTTTACAAGATCTAATTTGGCTTCTATTGTTGGTGTATTAAGTAGACAATTAAGTAACTCTAGTATGGATCTTTATAAAGTATTTACAGAGAAATAATGATAACATGCTTGCACATCAGGGATCAGATTTGTTAGAGATCATAAGGAATTCTGATTCTAAGTTTGTTGGATGCCAATACAGTATAAAATCCACTTTAAGCTTTATCTTCTGTTGGTCTGGAGAGCTATACAAGTAAAAGTGTTAAGCAAACACTTATAGCTTAACAATGACAACAGAATCAGTAGCACACTAAGGGGTATTCAAACAAGAAATAAAGGTTGCGAAACTTTGTCACGTAAAGTTTATTGTGACAGTTAGTTCGCAGTAAAGTATTTATGACAAGAATACTTATAAGTCAAACAAATTGACATAAAATTCTTGGTTGTTAAAGAAAGTATTTTGTGTAGATAAAATTTTAGAAGATCATATTATGATAAGACTCTAAATATGGATCCACCAATTATGTATTTAACGCCCTACAATTTTATGAGCTAGCTACTCATGTGGGTGTTATATGTTTTAGAATACACTGGTTTAGTGGGAGTCTATATTTATTGCTCTTTAAATTTTTTTAAGACACTTTGATTTGGATAATTTAGTTTTCTGCAGAATAAAGTTGATGACTTTGAATTAATTGTAAATTCACTAATTTTCCATTTTGTAATATTTTACATTATGGATTGATCTCACTAAAGATTAAAGTTGGACCAGTTGGAAATAGACATGATGTTGATCACATTGCATGTAATTTTCATGCTACTCACCATATTTGATCTATATCATTGAGTATATTGATATTAGTGATTGTTGGGGTTTAACCACGATTTATAATGTGGTTAATATCGCAGTAGTTCCATATTAGTATATGAGATGGACCAGATTGTTAAATATAGCCTGAAGAGGAATAACATTAAGTTGCGCAACTAAAGACTCTTGATATAGTTGTGTTGGAAAAATATATAGCCCAAGTGGGAGATTGTTGGAAATTTTTAATTTTCAATGTATCTAATTGTGGACAATATATTATTATGCAATTATATTAGCTATTTAATTATTTTATGAACATAATTAAGTGATCCAATTAAGATTAAAAGTCCATGGGCTATAATAATAAATGATATGGGCTTATTGAGTAGATACCCAATACTAAATAACTGGGTGATAATGGGTGGTCCAGTTATGTAGTATATAAAGGCAACCAGATTATGGTCCCCAATATACTAAGCCGCACATGGTCTTCCCTTCTCCCCATCGGGAGGGATTACTACGGTGCCCATAAAGAATAAAGAGGCTTAGTTGAGGAAGGCTATAAAATCACTGATCCCGAGTTCGTGTTCCGCCGAAAAGGCTTTATGAATCAAGGTAAACTTCCGTATTTAGATCTCGTTAATCATAATAGAGTTAAAGGCATTATGGATATATGAATTTATTTCCAACACCTTGATATGAAGAATTCTTGGAAAAGTTGGGAGTGAAATAGGAAAGGGGGTGTGATAATCTTGGTTGTGGCATGGGTTTTGATCCATACATATTATTACTGTAATTAAAGGTTGATATTGTAGTAGTCAGCAACACACAGAAACAAGAGTGAACTGATGAGAGAGAAGATGAAGTGGTACAAGTGGTGACAAATCAAATAATTGGAATTTAGATAGGCTTCTAACTTTATTAAACAATTCCCAGATTTACATTTTCTCCATATATTTACTCTCTGCTTGAGTGCTCGTAATTCGAATTATGAAGTAGTAATTCTTTTTCTTCAGGCCAATACATAGCCTTGAGATGAACACAGCCTAATACTAAACATATGACTCCGGGAATCATGTTGCTGGATGAAAGCAAGAGGCTTACAACAGCCTATACTATCTAAATACCATCCATAAGTGGCTAAGAATTGATGTCAGCAGATAACAATTTAACAGGGCTCTTCCACATCAAAATTAAGCAAATTATGAAAGCTAAATTCAACAAAATTACTCCATCCAAAACAAAGTTGTACCAAAAAAGATGAATCATCCTTCATAGCTGCTCAATACAATCCGATGCAAAACTAAAAATTATCAGCCTTGAATAAAGGACCTCAAGATCAGCAAATCATAACAGGCCAGGGCAGAGCACAAGGCATGATCCTCAAATCTATAAACTGAAACCAAAAGCACATTAAATCGAGTAACATCAGCTGCTGGGAACAATAAGGAGTATCATTAGGCAAATCTCCAACAGCATAAGATATTTCTTCGAGTGTGAAATAGTTGCAGTCACAAAACAACAACAACAATATGTTCTAATAAGATGACCAAACAAGACCCAGGTTCTGAACATGTATGAGATATGTTCTAAGACTCAAACCAAAGAAATGGGCATAGCCCTAAGAAAAGGCCTAAACAAGAACCAAATACAAGAGCAAGCACAAAGACCAATTCAATATATCAGACACTTAAACTGCATAAAGCAGTCTGAAGTGTTGTTTCTTAAATCGTCTTCATCCATGGTAAGTGAAAACCTGCAAAAACTGCAAACCAGAGGCAATGAAACAAAATAAAAGCACAATCGGCGATGGCCTTGGGGCCACAGGAGCGGGGCTGATTGAGGCAGCAACAATTGAGATGCTAGATGCGGCGAGAGGAACCATCAATGGTCGGTTGTGTGAGAAGAAGAGAGCCGGCGCCTCAGAGAAAATAGGCGGCATGATTTGAGCGAGCGACGATGATAAAATCGCGTCGAAGGCAACCACGAGTGCTGAAGATGTCAGCCAAATCAAAAAATCAGAGCAGACTCTGGAGTCTGAAGAAACAAGTAGCCGATGGCGGCGCGGTCCAGATGGCGAAAAAGATTGAAGATCCGGCAGCATCGGGGACGATGGCGGTAGATCTGGACAATCGATGCCCAGATCGATAAGCAGGGGCAGTAACGTAGGTTCTGTCGGGTCACCGTCGAAACTCCACGGCCAGCAAGGAACTAGCGGAACCCTAGGTTGCACAGATCTGAAAAGAGAGGCGAGCCTGAGTGCCTTTGTCGTAGCAGGTCCGGCTACACCGGCCGACTGCCCCCTTGAAATCTGATTTAATTCAGTAAGGGTAATTCGGTCCCTTTAATGTTAATTTGTATAGTGGAGCATAATTTATTTTTTCCCTTGTATTTGAGAGTAATTTAACTCTAAAGTGTGTATCTTAGAGTAATACACTCTTAATATTTTATATCTCTATTTCTTTATTTATCTAAAAATTTATACATATTTTAATTATAATATTTAAATATTTAAATTCTAAAATTTATAATTTATGATTTATAAATTAATTTTGATGTGAATATAATTTTTTTTGCTCTAATCATATACTTAATTTAACATGGTATAGTTTATAAATTATATTAATGAACAATTATCACATTTTTATCGATAATATATTATTTTTCATTAAAATTGTATCACTTTTTATTTGTCTTACATAAATTATTTTATGAGAGGAACTCACACAAGTCTTTGACATAAAAATATTCTTACACTATTGAGAAAGCTTTTAATAATTTACAAAATGAAGAAATTCAATATATTTAATGTTATTTTTACAAAAAGAAAACTATAGTATTAATAAAAATAAGTAATTAAAATTAATTCACTGTGTCTCTTTGTATTATTATTATTATTATTATTATTATTATTATTATTATTATTATTATTATTGTTGTTGTTGTTGTTGTTATTATTATTATGAGACAACAACTTGTGTAAAATTCCATTCCTCTTTACACTTTGATTTACCAAAAGTATTCTTTAGTATATTATAAATGGCTCTTTAGAGTGATGAACTATTATACTTTTAAATAAAAAATATTATCCTTCAAATTCTTATATACTATTGTAATTTTATAATTTTGTTGAGATGAATTTTAATTTTTACTAAAAAAATAATATTTCATCTCCTTAAAAAATAATTTTTCATGTACTAAAAATAATTTTATAAAATTAAAGTATATGATAGATAGAAGAATTTATTTTTTATTTTAAAAAGTGCCTCCTTAAAAGAATAAAGAGATGTCTTAACTAATTATATATTTTATTATTATTATTAAATAAATTTAAAAAAAGTGTAAATTATTAGAGACATTTAAATTTTAAAATATATAAAATAAAAGCTAATTCTTACATAATCAGTGTAATATATATGACCCAAAGATATAAGAACTGTAGGATTCAAGCACTACAGTTAGATAAAGAAAAATATTTAAAAAGAAATTAAATTATTTACCTGAGTAGCCCGTTACCATCATTTTTCCTTTCATATGCGCATGACTTTAATTTTTTGTTAGGACATGATTCAATTAAAATAAGTTAAATTAAAATATTAAATTATTTGTTAGTCTAATTTTTATTTTTTAAATAAATTATAATCATTTCATAAAATTTATAAGCATTCTAAATTAACTGACTCCTATATCTTTTTAATTTTTTATTTATATTTCTAAAGAAATACGATTTTTTTAAAGATAAAAAATTTAAATTAAGTATAATTAAAATAACACATATCTTATCTTATATACTAATTGCGAATACACTGCTATAAATATTTTTTAAAAATATAATGTATTGCGACGTAATTAATTGTTGTATTTTTTATATTTTTTTATTTTAATATTTACATATATAATCTTTCTATTATTATTTTTTATTATTATATACTAACAATTATCATTATATCACTATTATATATTTGAAAATTATTTTTTCTACTAAAAAAAATTGATAAAGTCTTTATTAATTATTTCAAGAGGATAAATATTTAAATATCATAATATATTGAATAAAAAATTAGATCCACCACTTTTTTTATAAATAATTTTAAAAAATAAATTACACTCTCCTTTCATTTCATTATAAAACTACATTTAAAATTTAATTATTATAAAAATTTTGTAATAATTTTACCGTGAGACGGTCACACATAAAAATGCCCCATTTTTAATTCAAAGTAAATATATTTTATATATTTTGTATATTAGGAGCATATGATATTTTAAAATTTTTAAACATAAAAGATTAAAATTAAAATTCCATATTTAAAATTTAAAATGGTCAAAATTGAAAAAAAAAAAGATTAAATTTGAAACTGAAATATAAAAATGATTAGATATGTATTCATCATATAAATATAAAAGATCAAATGTTATAATTTTTTTAAATTTTTTTATAAATGAATATGAAAATTTTATTTAAAATAATGAACAATTATTACAAATTAATTTAATATTAAAATATATTATTTTAAATTAATTTTATCATCTCATCAATTAAAAAATAAAATTATAAAACAAAATAATTACGAATGTACGAGTAAAAATAATAAATTAGAATACATTATGTGGCAATTAATTGAAAATAGTATGTAGCGATAGATTAGAGATTTAATTTATTAAATTAAATTACAAGAAATTATATTATACCGATAACTACTGGAAAATATTAGGGTGATGGGTGACCCAGCCAAGTAATCCCTAAAATAAAATAGGTAAATTTTCTTGTCAATGTTAATTAATTTAAATTTACTGTACGTTCAGAAACATTCCTGCAGCCTCAAATGTTCCTTCAATCTCAATCTTAATGGAAAATACCTAGTCTCTTTCCCGCTATTCGTCGCTGCGGCTCCTCCTCGGCTTCTCCTCCTCTCCATCTGCACCACCACCGCTGCCCACTCGTGTCGACGTCGCCTGCACATCTTTCTCCACAAAATAGTTAATTGATTTTCTCAAGTTCTTTCTAGAATATTTTTATACTTGTTCAAATTAATTAATTTTTCCATTAACATATAATGCTTTGAATTTCTTACTCTCGATTGTAGTTTAAGATTTTTGAAAAAGTTTAGATATCGTGAATCGCGATTCTGCTTGCTCGTATTGATCACCTGTACTTCTATCCATCATGTAAGAATTATGACCAGTTTTCTGGTGCATTTTCATACTCCTACATCAATTTTGATTATAGCTGTTTTAGCACTTTGTAGTTTCGATCTCCTCAAAATTTTCTTGGGTACCTCTCTCTTCTTCTTGGTTATTTGGGCAAAACATTTGTAGGTCTTTGTTTTTCAAATTGTTATGATTTCTGGGTGACTTAGTGACTGATGTTCATTGTTTCTGTGAGACTCTGGGATTTAATTCTTCGTGGCATTGATATGTTCATTGTTGGTTCAAAAAGTTATACTTAAAATTTGTGCACCAAGAATGATGATAAAAATGAATCAGAGTCAATACTCCATAGTTGTTAAAAGCGAGAGGCGCACCTAGGCGAACTGAACCCTAGGCGCGCCTGAGGCGCGCGCCTGGGCTACATTTTGCCCAAAACTGAATTTACAATGTATATACACAAATATATCCTACTTACAATCATATTACCTATCTAAACTAAGATAAAAATCACATAACATCACATAATGATACATAATAACTCATAATAGCATTATAACACATAAAACATACACACAAATAAAGTTCAAGTAGGCGGCAGATGGTGGAGGTAGGCGGTGGAGGTGAAGGCAGCCCACCTTTTTTGTCTTTGTTTTGAAAGTTCAAGTACTAAAACCCTAACCCTAATTCTCTATTTATATCATTTTATAAGTGGGCTGTCCATTTTTATCTTAAATATGTGTAAACCCTTTAATAATTGAGTAGCAATTTCAAAAAACTTAAAAAAAAAAGAAAAGAAAAAAACAAGATGTTGAAGAGGCGCATCTAGGCGCAACTAAAAGGCGCACCAAGGCGCACCCAAGGCGTGCCTTTAACAACTATGCAATACTCTATCTCTTTTAGGAGAGTTGTGCCTACTCACCTTATTTATTTCCTGGTATTCTTTATTTTATACCAGTTTATCTTCTTTTAAGAAGACTACATTGTTGTTGCGGTGTGAAGGTAGCATAGTCTGTGCTGATTAATGTAAAGGATCTGTTTATACTGTGTACAAATGAAGTGTTTTTTTTTTGTGGGCATGCAAGGTAAAGATTGATGTACGGATAGAGGCAAGCTTTAACCAAAATTGTGAAATCCCCAAAGATCCTAGCTCTTCCCCCCACCCTCTCCCTCTCCCTCTTGCGGCAGCGGCAATAAATGGCTACCAGCAATCACTTCCTCTCTTGTGTAGTAGCAGTCTTTCTTGTCTCTCGCGATGACAGATTGGAAGTAAGGTGTATCATTGGTTTCTATCTCTTTGACTAAGGTAAGAACAAAGAAATTTACAATTATTTTTAAATTGTTGTGAAAGTACTCTAGTATTTGAATTACGATTAAGGTAAGAAGTAAATTGAGGAGGCATTATCGATTCGAAGAATATTTCATGTCTAAACTTATGCAAGGATTTTTATATTTCTGAAGTAAATATGTTATTTATGAACTTATGCAAGGTTTTAATATTACTGATGTCATTTATCTTCAAAAAATATATTTTTTAGGTCTTTTGCAAATTCTTATGATTTTGCAGATTCTTTAGGGTTTAGGGATGGATTATGACAATATGGGTTCATGTAGTTTTAATTTTAATAATTGAAATGCATGAATTATATTCATCCTTTCAACACCTACTGATACAGATGAGATATTTGCAGATTTTCACTTATGATTGAAGGAAGCATTTTTATGTTTTACCTTAACCTTTGGATCAATTAATGGCTTAATGTGGAAAGAAACACTCATGTTTTCTAGACTCTTTTGCATAGGCTTCAGATATCGTTGATTCAATACTCCATGCAACTTGCTAGCATGTGAGACATATTCCATATTTTCTAGACTCTTTTCACCTTCTTGATAAACTTGCTGTGCCTCTAAATTGGTAGTGAGGAAATTACTTCTCTTAATGATATACTAATTTTTCAAAAAACTTTTTTTTTTTTGTGGTGACAAGTTATAATACCATGATCCTAACATTTTTATCCCTAATATTTTTGTTAACTATTTTTTTAAAGGTTAAAACTGTCATTGGAAAAAATGATGAATTCATTCTGGATTTTGAAACTGTGCGTGGTTAGATATTCAGGATTTTGTATTCATTTTATGAGCTTTTTTTTATAGACAGTAAATTTTTAGAAATTGATTCCTGCAGGTTCGGTCTTTTGATCCATATGTGATTAAGTACATGGATGAGTACGCAATGCTTCTGAAGCTCAAGTCAGATTCCCAAGTTATATAAGTTAGTTAATGATCTTTTAAACATTGATTCTACAAAACCTGAAAATTTAGTGGCCTTAGCTGTTTGACTGGGACAAGAAGATGAATGAGGAGCTTTATCTTATGCTGAGAAGGTAAATTCTCTAGTCTTATGATTGGCTAGATAGCTATATGTGCTTAATCATCGTGTTATTTGCAAATTATATGCAACTCATTCGCATTTATGAAGACATGTAGCTAGTTACATTATGAAGGTATGATAAATTGTGCCGATGAAACTTAAATTCCACTTAGTCTTTATAAATGACATACAATGCAATTTTTCAATTGTCTAGTTCAGGCTGTTCAGCTTAGGTGGGAATTTTTTACCTTAATACTTTGAGTTTACAGGGAATCTTTTCTCATCAATGAATTGTCCAGTCCTGATCTTTTTACATATAAGGGTCTTTTTAAGATACATTCCATGTGTTACCTTGGTTCATAATTTTTTTCAAAAAATTATTTTTATGAATTCATACAAGATGCGAGAGGGCATGACATGACTGGAACTTCAAAAGTATTGTAGGTTTAGTTTGTTCTTATTTGGCCCTCTCAAAGATCAAGGAAGCTTTATATGCAGAAAGAGAGGTGATGAAGGCAATTCCCCAATCTGCAAAGGTTCTAAAACTAGTTGGGGATGTGTATGCTAGTAATACCAGTGGCAGAGAAAAGGTATTCATGATTCTAGGGTTCTTGGTCAAATTTCGATATGAGCCCAAGGTTCTTAATGCTATATTTGTAGAATTCTATGAGGTCAAAGTAAACTTTATAGAACATGCATGAGGGTGGGGGATGTAAGGAGGCACAGAATTATACTAACTTTTTCAGGTAAAATTTTATGAGGTCAAAGTAAACTTTATAGAACATGCATGAGGGTGGGGGATGTAAGGAGGCACAGAATTATACTAACTTTTTTAGGTAAAATGTAGCTTTTAGATGAGCTTAGTGTATATTTTTCTTCTAATCTACGGGTTATATCGAAGTAACTTCACACTTACTAAATTTGTCAATTTTTTGTTGAACATTAAATACAGACAGGTAATATCAATACTGATTTTTTGTTTACGAAAATTTAGAATCTAAATCTGTTGGGGAATTTGAAAGGAAATTACCAATTTGACTGCAGAAGTATCAACAAAACATGAGAAGAAGAAGAAGAAGAAAGCAAATGAGTTTGAGCAGGCAGGTTAATTCAAGCTTTAAAATGAGCAGGTGAATTGCTATATGTCATTGCACTTAGCTCTTCCATTTGCTTTTTCATTAAGGGATATGAGTAGAGATAGTGGAGTATTTATTTAAAAACATTCTTCTTAGTGACTTAATATTCTATCAATCTCTAGTGAAGGGTTGTTTAGTTAGATGATCACAATTTAGTACCTTATGAAGATTTGAGTTGTGAATATGCATGTTCATTGTTATATTAAATGAAATTGCTTTATAATTTTAATGATTGAACAAAAGCACCAGTCTTTGTGATTTGTAATCGTAAGTCTTAAATATACTCTTAATATCCAGCATCTTGTTGTATAAGCATTGGATTGGTTAGGATAAATAAGTAGCATCATGTTCAAGAGTATACACACTTTTTCATAGTGTTATGTGAATCCATGTCAAGATAAATGCGATTGGTATAATGTTTATAAGCTACTACTTACAATTTTCTTTAAAATGGATATTGGAGTTAATATTTGTTAAATCTTAACTATAGTGTTGTTGAATAACTGCAAGCTCTAGGTTTGCTTTGCTGATGTGTATCATATTGCTGTATCTTTTGCAGATTTCAATGCTTGCTGGTTTCCACTGATGAACCTACTGTTGCAGTTTGCTGTAGTTCTGGTTTTCTCGTTCAAGATTTGAAGTTGCAGCTAGTTAGTTTAATGTTTCTCGTTGATTGTAATTAGCTACCTACTTGATAGGTGGTCTAAGTATATTGATTGGTTGGTCTTTTTTAGAGGAAGTTAACATTGGCTTCACTAAGAAGCTTGTTTTTGACAATACACTTTTGTGCCTTAAATGTATGGTTATGGTACAATGTAGATTTACTTTTTGAAATAATAATAATAATTTAATATAATAATTATTATTAAATAATATATCTAACAATTATAAATTTATTATTCTTATAATTTAATAAAATTATTATTATTATTATTATTGTTATTATTATTATTGCATAATAATTAAAATATTAACAAATGTGTTACTTAATTATTTAAAAAAAGTGTTACATGTATTTGTAAAGTGATACAATTATTATATAATTAATGTTATATTATATTCATAAGTGTTAGCAAAATAATCTAGTTAGTGTTACATTATATTTAAAAGTGTTAACAAAATAATGTATATAATGTTACATTTATTTTTAAAAGTGTTAACAAAATAATGTTACATTAGGATAAAAAAATGTTACATCAACATTATATGTAACCTTTTTGGAAGTATTACAATAAAATGTTAAAATTGATATGAGGTGTTATCATAAGCAAAAAAAATGTAACATTAGACTTTAGATAACAGGGGCAACAACGACACAGAAAAAAATATTATTTAAGACCTATAATAACATTTTTTAGTTAAGTAATATTTTTCAGGTGTTATGTAATATCACTTATGTTGTAGTGGCGTCTTATAATTTACTTATATGAATGAAGCAATAGTTTACTTACTTTATACTGTAGATAATATATTATGCGACAACACGCAGAAGATCATATTATCGGTTACCTTATAAAGTATAAACAGATGCTCACAATCGAGATAGTCGGGGACTCTCTATCGGGATGGTTGTAGTGTGATTTGATATTAGTTTGTCTTAACTATAGAATCACATTAGTGCACTTTGTGTGTATTGAGCAGGACCGCTTGAGATCGTTCGACTTATACTGACTTATAGAAGAACTTGATCTCTGTTATTATGGATGTTCATGCTCTTAATCCATATACAATAACCTCGACACGTAAGGCAGTATGTATTTCTTTGATTTATCAATGGGTGAGATTTACATGTATTAAATCAACAAACTCGGTGAGTTGGGAAATAGTGCTGTCTCTATGATGTGTTGTTGATTGTAGAAGGAATCCGTGTCCGACATAGGTTGATGATGTCCCCTTGAGGAGCTCATAAGTATTATCATGTAAACCCTGCAGGTGGATTTATTCCTGCATGATAATGAGGTTGAGTTGTACTACTCTTGGATGAGATATTAATTAATGAAGTTGTCAGTAACTTAATTAATTAATGTACAGTGTATATTTTAAACATGGGGAGACTAACGGGCTCATAATAAGAAGGATCCCTTAACGTAATTATGGGATTAGAATGGTAGTGCAGTAATAATATTTTAATGGTATATATTATACTATTGGACTTAAGTATAAGCTTTGAGCTAAGCTTGAATACTTAAGCCCAATAGAGGCTCAACTCTAATTTCTCCTCCTGGTCCCTGCTGTAGCCCATATATAAGTCATCTCAACTGTTCTAACCCTAGAAGAGACACGCTTAACACGTGAAGAGGGTAGAGGAACAACAGATTGAGAAGATCTCGAAGATCGTCGCCCACACGACGTCGAGATTGGACTTCAGAATATAGCAGAAGATCAAGAGGTCATTTGCTGCTGTTGTCTGCATACTTCTATGATTTTTATAAAATTGTACAGAACTCAGAATTTAACGTTGATATACTGAAGGAAAGACACTTAAAAAAGGATCGTTTTAGCGTGTAGATCACTCAATTTCGAGATAAGATGAGAGAGTTATGCCCAAAACGGTGAGGCTGCATAGACTGCCAGTGAGAATCCATCTTCTTCAACATACCCTGGTGAAAGGTAATACGTTTCTTTGATTTCTTGCTTCCGCTGAATTAGAAACGCATGGAACCCTAACGGTTCACGTTAACCAAATGATCGAGCGCCAACAATAATATTGAACAGCCACTTATAAATAGAACATCAATAACCATCCATAATTGTAAATAGATCAAGTCTGAGAACACATAAATTCTAATGAACTCTTCGAGTTTCCAATTAGAAGATACAATTAAGAAAATCTACGGATAGAACCTCTATATACGTTACTTGATTCTAAATAACGACCATAATCAAAATCTCTAGTCCCACACTATAGATAGCTCGTGCCAAAGAATCTAGAAAATCAGAGTGTCAAACCCACCCATACTTAAGCAAGCTGATATTAGTGCCTATTTCTATCTTCTTCTAAAGAAGCAATCATCAAATCAAACATCAAATGACGACCATTTGGCTCCACACTGTAAGACTTCCTATGAGCCTAAAACTCCTTTTATAAGTAGGAAGGTAAAGTGTTAGCCCAGGTATTAGGACTAAAAATCTGATGATGCACTATAGTTGGGAAAAGTTTATTTGTGATCAAGAACAACAAATGGTTGTAGCTTTCAAAACAGTTCCAACACGTGGTCCCTAACATTATGTTGTGACTTCATTTTGTAGTTCAGAAATTCATCAAGGACTTTCTGTTTGGTCCTGATGTCCCTTGTTGAAACTGTTCTCCTCCTTGATGCCATGCCTATGAGAAATTGAGCAACTAAAACAAAACACACCAGTGTTATTCAAACTATATCACATGAATTTCCTCTCCATATAAAGCATATGGAAACAACTTTCCAAGATGAAATAGGCATATTCACAAGTGAATTAGTTCAACTCACTTTGGCTCCCACTTTCATAGCTATAGGAGTTTGAACAATTCTTACAACACTCAAAACCATGAATTTACAATTAAATGACATATTAAGGTACATTATTACTAAAAATTACAACCAAATATCCACCCCAAAGGTTTGTATTCAACAAATATATCAATAAACAAAGTAAAACCACACATAAACATAAAAGATGATGTCAAACGCTCTCGAAAACGTCGCCATTGGACTCCACGCGTCAAAACACATGGAATACGCCAGACAGTTGCTGAAAAATGCCATCACATGCCTCCATGAGCCGCCACACGTCGCCTGGAGTCTCTACAAAACTGACACGAGCTGGGACGCATTCTCACGCGCTGCCACGCACTGGCTGCCGGAAGGTTGCTGTCTGACGCGTGTACTATATGCGCCACTACAGGATAAAGTGTCGGTCAGAGCGTGAGTTCCATGCACCACCGCCGGAGTCGTCGTTGCTAGAGCGTGACCTTCACGCGCCACCGTCAGTCGCCTGCTCTCCAGTGGGCTGCAGTTTTGGGCTGGCCCGCTTGGTCCGACCCGATTCAGTCTGATTTGACTCGGTCTGACCCAATACCAATTATTTATTAATTACGGAAAGGTTCCTAAACTTTCTCTAATTTCCAAAAAACGACCCCCAAATTTTCTGCAACTTTGCAAATTTAGCCCAATTTCGGGAAAATTTTCATAAATTATAATTTGAGTTTTAGAAGGCCAAAAAATGCACAAAAAATACTGAAGGACTCCTCTCGACGAGACCTATCCAGTGGTATAACCAACACATGCTTTTGCTTTCACGAAAAAATGATAAAAAATTACACCCTCAAGTATTAATGGTGAATCACAATGTCATATGCATATATCCACTGGAAACTAAGTAATCTGCCTCAAAAGTACATTTATGACCCATCAATATCACATAATACAATTATCATACAACAGCAAACATGAATCATATAATGGCATATTAAATCATAATGGCAGAAAACATAAAACATGAAATTCAAGAGAATAAAAAATAGAGTACCAACCATTGGCTTTGATACCAATGTTGGAAACTCACGTTCCTAAAAGCATAAATCCTAAACATGCATCGAGAGAAATATTATACCTCTCACCGTAGGATTGTGTAGCAGCGGAAGATTATACACGAACCGATTGATACTCACGTTGGTGTCTCTGAATCAAATCTTCAATACGGGGTTGAAGGATTATGATTCACGAATTTGTATTGAAATAGATGAAGAATACGAGAGAGGAAAAACCAACAAGAATACACTCTCAGACAACTTTTTTGCTTAGTGAGTTTTTGCGCATGCATGCGATGTATATCTGCACAGTTTCTATTCAAATTCAAATAACGAAAATGTGAGAAAACTGCAGGAGTTACATAACTCCCTCTTGCATGCAGCGCCACATTATTTCATATGTGGAAAATATAAATAAATAATATTAATTATTATTTACATGGACCTAAGCTTGGAGATTAAGGAGACCAAATTTCAACATTTGAGATTTTCTTAGAATGCTAGACAATTTAGCTATATTCATCTGCATAAAAATATTTGTTCAAACATGATTTTTTTCTATGACATTATTATTTCGTTTTTATATGCTATTAAATTATTTTGTTTGATCATACACATTTTGTAAGTTTAATATTTAGAATTGTTGTGATATTGATTTTTTTTAAACCCAATATTTTTAAAATATAGCATGAGTAATTGGTTAATTTTAGGCAAACGGATGAGCCAGATAATTTAAATTTTTTTAATCATGAGATTTGAAATGACACCTACGAAGTTTGTGTGAAAATTTTATGGTATGATATTTACATACAAAGCTGGAATTATTTCTCCTAATATTTTTGAGAGATTCAAGAAGAAAATTGGTCAATATTTTTTCAAATCATGACCAAAATATTTTTAGTGATGTATCCACTGAATAAATACATTCTTAATCAGAGTGCGCTAATACATATGAAGAGCTCAAATATTGAATATTTGAGTTAGTCAATTGGAATGAATATCAAGTGATAATATTGAAAAATTAGAATATTCAATGTCTTATGCTCACACTTAGTAAATATTTTATTATAAAATTTCAACAATTAATAATTGGGGTACTTAGAATAACTAAACACAAATCTGGCTCATGCATATCATAATTATTTTCTCTTTATAACTAGTGCTGCTCATGGCCAAAAGCCTTTAACATTTCCCATCTACAAAATTTGAATTGTGCAATTTGTACTTTATATCACCACCATAACGTACTTCAGTGCATATTTTTATAATAATTATCTATTAATTTCTATAAAGCCCAAAATAGGGGATCAATATATACTCCCTCCGTCCCACAATTAGGTATACATTTTTCTATTTTAGTCCGTCCTAAAACAAGGTATACATTTCCCTTTTTGGTTGATATGACCTATACAAAACCATTATTATATCCACATGGCCCCACACACTACACTAATACAACTATCTACTACACAATAAAATATAATTTCTCTCACTTCACTATACATTAAATTATTATACTCCTTAATCTACGTGCAAAAAGTAAACGTATACCTTGTTCCGGGATGGAGGGAGTATTTTAGTACGCTAATTGCACATTTAATGAAAGTTATTTCACGACATTAGGGGGAGATTTAAGCACAATATTTATGTGAATGCCGAGAAATTATATTATTTTGCACTAGATTGGCTAAACCATAAGTTCAAAAGATTATTAGCTTGCAATAGCAAGCAGACTGTCAAACTATTATGATAAAGTGACAAAGTCCCTTATATTTATAATAAATGCACCACTAGAAGTGGAGTTCCCTAGGGACATCATACTTTAAATAATTATTTATCAACACTAGAAACGTGAAAGGGTTTATGATTTGAAAATTAAATATTCGCGGAAATTAATTTTAAGAATAAATAGTCACTTCCACAATTATATGAATAGTTTGTTTTGATAACGAAAACTATCTTCAATAGATTTATCCAGAAGATAAATACCCAGTATACTTGAACATGCATCAAAATAACTAAAATACTGGATATGCAAAATGGCTAAATCCAAACGTATTGGGAAATGATGAGGATGTAGTCATATAAATATAGAAATCATTATAGATTTTGGGAGAAGAATATGAATTGAAACAGAAAGTTGTCGACAACACATTTGCTTCTTTGATTGATTTTACTGTATTAAATAACAATCTGAATCCAGAACTTATATTCAATATCAAAGTGCCAGAAGCACGAAAATTTAGTAAGACAGTATAAAGCGTTGAGGTTGAGTTTAACTCACTAAATATTTATTTGAATATCTGAAATGATATAAATATTTATCCCGGAAGGACATATGAATAATAAAAGTAGTGATCCATTAAAGCTCAAAGGATTCTTGCAGAGGCCCAATATATAAATGATACATACTCTCTTATTATACATTACGTTTTGCTACTTAATTTATATGACAGTAAAAGATACTTTACTAATTAATTTTATTATAATAAGATGTTTATCTCTCTAGGGTTTTTTCTCTCCCTTCTCTCTAACATTTTTTTTCTGTTGACCTCGTTAGATTTTCCGGTATGGAGGCGCCACCATTGGACAGTCCCTTCCATCTCCCGCCTGCTGTCAATTCTACATCTACTTCTACGTTCTCCTCCTTTGAGGAGCTTCTCTTCTAGAATCGGGCCAACGTCGAAAAAACCCCTGAGGGTGATCGGCGGCCCGATCGCTTAAACCTTGGCTCGAAAGCAGACTCCACGCATCAGGATTATATTCGATCGAGCACAGGGCCTGTCTCTCCCAGTGCTGGCTTGCATGACAAGCTATCTGATAAACAAGGGTTTCATAGCGCAAACCCTAACGCATCTTCGCGTCATATGCATGACAATCCCCATCCACAAGTCTTATCATTGTCATACGTGGACAAAGCTAGAGAAACAAGGGATCCAATCATGCAATTCAAGAAGGCCATATGCAAGGGACCTTTTTTAGGTCCTGTGGCGAGGCCGCTCATTAAATCAGGTGATACCATTACTCTATCAATTAATAAGAATTTCTATGAGGATCATAAAACCTTATTTTCACAATTTGTTATTGTTAGGGTTATGAACGAAAGGGGCTGCAAGCCGCTATCTCAAACGAATGTGGACATCATGTTCAAACGTATCTTTAACATTAAGGAGCTTTTTAATATCCCTTTGGGTCGTGGCTATTACTCTATGATGGTGACTGATGATAAGCAGAAAAATTACCTTTTGAGGAAAAGAGTTTTTGACGTTGGTGGAGTCCAATTACGAGTCCAAAAATGGACTCTAACGTTTAATCCATACAAGATCAAGTCAAACTTTAGTTGTAGTTTGGATGAGAATATATGAGCTTTCCCTGGAGCTGTGGCACGAGGAGGTTATCAAAAACGTTGCTCGTGCAGTTGGAACACCTTTGAAAATTGATGAACAAACCCTAGATGGTTCTTCGGGACACTTTGCTAGGGTATTGGTGGAGATGGACATTCAAGAACACATTCTAAGACATATGAATATTGATACATCAGAAAGTGATATTAGAATTTCTTTTGGTTTTGAAAACATTTCGAAGTATTACAAATCATGCCAAATTTTGGGCCATAGTGATCAGGATTGCATGAAGAAGCAGTTTAAGAAGGAGCAGCATAGGGGGAAAAAATAAAATCGCAAGGCCACTGAGGGTAATTTTTAAGGCCCCTAAAAATGCATGGAGACGTAAGGAGGGTCCTGTCCCAAAGGTGAACACTTCCAATATGTTTGGCTCTCTAGATGAAGATGTCGAAGAGCTGAATATTCCTCATGAGCATGGTACAACTAACGTTCAGGGGAAGATGGGTGATCATGATGAGCCACTCGGCAAGGAACCTGACACTTCTTAGCGGAATGATACTGATGTTGAGGATGATAAATCTCAGGCTGATGATCAAGAATCTGATAAACTTAGTTCTAGTAGTACAGAGGATGTGGGTCGGAGCATAATGATTCTGGAACTGGACAGGAGGGTCACGATTCAGAGAAACTAAATGATCCTGAAACTGAACAGGAGGGTCACGGTTCAGAGGAACAAACTTAGCAGGTAGATCACAGTTCAGAATATTTACAACTTGCCATAGTAGTAGAACTGGTGCCTCATGCAGTGCGTAGTCCCGAGGGTTTTGCTAGCCCAACGATTTCCTCTTCAGAGAAATAGATTATAGTGCGAGGTACGAAGGACTCCGTTAAAGGCACCGCAATAGTGCTACACATTTCACTCGTCCGGATCCTCCAACTACTCGTTCTTATAATCCAGGGGTCCTGGGAGTAAAGCATGTAAGCTCCCCTGAAAAAGCCTTCCAAAGCAATGCATTCCACTTCTTCTCAGGAGTGGGATACCTTAGATAAGCCGCCGAATCACGGCCGAGGATCCAATAAATAATGAAGGTCCTCTTTTGAAATGTCAGAGGTATTAGGAGGGACTCCTCCCAAATAGTTTTTATGGAGCTATGTCAGAAGCATAGACCTATTTGGCTAGCGGTGGCTGAGCCGAAGGTTCTATTTTCATCAATACCTAGTCATGTATGAAGTAGTATGGGTTTCCATTTTGCTGGGCATAATTCTAGAGAGGGATTGCGTCCTAATCTTTGGGTATTCTACAATGCAGCGTACATTACTCAGGTGCAAGATGTTTTTCCTCCTCCCAAATTATGATTTTTGACTTCATACATAATGCAGCCAATTATAGATTTGGATTTGTTCATGGACATACTAATTACATAGTTCGGAGGGAACTATGGCTCGACATTACTGCTCATGTTTTAGATAACTTCATGTCAGTTGGGGACTTCTACTCCACTTTGGGGTCTCACGAGAGGTTGCATGGATCTCATCATGACAATTTGGGACTGCTGGAATTCAATGATTTTTTTAGAATTTTTAGAGCTGGATCATTTGGATTTATTGGGTGCTCGCTTCACTTGGGTAACCCGCTCTGCCTTTAGAGGCATGTGAGCTTCAAAAATTGATCGAGTCCTTATTCATAATAGTTTTCATGATAAGTGGGATGTCATTACTGGGATGGCTTTAGCCAGGCATGGGTCAGAACATGCCCTTATTCTAGTTTCTTTTTCTATGAATTATTCAACTGCTAGGCCATTCCGTTTTCAGTCGATGTGGCTTTTGTTGGATTGTATACTAAAAGTCGAGCTTTTTGTATGAACAATGTTTAAACAATTTATTTGAAATGAGAATCATATGATCAAATGATTGCGTCTTATAATTTATTTATACGTTCGATGCAATAGTCCACTTTTTCTATACTATAGATAATATGTTGTGCGACAACACGCGGAAGATCATATTATTGGTTTCCTTATAAAGTATAAATAGAGGCTCACAATCGAGATAGACGGGGACTCTCTATCGGGATGGTTGTAGTGTGATTTGGTATTAGTTTATCTTGACTATAGAATCACATTAGTATGCTTTGTTGTATTGATCAGGACCACTTGAGATCATTCGACTTATACTGTCTTATAGGAGAACTTGATCTCAGTTATTATGGATGTTCGTACTCTTAATCCCTATACAATAACCTCAACACGTAAGGCAATATGTATTTTTTTGATTCATCAATGGGTGAGATTTACATGTATTAAATCAACAAACTTGGTGAGTTGGGAAATAGTGTTGTCTCTATGGTGTGCTATTGATTGTAGAAGGAATCCGTGTCCGACATAGGTTGATGATGTCCCCTTGAGGATCTCATAAGGATTATCATGTAACCCTGCAGGTGAATTTATTCCAACATGATAATGGGGTTGAGTGATACTACTCTTGGATGAGATATTAATTAATGAAGTTGTTAGTAACTTAATTAATTAATGGACATTGTATATCTTAAACATAGGGGGACTAACGGGCTCATAATAAGAAGGAGCCCATAACGTAATTATGAGATTAGAATGGTAGTGCAGTAATAATATTTTAGTAGTATATATTATTATTATTGGACTTAAGTATAAGCTTTGGGCTAAGCTTGGATACTTAAGCCCAATGGAGGCCCAACTCTAATTTCTCCTCCTAGTCCCTGCTGTAGCCCATATATAAGTCATCTCAGTTGTCCAGAAACCCTAATCTATGAGATTAATCATGCCTAACACTGTGAGGAGGGTGAGGGAACAGTGGAATGAGAAGATCTCAAAGATCGTCGCCCACACGACGTCGAGATTGGACTGGGAATACAACAGAAGACTGGAAGGTTGTTTGCTGCTGCTATCTGCCACTTTCTACGATTTTTATAAATTGTACAGATTTTAGAATAGGACGTGTGATATACTGACGGAAAGCAACGGAAGAGAGGATCGTTTTGGCGTGTAGATCACACAAATCCAACATCGGATGAGAGAGCTATGCCCAAAACGGTGAGGCTGCACAGGCTGGTGGTAAGAATTCATCGTCTTCAACATACCCTGGTGAAATGTAATACATTTTTTGTTTACTTACTTTCGCTGCTTGTTAGAAACGTATGGTACCCTAACGGTTCACGTTAACTAAATGATCGAATGCCAATAGCTTCTTGATATGGGATTCTATATGATGATGGAGACATCGTGGAAAAATCCTACTAGTTACAATAATCCGATCAGTGCCTTCGCTGCTAAGTTAAGGAGACTTAAGGGGGATGCAAGGAAATGGAATTATGATGAGTATGTTAATATCTTTGATACTATTAACATGGCTATGGAAAATTTGAGAAATATACAGATTCGTATTGGGGATGAAGGAGATAGCGAAGACTTATTTCTTGATGAAGTAGATGCGCACACAGAATTGAATAAAAAGTTGGAGGAAAAACATCAGTTTTTCTCCCAAAGGAATAGAATATCTTGGCTAAAAGAGGGCGACAGAAATTATGCCTTCTTCCATAAATTTCAGCAGAGCCAGAGAACCAAGACAGCTATTACTGCTGTGGAGATCGATGGGGAAGTTTTTGAGGATCATGGGGTAATCTCGCAGAATGTTGCAGTACTTCTCGACTTTTTCAGAAGCCGAATAGTGAGGCCAATTTTGATCATTTAGGGTTTATCCATAGTTTTGTTAGTAATGAGGATAATGGCAAACTTACAGCAATTCCATCGACGGAGGAAATTAGAGAGGCTATTATGGGGTTGTCTGCGGATAGCGCTCCTGGGCCTGATGGATTTGGGGGCTCATTTTATCATAAATTTTAGCATATTATTGAGGGAGATTTTTGCAAAGCTGTACAACACTTCTTTGCTTCAGGAGAAATGCCAAATGGAATTAATTGCAACTTTATTATGCTAGTGCCAAAGGTTGAGGGGGCCTTTTAAGTAAAAAAATTTCGCCCTATAAACCTTTGCAACTTCTTGCTTAAAATTGTTACAAAGATCATGGCCAATAGGTTGGGACCTTTGTTGAACAATAATCTCAGCATGTATAGTTTGGCTTCATTTCGGGTAGAAGCATACACCATTGTATTGCAGTAGCTTCTAAAAGCTTTAATAGCATTAATAATTTAAGGCTTGAGAGTATTGGCTTTAAAATCAACATCAAAAAGGCATTTGACACTCTGAGATGGGATTTTATTCTACACATTCTGGAGAGGATGGGATTTTCTCGAGTCTTTGTTGGCTGGATTAGCTCTATTTTTCAATCTGCAAAAGTCTCTATACTGATCAATGGAAAACCTGAGGGTTTCTTTGATTGTGGTAAGGGTGTTAGGCAAGGAGACCCACTATCGCCTCTCATTTTCTGTGTTGCATAAGAGGCCTTGGGCAGGTGGATTGAAGCGGAAATTTCCAATGGAAATATAACTCAAGCCTATGCAAACAGGTCCACTCCTATACCTCCCTATTTATTTTAAGCTAATGACATTATATTGTTTTGTAAAGGGGATGACAAATCTATTAATGGACTTCGAAGAGTATTGGAAGGCTATGCGGTTATCTCAGGTCAAGAGTTCAGCCCTTCGAAATCTAAGGTTTTTTTAGGGAGCATGTTAGGCAATGTATCAGGTGGAAGATTATTGATGAGCTTGGCATGCAAGAGGGAAAATTTCCGTTTATATATTTTTTCCGATTTTTAGAGGAGTGCCTAAGAGGGAGTATTTTATTTAGGTTATTGATAAAATTCTTGCAAAGTTTCGGAGATGGAAAGAAAATATGTTGTCTATAGAGGGAATGATATGCTTAGTGAATTCAGTAATTATTGAAGTGTTCATGTTATGATGACACACATGTGGCCAAGATATTTGATAAAGAAAATTGAAGTGACATGCAAGAATTTTATTTGGTCAGGAGATGTAACTAAACAACATCACTTCACTGCGGCATGGAAAAAAGTGTGTAGTCCCACTTCAGAAGGGGCCCTTGGTGTTAGATCAATCAGAACAGTTAATGAAGGTTATCTTATGAAGCTCTCATGGGACATCCTTGAAGGAGAAGGGACTCTTGGTTTCTTAAAAGGAAGATGGTTCGATGGAGCAAACCCTAAAACTAGTTATATCCCTTCTTCCATCAACTCGACGTGCATGGTTCAGATACATCATTTAATGAAGGATAAGATGTGGATTGTGGGCATTAATTCTAATGTTAGATTTTGGTTGGATAATTGGATAGGCACCCCCATTGCTGAGTTGGTAGGGATACTACATGAATATCGCCATCATTTCCAGCAGGTTATAGGTGATTATTTCTATGATGGATTTTGGCATTTTACGGAGAGCTTTACGGAGACATTTTTCTGAATTGTGGAGGATATTCTTGCTACAAGAATGGCGCCTACAGTGGTGGATTGTAGAATATGGCAAAGATCTTTTCAGGGTAAGGTTTCAATAAAAATAGCATACATGCATACTAGGCAATCTTTCACTGAGCTGCCTTGGGGATCTTGGATTTGGGGCCGATTTATTCCTAATGGGAGATCTATTACTTTGTGGAAGGCTATTAAAGGGATCCTCACTACATGGGAGGTTATTCAGAATAGGGATTTCAGGGGTCCTTCCCGTTGCTACTTATGTAAACAACAGGAGGAAACACTTGATCATTTATATCTTTCTTGCCTGGTCTCTTTGGAAATTTTAAAAAAGATGCTCAATGGTTTTAGTTTTGGCCGTCGACTAATTATGGAACAGTCCTTTGTTGGTTTTTTGCTACAAGCGATGAAGGTAAAAGGGAGTAAACAAGTGGTATCTTTGTGGAGGCTTGCGGTGGTTACATATGTATGGCTTATTTAGCAGGAAAGAAATAAGGCCATGCATGACGGATAAGTTGAAGATAAGGGAGAACTCAAGGATAAGGTTATCAGGGTCTCCGGTATAGATGCAATGCTCTTGGCGTTAATAAGGGAGGGCAGAGAGTTTGACATGGGGTGCATGAACAATACAATAGATGATCTAGTAACCCTTAAATTCTTTAGAATATCGGGATGCCTAAGGAAAGCACCGTAAGTGATACCGATTAGGTGGAGGCCTCCGGCTACGGGATGGTGAAGGCCAATACTGATGGCCATGCCAAAGGGTTGCCGGGCTATATATCTGGAGGATGTGTCTTTCAGAATAGTAGGGAGTTTCTGATGGGTTATTTTACCAGTGATTTTGGTGATGGTTTTAGCGTTGAAGCCGAGCTTGCAGCTGCATGTTTAGCTATTGAGTATGCGTTCGATAGGGGATGGAGGAAGATTTGGCTAGAGTCTGACTCTATGCATGTGGTATATGCTCTCACACACCCTTCTCCATCGATTCCATAGAAATTAATTTCTAGCCGGATGAGGGTGAAAGATATCATACGGCAGCTGCAGTTTCACGTATCACATATCTACAAGGAAGGAAATACAGTTGCGGACTTACTCTCTCCCATTGGAGGGCCACTAACATGGCACAATCCGGTGCCACATATGCTTTCTAAGCATATGTTTCATGATATGAACTTTGAGTATTTTCGCTTTAGATAAGGCCTGTTTCACTTAACATCTTTGTACTCATTTTTTAGGCTTCTCTTTTCTTTTTAATAATACATCTATTAATTTATATGACAGTTTCAATATATTTAGATATGCAGTAAATACAAAATATTATATGATTTTTATGAAAATCCACGAAGGACTAAATCTACTCAATTTGGATGAGAATATAATAACACAACATATAGCTAAAATATTGGTCATTGCAAGACCTAATTGAAAATGGATATGCTACATTTTAATTGGTTATTTCTTCCTGAAGAAGAATAAAAATTGTGTGTATATGAATGATTTAAGTTTGAAATATATAAGAAATTTGTATAAGCTAACTCATGCCAAGATGAAGGATTTTTCGAAATGAAAGAACTTGGATAAATCCAAAGAATTGTCTCTCAACCTGCAGTTGAGAATATTTTAAATTTGAAATACCAGTTAATTTACTTTTATGATTATTTTCAGATTAATTTTTGATATATCTATTCATTTTGTATGTCAATTGTCATTTTTATCCCTTGAAGTGGAAAACTAATTTCTATATACTTGAAGTATATAATGAGGATAGTTTGGGCTAGAAGTCCCTCCATCTGGTGCTTTTAAGGCACACGTTTCTCATAATTGTATCGGTCTGATATGCACTTATGAAAACCTTGCAAGCAAGAATTAATGACTCTCTGACAAAGAAAAGTTACATGAACTTAAATATATCCTCAAGTATCTTGTAGATACAAAAAAATGGTTTATTTATAAGAAATCAATGTGACATTGACATATTGATTTGAATGTTAATTAAATGATCCCCGTAATGTTAAAATTTCAAACTGGTGTAAGTATAAGATTGTTGTTATAATAAATTTATAGACCATGAAGCATGATGAAAGATACATTTTCCCAGTTTTTTATATGACAATAAATTATATGTTTCATAGATTAGCAATTAGTATATTACGTGAGACATGACAAATTTATATGCTCTAGAAGAGCAGTGAGATATTACACATAGTGTTTTGCTCATGTAAAATCTGTATTATTTATCATTATTTTATTTACTTCCAAATTATATTTTAATATGTAATTGTAGTATTATATTATGCAAACCCAGAAGAATGTCATCTTCAGGGGGGGTGAAAATTTTAAATAAATTCTAAAATTTCGATCTTGAAGATTAGCAATTATATTATAATGTATTTCTATTTTCAGAGGAGCTGTAATTTCTAAAGAATCCTGAAGATTAAGTCCTGAAGACTAATAGTTGTACTCTTTTTTCCTTTACTAAGTTTTTCCCACTCACTAGGTTTTCTTAATCTAAGGTTTTTGATGAGGCTGTGATGAATGATATTTTCATTTAGATTTTAGTGTCTTTTTATGACCGTTTTCGTAGTATTTTACCGTATTTATGTGTTATTTGGTGGAGTTATGTGTTTTTATGGAAATGTGTGAGAATGAGCTTAAACGTATATAAAATGGGTGAAAAAGGAGCAAAAAAGGAGATGGGAGCTGAAACGAGCAAGAAACGGGCTACCGGGACTCAACTCGAGTTGCAAGGTGCAACTCGAGTTGCCAACTCGAGTCTAGTTAGGGTCCAAAAATTGTCCAGAGACCCAACTCGAGTTGCAAGGTCCAACTCGACTTGCAATTCGAGTTGAGAGAATGTCGAGTTAGGGTCAAAAAATCGTCCAGAGAGCTTACTCGAGTTGCATGGTCTAACTCGACTTGCAACTCGAGTTGAGCTAGGAGCAGGGCAGCGACCAAAAATCGTACAGTGAGCTAACTCGACTTGCAAGCTGCAACTCGAGTTGCTAGCTCGAGTCGAGCTGCCTTCCGAAGAATTTTCAGTTTCAGAGCCTAGCAACACGACCGAACATGCAGATGCTCGAGATGCCAACACGAGTGAAGCTACTTCAGCTCGAGTTACAAACATACAACTCGACTCGTGTTGCAACTCAAGTTGGATAAGGCCAACTCGAGTTGCATGTTTTTGGGCCAAAAATTTGGATTTTCACCTGCCAATGTGTGTAAGTGTGTGTAAAAAGCCCATTTGATGTTAAATTCGTGGCCCAACTTGGAGAGGTATAAATATCCTCAAGTTCAACATTTGAAGGGAGGATTGGAAGGATTTCACTTGGACACACACGTCACATACCAATTCCTCCATTTCACACTATCATCTTCATTCATTCACCATCCATTCTATCTATCATTATCCCACCATCAAATCCTTCATCCATTTTGCTAGAGAAGCAAAAGAGAGAGGAGAATTGCAAAATGAAGAAGAAGATTACCACTGGAGCCATCCAAGGGAGTTTTCATCTAATTTTTGTATTGAAACCTTGTTGTTTATCATGTTTTGTAAAGATTTTAATGTCTATGTTGAATTTCTTTTGACTATGAGAAGCTAATCTCCTTTGTGAGATTAGCAATATGAATTGTGTTGGATAATTTTGGGTATTTGCAAATGAATGATTATGTTGATTGGATTATTTGATTTTCTATCATTGATGCTTTAGATCTTGATGTGTATGATGATTTGTGTGGTTTGTTGTTTTAAACGTGTGATTAGATTGAGAAGTCAATTGCATAGTTAGGATAATTAATTGAATCATTTTTTCATACACATCATGTGCATTATAAATTGTAAAGAGATTGAGAAGTCCTTTATGATTTAGAACCCTTTGATAGGACATCCGATTGGTTTGATCGAGAGGTTGATTAATTGTGTGAATGGACTCTCATTTAAGGCTTAGTACATAGTTGGAATTATTTGAGTGAGAACCAATACATTGAGCATTATTCCATATCATATTCATTACGAGAGGGAGTTTAGGTGAACTTAGTGTTGGCCCTTAGTCTCATTCCCATGATACATATGAATTCATTGCATGATACCTAGATTTTCCATGCTTTAAGTATTGCTAGTCTCATCTCTATCTACTTGGCTCATTCATCCATCTTCCATTCATGTATCCATTTATTTCATTATCATTTCTTGTTTAATCCTATCCCTTGATGATCATCTCTATAATACTATGACAAGCACGAGATCGCTTAGACCTTTGTACCTTTCTCCCTGTGGTTCGATAAATTCTTTAATTGGTCATCCCGACTACAAATGGCTAATCAAATGGCACCATTGCCGGAGAGGCAACGGTTGCTAGTGTTTAACGAAGGAGTGTTTTGATTAGTATTTCTAGAGATATTTTTATTGCTTTTCGTTATTTGCTTTGGAAGATTTTTGATCTCACTTGTTCGTTTTGATCGGTACTTCAAAAATACCTTGAAAGAAGGAGAAGGGGGATCAAAAGCAAAAATAGAAAGTTTGAAGAAGAATTGTAGTAAGCCTTGAGAAGGGCATTTAAATGGATGGTTGGAACTAATTCACAAATGTCTTTGGGGATCAAATTGCAAGGGTTCCACCTCCACAATTAAAAGGTTATATGAATGAGAGCAACTATGGTTACAATTTTCAAATGGATCAAGATAGCTCTCAATACTACAATCAAGGAAGAAATGGAGAATGGCAACAAGCTTACAATGCAAATACATTAAACCCGTATCAAGCATACACTTATTCTCCTCCAAATCCCAACACCAACACTTCTTCTCCATTTCAAAATTACGCCTTACTTGAATTATACAGAAGAAGTGCTCAAGGAAGTGATGAAGGCCAAAATTCTCAATCAAGTTTATTTTTCAACGAATCCTCCGAGATAATTACACCCGCTACTTTGGAATTGATAAGACAAATAAGAATGATGAATCAAGGTACTTATGGTCAAGTCTTGTCTAGTTCAAGTTTGGGGGATAGTAAAAATATGCAAGGTGTGTCGATTCCTAGTCTTATGGAGCAAGAAGAGTGGAGGATGCCTAACCATCAAGTAGGAGATGCTTATTTCATAGGAGTGGATGATTTCCAAGGAAATTTTCAAAATAATTATGAGGGAAGTTTTCACGGGAATTATCCACCAATTCAAGGATGGGATATTGGCAACCAAGAGGGAGGAGACGTTCAACAAGTTGAGGAAGGAAAATCGTCTATAGAAGTCTTGATTGAGATGATGATAACAAACCTTGAGGAAGACAATAAAAGAGATGAAGCACGAAATGAGGCAAATGAGAAGAGGTTAGAAGCCTTGGAGCATCAAGTAAGCCAAATTGTAAGTGCTTTAACCAATTTTCAACAAGTTGAAGAACTTGAAGAGGAGAGGAAAGTTGAAGAAGAGTTTGAGGAAGAAAAGAATTTGGTAGATGAAGAATCAAATGAGGTAGTTGAAGAGCATATTGAGGCAAATGATGTTAATGAAGAGGAACAAAGTCAAGAAGCAAATGATGATGACTTGAAGAGTGAAATGAGCATTTCTAAACCTTTAAACTCTTTAAGTTGCTTTGGATTTCATAATATTGTTTACATTGACTTTGTCTTACCCATTGATTCTTCTCATATTCTTAGAAACAAGAGAGAACTCGAAGAGATGTTGGAGATATATTTGGTAAAGAGGAATAAGTGGTGTTAAAGAATGGAGAGGGCAATGGAGTGTAATCTCAAGAGGGTCGAATTTCTAAAGCCATGCTCGAAGGATGCTATGGAGGTCGTTACTTGTCACAAGTGTATTGTAGAGGAAGAAGCATAACGATTAAAATTTGATGGCAAGGACAAAAGATATCCGTGGCCATTCCAATGAGTTTTCTATATCCCGTCCAGATTGAAGACGTTAAACTTAGCGCTAGATGGGAGGCAACCCATCATTGTCTTTATTGCTTTACTTAGTGCTTTCAATAAGGATTGTGGATTTGCTTGTTTTGTTGTTTGGTTTTGTAGGTGGATTGTGCTTGTGAGAAAAGGCATAGTGAAGAAAAGAGAAGTGCTTCATGGATTCGAGTAGGCATGTCACATCACTTGTTGCAAACTTAATTCTCAACTCTTGTCTCGAGTTAAGTTTGGGGGGCTAGTGCGTGGTGGACATTGCTCAATTCTTAGGATGGATGCGTATACTTCTCCACAAAAAGATCATCAATGGAAACTACAAGGGTAAGTCCAACCACATTTTACAAACTTAAGTCTCAATTTGCTTTGATTTGAGTTTGGGGGTAGAGTGTGTGGTGTGACTCACCACTTGAGTGTGATTCTTGTAAAATTATCCCAATTTTAAAATTTTTCTCATGAGTTTTGGTTTGATTTTAGTCCGTTTGGTGTGTTGAAGTGCATGATGATCTATATTTTTAATGATATTGTTAAGCTAATATTTTTGATGAGTTGTTGAGCATGAATGAAGTGTAGCGGAAGCACGAATTGTGCCCGGAGATCAAGTCGAGATTCGTGGTGTATTTAATCCGGAAGCTAGTGCCAACCATTTCCACTACCAAATGCCTATTGAGGGAGTTCACTCTATACTCTATCACTTCTATGTGCTTAGCATAATTTATGTTGATTTGGATTGATGTGATTAGCATGTTGCTTCATTTGTTATGTTTTTGGAAAGTTTACTTTCATAATTTAGGATTTCCTTTTCAATTAAGGATGGGATGCTTGTGAGCTTAATTGATTATTTATGATATGAATGTGTGCTTCATTGTCTATGATGGATGGTTTTGTTTATTTTTGCATGTTATGTGCTTTTGTTTTGTTTCTTGTTTGTGGAGTCCTTATTCTATGCTTTATGTGTTTTCTTATTCTTTTTTAGGGATTATTTTGGTGGTTTGTTTTGGGATGTCGTGAGTCATTTTTGAATGTGAGTGATGACATGTTGTTGTGATAAGTGATGACAAGTTATGATTAAGAATCTCTACACTTTCGAATTGTGACATGTTTTACTTAACTTGTTCAATTTTGAGACGAATATGGTGTAATAAGTTCCGTAAGGTCCAACGCATAAACTTGTGAGTAGTTGAGCCTCAACCGTGCATACATGGTTTTTCCTTTATAAGTGGATCGATTGCATTTGATAAGCTAGAACTTGCTCAAGGACTACAGGAACGAGCCCGATTTGTGAAGATTAGTGATATGATCTAAGGCCATCCCTGTCATTAATAGTCATTGCCAAATATTTCCATACCATGAATATCATCCCTAGTCAACCACTTTGAGACCTTAAGCTTATTTCTTGTGAATTTAGCACATTACAAGCCTTGATTACCCATTTAAAGCCTTATATATATACCCTTTTGTGTGGGTGATTGCGGAGATGGTAGCTAGAAAGGTTTGATGAGAAAGCAAAACGAAGAAAGAAAATAGTAAACAAGTAAGAAAAAGGATGAAAAGAGCAAAAACAAGAATGAATATGCAACCTCAATACAAGAAAATGAGCAAAGTAATAATATGCTCAAGTACTTAAAAGTTCGAAGAAGGAAGCATATGTTGAAAGAAGTTCAATCCAAGGAAAGTTGATGATCAGTACTTGTGAACATTAAAGACAAGAGAGGAAAAAAGAAAAGTGGAGAAGTTGGAGAAATTGGCCATCTCTTCAATTACTTGCACTTGTTTAGTCACTACCATATTTTTCCTACCCGACCAAAGAGTCTATCATTACATCCTTAATGAAATACCTTTTTGATCATTGATTGAAACTTTGGCGATTTGTGAATATAGTCTGCGAGCAAGCTTATAGCGAGTCGAGCCAATCGATTGATGAGTGTTGATTTATCCCACTTCGTAGAGTGTTGAGTGAAATTGATATCCGATGTGAGGCTTGGACCAAAAAGGGACTATATTACACTTTATTCTCTTTTGATTGAACTTATTAATTTCTCAAGTTATGAGTTAAATGTTGTAGGATGACTTAGCATAAATTGTGATTCTTATTGCTATTGATGTGTTATTACTTATGTTCGTTTAGTTTTTCTAGGTGAAAATCTCACTCCTTAGTTTATCATTTTCGTTGTGCAGGGACGCACAACACTTTAAGTTTGGGGGTGTGATGAGTGATATTTTCACCTAAATTTTAGTATCTTTTTATGTCCATTTTCGTAGTATTTTACCCGTATTTATGTGTTATTTGGTGGAGTTATGTGTTTTTATAAAAATGTGTGAGAATGAGCTTAAACGTATATAAAATAGATGAAAAATAAGCAAAAATAGAGGCGGGAGCTGAAACGAGCAAGAAACGGGCTGCCGGGACCCAACTCGAGTTAAGGTGCAACTCGAGTTGCCAACTCGAGTCTAGTTGGGGTCCAGAAATTGTCCAGAGTCCCAACTCGAGTTGCAAGGTCCAACTCGACTTGCAACTTGAGTTGAGAGAAGGTCGAGTTAGGGTTAAAAAATCGTCCAGAGCGCTTACTCGAGTTGCAAGGTCCAACTCGACTTGCAACTCGAGTCGAGCTAGGAGCAGGGCAGCGACCAAAAATCATATAGTGAGCTAACTCGACTTGCAAGCTGTAACTCGAGTTGCTAGCTCGAGTCGAGCTGCCTTCTGAAGAATTTTCAGTTTCAGAGCCTCGCAACACGACCGAACATGTGGATTCTTGAGTGTTGGCAATTGGATCTTGTGGCTCAAACGTGATCGTTAGTCAAATAGGCAAACAAATAACAGCGGAAGCAATAAAATTGTTTACCGTACTTCTGGGTTGGTGTAGAGGATGAACTGCAGAGAACTACCTCTGATCTTCTACCGTATGTCCCAAAGTCAACTCTGGTGTTGGGTGGTCAACAGTCCCCAGAGTTCTCTCAATCTGCTCTCTGTTTCTACCGTATGTCAAAAGAGGCAGTGACTTAGGTTTAACAGGAACTGAGATGACTTATATACTTGGGCTACAGCAGGGACCAGGAGGAGAAATTGAGTTGGGCCTCAATTGAATTTAATTAACCAAGCTTAGCCCAAAGCTTTTAATTAAATCCAATAATAATAATATAGTCCACTAAAATATTATTACTGCACTACCCGTCCAATCCCAAATTATGTTCTGGGCTCCTTCTTATTATAAGCCCGATAGTCTCCCCATGTTTAAGATATACAATGTCCATTAATTAATTAAGTTACTGACAACTCAAATTAATTAATATCTCATCCAAGAGTAGTACCACTCAACCTTTTTATCATGCCGGAAATTAATCCACTTGCAAGATTTACATGATAAACCTTATGAGCTCCTCAAGGGGACATCATCAACCTATGACGGACATGGATTCCTTCTACAATCAACAGCACACCATAGATACAGCACTACTTCCCAACTCACCGAGTTTGTTGATTTAATACTTATAAATCTCACCCATTGATGAATCAAAGAAATACATACTGTCCTACGTGTCGAGGTTATTGTATAGGGATTAAGAGCACGAACTTCCATAATAACAGAGATCAAGTTCTACTATATAGTCAGTATAAGACGAACGATCTCATGCGGTCCTACTCAATACACACAAGTGCACTAATGTGATTCCATAGCCAAGACAAGCTAATACCAAACCACACTACAACCATACCGATAGAGAGTCCCCGTCTATCTCGGTTGTGAGCATCTGTTTATACTTTATAAGGAAACCGATAATATGATCTTCCGCGTGTTGTCGCACAACATATTATCTACAGTATAAAGTAAATGGACTATTGCATCATGCATATAAAATAAATTATAAGATGCAATCATTTGATCAATAATTCTCATTTCAAATATTGTTATGACATTGTTCATACTAAAGCTAGACTTTTAGTATACAATCCAACAATCTCCCACTTATACTAAAAGACTATGCTGTCATGTCTTCTGCCATACATCTGATTCCTACTCCCACTACACGACCATTAAAAGCTCTCGCCTTAAGATCCTTGTAAATGGTTTACTAGGTCATCATCCGATGCAATCTAGGCGACAACAACCTTCGCCTCATCATACGATTTATCGTAACAGGTGGTACTCGCGCTCCATGTGTTTAATTGCCTTATGGACTTGTGATTTCTTCAAGTTTGCAACTGCACCAATATCATCAATGTAAATTGTGATTACTTTGGGCAAACTTAGAAACACTTCAAAGTCCATCATGAAGTCTCTAGAGTCATATAGATAGTTTGGCTGCCTTATAGCCTCCAATTCATCATCTTTCCATGATGGAGTCCGGAGTCTGAAATATATTTCTATATAACACTCCTCCACATTATGACTCTACTTCCTAAAATTAAACACATAACCTTTGAGGAGAATTTACTACCGTCCAATCTGACTAAAAAATCTGAATCTACGTAATCCACAAGAAGCAGTGAATCTGTCCAGTAAGTGTATATATGATAACCAGTCCTTCTCAGGCACTTCATATATATCTTACCACAGTTCATCATTTTTGTTCCGGGTTACGTTGATACCCACTGTTCATGCATTCAGCAAAACAAATATCCAATCTCGTTCATAGCATTCTTTAGATTAAGCTTCCTTATTCGCCGAAGCATAAGGAACCGCTTTCATCTACTATATCTTCTTCTTGTGTGTCAAAGACACATTCACTTAGATAAATTTACATGCTAAACGAGTATGGACTGTATCATTTTATGAAACTTGAGATAAGCATAACATCATTTCTTGTGATCCGTATTACCGTGATCAAAAGGATGTATTTTGCCTTTCTTAAGTCCTTCATCACTACCGCTTTATTAACCGTACCCATACGCCCGATAATACTCTTTCATTGTCTCCAATGAGCAAGATACTATCTACGTATAGTACAAGAAACACCACCACGTTTCCGTCACTCTTTACAACACACAAGACACATCCGCTCATTGATTTAAATCCATGCCACTGGATTACCTAATCAAAACAGATGCTTCACAATCTCAAAACTTGCTTTAGTCCATCGCTGGACAGTTTTAAGCTTACTATCAAAATGCTATTAGTACTTTGCAATGAATTACTCTGGTTGCTTCACATAGATGTTTTCCTCAAGACTTCCAATCAGGAAAGCTGTCTTGACATCTATTTGTTGTCCCTCATAATTTAATATGAGCAGCAAATAAATAAAAGAATCCGGATCAATTTAAGCATAGCTACCAGCGAATATGTTCCCTCATAATCGAACCATTTCTTTCTGAGTACATCTTTTCGCAACAAGCTTTGCTTCCAAGATTTTCACCTTTCCGTATGATCCTCTTTTATTTCCTATGATCACTTGCAATGGTTTTTACACCATTTAGTGGTCATACAAGTTCCCAGACTTAATATAGAATCCGTAGATTCTATTTCAACGTACATTGCAACTTACTAAGATTCCGCATTTTAATCTTGTAGTGCTATGTCGTATCCGTGGGATAATACCATGTTCACTAGGGATCAAGTCTCACGACTCTCCCAAACATATATTTATGAGTTGTCACACAACCCTCCCACTACGACAAGGCACTACATGTAATTGTGTATCAGACGTGACACGCGATGCAGTTTACCTTGTGGTATATCCTCTTGTACACTTGGTACTTTTACTTAGTGTTTTCCTCTCACTCCCTTAAGAACAACTTATACATGGGCTTGTGATTTATTACATAGTCCTTTTTCCAAAAATCTGGTCATTGTGTTAACAATTACCCTTCGATCTTTTGGACTAAATAAATCACTATCCATTTTTCTAGAATATCCCATATACAGACAAACGTTTCACGAATTACTGTATCTAGGGCATATCCATAAAATGAATTTAATTATTCCAAATAATTCATCATCTATCTAATCATAACCATAAGAGCCTAATACCTTCTACCCACCACACCATTCAGCTGGGGCATGCCCGGTGTAGTCAACTTGAGATTTAATGTCAACTTCTGATTAATAGCTCCTAATTATCCTAAGAGGTATTTACCACCACGGTTAAACCGTAATGACTACCTCTTGCCTGGATAATATTAGGTTCGCTTGAATCAGAATGAACTAATTCCAACATATATATCTTTGGCTCTACACCCCACAGCCTTGAAAAGGCAGTTAATCATTTTTACTTCCAAGCAAGACTCGCAAGTCCGATAGTTTCCACTTCAGATAAACCTTACGGTCTATCGGCTATCAACTTTTGAATCCTACTTAAGTAAAATGAATTAGTCATAGACGCCAAATGTATGTTTAGTTCATCTCCGAAGGTTCCTTTCTCTTACTAATATTAGAAGATGCATTATTAATTACTATTTCTTGCATCTGTGGGATGAACATGATTCAAGAGTATAATTATTATCCACCAACGTACTATAACGGATTATACCCCCATTCCTCATCATTATGACCATGTCATATAAATTAAATGAAGTATCCATCCGTTAATGCATAGAAACCGAAATTAAATTCTTTCCATGAAAACGTACGTAAAGATAATTTCTCATAATCAATCATTTATTCCTATCATAAGATAGATAAATAACTCCCACTGCAATAGCCACTACCTTCGTAGTTTTACCCATGTCATAACTATCTTATCCTCACTTAGTAATAAACATTTAGTGATTCCAGTATCTACACACTTCGTGTCAGTAGATGCCATCACTAATCATGTTTAAGCCACTAGTGAATAAGATATTAAACTTGTTCACTTTATGATGAAAATGGCTTTCCTTTGCCACATGTTTTGTCAGAAGTCTCCCACCATATACATCCTCTAGTATTTCAGGTAGAACTTTCTCAAAACATCAAGGCTAAACATGGAGAATAAAATTGATCTAGGTTTCCCTTTCAATTTATACTCCAAGCTTTTCCAATTCATTCATCAAATTCTATCATGATCTTGCGCCTTTTAAATTACTCAAGTATCTGAAGAGTTACATGAGTTCATCATATTTCTATGATCCTCTCATCTCTTCACTAAAGACTTTAATAGGCATCATGAGCCGTCCTTTGAGAGAACACATGTATTTTCTTAAGCAGTAAATTTCAAAATTAAGATTCTTTTCTAATCAGTTAATTTGGACATGTAAATATAATTTCTTTTAGTTAACAATTAGTGAGACTAAAACTATTCGAAATACAGAGAATCACGATTAAATTTACTGATCAAAACTTCGAATTTTATCCTTTTATATTGTTTCCCTCAAAACAATATAAAATAAAATTCACCGACATCTCAAGCACCGTGAGTCTGCAAGCCACGTTAGTGTGGACGTTTACAAACCCGAACATTTACAAGAGAAGGTTTTACCCATTAATTTCATTTGTCAACCTAACTTTATGACAAAATAATTAATAGTCGGTTACTCTTTAGCCATGCAAATAATAGCAGTGACTCCGTTGGGGAGGATACTAATTATTTACACCTAAGTGTACACCATTATTTGATCCCAAGTCCACTGCGCGAGCTTATGTGCCTTACAGTTGGAGAAGTACACACGCGCTCGGGTAGCTTCCTACAATCATCAATTATAAGTTTGTACCAGTGTACCGCACACAAACTCATCCGTTAGGGAGGAAGGCCTATGCCAACACGCAAGTTTATGTGCCACATTACAAACAATAATTATTTATGAAGTCTGTACCAGTGATCCGTGAATAAACTCATCCGTTAGGGAGGAAGGCCTATGCCAACACGCAAGTTTACTCACATCACTTACAAACCAATAATGGAGGCCGCGGGAATTTATTACCAACCCCCTCTCCCACTTAGTTATTTAACACCGAGGGTTTTTAACATGCATATAATATTGCAGAAATAAAATATACATCTAGACATGCTTCTATTAACAGCAATTTAAATAAATAAATCACATAGAACATGCCTTTCACATATACAACAATAATTGACAATTAAATCAATTAATCAGTTATATAATATAATTAATTGTATAATTAGTGGATTAATTAAATGGGCCCTAGAGCATCAAATAAGCACAAAATGAGCAGCAGATTAATTAATTAATCATACTCATTATCTATGGCCCATAATCTTAGCCCAAAACTAAATTAATTCCACTAAGCCCACTAGCACAAAATTAGTCCATTAATATAATTAATTAATCATGCTTGGCCCATTACTCACAATTAATTAAATTAATTAGTCCAGCAGCCCATTTCCATTTTAATTAAATTTGGGCCAACAGCCCAAAACCAAATTAAAATTGAGTAGCCTATTGGCCCAGCAGCCCAACACATATTTTAATTAAATTGGACCCCTAAGCCCAACAACCAAATTAAAATAAATTGAGCAAAGACCCAACAGTGACAGCCCAGCAGCCCAAAACATATTTTAATTAAATTGGACCCCTAAGCCCAACAGCCAAATTAAAATAAATTGAGCAGCCTTATATATATATATGAATAGGGCCCAACAGACCCAAGCCCAAAAATCAATTAATTCAAAAATTAAAAAATTGGGCCCAGTCTGGACAGCCCAAAACACACAATGCTGCCCTAATCTACCAGCCGCCGAAGCTCCTCATCGTCTCAGGCGATTACCGGCGCAACCTGGCGCCGCTGCCGCTGCCGCCGCCGCTGCCGCCACCGCTGCCGCCAACAGTCCACCGGAATCTCGCCGTGAGCCCGCCGCCGAGCAGCATCCAGCCACGACCGAAGCCACCATAAGTCAGTATACACCGACGCTTCAACAGCCGCCACTGCTGCCGGCGGCCGCGCCGTCAAAACTGCTGTCCAACGCTGCCGTGCAGTTGCCCACCGGACTCGATCGGAGCTACCGAGGGAGTCACCTGGATTCCGTATCAGACGCGTCGCGACCCGAACGGTAATCGCACAGCAGACCCGCTCGGAACCCACCGCTGACTTGGCCGGATCTCCATTTCGCTCGTCTGCCACGCTAGCTCCGGCGCTTCGAGGATCCGCTGCAGCCGGCGTCCACGCCCTCAGCCGATCCTGTATCAGTTTTGTGACACGCCGCTGGACTCGATCGACAGGAGCATCAGACCCGACTGGAATTGCCTGGGACTAGCCGGAAGCCACCGTCGACTCATCCGTCGTGTGCTGTCCAGGTCAGATTCCGTCCGATGTCTCACCAGTCACCAGCAATCCACGCCTGCCGCCATCTCTGTTTTGCCTCCAGCCGCCGTCGCTGATGATTTCCAGAGACTACGCGCCGCCGTCACTCGTACCAGTCGCCGGATTTCTTGACGTCTCAGCGCCGCCGTGAGATGTTTTGGGTGTGTGATAAGATGGTAGATAGATTTTTCTAAGTGCGTGCGTGTTGAGAAATTAACAAATAATTTAACAATCACACATACCAAATATCATGCCATGGTAAAAAAATAGCAGTACAGAACCCATAATATAATTTCCAGATTATATCACATAATCAAATTAATCAATAACATAATTCTGGGTTTACAAACATGCGATTATTCCAGATTAAAACAATTAATCATATAATCACATACCCATCTATCAAATCACGTTTCACCACGAAACCAACGCTCTGATACCAATTGTTGGCAATTGGATCTTGTGGCTCAAACGTGATCGTTAGTCAAATAGGCAAACAAATAACAGCGGAAGCAATAAAATTGTTTACCGTACTTCTGGGTTGGTGTAGAGGATGAACTGCAGAGAACTACCTCTGATCTTCTACCGTATGTCCCAAAGTCAACTCTGGTGTTGGGTGGTCAACAGTCCCCAGAGTTCTCTCAATCTGCTCTCTGTTTCTACCGTATGTCAAAAGAGGCAGTGACTTAGGTTTAACAGGAACTGAGATGACTTATATACTTGGGCTACAGCAGGGACCAGGAGGAGAAATTGAGTTGGGCCTCAATTGAATTTAATTAACCAAGCTTAGCCCAAAGCTTTTAATTAAATCCAATAATAATAATATAGTCCACTAAAATATTATTACTGTACTACCCGTCCAATCCCAAATTATGTTCTGGGCTCCTTCTTATTATAAGCCCGATAGTCTCCCCATGTTTAAGATATACAATGTCCATTAATTAATTAAGTTACTGACAACTCAAATTAATTAATATCTCATCCAAGAGTAGTACCACTCAACCTTTTTATCATGCCGGAAATTAATCCACTTGCAAGATTTACATGATAAACCTTATGAGCTCCTCAAGGGGACATCATCAACCTATGACGGACATGGATTCCTTCTACAATCAACAGCACACCATAGATACAGCACTACTTCCCAACTCACCGAGTTTGTTGATTTAATACTTATAAATCTCACCCATTGATGAATCAAAGAAATACATACTGTCCTACGTGTCGAGGTTATTGTATAGGGATTAAGAGCACGAACTTCCATAATAACAGAGATCAAGTTCTACTATATAGTCAGTATAAGACGAACGATCTCATGCGGTCCTACTCAATACACACAAGTGCACTAATGTGATTCTATAGCCAAGACAAGCTAATACCAAACCACACTACAACCATACCGATAGAGAGTCCCCGTCTATCTCGGTTGTGAGCATCTGTTTATACTTTATAAGGAAACCGATAATATGATCTTCCGCGTGTTGTCGCACAACATATTATCTACAGTATAAAGTAAATGGACTATTGCATCATGCATATAAAATAAATTATAAGATGCAATCATTTGATCAATAATTCTCATTTCAAATATTGTTATGACATTGTTCATACTAAAGCTAGACTTTTAGTATACAATCCAACATTGAGATGCCAACACGAGTCGAGCTACTTCAGCTCAAGTTACACACATGCAACTCGACTCGTGTTGCAACTCGAATTGGGTAAGGCCAACTCGAGTTGCATATTTTTGGGCCAAAAATTCAATGTGTGTAAGTATGTGTAAAAAGCCCATTTGATGTTAAATTCGTGGCCCAATTTGGAGAGGGTATAAATAGTCTCAAGTTCAACATTTGAAGGGAAGATTGGAAGGGTTTCACTTGGACACACACATCACACACCAATTCTTCTATTTCATACCATCATCTTCATTCATTCACCATCCATTCCATCTATCATCATCCCACTATCAAATCCTTCATCCATTTAGCTAGAGAAGCAATGGAGAGAGGAGAATTGCAAAGGAAAGAAGAAGATCACTATTGGAGCCTTCCAAGGGAGTTTTCATCTAATCTTTGTATTGAAACCTTGTTGTTTATCATGTTTTGTAAAGATTTTAATGTCTATGTTGAATTCCTTGTGAATATGAGAAGCTAATCTCCTTTGTGAGATTAGCAATATGAATTGTGTTGGATAATTTTGGGTATTTGCAAATGAATGATTATGTTGATTGGATTATTTGATTTTCTATCATTGATGCTTTAGATCTTGATGTGCATGATGATTTGTGTAGTTTGTTGTTTTAAACATGTGATTAGATTGAGAAGTCAATTGCATAGTTAGGATAATTAATTGAATCATTTTGTCATACGCATCATGTGCATTATAAATTGTAAAGAGATTGAGAAGTCCTTTATGATTTAGAACCCTTTGATAGGACATCCGATTGGTTTGATCGAGAGGTTGATTAATCGTGTGAATGGACTCACATTTCAAGCTTAGTACCTAGTTGGAATTGTTTGAGTGAGAACCAATACATTGAGCATTATTCCATATCATATTCATTCCGAGAGGGAGTTTAGGTGAACTTAGTGTTGGCCCTTAGTCTTATTCCCATGATACATATGAATTCATTGCATGATACCTAGATTTTCCATGCTTTAAGTATTGCTAGTCTCATCTCTATCTACTTAGCTCATTCATCCATCTTCCATTCATCTATCTATTTATTTCATTGTCATTTCTTATTTAATCCTATCCCTTGATGATCATCTCTATAATACTATGACAAGCACGAGATCGCTTAGATCCTTGTACCTTCCTCTCTGTGGTTTGATAAATTCTTTAATTGGTCATCCTGACTACAAATGACTAATCAGGCAACTAAAGCAACACATGAAAATTGTAGGACATGTACTCTTTTTTCCTTAACTAAGTTTTTTCCTACGAAGGTTTTCTTAGTTGAAGGTTTTTAACAAGACAGGCAAGTTAAATGTCTAGGGGAAGAAACAACTTCTAAATAATTCTAAAGATTGGGTCTTGAATACCAAGTTGTACTCTTTTTCTTTTACTAAGTTTTATTCCACGATATTTTACTTAGTTGAAAGTTTTATAATGTGGCTGATATTATGAAATATTAAAATGATAAGACATGTACTCTTTTCCTCTACTGGTTTTTTCCACAGGGTTTTCTAGTGAAGTTTTTAATGAGGCATGCATATGACATCGTAACGTCGTAATGTCCAAGGGGAAGTGTTGTGAAATATTTTATATGGACATTACCCCTTATATCATTAGAATAAGAAGATAGTTTATTTACCATTGTACCATTTCTCTTCTCTACATAAAGAGTGATAATGGGTTTTGTACACATTCATACACAGCCGTTAATAAGATCTCTTTTTATCTCTACTTCTTTATTCTCTTCTCATTTATTTTTCTCTTTTATGCTTTCATCAAATACTTTACAACAAAATCGTCTCATTAAAAAACTATTTTATATATTTTTTAATTAATTATTGTATTTTATTAAAGATATTAGCACTTTTTTATAAAATTGTTATTACTTTTTATTTATATTACAAATTGTTCATAATTTCATTCACTGCACTATTATCGTTTTTTATTAATATTCAAAAGTTATTAACCGTGAGACGGTCATTGTCTAAAAGTAAAGGCTTATGTGAGACCATCACTCTTTTTTTAATAATTATTGTTTAATTTTTTTTCATTGTTTTCTTTTTTAAAATTTTATTTTTATTACCGTTTAAATTACATGCATGTTGGCTATTGCTTCCTATCATATTATTTTAAATGGGAAAGCTTCTATATTAATTCAATTTTTCTTTAAAAATATAATTATTTATTTTAAGTGTTAATTTTCTTTTTATATTAAAATTTAATAAAAAGTATTTGATCAAGAAAATGTGATATTTGTTTAATTGAACGATTTCATGAACAGTTCGTACGATGGTTAATAAGTGATAATATATTTTATAAAAAGTAATACGGGATTAAGAAAAAGTTATGTTCGTCCAATTAAACTATTTCATGAATATTTTAAGATGAATAAAAAATGATAACATTTTTAATAAAAAGTGATATCGAATTAAGGAAAAGTGATAATCATTTAATTGAATTATTTTATGAACTGTTCATAGTATAGATAAAATTGTTAATACTTTTAATAAAATGTGATAATACTTTTAATAAAAAGTAAAATCTAAAAGGAAATTAATCAACCAACTATTGAACTACTTAATGACAAATTAACATGACAAAAAATAAATAATTGATAACATTTCTAATTAAAAGTTATAACTAACCAATGAAGAGTGTTAACATCAATTGAATTATTTCTTGTACAAATAATTTACATGAAAGATAAAAGTGATAACATTTTTAATATTAAGTGATTCTTAATCATGAAAAAATAATAATCGTCCAATTAAATTATTTCATTTCATAAACAAATAGTAAAAGGGTAAAAAGTGATCATATTTTTTTTAGTAAAAGTAATAACACATACAAAAGAAAAATTATAGCCATCAATTAAATTGTTTTATGTGTGAAAATTTTATAAAATGAATAAAAAAGTAATAAAAATTTTAATTATAGTGATATACATTCAACGAAAAGTAATATTTGTTCACTTAAATTATTTTGTTTAAAAATATATTTAATTTTATTTACTTTAATTTTTATAAAATATTTATTTAATTAAAAAATTGAATAATATGTTTAAACTCACAATATCATTATATTCAAATGTATAATGAATTTAAATATTTAAGTTATAATTAAAGAATGATAAAATAAATTTAAAAAAGTGAATTGACATAACAAACAAAAATAAAAATAAAAAAATAATTAGGAAGAGGATTAAAAAGGGAATGATTAGTGAGACAGACTTATCCAAAACTTACTTTTGTCTAAAAATATATTTAAATTGAGAGTTTAATTGTGGTGCACCTGGTACACTGGTGCACCTAGATAATCTCAACCGTTATATTAGATTTGTATTTAATCTTTATCATTCATAATTAAAAATAAATTTATTAACTACCCACTACCTCTCAATTTTACCCTATAATTCTTCGGGTGCACCGGTTCACCAGGTGCACCCCAAAATAACCCTTAAATTCATTGTTAAATAAAAATTAAAAACTTTATATAAACTTAAACTAAAAAAGGAATTAAAAAAAGAAAAACAAAAAGAAAGCAGCCATACTTACTGATCGAACCAAGACTGAGTGGTATTAGCTCATAGGTATCACTGGGCCACCGCATAACTTCATCTGAGTTAACACGGAATAATAAATAATCCTTCCGACTCTTTTGCTTTTTTCATGTGAAATAAAGAGTATATTATTTAATATATATTGAGTAGTTGTATTAATCAGTGTGTAAGTCTCATATTTTAATTGTATTAGTGGATGTACGAGTCTCATAGGTATAAAAAATGAAATTAGATTCTTTGAGACGGGCATGCAAAATGAAAAAAATAACCCTTTAAAACAGGAGGAGAAAATACTAATTGGAATAAGCCGCCTAATTGGGTCAAAATGAAATGAGATCATGAGACGTCTCATCCAACTCTTTCCCCAACTTTATTTACTTCTTTTCTTAAAATTATCAATTTATCCCTAACATTACTTACATTATATATTTAAGAAACAATATTTCTTAATTTTGTTTGACGGAGGGAGTATAGGACTATAAGATAATAGAGTGGCTAGTGGTCCGTAATTCATATTAATCATGTGGCAACCCCCAATGAGCATACAATCAAATGTAATGGAATAAGAGCAATGATAGACAAGCATGCAACTCCCTAAAGCACATTGAATTTTAAGTCTTTGGAAACACGATAACTAATTGGCAGCAACAATAATATCCCTAATTTTGCATGATGCAAAAAGTGAACAAATTGAATACATTAGAAATGGAATATAAATTCAAGATACACTAGAACTAACCTTGGTCTCCAATCTCTAGATACAACTAGATTTGATCGGAATCTCGGTGGATTAACTTCAGTAGACTGGTTAAACGAAACTGTAAGGCCGACCAACAACATTGCTGAACTAAATCCCATTCCCCATCTCCATATCTCCAAACCAAACACGCCCTCAGTTCGTAAAACTGGTAATGAAACAGTGAAGAAAATTAATGAAATCAATCAAATCTCATAAGGACAGGGTTGACAACAACAGGGTAATGGTAGAAGTGAAATGGATGTATGGTAGAGCTACTAGTAAACACCACCTTGCAATAAGAGGAAAACGGCGTCATCAGCGAAACTCCCAAACATTGATTTATGCCTCCCATGAATCAGATAAGAACCAGAATTTAATCAGCTTATCTGGGATTATGAAGGCCATTTTTCAGCTACTGATCAACAATAGGAATCGTAGACGAAAATTGAACGGAGAAAATGGTACGACTAGGGAACGTAAAACCTCAAATGACAAAAATTGAACGGAGAAACTGGTAAGAGTAATAAGCGGGACAGGCAGCTGTGTATGTGGCGGTAGACCACAAATAAATACTATTATATTTTTCATCTTGAACAGTAGACCAGAAATAATTTGATGGTGAAACACATAAATAACCTTAACAGATGGAAAAAACAAAGAAGACTGATGTGGCATCAGGTGATTTAGTTGAATTCATCAGATCCATAAAGTATACCATGACATCTTCAAATGTTGACATGTAACCAAATGACACCCTCATTGCTGTTGTTGGTTTCCTATGCAATATATCTTAGTGATCCCAGCAAACATGTCCAGCCTGATTTAGAAAACATGCCATTATCAATTAGATATGAGTAGATATAATATGCTACAAATAGGTAAAGTGTCAAGATGTTACCTCAATGTTAGAAAGAAGATCTGAATGAGATAAAACAAGATGTTTTGTGCATGCACCAGGATTACAGAAGCATCCTGTCTAAGCACGAACATAGGAAGATATAGGGGAACAAACATCAGATATCTTAAATAGAGATTGTAATATTTTTAAAAAAATTAATGTTCATACATAATAATAATGATACAATCAAAAAGACATTCTCAAACCATTGTAAAAATTACATTTCTACACGCATGAAGCAGAAAAACTGAGCCCAATGATCAGATGGAAATGAAAGTATCATTTTCTCTTTGCATCATCACCATCCATGATAAAGGGAGAGAAGTTTCATAAAAAAAAAGCATCACCAAGTATATAATCGTGCTAAGTCCACAATCCATGAATAGATCTCGAGCTCAGAAGGCTCATAATTGTATAATATCTACAAATCTAGATATCAACCTGAACACTGTGCTGAAAAGTCCTTAAACACTCTTCCCAAAACTGATAATATTCCTTGGAGTTTTGCAACATACAAGCCTTTTTAAAATTGTACCAAGGTGTAGATTAAAATGTACACAGCAGTAAAGCACATCTTAATAGAGTACAATGCAGATTTCAATTTCAGAATATCTTGCTCTTTCTTGATATGTAGCCTTTGTTTTAGCCATAAATTTGCAGGACTGTATCTAAACCCAAAAATAGGTGGATCACATAGTATCAGCCAAAAGATGGACTAATGTTATATCTGGCAATGAAACTAATAGCCTCTGTACATAGAAAGTAACAAGTGAAAATCAGATCCCAACAAAGAACAGCACAAGCCAATCTGTTCCCAGGGAAGGGACGTCGGAGCAGCTGAAAATAGAACACGATTACATGACATTGAGAGAACATGTCACACCCCAGTTTTCAATAAATAGAAAGTGAGGTTTATTCGCAATTCTTTGATAATATTATCCTTCAATGCGGGCGTGAACCATAAAATAAAATTAATAAAATATCATAAACAATAAAAATTATACAGAAGTATATCATTAAAAATTATATAAAAAGATTTTGGCACATCGCATTAATATAAAAAGCTTTCACGCAACGCATCCGACTCCAGTACGCCGACGCAGCCTCAACCTGAAAAGGGTTTGGAGTGGAAGGGGTGAGCGTTTGAAATAAACTCAGTAGGTTAACTTAAATGATTGCACAATTAAAAATAAATATGCATGTCAAATATACCATAAGATGTAACATATGTTATTTAATAAAATAATTTGCACATTGTCGTTCGATAACTCAATGGAAATATTTTAGATCGAATCGTCGTCCGATAACTTGTGTTAGTTGGTCTGTGCGCACCGGGTCGTCAACCCAGTACGATGTTAACATACTTTGAAATACATTTTAGTACTGAACCGACGTAGCCAGTAACTTGTGTTAGTTGGTATATGTGCACCGAGTCGTCATCCCGTACAAGTGTTAGTAAATATATTTGTCATCGAACTAAAAGCACACATGGCACATAACATGACATATCAATAACACAATTACATCTTAACATAGCAATCATGACATAAAAATGTAGCACTCGGTAAAGAGTGAAAGTTACCCCTACCTCAAACTTTCTTGAAAATTGTAAAGTGGACAAGGCTTGCTCTTCGATCTCAGAAATTCTTGAAATGATATACTAATTTTATTACAAATATAAAATAAATATTTTTCACTTAAAATAATAATAATGATAAAATTATAATAATACTATATAAAAATTATAAATGATAAGTAAAATAATAATATTTAAAATAAAAAGTTAAGATAATAATATAAAATTAAAATATATAATTATAAAATAAGTATAATATATATACTATAATATGTACTAGCTTGCATCAAACATTCAAAACTTTATTTATTATTATATAAAATATATTTTTTATAAATTACAATTAAGTCCCTGAATTATATTAAAATTCTTATTTAAACTTACTCTAAACTTTAAACTTATTACAAAATAACCCAACTTGAGTTATACAACTCCAATTGAAATTCCGAAAATATCGTAGGAATTCTCGTGAGGTGAGGATCACATCAATACCAATTTTGTATCAAAATGTTGAAGTTTTGAAAATATGAAATTATACCGTAAAGTGGGTTTCTTCCCAACTTTCTCATTTTACGTCAAATCTCAAAAATAATTATACCTTTGTGATCCTCGTGAGGAGAGCTTCAAAACGGACTATAATATCAAAGCTAACTCACACCGAAATAAAATCTTCCATTAAAGGGGTTGAAACTTTGACGGAGTTTTTCTAGCTCAAAATGGCATCTATTTTATAAAAAAATTTTATATTTGGAATCTACGCTTCGAGACGAACATTTTGATATATAATAGGAAAAGAATAAATCACAAAGTAAATTGATCACTTGTAAAGCTATGTGTGTGTGTGAATGTTTATATATATGCTTGTGTATATGTATATATATATATGTATGAATGTGTTGATTGTCTATATATATACATACTAAACTTGATGGCAAAGTTTGATCACATCACTCACACACGTCACTATCCTTATTCAAGATTTTTAATCTTATCCAAAATTTTTAATCCACTTGCACACACACCCACTTGCACACTCACATGCATATCAACACATCATTATTAATATTATTAATATTATATTATTATTACTATTATTATAATTATATAATATAAAATAATTAAAATATAATATATATAAAAAATACAGTTTTATTAAAAAAATAAAATTTATGAGAATATAGATTATGAAATATTGGGGTGTAACAATCTATCCCTCTAAAAATAATTTCGTCCTCGAAATTCAGAAAATCTTCTCACTTTACAAAATTTGGGTAAGTAATAAAATAAGTTCTTATGTACCTTGAAGCTGACGTCGTGTACCAAGTAGATGCGTAGTGAGTATCAATAAAAAATTATTTAAATATCAATCCTCCAAAATATAGATTCATAAATAATTTATTTAAAAGTATGAGTCCACAAAAATATAGATTCATAAATAATTAATTTTTTTTTAAAAAAAGGTACGAGCCCACAGAAACATAGATCCGCTTTGATACCATCTATCACGCCCCAGTTTTTCAATAAATAGAAAGTGAGGTTTATTCGCAATTCTTTGATAATATTTTCTTTCAATGCGGGTGTGAACCATAAAATAAAATTAATAGAATATCTTAAATAATTAAAATTATGCAAAAGTATATCATTAAAAATTATAAAAAAAGATTTTGGCACAGCGCATTAATATAAAAAGTTTTCACGCAACGCATCCGACTCCAGTACGCCGACGCAGCCTCAACCTGAAAAGGGTTTGGAGTGGAAGGGGTGAGCGTTTGAAATACACTCAGTGGGTTAACTTAAATGATTGCACAGTTAAAAATAAATATGCATGTCAAATATACAATAAGATGTAACATATGCCATTTAATAAAATAATTTGAACATTGTCGTTCGATAACTCAATGAAAATATTTTAGACCGAACCATCGTCCGATAACTTGTGTTAGTTGGTCTGTGCGCACCGGGTCGTCACCACAGTACGATGTTAACATACTTTGAAATACATTTTAGTACTGAACCGACGTAGCCAGCAACTTGTGTTAGTTGGTATATGTGCACCAAGTCGTCACCCCGTACAAGTGTTAATAAATATATTTGTCATCGAACTAAAAGCACACATGGCACATAACATGACATATCAGTAACACATATCACATCTTAACATAGCAATCATTACATAAAAATGTAGCACTCGATAAAGAGTGAAAGTTACCCCCACCTCAAACTTTCTTGGAAATTGTAAAGTGGACAAGGCTTGCTCTTCGATCTCAGAAATTTTAGAAATGATGTACTAATTTTATTACAAATATAAAATAAATATTTTCACTTAAAATAATAATAATGATAAAATTATAATAATATTATATAATAATTATATATGATAAGTAAAATAATAATATTTAAAATAAAAAGTTAAGATAATAATATAAAATTAAAATATATAATTATAAAATAAGTATAATATATATACTATAATATGTACTACAGCTTGAATCAAACATTCAAAAATTTATTTATTATTATATAAAATTTATTTTTTATAAATTACAATTAAGTCCCTAAATTATATTAAAATTCTTATTTAAACTTACCCTAAACTATAAACTTATTACAAAATAACCCAATTTGAGTTATACAACTCCAATTGAAATTTTGAAAATACCGTTGGAATCCTCGTGAGATGAGGATCACATCAATATCAATTTTGTATCAAAATATTGAAGTTTTGAAAATATGAAATTATACCGTGAAGTGGGTTTCTTCCCAACTTCCTCATTTTATGTCAAAACTCAAAACTAATTATACATTTGTGATCCTCGTGAAGAGAGATTCAAAACGGACTATAATATCAAAGCTAACTCACACCGAAATAAAATCTTCCATTAAAGGGGTTGAAACTTTGACGGAGTTTTTCTAGCTCAAAATGGCATCTATTTTATAAAAAAATTTTATATTTGGAATCTACGCTTCGAGACGAACATTTTGATATATAATAGGAAAAGAATAAATCACAAAGTAAATTGATCACTTGTAAAGCCATGTGTGTGTGTGTGAATGTTTATATATATGCTTGTGTATATGTATATATATATATATGTATGAATGTGTTGATAGTCTATATATATACATACTAAACTTGGTGGCAAAGTTTGATCACATCACTCACACACGTCACTATCCTTATCCAAAATTTTTAATCCACTTGCACACACACCCACTTGCACACTCACATGCATATCAACACATCATTATTAATATTATTAATATTATATTATTATTACTATTATTATAATTATATAATATAAAATAATTAAAATATAATATATAAAAAAATATAATTTTATTAAAAAAATTAAATTTACGAGAATATAAATTATAAAATATTGGGGTGTTACAATCTATCCCCCTAAAAATAATTTCGTCCTTGAAATTCAGAAAATCTTCTCACTTTACAAAATTTGGGTAAGTAATAAAATAAGTTCTTATGTACTTTGAAGCTGACGTCGTGTATCAATTAGTTGTGTAGCGAGTATCATTAAAAAATTATTTAAATACCAATCCTCCAAAATATAGATTCATAAATAATTTATTTAAAAGTATGAGTCCACAAAAATGTAGATTCATAAATAATTGATTTTTTTTTTAAATGTATGAGCCCACAGAAACATAGACCCGCTTTGATACCATCTATCTCACCCCATTTTTCAATAAATAGAAAGTGAGGTTTATTAGCAATTCTTTGATAATATTATCCTTCAATGCGGGCGTGAACGATAAAATAAAATTAATAGAATATCATAAATAATGAAAATTATATAAAAGTATATCATTAAAAATTATATAAAAAAATTTTGGCACAGCGCATTAATATAAAAAGCTTTCACGCAACGCATTCGACCACAGTACGCCGATGCAGCCTCAACCTGAAGAGGGTTTGGAGTGGAAGGGGTGAGCGTTTGAAATACATTAAGTGAGTTAACTTAAATGATTGCACAGTTAAAAATAATATGCATGCCAAATATACCATAAGATGTAACATATGTCATTTAATAAAATAATTTGCACATTGTCGTTCGATAACTCAATGAAAATATTTTAGACCGAACCGTCGTCTGATAACTTGTGTTAGTTGGTACTTGTGTTAGTTGGTCTGTGCGCACCGGTTCGTCACCCCAGTACGATGTTAACATACTTTGAAATATATTTTAGTACTGAACCGATGTAGCCAGTAAATTGTGTTAGCTGGTATGTGTGCACCGAGTCGTCACCCCGTACAAGTGTTAGTAAATATATTTGTCATCGAACTAAAAGCACACATGGCACATAACATGACATATCAGTAACACATATCACATCTTAACATAGCAATCATGACATAAAAATGTAGCACTTGATAAAGAGTGAAAGTTACCCCTACCTCAAACTTTCTTGGAAATTGTAAAGTGGGCAAGGCTTGCTCTTCGATCTTAGAAATTCTTGAAATGATTACTAATTTTATTACGAATATAAAATAAATATTTTTCACTTAAAATAATAATAATGATAAAATTATAATAATACTATATAAAAATTATAAATGATAAGTAAAATAATACTCCCTCCGTCCCATAGAAGTTGACACACTTTTCTTTTTGGTTTGTCCCACAAAAGTTGACACATTTTCTTTTTAATACATGGACCCACACAAAAAATAATTAATCTATTCTCATGGGCTCCACATATCACCTCTAATACAACTACCCACTACACATTAAATATTATTTCTCTCACTTCACTTTACTCCACTTTACATTAAATTATTATACTCCTTAATCTCCGTGCCCAAAAAAATTATACCAACTTTTATGGGACGGAGGGAGTAATATTTAAAATAAAAAGTTAAGATAATATTATAAAATTAAAATATATAATTATAAAATAAGTATAATATATACTCCCTCCGTCCCCCGATGTATTTCACGTATTGGGGTGCGCGGAGTTTAAGAAAAATTACTTTTTTAATGGATGATGTAAGATAAGGAAGGTGTATTTCTGAAAATGAATAAAGTAAAGTGTGTGAGATTAACTTTATGTTTACAGTTAATCACAAACACCTTTTTGTACGAAATTTAAAGCTGCAAGGATCAAATATCAAAAAAAAAATTATTAAACTTTACATTCATCTTGTTCTTCATCAGAACTAAAAATAAAAATTTGCTTAATAAATTTCCAAAATTCAAATCCTGCATACATTAACAAATGAAACTTACAATTTCTCAAAATATATTCTAACATTACAGAGTATATATGCAGCCTCCAACAAAACCCCAATAAGAGTATGTATGGGTCAGAGAAATTGAATACCTGTAACCAGGTATCAATATGCAGAGCAATTCATAGAGCGGATCATGCTCTTCCTTATTTTCCTCACGAATCGGAGCATGGTATTGCCGATCCAACATTGGGCCCTCCAGATCTACTGAGAAGTTCTTCGCATCCAACAGATCTGGCCATGGATCTTGGGAATCTTGTAGATCAATGTCTAAAGCTATAGACGAAGCAAGATCAGACAGTGTCTCCTCCGAATCGACATGAAATAAAGGAGATTCAGGTATAATGGTATCATCGAAAGTACTGCGGACAATTATGGATGCCATCTCCGATTCTAAATCGGATGGCAATTTCGAAATATTAATGCTCATCGGAGACCATCGAAGAAGGAGAAAAAAGATATATGTATGATAGATGCGTGAAATAGAAGTGATACGAGAAGATTCTTAGGATAGTTAGATGGCTAGAGTTCTTACCAAGAAGAAGATCTTTTTGGATGATGAAGATGAAGAGTCGGGTAAAGAGAATGAAAAAAATCAAGAAAAGATGTTGTTGGGTTTCTTCTGTCGCTGAAAGAAAAGGATGTTGCAAAGATTCTTTCTAAATTATTTTTAAGTTTAATTAATTTTAAGTTAATAGTATTACGTTTAATTATGTCTAAATTACTTTTAAGTTTAATTAATTTTGAGTTAATAGCATTGTGAGTATTAAATATGTACGAATATTTTTGAAATATTGAGTATTGGAAGGGTATTATTGGAAAGTATTTTTTCATTTTTTGAAAAAAAGGAAAGTGTGAAATATTTTGTGGGACGGATGAAAAAAGAAAGTGTGAAATAGTTCGGGGGACGGAGGGAGTCTACTATAATATGTACTACAACTTGCATTAAACATTCAAAACTTTATTTATTATTATATAAAATATACTTTTTATAAATTACAATTAAGTCCCTGGATTATATTAAAATTCTTATTTAAACTTACCCTAAACTTTAAACTTATTACAAAATGACCCAACTTGAGTTATACAACTCCAATTGAAATTCTGAAAACACCGTTGGAATCCTCGTGAGGTGAGGATCACATCAATATTAATTTTGTATCAAAACGTTAAAGTTTTGAAAATATGAAATTGAACCGTGAAGTGGATTTCTTCCCAACTTCTTCATTTTACGTCAAAACTCAAAACTAATTATACATTTGTGATCCTCGTGAGGAGAGCTTCAAAACGGACTATAATATCAAAGCTAACTCACACCGAAACAAAATCTATTATTAAAGGGGTTGAAACTTTGACGGGGCTTTTCTAGCTCAAAATGACATCTATTTTATAAAAGAATTATATATTTGGAATTTACGCTTCGAGATGAACATTTTGATATATAATAGGAAAAGAATAAATCACAAAGTAAATTGATCACTTGTAAAGCCGTGTGTGTGTGAATGTTTATATATATATGCTTTTGTGTGTGTGTATATATATATATATATATATATATATGAATGTGTTGGTTGTCTGTATATATACATACTAAACTTGGTGGTGAAGTTTGATCATATCACTCACACACGTCACTATCCTTATCCAAAATTTTTAATCTTATCCAAAATTTTTAATCCACTTGCACACACACCCACTTGCACACTCAGATGCATATCAACACATCATTATTAATATTATTAATATTATTTTATTATTACTATTATTATAATTATATAATATAAAATAATTAAAATATAATATATAAAAAAATACAGTTTTATTAAAAAAATAAAATTTACGAGAATATAGATTATGAAATATTGGGGTGTTACAGAACAAATTTACAATAGTAATACATTAGAGAACCAAAAGGCCAATATCTGCATTCTGGTGGTAAGCAGATTCATCATCTCATCCAATCTAGAACCCTACAAGTTAGTTTACAAAGAAGGCACAAAACTACTTTTGACAGACTCCGATAGGATCACTTTTCTCAACTATCCAAGGATGTTCCAAAATCTTCTGAAGGGATAGTCTTTTTGATGAATTTTTTACAAGAAGCTGCATAAAAATAATGGCCACGCATCAAGAACGCCCGGGGAAAAAGAATGTCAACAAACATTATCTTTCATTGCAATAATATACCCAGCTAATGAGATCTTTAGCTTCAGCAGAAACTTCAAACTTCAGGAGTGGAAGGAAAGTTTAAATCAACCTTCATAATCCTACACATGTCAATGTAAACCATAGTGATTTTCTGATAATAAAGAATGTGATGCTTGAAATTAAGTAAATAACACAGTATATACCATTTCTCACCGCTTAAATGTATCTCTATCGCTTTCAGCCTCAAATGGAGGGCCAACGTATAAAAACTCATAGCAGAGAACTCCCAAAGTCCAATTATCAACTGCATAATCATGTGCCTTGTTCTCCACCATCTCTGGGGCTAAATATGGTGTGTCTTTGTTTCTAGATTGCACAGACCAACCAAAATCTACTATTTTCAGCCGACCCTGCAAGTGATGCATTACATTAAAATATATTATTTGAAAGATGCACTTAAATTTGTACAGCAACCGATCCCGGGCTATAGATCCTTGGGCAAGTTGTTATGATTCCATCACCAACATTTTACATCACCACTTAATATACTAAAATGTCAACATTGCATTCATGTGCTGATGAGAAATGATAGGACAGTCTTTCTTCAAGTGTTTTTACCGTGGCAGGTTGCCTTTCAGAGAGATTCTCATATTTGCGAAGTTCTCCGTAGAGCTCACCACAATGAGCATACCCTAAGATTACAAAAATCCGGTCAGAATCATGAAACCATCCGTAGAGTCTGAGAACGTTTGAATCTGTACTTGTCTATCTGTTCCTTGAATATGACCTTCAACGCCACTATATACTTTACTCTAGCCAAAGACGAAACAGTCAGGAAAATCATTTTGAGCGAATCGAAACTAGGCAGCGCAATTCACCTCCTTGATTTCAAAATTGGAGAGCGACCAATGCTTCTTGAAATGTTTTAGGGGTTGTTTCGGAGGTTTCCGTGAGGGGCCGTTCATGGTAATTGATGGAATGGGGAACTGTTTTCTTCTCTTTTGGAATATAAAAATGGAGGAAAATAGGAATTCTTACTCCTCTCTCCAGTCCAATAGGTCCAATATCATGTTCTACGGTGGCTTTATTATTGAAAATATGAAATTTTCATGTTGGAATTTTTTTTTGAAAATTTGTTAATTATTGAGAGAAGTTTAATTATATATTCAAAAAATTGTAAAAAAAAAAATTTGATTCCCAAAATTACAAATGGGTTGTTTATTTATTTTTTAATATTTAAACCAGCGGTCCAAATAGAATAAATTGGAGGTAGCCCGTTTTTAGCTGGTTCTCGATCATTTATACGTAGCGTGTCTCTGGTTCTCAATCGTTATACATGTACTACGTGTCTTTTCACTTTTTCTACACTTTCATCTGATCAACCCCACCGCCCACTCCACTCTCACATCTTCTTAGTGTTCTCCGCCTTTCTCTTGTTTTTAGTGTTCTCCACCCACTACACTCTCACATCTTCTTAGTGTTCTCCGCCTTTCTCCTATTCTTAGTGTTCTCTGCTGTCTCCAATTCCTTGACTTGCTCTTGTTTTTAGTGTTCTCCGACGTCTCAAACTCCTTGAATGGTCTCCAACTCCTTATTCAATAGTGTTCCCCACCGTTTCCAACTCCTTATTCAATTCTTCGTCAGCTATTGTGCTAAATCTTTCCCTTTTCGCTTTTCGTTTTCTTCACCGTCTCCGTCGTCTCTCTCCACTGCTCGGTTTTCAAAGATCTGTATGTTGTTTTTGTGTTGTAATCTTGCTTCCCTTTCTCAGCCTTTTAATTGGGTTGTGTTTTTTTATATATTTTAAAATTTGCCATCTGGTAGTCATGTTTTGATAAATTATGTTTAGACAAATTTGATTTTAATTTCTGAAATTGAGTTTTTGTTTGTTATTTTGTTTAGATATTGATATTGGTACTTGCTAAGTAGAGGAGATAGAGAAACTAAAAAATCAGCTTAACAACCAGTATATTTCCATCAAATATGTGGTATGTAGTAAAAATAAAGTTTTAATTAATTTTTTATAAATTTTATAATATTTACAATGTGTAAATTATAGATTACTTATATTTTAATTATTTCAAGAGTTGGTCTTTTATGTTCTCAGTTGCATACAAGATATGTATGGGTATAACACTTTATTCTAAAGGGTATATATGCTTTAATTAATAAAGGTATAATTTTTTATTGAAAAAATTGGTTGAATTATAAATAGTATAAATGTTTGATTAAAATTTTTTTTAGGAAATAAAGGGTACACATCCTTATACAAAAGGCTATACCATTTAATATTATAGGATATAACTTTCGGAAAATATAGAATTCGGGGGCACGTTGTCCCGGTTATGTAAATTTTAGTCTTACTAGTAATGCCCTCGCGCGATGCGCGAAATAATCGCACAGACAAATATTATGTAAATTATTATATTCAAATTAATAATAAAATAAATAAATAAAAATAAATAAATAAATAAATCTCTTGTAAAACAGTGATTATGTGAAATGGATTTAATTTTAATGTAATTAATATATATATATATATATATATATATATATGTATATATATATATATATATATATATATATATATATATATATATATATATATATAATATTAAAGTATAATTTTATGGTATTGGTTAATTAATAAAGTAGAAATACATTCTTTCAGTACATATCATTTTTTGTACACTTTGAAATATACTCCCTCCGTCCCAGAAAATATTTCACGTTTACTGTTCCACGTTGTTTAAGAAAAGTTGCTTTTTGACTTTGTCAACTCACTTTTGAAGGGGTAATTTTGTCCATGCAGCTGGGTTTAGAGGTTTGGATTAACTTTATCATTAAAGTTAATCCAATCCCTAATCACCCGAAAAATAAAAAAAAATTGAAATAATAAAAAATTCTGAAAGTCCAGAAATTAAATAAAAAATACAGTAACTTAAAAAATTACAGCACCTTAAAAAAATTACAGAAACATTACATAAATCTACTAAAATTACATAAAATTGCTACACTTCTTCTAGAAAATACAGGAATTTGTTACACTCCAATTAAAATTACAGTGCATAACTTACAGAAATTAAAAAGAAAAAATAAAACAGAAATAAAATTACATATTCTTCTCCATTACATAAGTTAAGAAAACTCATGCTTCCCTGTTCATAGATTTCTGAAAATACAATCATATAGTGAAATCATGTTTATATAACAAAAATTATTGAATATGAGGCATAAAAAAATATGTTAAGAGCATTATTCATTAAAAAAAATGCCCTCAGATTATAAATTCATCATTGAGATTTGTTTCCCTCCAAAGACATGTTAACAAAGATGTCTTCCCACCAAAACTGTCCTATTTCTGTGAGTTCCCACCAAAAATTTCAGTAAACCTCATTTTTTCCCTCTAATTCTGAAACTTTCCCACCAATATCTTCACAATAAATATGGTGGGACAAGTTATCAAACATTAATGCACTTAGTTAACATTTAATGGCAACTTCAAAGCCAAACCTCTCTCCACACGCCAAAAATCTGATTGGTCAGTATCTTTTAAGGCATAGCACTGATGGAAATATCAACTTTGGGAAAGCAATGGAGGCAGCAATGGAGTTTGGAGTGGCTGCAAGATCTGATGGATTCAACATCAGACTAAATAATCAGCCTCCAAACTCTCCGGACACCAATATCAATGACTTAGGGTGGTTTAGAGCTCTACAGTCAATTCAGTGGGAAACAGCAAGCTACAATGTGGATGAACTAATCAATAATGTGAGGATATCCTTTGAAAACCTAACTCCAGGTACACTCAACAATGTGTTTCTTAGTCTACAAGCATTCTTAATTGAAATAATGAAGGTGGAAGGAGGTAACAATTACAAAGTGCCACACATGGGAAAAGCTAAGATGATAAGAGAGGGAACTCTGCCAATCAATCTTGAGATTGATGGGGAATTGGTACTGGGCTGCATAATGAAGCTACTTGAAGAGGAATCAAGGTACAAGCTGGTTTATGATATTGCAGAACTTATGCAATATATAGGTGTTTGATCATCAGGTCTGGATTATCTATTTTTGGGTTATTTAGGCTCTAAGAAAGGCCCTTTTTGTTGTTTACAGCATAAACAATGGACTGTGTAATGTCATTTTGATGTTTATGTGTTGTTTAAGCTGTAAACAAACTTCTTATAGTTATTGTATGGCCTTTTTTTGTTGTTTACAACGTAAACAATGGACTGTATAAAGTCCTTTTGATGTTTATATTTTGTTTAAGTTATAAACAAGCATTCTATAGTAATGGTATGATTTTTTTTTGTTCAACATGCTCTCAGAAAAAATTTCATCACCGAGCACGGTCTCCTAAAAGGTCTCCAGTACCTATTGGTGACAAATTTGATATCAAAAAAATATCTGTAGTCTCCAAAATAGGTAAGAAACCAAATGGTGACTCTGAACACCTAATATGAGGGACAAGAATGGAGTTTGATTAAGCTTTTAATCTCAACAGAGGTTTAACATGGCTTCAATGGGAACTTAACCCTCGGAATAACATCGTCATTGGGTCTAAATAGGCAAAAAAAACCTATTGGTGACTCAACGTACAGAAATCACAGGAACAGAGTCACCAAACATGATCATCACTGGGCAACAGCCTCTGCCCTCGGAAAATATTCGTCACCGGGCGATTTTAATCCTTCATTTAACCCCAAGTTAGATTTAATATCATCATAATAGTTTTATAACCAAGCATGAAAGCCTCACAGGGAAAAGTAAGGACCAAATCCACCATAATCAGCCATCAAATGCCTCACTTTATAACAGAAACTGTCCAAATTAGGCATGATCAGGAACCAAATATCTCACACACCCACAAACATGCCTCACAGGGCAACGTAAAGTATGTATGATGCATCCACAGACACCAACTATCTCACACATCCACACACATGCCTCACAGGGCAAAGTAAAGTCAAACATATGCATCATCAGGCAACAAAAATCTCACACGGCCACCAACATGCCTCACAGGGCAAATTAAAGTACCAATTAAGCATCATCCGACACCAAATATCCCACATGGCTACAAACATGCCTCACAGGGCCACATAAACGCCTCACAGGGCCACATAAAAGCCTCACAGGGCAAAGTAAATCGCAAGGGATAGGAATCTACCGATATTCAGGAAGGAAGAGACAAATCATCTCGTAGATGAATTTTTTAAATTCATCTGACCATTCATTCTGGACAAGAGGTGACTGAACAGTTCCAGCAACTCCATCGTTGGACTCCTTGACCCTTTTAACATGGCCGAAATCACAACCGCTGGGGTATCTCCGGAAAAGAGAGGGACATGGGCTAAACTCTAAATCCTCATCTTCAACCTCGGAGTCCTCAGCCACTTCGTCGGATTCCTCAAACTCGGGAAAGAGTGAGTCCGGAACATAATCCATCGCCAAAGAGTCGGGAACCACCACGAAGGGGGGGTTCCGGCGATATTTCTTGCGAAGTTGTGGCTGTTTTCAACCGAGGGCACACACTGAACCCCAACCTCCAACTCGCTCCGCCTCTTCTCAGATCCAGACCGCACTTCTTCGATTTCAGGCGCCGGAACGTTATTTGGTGGAGAAAAGTTTAGATCGAACAGAAAAGGATGTGGATTCGAATTCAACATCGTATGTTCAAGAGATGGTAAGATTTACACAAGAGAAAGGTAGATCGAAGGAAGATGGGAGCAAAGAAGGGGGTTAGGGTTAGGGTTGAGTCGATGAGGTTCAGATCTGCGTGAGAAGCTCTAGGGTTTGTTCACGGGAAGAAGAGGCGAGAGAGAGATGGAGGAATGGATACGAACATATCTGAAATGAAGGTGAGAAATGAGTTTGACAGCCGTGTGGGGGTGATTAGGGTTAGGAGTAGTTGAGTTAAGATTAGTGGATTGAGATTGTAATTAGTTGGCCCAAATCCAAACAATTAAACTAAATTGTGGGCCTAATGCAGTTGGGCCATTTGAAAATATTGGGTAATTGAAGGATAGAATGGTAATCTTTTTTTACTAAAAATGGGGTGTGAAAAGTATTGTGGGACGTCCAAATATAGAAAGTGTGAAAGGTATTATGGGACGGAGGGAGTATTACTTTATTTTTGCCTAAAAACTTTCTTTAAAAAACCAACACAATCCCTTAGTAAAAGTCATGGTGTTCACTTTAATTGAAGTTTTAACTGGCAGGTCAAGCTATTAAATTTAAATAATATATATAAATAAAATAATATTAAATAATTGTAAAAATTAATGTACAATGTCAACTGTCTTAATACAGAGTATATTTGAATGCAGAATACTTTTGTTTTTTAAATAAATATAATGTGTTCGGTATTTTCATTCATGGTGTCCAAAATTTTATTATTATTATTATTATTATTATTATTATTATTATTATTATTATTATTATTATTATTATTATTATTATTATTATTATTATTATTATTATTATTATTATTATTATTATAAGCAAAACACTGGGGCAATTCATGGAATAATATAAAATTTTCATTGAAATATAATATTATTTTTTATTTAAAAAAAATTATATAAAATATTTGTGTGGATAATTCATAAAAGAATAAAGTATTATATTGCAATTACCTAATTCATGTATTCCAAATGAATTAAAGAGTAGCTTCAAATTTTTTTGAGTGTATAACAATATTTTTAAAGAGGTGATAAAGTTTTGTTCTTATGATTATTTATATAGGATGCGAAATAAAAAAAAAACTTGTTGGAAAAGATAAATTCTTGCCATTATTTGGAAATATGAATGAATATTTATTTATTTTTAGCTTTCTAATTCCAATACAAAAACAAATTGAAAAGTTTTGGTTTATTTATTAATGTATGTATTTTCACGATAAATGTGAGAAGTTAATAATTGTTGCATTTTGATATTTTTATATTTATTGAACAAATAAAGTGATTTTTATTAATGCAAAGATGGTTTGGTAAATAATAGGAATGACTACTATATCAATTTAACATATTTTTATATCTCTTCATTTTTTAGTATAATTTTAATGATTTTTCATCATGTATATTACTTTATATTTTTATATTTTGCATTCCTCTTTTCATATCAAAATTATTGGTTGTATCTTCCTATGAAAATAAAACCATACTTTCCTCTTGAAAAATATCATAATCGTCTATGATTGATTCTATCATTAGTTTTTAAGTTGGTTTCTTGTGCCTTCGGACACACCGTGCACCCATATTTTTTAGTATTAAATTGTATGGGCGCACGGTGTGCCCCGGGCACACAAGTTTTTGCCTTAGTTTGAGTTTTTTCCTACAATATTATTTTTGATCAATTTTTGTCCAATTTTAGTCTTTTTTTGTCATTTTTTTCAAAATTTGGTTCTTTTTTATCCACTTTTTGATTTAAAATTTATACATTTTAACATAAAAGACTCATTTTGGATAAAACGAAATGAACTAAATTGACCAAAAAAAAAAGGCTAAAATTAAAAATGTAACTAAACCAATTATTATATGGCAAAAACTTGTGTGCGCCCGGGCGCACGGGGCACACTTTGTGTGCCTTTAGAATTTTGTGTTAAATTATATACCCTTTAGTATAAAGATGTGTACCCTTTATTTTTTTAAGAAAAATAAAAAAATATTAATGAAAAGTGTATGCCCTTTAGAACGAAATGGTGTAACCTTATTAATTAAAGTGTATACCCTTTAAAACAAAATAATGTATCCTTATCCATAATATTAAATTCTAAAGGCGCACTTTGTGCACCCGAGCGCATGCAAGCCTCACTCTTATTATATTTTCTTCTTTCTTCCTCTTTTTAAATTCTTCAATTTTACCGGGAGTTCTATATAGAATAATTTTTTTTTTTTTTTTCATCTTTCTTTAAAATCAATAATTTATTTATTTATTTTGTATTCATTATTGGTATTTCATTCTATGGAGATATGTGTTCTTCATTCTTTTTTCTTTTTTTCTTCAAATCTATTTTGTAGAATGAAATACAATCTATCAATTCAAAAGTGTAAAAAAGAAGAACCAAATTTTGATTCAAAAGTGCACAAAAGGCAAATTTTGTCCTTTTGATTCAAAATTTCTATACATTTTAGATATTCACTTATTGGATCCAATGACTTTATGATTTGCCTTTTCTTTTTTTTTATTCACTTTTTTTTTTATATTCATTTATATCTGATGAGTTTCAAATAAGTGATGCCTCATAAATTTCAAATAAGTGATGCTTTTTTTTTCCTTCCACGTTGGACTTTCTTTTTACTTTTATATAAAAAAAATCTATATTTTTTCACTTATTTCCAATAAATTTCAGCGTTTTTTTCTTTCACATAGCATCTTTTATAGATACCAATAATTCTCCCGTGCGTTATATATAAAAAAATTATTATTAATTGTAAACTTAAATATTTTTATTGTATTCTTTAAAATATTATTATCATGAATATAAGTTTTTTTAAGATAATTTAATCTTTTAAATATTAATATTGTGTGTTAATAAGATATGATCATTTTAAAATTAAAGTGGATCGGTGAGATTATTGATAATATAATACAGAAATGTGTGATTTAAACAAAAATAATATAAAATAATTTTTTATACATGAATATGAGAGAAATATGATAAAAAGAAATAATACTCTTATTTTGGGTTATTTTTTTTGGGTTAATTACGTTAAAATACATCACCTTTTCTACTTTTCTCAATTTAATCACGAACTATTTTTTTAATCAAAAAAAATATGGCCTTTCCATTTTTTTCAATTAATCATGAACTTTTATTTTTATCAATTAAATACACAATTTTTTAATATTTTCTCAGTTTAATCATGAATTTTTTCTTTTATAATACATGATCTTATATATTTCACAATTTAATCACAATTTTTTTAATTAATAAAATATGACAATTTCAATTAAAAAATATTAATATACATTAGATTTATTAAAATATAATGTATACATTACATATTATAAATATAAAAAAAAATAAAATAATTGATAACCAATATTGTCTAAGTATAAAAGAAAAGTTGAATTAATTACAACTGTAATTAAATTAATTCCCGTCGAAAGGAAAAAAAAATCCATGTGTTAAAAAATTAACTTTTATTTTTAGAATTTATTATTCTTCTTAATATTTATTTTCAAATTATTTAAACTTATACAATGTTTACGTTACGTAGATTTAGAGAATGGGGGCAGTTATAATTTTGAACTTAAATTTTTATATTTTTATAATTTAATCAAAAAATTTTCTATTAATAAAATATATAACTATCTTAATTAATAAAAATCACGCATGTTAAATCTTTATAATATAATATACATGAATTTAAATATTAAAAATATTAAAAAAATTATTCATAAAAATCCATGACTAAATTCATTTAAATAAAAATAAAAAGGTCATGATTATATTAAAAAAAATATAAAAAGATCGTGTATTTAATTTAATTGATAAAAAGATAGTTCGTGATGAAATTAAGAGAATATAGAAAGGTTGTGTATTTTTTTTATTAAAAAAATTTTCGTGTTTAAATTGAAAAAAGGCGAAAAGATTGTAGGAGTATATTTCAACGTAATTAACCCTATTTTTTATGGAGTATATTTCAACGTAATTAACCCTATTTTTTATGTGTGGTCACTAATTTATTAGTGAGGTGTGAAAATTAAGGTTTCAACTAAAAAAATTAATGTAATTAAATAAAAATAAAAGTAATGATTTTTAAATTTAAATTTTACATAAAATATTTATATAAAGAGTAATAATATAAAATTAATTTTAGGCTAATATTTTTAGTTTTTAAAAGTTCAAGAATTAAGATACCATATAAATGAGTAACTAAACGACCAATAGTCTTATTTTAAAAGTCCAAGAATTAAGATACTATATTATATAAATGAGTAAATAAACCACCAATTTTTTTTTTTTTTTGTTAAAAAACCCAATAATTAAGCACAATAATATTTTTTATCAATCTAATTTCTAACCTTGATGGCATCAAATTTCCCTCTCTCTCTCTTTGGATTGTGTACACATCCAAGAGGGCCTGTTTATCGCCAAAGTGGTGAAAACAAACAAAAATAAAAACTCCATACTCTATATCCAGAAACTGTATTGATATACCATTGAAGAGGTATCTATTTCATCTGATACAAAATGATTTCACAGCTTAAGTTTTCAGTCCATGCGTCAAAATAGCCAGTGAAGAGAGATCAAAATGCCAACTATAATGAGTTAAAGAAATTTCCAGCTCTGGTTGCTCCATAAGGGACTGGTTGGTCTTTAGGTGCTCCATCATCCTTTGGTTCTACTAATGGAATATATATCCTCCCTGACAGAAAACTCATTTGTTGATGTCTTTGGTTTTTTTGCTTCCTATTTATTTAAGAGTACACAAATTATAATACAATAAACTAAAAGTTCAACTTCAAGATATGTATCTATTACTTCACACTTCAATTCAAATATGAGTACTTTTTTTTCTCTCTACAGATTTCAAAATTGACAAATGATCCAAATAAGAGAGTAGTATATTACCTCTAGACATGAATGTTTTGAGATAGCCATCTGGGCTGCATATTTCCATAAAAATGAAAACAGAAATTTTAGAGAAATTAAAGAAAACTCAAACATGAATCCACAATCAAACAATCTAACCTTGTGATTGGCCTATGTGCGAGCATTGCAGCATTCTGATCACAAATCCCATTTGGCCTGCGATTCAAAATTTTAAATAAATAATTACTTAATTCTCATAATAACTTTGCCTCAGACTCATGTTTCCATCTATTTTGATGAAGGAAATGAAGGAGTATCAATGGAATTGAACATGGATGCGATTAACAATTTCAGAAAGAAGCATGTGCCATATTATTATGGTCATTTTGAATAATTTGTGAGAGGGCTTTCCACACCTAATGTCTGAACAACTTGCTTTAAAGCTTCCGCCACCTCGCTCATCTTGGGTCGATCTTTAGCACTTTCCACCACCTCGCTCATCTTGATGTGTGTATGTAGTCCGGACCAGCATATCCATATGTTCCAACAACCTGTAAGCATAAATCTCAATTAGTCTCTAAATTCTAAGTAGATACACATTCAAGACGTAAGCTCAATTAAATTTTAGGAAACATTTGCTCTATTTAAGTTTATGTTGAAAGTTGATGCATATTCGAGAAGCATCCGGAGAAAGAAAAAGATAAGCATCAATGAAGAATCTAGAAATTAAAATAGAGATATTCTAATAAATTAGAAAAAGTGATTGTACAAGAATTGTGTAGAAAGTCCAAGAGGATTAGCAGATAAAATAATGAAGTCGGTGGAATGTTCTGGGTTGTCCACCACCGACATATACATCTATAAATAGGGGTTGATGTACTTGAGTTAAAAACTATGAAAAAAACTCCCAAATTATCAGCCTGCCCCATCTACACATCCTATTCCACTATCAAAGTCAATACTCCATTGCTAATCACTACTTTCACTCCAGCCACCTGCCATAAATCAACACTCACACACGACACTATCTACCTATTCCAAAAACATCCATATTTATTTTCACCCTATTAAATATTTTCACTCTTTCAAATACCAACAGTGGTATCAGAGCCCGGTTAGTTCATTAACTGGGTTAAAATAAGCTTCCGCAAATTACTACCCAAAACTTTCACTACACTACCCAAACCATTCCTAAACCCCAAAAAATGTCCTCTCTATCCAATACCCACCAAATCCCAATCCCAACCTTTTCAGGTGAAGGATACAACTATTGGGCCATTAAAATGAAGACATATTTTATGTCTCAAGGCCTATGGGAGATCGTCGACAAGGGGTACACTATCCCCGCAGATGCATCATCTTTGTCTAGTACGGACAAAGAAAAACTAGACAAAAACACGGAGAAGGACAACTTAGCGCTTTACATTCTACAGATGGCTGTGGCGGAGTCTCTATTTCCGAGGATCAGTGGAGCGAAGACATCCAAGGAAGCCTGGGATATTTTAAAAGAAGAGTACCAAGGGAGTGACAAGGTACGAAATCTAAAACTACAAACTCTTAGGAGAGATTTCGTAAATATGAAAATGAAAGAATCTGAGACCGTAAAAGATTACTACACTCAACTGAGAGAAGTAGTAAATCAACTAAAATCTTATGGGGAAGATATGACAGATAAGAAAATAGTGGAAAAGATTTTAATATCTCTCCCTATTAAATACAACCCAATAGTCACTACTATAGAAGAGACTAAAGATATAGAAAAATTAGCAGTGACGGATTTATTGGGTTCGCTAGAAGCCTATGAAAAAAGACTGAGCATAAATGAAGATGAAAATATTGAAAATGCTTTTCAGTCTAAATTAAAAATATGGTCTCAGAATTCTAAAATTAGGGGGAGAAAAACTGGTGAAAATTATAAAAAAGAAAAATATCCCCCATGTGAAGTTTGTAAAAAGACCAATCATCTTGAAAAAGATTGTTGGTATCGAGGCAAACCACAATGCAAAAGTTGTGGAAGATTTGGACAGCTGTAGAAAAATTTTCGCTCCAAGAAAGATCACCAGGCCAACTACTCTGAAGAAAAAGAAGATGGAGATAATCTCTTCTATGCGAACCATGTCGCATCAGAAGTAAAAAATGATACGTGGTACGTAGATAGTGGGTGCAGCAACCACATGACAGGAGACGAGAAGATCTTTCAGAATGTTGACAAGAATATCAAATCACAAGTAAAGTTGGGCAACGGAGACCTGGTGGAAGTTGAAGGAAAAGGCACGATAGCTGTCAACACAAGAAGAGGTACGCGGTACATCCATGATGTGCTATTGGTACCAAAACTACGCACTAATCTGCTCAGCGTGGGTCAAATGATAGAGAAAGGATACTCTATAGTATTTAAAGGCGACTCATGCACCATCTATGACAAGACAAATAAAAATCAAGTGATAGCTGTAGTCAAAATGCAGCATCAAAGGAACTTTCCAATCCAATGGAGCTATGTGGAGACAGCACTAAATGCCCAAGAAGATCAATCATGGCTATGGCACCGGAGGTTCGGGCACTTCAACTTCTATGGGATAAAACTACTCCAACAGAAGAATATGATGAGAGATCTTCCACCAATCAAACCAAAAAATGATGTATGCGAAAAATGCATGGAAGGCAAGCAACACAGGAAGCCGTTTCCATCAGAACAAGCATGGCGAGCCAAACAAGCTTTGGAGCTGGTTCACACTGATGTATGCGGGCCAATGAGGACTCCAACATTCGAGAAGAACAGGTACTTCATTCTCTTCATTGACGACTATACAAGAATGACCTGGGTGTACTTCATGAAAGAAAGATCAGAAGTCTTCTCTATCTTCAAAAAGTTCAAGAATCTAGTGGAGAATCAAAGCGGTCATCGCATCAAAGTTCTACGGAATGATAGAGGGACGGAGTACACATCCAAGAAATTCAACAAATTCTGTGAAGAAGAAGGAGTCAACCATCAATTAACAGTTGGCTACGCTCCAGAACAAAATGGAGTCTCAGAGAGAAAGAACAGGACCGTAATGGAGATGGCAAGAACAATGCTAGCAGAGAAAGGCATGCCCAAAGTATTCTGGGCAGAAGCTGTCTACACTGCTGTCTATTTGCTGAATAGGTGTCCAACAAAGGCAGTACAAAATAAAACACCAGTTGAAGCCTGGAGTGGACGGAAGCCATCAGCAAAACATCTTAGAGTTTTTGGGAGCATTTGCTACGCGCACATCCCAAAAGAAAAGAGACACAAACTGGAAGAGAAGACCGAGAAGTGCATATTTCTTGGATATAGCACTCAGTCCAAAGGCTATCGACTCTACAGTCTCAAGACAAAGAAACTCATCATCAGTCGAGATGTCGAGTTCGATGAGAATGCATCATGGAACTGGGATGAAGAAAAAGTTGAGAAAAAAAGTATCACGATACCACAAATACGTCGGCCTATTGAGAATCAAGAAAGTGAAGATGAAGAATCAAAAACTCCAGAAGAATCTCCACTACCTCCAAGTCCTGAAACTTCAGCACCTCAAGTTCAAGAAGGACCAGACTCAGATAAAACACCGAGAAAGGTAAAGTCACTAAGAGAAATTTATGAGACGTGCAACTTTGCATCCATCGAGCCAGCAAGCTTTGAAGAAGCCGTCAAAGAAAAAGAATGGGTCAAAGCAATGGAAGAAGAGATCAAAATGATCGAGAAGAACAACACATGGGAGTTGGCGGATCTACCAAGCAACAAAGAAGTCATTAGAGTTAAGTGGGTCTATAAGACTAAACTTAATCCAGATGGCTCAATCCAGAAACACAAGGCAAGACTGGTAGCCAAAGGTTACTCACAACTACCAGGGATCGACTACAACGAGACATTTGCTCCAGTAGCTCGTCTGGATACAATAAGGGCTCTCATTGCACTAGCAGCCCAGAAGAAATGGAAGATATACCAGCTGGATGTTAAATCAGCATTTCTAAATGGATACCTTGAAGAGGAGATCTATGTTGAACAACCTCAAGGGTTCGTGGCAAAAGGACAAGAAGACAAGGTGCTAAGACTACGAAAGGCACTATATGGGTTAAAACAAGCTCCACGGGCCTGGTACAGTCGCATAGATGATTTCTTCATCAATAAGGGATTCAAGAGAAGTGAAAGCGAGCCAACTCTCTACATCAAGACCCAAGGTAACAATAAAAGACTAATCGTTTCCTTATATGTTGATGATCTTATCTATACAGGAAACGATGAAGACATGATCAAAGAGTTCAAAGCAGACATGATGAAGACATTTGAAATGACAGACCTCGGACTGATGAACTACTTTCTCGGTATCGAGGTAAGTCAAAAAGAAAATGGGATATTTATCTCGCAGAGAAAATATACAAATAATCTGCTACAGAAGTTCAAGATGGAAAGATGCAATCCTGTAGCAACTCCCCTTATCACAAATGAGAAGTTCTGCAAAGAAGATGGCACTCCAAAGGCGGATGAATCAACATACAGAAGCCTCATTGGAAGCCTTCTATATCTAACAGCTACAAGGCCGGATATCATGTATGCGACGAGTCTACTATCAAGATTCATGCAGAGTCCAAGCCAAGTCCACTATGGAGCTGCAAAGAGGATACTGAGATATCTACAAGGAACTAAAGACAATGGCATTTGGTATGAGCCACAAGAAAACTCAACGCTAGTTGGCTACACTGACAGCGACTGGACTGGATCAGCAGATGATATGAAAAGTACTTCAGGCTATACATTCTCACTCGGCTCAGGAGTATTCTCGTGGGCATCTAAAAAGTAAGACTGTATTGCACAATCTTCAGCAGAAGCAGAATACGTAGCTGCTGCTCTAACAGTGAGTCAAGCTATATGGCTAAGACGCATTCTTGGATATATGGGAGAACACCAAGAAAATTCTACAGAGATCTACTGCGACAACAAGTCAGCAATAGCAATGGCAAAAAATCCCGTACAACATAGCAGGACAAAACACATCTCCATCAAATATCACTTCCTACGAGAAGCAGCTAATAATGGAGAAGTCAAGCTCAAACACATTGGCACAGAAGAGCAACTAGCAGATATTTTTACAAAGGCTCTACCTAGATCAAGATTCGAGTTACTACGAGAGAAGCTCGGGATCATCCAAATAAGCATCAAGGGGGAGTGTTGAAAGTTGATGCATATTCGAGAAGCATCCGGAGAAAGAAAAAGATAAGCATCGATGAAGAATCTAGAAATTAAAATAGAGATATTCTAATAAATTAGAAAAAGTGATTGTACAAGAATTGTGTAGAAAGTCCAAGAGGATTAGCAGATAAAATAATGAAGTCGGTGGAATGTTCTGGGTTGTCCACCACCGACATATACATCTATAAATAGGGGTTGATGTACTTGAGTTAAAAACTATGAAAAAAACTCCCAAATTATCAGCCTGCCCCATCTACACATCCTATTCCACTATCAAAGTCAATACTCCATTCCTAATCACTACTTCACTCCAGCCACCTGCCATAAATCAACACTCACACACGACACTATCTACCTATTCCAAAAACATCCATATTTATTTTAACCCTATTAAATATTTTCACTCTTTTAAATACCAACAGTTTATAATTGCTTATAACATTAAGTTTCAACTTTCAAATGATTAATGATGATCTTTGTTCTGATACCATATGCTTGAATTCTGCAATCAACAGCATGAAACAGATTATTCTATTACTATAGCATTGTTTATCAAACAGTGATTGATTGCTTTTCCAGAAAGGGCGAACAAGTACATGAAAAGAATTAGTCAATACAGAGGTAGCAATTGATGAGATTTCAGTAACTCGAGAATTTCCATACCATGAGTTTGAATCTTCACATCATGTGATTCAACTGGTAAAACCTGGAGTATTAATCAAAAGTTACCAAGAATAAACCTAATACTCTATGTCACAAGCAATCATAGGCATCTCAACTCTAGCAATTTCAGAATTAACAAAGGCATTGAGAACTATTTTTAATCACAAGATGATGAAGACTACTGATCATATTTTCTAGAAGCGACTTCAGCAATGGTATCTCCATCTCCTTAAATCCAAAAAAGAGAACACTTATCAATAGTTATGGAAGGAGAACATACTGCTGTTGAAATGTGAGTGTCCAGCTGTTGGACCCTCTTGAGCAAGCCTCAAGTCTGAAAATTAATTACCCTCTTTACTTTACTTAAACACCAAGCACGGCCAACTTCTTCCGCAAGGTTGAAAATCGCGATATACCTGCAGCCACCGCTAACGGTCGCCGGAGCAGCAACTGGATCCTTCGCTGAAGTTTGCTTTCCTCCCGTCACCTTCGGCCGCTGCTCCTCGCTGGATCTGCCTCGATACAGGAGCGGAGCAGGCGGATAGCCTCGTGTTGAAGATGATGATCTATATCAACAATCTTCACACTCCTCTAACAATTAACAATCAACTAACAAAGATTTGAAGAAGAATCAAAAACAAGAAAATGAAAGTATGTGTGTGTATGTGTAGTTGTATGAAGAAGAATGCGTTTATAGTGGTTCAGCTTGATTGCTCAAGCTTACATCCACTGTGAGAGAGAGATCCTTTTTATTGATTGAGAGAGAAATATGTGTTACACTACATACATGCACGAATTACACTCCAACTCCAACATACACCCTGCATGGCCAGCTATCCATTCATGTATGGAACTTTCCAGAAGCCGTTCGGATGCGAACTGTACAACGGCCACAAGTCACCCCGCTCACAACTGGTGCACCCGGTGTAGCCTTGCTTCTTGTCTGTGCGTTTCTTGATCTGCTGGTGCTGGTGCAGCCATTTTACTTATGCATCATCATCAGCTTCAACCTTAAACACACATACATACTCATGATAATGTTGATCATTCATTAGTATGTAGTTTTCTCCACAATTCTCCACCTAAAACTTCATACTCAACCAATTCTCAACCACTCCTTCACTTCACTGTTTTTAACAAGACAGCCAACTTGCACACTGCTTTTCAAGAGAGCAGCTGAACTCACCACTGATATGTTCAGCATACATTGATAAGACTTTTGCATAGCTCAAATTTTGAACTTGGCAATGCCTTAGTGAGGAAATCAGCTGGATTCTTAGCTGTTTCAACCTTCTTAACCACAATTTTCCCTCCTTCAACTAAGTCTCTAACAAAGTACATCCTTACATCTATGTGCTTTGTTCTTTCATGAAAACCCTGATGTCTTGACAGATGTATAGCACTAGAGTTATCACAATGCAATAGTACTGATCCTTGTATCACTCCAAACTCAGACAAAATTCCTTGTAACCACAAGCCTTCTTTAACTGCCTCTGTGAGTGAAATAAACTCAGCTTCAGTTGTAGACAATGCTACCACTGACTGATGTGTTGATCTCCAACTAACAGCTGTGCCAAACAAACAAAATACATAGCCTGACAATGACTTCCTTGTGTCTAAGTTAGCAGTATAATCAGCATCCACATAACCTGCAAGAAACTCAATGTTAGAAGTAAACTTATTGAAATACAAACTTGTTGTCAAGCTGCCTCTGATGTATCTCTGAATCCACTTCACAGCCTCCCAATGATCTCTTCCTGGATTTCCCATGAATCTGCTCACCAAACTCATTGCATGAGCCAAGTCTGGTCTGCAACACACCATGGCATACATGAGACTGCCAACTGCATTAGCATAAGGAACCTTTTCCATTTCTGACACTTCTTCACTAGTTCTAGCTGATTGTTGAGCTGACAGACTCACCCCTTGTTTTACAGGTGTAGTAACAGCTTTACTCTGATCCATATTATACCTCTTGAGCACTTTCTCTAGATAAGAACTCTGATGCAATACTATAGAACCTGTTGATCTATCTCTATTGATCTCCATGCCCAATATTATAGTAGCTTCACCTAAATCTTTCATATCAAATTCTGACTTTAACATTTCCTTCACCACTGTGATACCTTCCATAGATTTGCAAGCAATTAAAATATCATCAACATATAATAACAAGAAGATGTACCATTTACTGTCTTGTTTAATGTATACACAACTGTCAAACTTGCTTCTCTCAAAACCACACTTGATAATATACTCATCAAATCTGAGATACCATCTCCTTGGACTTTGTTTCAATCCATAAAGAGATTTTAAAAGTAAACAAGCCTTACTGGTTGGTGATTCAACTGAAACTCCATCTGGAACTGTCATATAGATTTTCTCCTCCAAATTACCATGAAGAAATGATGTAGTCACATCCATCTGATGCAATTCCAGATTAAACTGAGCAACTAAAGCCAGCAAAATCCTAATGGAACAGTGTTTCACAACTGGTGAAAAGATCTCAGTGTAATCAACACCCTCTCTCTGAGAGAATCCTCTAGCAACTAGCCTTGCTTTGAACCTGATTCCATCTGCTCTTTCTGGTGAGACCTTCTTCTTGTAAATCCATTTGCAACTTACTAACTTCTGATGCTTTGGTCTCTGAACAACTTTCCATGTCTGATTCTTCTCTAATGAAAGCAACTCTTCTTGCATAGCAGCACTCCACTTAGCATTATCCTTACTATTCATTGCTTCCTGATAGTTTCTAGGTTCATATGAATCTATATCCTCTGCAGAATACAGTGCAAAGGATACAATATCAGCTTCTGCAAACCTTGCTGGAGTTTTAATAACCCTCCTTTGCCTATCTCTAGCTAGCTGATAACTGTTAAGTAGCTCCTCAGTATCAGATGTAATCTGATCACCTTTTGTTGGTGAATCAGTACTTTCTTGTACTAATTCTTCCTCAGTTCTTGACTGATCCTCCTGAAACTTGTTCATAAACTCCACCTCAAGCTCAGCCTTATTCTTCTGATTTTGAACTAGAGGTTTCAGTGGCATGATATCCTCATTAAATGTAACATCTCTGCTTAATATAAACTTCTTACTCTCAATGCACCATAATCTGTAATCTTTAACACCTTTAGGATATCCAATCATGACACATCTGATAGCTCTTGGAGTTAACTTATCTTGCTTGATGTGTGCATAAGCTAGACAACAAATTACTTTTAGTCTTGAATAGTTAGCAACTTTTCCAGTCCATACTTCTTGAGGTGTTTTAAATTTCAAAGGTGTTGATGGACTCCTATTGATAAGAAAAGCTACTGTACTAACCAATTCACCCCAAAAATCTTTGGAAAGACCAGAACTACTCAATATACACCTTACTCTTTCAAGTAAAGTCTGATTTAATCTCTCTGCCACACCATTTTGTTGTCGTGTTCCTGGTACTATCTTATGCCTTATGATTCCCCTATCCTTACAGAACTTATTGAATTCATCAGAGCAATATTCAAGTCCATTATTAGTTCTTAGTATCTTAATTTTGCTACAACAAGTATTCTCAACCTCAGTTAACCAGTTCTTGAAAGTAATGAAAGCAGCATCTTTGGTTTTCAGTATATATATCCATATCTTTCTACTATAATCATCAATAAATGAAATGAAATACCTGCCTCCACCTTTTGTTAGTGTTCTTGCAGGTCCCCATAGGTCTGAATGGACATAATCAAGTCTGGATTTGCTTGTATGTTCACCAATGCCAAACTTAAGTCTCTTAGCTTTCCCAAAGATGCAATCCTCACACTGATTAAGCTTGTCTGTTGAACTGATGTTAATGGCTCTCTGTCTTGCTAATTCCTGTAGTCCTTTCTCACTAATATGAGCCAATCTACCATGCCACATATGAATCTTATCATTTCCAGTAGTGACATAGTTTTGTCCAGTCACTGTATGGCCATCAAGAATGTACAATCCATCCTTCCTGATTCCTCTCATCACTTCACATTCCCCTTTCTCTACAATGAGTATACCTTCTTTTGATCTATACTCATAGTCTGAAGCATCTAAGATTCCTAATGAAATCAAATTTCTTTTGAGTTCTGGAACATACCTCACACCTGTCAAAGTCCTGACAGTTCCATCATGCATTCTCAATATAATTGATCCAATGCCTCTGATTTTACATGTGTGATCATTCCCTAACAACACTGATCCATCATGCTGTAGCTTAAGATCAGTGAACCAATGTTTCATAGGAGACATGTGAAATGTACATCCTGAATCTAAGATCCAATCCATGGATCTTCTTGATGAATCAACTAGCAATGCCTCAGGATAAGCAACAACCTGATTCTGATCATTTGTTACCTGATTTACCTGCACTCTTTGTTGGCCATCTTTATCTACTTCTTGTTTCCTTTTCCTTTCATTCTTAAACTTGTAGCAGTTCTTCTTATAGTGGCCTGGCTCATGACAGTGGAAACACTTTCTAACTTCCTTACCAGATCCAGAATAAACATTTCTGTTTGCTTGTTTCTTTGAATCAGAATTGCCCTTTTTGTTGTACCTTTTGCCATGATCATTTCTTTTAACCATCAAGCCCTCCCCTGATGTTTCATGATCATCAGAAACCTTCTGAAACTCCTTTGTCTTCAGAGCTATTTCAACCTCCTCAAGACTGATAGTTTCTCTATTTCCAAACAAGAGTGTATCCTTGAAGCTCTCAAATGACTTTGGAAGAGCTGATAACAACTTTGAGGCCTTATCTTCTGTTTCAATAGTGGCATTAACATTTTCTAGATCATCTAATATCTTATTAAATTCATCAAGTTGCACCAAAACTGATCTATCTTCATCCATCTTAAATGAATAGAACTTCTGCTTTAGATATAAACGGTTAGCAAGTGACTTTACCATGTATAGATCTTCAAGCTTCTTCCATACTGCCCTTGCAGAAGTCTCCTTCTGTACCTCCCTCAGAGCCTTATCACCAAGGCACAACACAATGGCACTTAAAGCTCTTTCTTGTATGTCAGCTTCTGCAGTGGCTTCAATGGATGATTGTGCAGTTGCTTCAGTGATTGGAGGCTTCTCCTTAATAGCATCTGCCAAACCTTGCTGTACCAGAATAGCTTTCATCTTGATCTTCTATAATCCAAAGTCAGATTTCTCTGTGAATTTCTCAATATCAAACTTGGTTGCAACCATGGTGTGAACCTCCTTTCAACTGCTTCTTGATTTCTTCTGTTTGATTGCTGATCTGTGTTTTTAGATTCCCACAGACGGCGCCACTTTGTTGAAGATGATGATCTATATCAACAATCTTCACACTCCTCTAACAATTAACAATCAACTAACAAAGATTTGAAGAAGAATCAAAAATAAGAAAATGAAAGTATATGTGTGTATGTGTAGTTGTATGAAGAAGAATGCGTTTATAGTGGTTCAGCTTGATTGCTCAAGCTTACATCCACTGTGAGAGAGAGATCCTTTTTATTGATTGAGAGAGAAATATGTGTTACACTACATACATGCACGAATTACAGCAATATATACACTTCATGCATGCATAGAAAGTTACAGGACCAGTGTGAGTAACTGACTTCCAGCTGGATTCTCAGTTGGTTAAAACGAATCTCGACGGTTATAACCAACTCCAACATACACCCTGCATGGCCAGCTATCCATTCATGTATGGAATTTTCCAGAAGCCGTTCGGATGCGAACTGTACAACGGCCACAAGTCACCCCACTCACAACTGGTGCACCCGGTGTAGCCTTGCTTCTTGTCTGTGCGTTTCTTGATCTGCTGGTGCTGGTGCAGCCGTTTTACTTATGCATCATCATCAGCTTCAACCTTAAACACACATACATACTCATGCTAATGTTGATCATTCATTAGTATGTAGTTTTCTCCACACCTCGATAACGTTGTCAGTCCCGGCCTCCCCCTTGGTGCATATCATGGCGCCTTCGCGGATGCGGCACTGCACCTCCACGGGAACGCCGCCTTGGGCTCGGATGTCGGCGATGATGCGCTCCATCGCCGTGACACGCAGGCGCCATACGCTGTCGCGCGGAGCTTCTGCGCCAGGACCTGCCACCGCCTCCGGCCACCACAATGACCGACCAATATTGCAATATCTTTTTTTTTTCAATTATTTTCAGTATATATATTGTATCCCACCACAGGTATGTATTTACAGGTGTGAGGAGTGCACCGGAAGCTTCCTCTGACACTATATTCACACACGCAACCAAACATGGTTTCTTGGGCAGCATTTATTGTACACAGTAAAAAAATTGGTCTTTTGCCTTTTTTGACTATTAAATATTTTTTTTAATGTATTTTACACACATACCCTTATTTTGGGCGGTAACTTAACTACTCTCTATTCTCTTTTTATATGTATATAGATATAGATTTCTAATTTAAATTAAAAAAATTTACAAATCCCATTAATCTTTATTCTACAATACATTATCTTATGTGATTAATTAAAGGTTGAGACTAATGATTATTATATTACACTAAAGATTTGCGCATCTTCCTTCTTAGTTACTGTGAAAATGACACGTGGATTAATTAATTTAATGGTGCAGATTGAAAAGCTAGCCGGTCTCGCCGTTGTAGCTACCATTTTGCTTAATGTCATGTTTGTTAGATAAACTACGTATTCATTTATTTAACTATTTGGTTTTATCCTCCTATTCATACTTGATTAATTCCACATAATCTTCTTGTTATTTTACTTATCATCATAATTATTGGCACGCCAAAAATGAGTTCACATAAAAAAATAAGAATCTCAATAATGTAGGCTTTTCAATTAGATTCATATTACTCTTTCAAAACATTAAAGAAATCAACGAAATACCTTATGAGTTTCAAACTCTTCAGAAAATTCTCCTCATAAAAAGAGGATTAATCCGAAAAGAGTTTTCTTGAACTACTACTACAATTAACGAGCCGATTAATTCAAATTTTCAAATGATAATAATAATGAGAATCATTAATAAAATTAATAGTATATATTGAAGGAGTTTGTATATATATTGAATTAATATAAAGGGTTTATTATTCTTAGATACACACTTTTAAACATATTTACTATTAAATACATGGAATTTAAATAATTACTCTTAAATATAAAATATTAAAGTAAAATACCAAATATAATCTTATACTCCATACACTTTTAAACCAACAATCCTACCCCTCACCCACCCACCGGCGTTGACGGTGTTGACCGGTCGTTGATCGCCGCTGGTCGTCGCCGCCGCCTGCTGCCGGAATTTAAAATGTGCAAATAAAATGTGTAAAAACAAAATTGTGCAGAACAATTGTGAAGAACCAAATTGTGCAGAATCAAATTGTGCAGAACAATTGTGCAAATACATAAGGTATTTATAGTATCACAATCATAATTGTGTAGTTATGAGTAATAGTGCTTTGAGTCATGTAGTTTATAGCAATTATGCATTTTTTTGTATACCTCTTAATGAGTGACCCTAATATAAATGATTGAGGATTAAGGATTATCTTTATCTCTTACCATAATAAGCATGAAGAATGAATTTCAAATTCTTCCATTACTGTTACCCAATTCTCAATACCCCTTAGAAAACCATTCCTAAATTTATTGTGTATTTAACTTAAATTATTATAATTATTTTGATGTAACGGATGTATTGAATTAGAAAATAGCAACATTACATAATTTCTACCTCTAAATTTTTATACTCTCTCCGTTCCACAAGCTTCGCATTTACTCTTTCATATTATTATTTAAGAAAAGTTGCTCTTTTTTACTAATATTGTAGATTTTAGAGGATATTGTTGTATTTTAAGATAATAAAAAATATAAAATAATGGTATGTGCGTGAATAATAAGTGACAAATTTAAAATTAAAATTAATTTTAAGGTAATTTGATAAATTGATATTTCTTTTTAAGAGTGTGAAAATTTTTGTGGGATAAACAAAAGAAGAAAGTGTGAATAATTTTAAGGTAATTTGATAAATTGATATTTCTTTTTAATAGTGTGAAAAGTTTTATAGGATAAACAAAAGAAGAAAGTGTGAAAAGGCATTCATTAACCAAAATAAATATATTTTATGTTAAATTAAAAAAAAAAAAAGCAGGCCTTGCTTGCCTTAACCTAATTAAGAGTTAAGACACCCTTAAACCTCAACATTCAAATTCAACATGTTCACGCCTGCAACTTACGTAATTTTTTTTCACTTTTTACCATCTAGGGACAGGATCGCTAACCAAAATCATTGAGGACATTTTACAGAATGAAAATAAAACCGACATCTTTGAATAAAATCATACCCAAATAAAACCTCCAACATGCTCATCACAACGCCTTTCAAACGGCTAAAACTGGGACTTACAGGAGAAATATATTTAAGTAATAATTTTGATAAAAAGGCCAGTTAATTTCTATCTAACCCATTAGATTCTTATTAGAATATCCTAGCCATAAACTATATAAGTTCCATGCTAGCACAATTAAAAGTTATGAATCAACACATGGATAATTTAGCCTATTAGGCTAAACATGAACATTAAATGTTAAAACACATGGTTATAATTATATTCCTGGAACAGAAGTGATATGTATCTGTTACAGAATATATTATAAACCATTATATACATTGAATCTACAGTGTAAACGTATTGATAAAATGAAAAATGAAACAGTAATAATTGAAACTAATTTTAGTAGGTCTAATATTACGACTAGAAGACCTATTAAATGGGAAGAAATTGACTTTCTAGAAAATTGGATTATTGAACAAGCAGTTCCTGTTCAAACACAGGTACAAAATCAGAATAATATTTCTGATATTTTTCAAAATACTGATGGAACAATTAATATACGATTTGAGAATAATAAGTCTCTCCAAAGATATAATTCAATGAGAAATTATATTTCTCCAATAGATTACAAAGTGGAATTGCCACGATCTTCAACTTCTCAGATAAGAGAAGATACCAATTCTGAAATATTTACTCTTGTTACAGAGAGATTATATTAACAGAAATAATATTGTTAGATAGGTAAATACTCGTAATATAGATGAGTTAGAACCGACAATGTCGGAATGGATTTTAAAATTTAATTTATGGATTTATATGAAAAAATAGATTTCAGTGCTGGTGTTTCAGCCAGAAAAATTATTTCTGAAGAATTTAAAAGCCAAGGTTATACATCTTTTAGAAAATGGTTTTTTGAGAATTTTACTCAAAATGAAATTATAAGTTTTCAAGATGAGTTTTATAAAACTTGTAAAGAAAAAAATGAGTTAATACCTTTTGCAGCATGGTTTATGAATATCTATGTAAAAAATTATATTTCTATTTTAGAAAGAAATTATAATTTGCAAAATGGTACAGTTGTGACAGATATATATCCTCCACAACAATCTTTTCATATTGAAAAAAATGGAAAAATTTATAATTTTCTAGCTTTTGCTAAACTTATAGAAGATGATACTATACAAATTACTTGTAAACATATTAATACTATGTTTGAAAATCAGAATAGTACAAATTTATTTTTGAATGTATTAGGAGACAAATCCAATCTATTCATAATAAATTGGATATGATTATATCAGTTATTAATAAAAATAGTCAACCCACAGTAATAGTTACAGAAAAGGAGAAAAAAGATTTACAAAATCTCCAGCCGGTAATAATTACAGAAAAGGGAAAAGAAGCTTTGTCAAGCTTCCAACCACCTCCAGTTATATCTAATTTTAAAATCAAGTCATTATATGAGCTTGAGAAATTTCTTGAGAAAAAAATTAATAAACTTAGTAAAAAAACTCTTGATAAAGAGTTATATGATAATATCATAGAAAATCCTGATTATAGGCAGGGTTTTCAAAATCAGATTAATAAGATCAATACTAAATGAGCTGATAAGCCAATTCAGAATAAGTTTTATTACAATAGACCAACGCCCATGGATGTATTACATGAAGAATATACTGATACTATTGATATTAGTTATTCTGGTAATAAGATCTATGAGTGGAATATTGATGGCTATTCTAATAAACAGATTTATAATACAGTACATAGAATGCTTATGTACTCAACTATTTGTAAAAATAGCAATAATTCTGATAAGGTTATTGCAGCAATAATAGTTGCTGGATTTACTGGACAACTTAAAGGCTGGTGGGATAATTATTTATCTCAAAATGATAAAGATAATATTCTCAATATGGTTAAACATGAGGTAATAATACTATCGAAAATACAGTTAATATAATTGAACACTTCACTGGAAGGTTCAGTGATAATAGTGATACTATTAGAACACTACTTCAAACATTGAGGTGCAGAACACTCTCAGATTTTAGGTGGTATAAGGATACTTTCCTAAGTAGAGTGATGAAATTACCAGAATGTAATAACATTCATTGGAAATCAAAATTTATTGATGGGTTACCCAGCTTATTTGTTGAAAGGGTAAGAAAAACCCTAAAACGTAATCATACTACGATTCCATATGAAAGTTATACTTATGGTGCTCTAATAGACACTTGTATTCAAGAAGGATTAGTTTTATGCAATGAAATAAAGCTAAATCAACATATTAGAAGGCAAAATCTCGATGAGAAAAAACAATTGGGAGAATTTTATCAATATTTTGGTTTGGATAATCCTTCATCCAGTAAAACCAAAATTAATAGAGATAAAAATGTTTATAAACCTAAATATATGGTATATTCTCCTAGACAGATTGAGAAAAAGAATAAAAGAAAGGAGGAAAAGTTCCAAAGGAAGTCTTATAGACAAAGATATAATAAGAAAAAAGAAAGATATTGCAAAATATGTGGGAGAAAATGTCATACTAAAGAATTTTGTTGGACGAAGAAAAAGATTAATAATCTTGAGATTCCTGATCATATCAAGGAAATTATAATACAGACTCTTGAAGAAAAATCTGAATTTGAGAAATCAGAATCAGAATTTTCATCCACTTTTGAATCAGAAGAAGAATCATGAATAATTTAGTTGATGAAGATATTTCTGAATCAGAAGAATGTGAGCCTTGTAAAGAATGATTAATATGTCCAAAAGAGATTAATAATCTTGATAATAATCAATCTGAGTTTTACAAGACTATATCTCAATTCTCAGATATGTCGATTAATGTTTTAACCTCTGATAATATCTTCGAGGTGCTAAAAATGATTAAAGATCCTTTATTAAGGAATCAAATTATTATTGAAATTGGTAATGAAAATGGAACTTCCTCTTCTAATAAAGAAGAAGAATTGACTCAGGACATTCTTAATAAGAATAAGTCTTATAACATGACAGAAGTCATGAACCAGCTAAGAACCAAATATCAGGTTCAAAGAAATATATCTCTACAAGATCTTCATAAAGAGATTAATAATCTCAGAGAAGAAATAAAATTATTAAAGAATAAGAATCTTAATCAAGAATCTAGAATATCTAGATTGGAGGAAATTTCTATAGGAAAAAATATTTCACATGAGAATATTTCTCAAAATATTGAGGTTAATAAACCTAGTATTTTCAATGACACATTTCTTTCTACTATTGAGATGGTTATATCCCAAAAATGGTATATAAAAATATCATTATTGATTGATAATCATTATACAAAAATATTTACTGCTCTTGTTGATAGTGGTGCAGATTTAAATGTTATACAGAAAGGGTTAATACCTACTAGATATTTTTATAAAACTAGTCATAATTATGGCATGCAGGAGGTGATAAACTCCAGATTAATTATAAGATTTCTAAAGCTTATGTGTGTGTTAATAACAAATATATTTCACAAAGTTTTGTACTTGCAAAAAATATTTCAAACCAAGTTATACTTGGTACTCCATTTTTGAATAATATTTACCCTATAAAAAAGATTGATAATAAAGGTATTATTGGTACTTTTAAAGGTGATGATATTTTCTTAGAATTTATTATTGAGCCTTTTACAAAAGTTTTGCATAGTCTTTATGATAATATTAAGGCAAAACAAGATCAAATTAGTTTTTTAAAAACAGGAGATTAATATTATTACTCTTGATGATCAATTGAAAAATACTAGATTACAGGATAAATTAGTCTTTTGAAGAATCAATTTTCATTAGAAATTTGTAATGATCATCCTAATGCTTTTTGGGATAAAAAACATATTATTTCGTTACCTTATGAGGATTCTTTTGATGAAAAGAATATTCCAACAAAGGCTAGACCTTGTCAAATGAATTCAGAGTATTTAAAATTATGTAAAAAAGAAATTGAATCATTATTACATAAAGGACTCATTAGTCATTCTCAATCTCCTTGGTCATGTACTGCATTTTATGTTAATAAACATTCTGTGATTGAAAGAGGTATACCAAGATTGGTTATTAATTATAAACCTCTAAATAAAGTTCTAAAATGGATCAGACATCCAATTACTAATAAAAAGAATTTATTAGATAGACTTTATAATAGTCTGATATTTTCGAAATTCGATCTTAAGTCAGGATACTGGCAAATTCAGATTAATAAATCTGATAGATACAAGACAACATTTAATGTTCCAATAGGACATTATGAATGGAATGTGATGCCATTTGGGTTAAAGAATGCTCCTTCTGAATTTCAGAAGATTATAAATGATATTTTTACTCCTTATAGTGAGTTTATAATTGTTTACATTGATGATATTTTGGTATATTCAAAAACCATTGAAATGCATTTTAAACATTTGCATATTTTTAAACTATTAATTATTCAAAATGGATTAGTAATTTCTAAACCAAAAATGGAATTATTTCAGACTAGAATTAGATTTCTAGGTCATATCATTGAAAAAGGAAATATTATTCCTCTTAATAGAAGCATTGATTTTGCTGATAAATTTCTTGATGTAATAAATGATAAAACTCAGTTACAAAGATTTTTAGGAAGTCTTAATTATATTGCTCCTTATTATCATAATTTGGTTAAGGACACAGCTATTTTATATGATAGACTTAAGAAGAATCCTAAACCATGGACTAATAGTCATACTGATGCTGTTAGAAAGATTAAATCCAGAGTAAAAACTCTACCTTGTTAAATGATTAGCAATCCTAATTGAAAAAAGATTATAGAAACAGATGCCTCTAATATAGGATTTAGTGGTATATTAACCCAAATTAATCCAGATAATAAACAAACATATCTTGTTAGATTTAATTCTGGGAAATGGAATGATTCTCAGAAAAATTATGCTACTATTGCTAAAGAGATTCTTGCAATTGTTAAATGTGTTTTAAAATTTCAAGATGATTTATATAATCAAAAATTTACCATTGTAACAGACTGCAATTCAGATAAATTTATGTTTCAAAAAGATTTCAAACATGATGTTTCTAAGCAAATGTTTGCTAGATGGCAGGCTCATTTAGCCCCATTTGATTTTGATATTGTGTATAAAAAAGGAGAAGATAATAATCTTCCAGATTTCTTAACTCGTGAATATTTTTAGGTATGAGTACACGAGGCAGAGGATCTTCCTCTTATAGAGGAAAAGGTGGCAGAGGAAAAATACCTTAGATAATATTTCAACATGACAATAAAAAGCTCGTAGCAATGAATAGAGCTGAAGAAGAAGCATATCAAGAATTTCTTAATAAAAGAAATAAACAGCATAAACCAAATGAAGAAAGTAATACTTCTTCATCATCATATGCTCAAGTGGTTGAGAAAGAAGAATCTGATAATATTGAATTCATTCAAAATGAATATAAAGAAATAATATTTCTTTTAGAAGAAATAGATTTAAAGTGGATCAATGATCCTTGGACTTTAATGCAAAGATATATGGATAATAGTTCCGCGCAAATGAGGACTTATAAGTCAAGATATCTGTATGAACAGGTATTACTTCAAACTGGTTCTTGTGATATTACACATTTTACAGGAACTAGTAATGAAATTTATAATTTCAGTAAAATAATAATTAAAAAGGTAATACTCTTGGAAGATTGGGGAATTTCTCCATTGAGAGCAAAAGATGATATGAATAATAAAGGAATTCCAATGAAATATAATTATTGGGACTATTGTGATGCCTTTATGAAGGTACTTAATTATAAAAATGATAAAAAGAGACTGTAATAATAAATTTTTGTATTTATAATGAAATAAACACAGAAGAATTACAATGATAATCCAGACGGATTAAACTTGAAAACTTAGGAAACAATCTCTATCAATCCTCTGATTCTTCTCTTGAACCAATTTGGACTTTGACTTGTTGTGTTGACCGCGTGGATTGTGTGTGTTGTGTCGGATCTTCAGTTGAAGCTTGCTCGAACTCGAATTTGGGATCTTATAACGTTAATCCAGAGGCGTCGAGCCTTTGTTTGGATTAAACGTACTTGATCCTAAGAACACTCGATCTGGGGGGCTTAGCACCTTGATCCCGGGTCGTATGCTGTTCTTGGCGCGAAGAACACTGAAGAACTCAGTATATGAAGAACGCTTGATTTGGGTCGGATCTTCAGTTGAAGCTTGTCCGAACTCGGATTTGGGACCTTGTAACGTTAATCCAGAAGCGTCGAGCCTTTGTTTGGATTAAATGTACTTGATCCGAAGAACACTCGATCTGGGGGGCTTAGCACCTTAATCCCGGGTCGTATGCTGTTCTTGGCGCGAAGAACACCGAAGAACTTAGTATATGAAGAACGCTTGATTTGGGGTGCTCGTGTTCTTGATCTCTTCAGAGCGTTTATGTCTTCAAGTATTTGAGCTTGAGTGTCTGTTTGAATGAATGGAGGAGGACCCTTTATATAGGTGAAAGATGAGCATGCCCCATAAATAACTTGCAATCTGATTGGTCCATGACAGATTTGACCTGGTTCTGCGGGCTTGGGCCTTTCCAAATATATCATAGCTTGATTGGTCATTGCTTAATTTGACCTGATTCTGGAACCTTCCATGCTTTACTTAACTTGGGGGTCAAGTTTTACTTAATTTAAACCCTACTTAATTTGTTGGGTATTAAATTAATTATCAATTATTTATTAATCTATTTTAGGAATTAATTTATTAAATTCCCAAAATAAAATATAATAAATTAAAATTGATGTTTAATCAATAAAATCCACGTGTCGCCATTTGATTGGCCCGTGAATTTTAATTGCTTACAAATGCCCCCTTGCGATTTGTTCACAGACAGAATGTCTTGTTGTGAAGGAATCGCAAAAATTCCCCCTTCTTGCAATTTTTTTCTTGAAGCTTTGAATTTACAAAGCATTTGGGCTTGAAGAATAACTTTATAAAATTTATTTGACCCAGAAGGGTAAATAATTTTATTTCTTTTGGCCCCAATTCTTCACTCTTTTCATGCCCAATTTATCTTTTCCTGCTTACCACATCCCAACAAAACATAAATATGGCAAAGGTTTGTTTCTTGTTCACCAAGATAAGAAAATATGGAACAAATTTATTTCTTATCCACCAAGATAGAATATAGAACAATTTTATCTCTTGTCCATAGATCTTACTCAAAATTATCAAATTTATTTGTAGTAAAGAATCTCATAAACTTAGTTAGAGATTGCACCCCCTACAAATAATTTCCATATTTACTCGGAAATCCATTACTATATAATGGATACCTAAGAACTCGACTTCTCCATCCATCGAACTAACACGTTCTCCTCTTCTTAGCAGATTTCTTTCGGAGATTATCAAGGAAGAATACGAGTCTATCCCTAGTAGAAAGGTAATCATTCATGCTTTTTTCTCTTTTTTTTTTTTCTTTCGGTGCATGTATATTTGTGATTTTTTTATCGACCTCGCCATTTTTCCTCTTCGGAGGAATCAACTGCGAGCCTTGTCCCTCGGTTGTCCCGATATGGTTGTCCCAATACGATTGTTCTGAAATAGTTGCCCCTTAATGGTTGTCCCGATACGATTGTCCCGATAAGGCTATCCCGATATGATTGTCCCGATACGATTGTCCCGAAACGGTTGTCCCGATAAGGCTGTTTCAAAGTTTCCCCTTGGCTGTCTGTCGGCAGCTGCTGATGAGTGCAAGAAAGTGTTCGCTGGTGAGGCGGGTTTGAATGCGCAATGGTGCGTGTTCTGGCGACTTGGAGATGCGGCAGTTACCGTCGGATTGAGTGGCCGTAGCTTCCTACTTCAACTGGGAACTCAAACTGCGATGAACGAGGATACGACTGGAATTAGAAGCGGGAATGTGCGGCTGGAGTGACTTCTGGTGCGGGTGGTTGGCGACAGATGGCGTTGTGTTCGATGTGAGGGATGACGATCGACGAGATCGGTCTGCATTTCGGCTGGGTGAGTGGCGGATCCGCGACTGGGCCGCGACCCCCGGCGGCAGCTCGATCTTCGGCAGCGATGGGCAGTGATTCCAGCAGTGGCCTTCGGTGGTAAGTGATGGTGAGACGATGGTGACAATCCGATATGCCAGAAACGTGTGGCAGTGTCCCAACCAGCGACTTGAATTTGACATTGGCAGAAACTCCAATTCTTCTTGAGAGAAAAGAAGTTCTTTCTTGGGGAGGAGGCGGCTGAGCTTCGAACTACTCGATGTTCGCGGTCGGACTGAGACGAAGGCTCGATGAGGCTGGTGGTTTCCACATGGGTTTACATCTGCGTGGTTCAACACTGTTCCCGATTTCGACCGTGCGGGTCATGGGTCGTCGCATGCGGAGACCGCCGACAAACACGGCAACACTTGGTCCGGTTAGGTCGCGAGCCTCAGGCGAAAGGTGAGGAAATTAAATAGCAGATTTCAACTTTGATTTCTGCAGAGGTGGGAATTCACGTGTATTGCTCTTCTTATGGGAATTTATGAGTCTCTACTCTTTTTCTTAGAGATAGAGAAAAGGGAGCAGCCTCTATTTTGGTGATAGGAGATAATTCACGTGACTGTGTTGAAGAAGAAAATTGCCTTTGATTGTTTGGAGAGAGAAAGTGCCCACTTCTTCCTCTCTTGAGTTCACATGATTTTTCTAGGAATGAGATCACCTGTTACATAGTGGTGTTTCATCTCCTATTCCACTAATTAAATGATTGCCACATGGCATGATCAATACCCAAAATTCAATGCTTGCCCCAAGGGTTTATTAGTCATTTGTAGGGTATAGTTTTTTTATGTTGTGGAACACCAATGGAACACCGAAAATGTAACAGGGAAATCAACTTGATTTTGGAATGAGATCACCTGTTACATAGTGGTGTTTCATCTCCTATTCCACTAATTAAATGATTGCCACATGGCATGATCAATGCCCAAAATTCAATGCTTGCCCCAAGGGTTTATTAGTAATTTGTAGGGTATAGTTTTTTTATGTTGTGGAACACCAATGGAACACCGAAAATGTAACAGGGAAATCAACTTGATTTTGGAATGAGATCACCTGTTACATAGTGGTGTTTCATCTTCTATTCCACTAATTAAATGATTGCATAGTGGTGTTTCTATTGAAGGAAAGGGAAATACTTTCTCCTTTCCCTCCTCCTCTTTCACGTGACAATGATTTGAGAAGAAAGGAAACTTCCCTTTTTTTTCCAACAATAATTCTTGCATTTTGACCATCCAATTTTAATTTTAACTTTGCAATTAAGATAATTCAAATTGGAAGTGTCTTGGGCCAATTATTGCAAATAAACCATGTGGGTTATAAAGGGCTTGAATTATGAATTTGGGCACACATTTTCCGAAATTCATGATTAATTATATGAGGCTGCCAATTTAATTTTGTGCTGCCCCAATTAATCTCATGAATTAAAATCATGGTAATTAACTGATGCCTTCTTTTTTTTTTTTTTTTCGGGATTATTCCATGGGTAATATCCTCTCCTTTTGCTTTGTTTTTTCATCATGCCTCGATTTCTTATCAGCCTCTCAAACTCAATATGAATAACTCATAACATGACTGAACTTAGCAGAGTGTTAAGCTACCTGCGTACCTTTTCGCAAAGGATCAAGTCATAACGTAGTTCAAAGGGATATGATTTGGTTTGAATAGGGGGTGCCGTACACAGTTTAAACTCATGCGGGCCAGGAGTGACTATTCTTTAACCACTTTAGACAAAGTAGGATATTTAATGCTTTAACCACTTAAAATATCTGAGTGGGGTGAATTAATAGTTTAACCACATATAATTACCTTTGGTGGGTGTCGTGCACAGTTTATACTCATGCGGGCTAGGAGTTTGTCGTACACAGTTTATACTCATGCGGACCAGGAGTTCGTCGTACTCAGTTTATACTCATGCGGACCAGGAGTTCGTGGTACACAGTTTATACTCATGCGGACCAGGAGTAACATGCAGTTTAGGCTCGTGCGTCAAGGAGCGTAACATGTAGAGAGCTTATTCTCTTCCCAAGGAGATTTGATTTGATGTGTAGATAGTTTTTACTCATATCAAGGAGTATCATGTAGATAGTTTTAGCTCATATCAAGGAGCGTCATATATAGATAGTTTTAGCTCATATCATGGAGCATGATGTAGACAGTTTTCACTTGTGTCAAAAAGATTTAAGCTCGTATCAAGGAGCGTCATATATAGATAGTTTTAACTCATATCAAAGAGCATGATGTAGACAGTTTTCGCTCGTGTCAGGGAGCTTTGACTTGGGAGATTTTAGATAGTTTAAGCTCATATCAAGGAGCGTAATATGTAGAGAGTTTTGTCTCTTCTCAAGGAGATTTAATTTGAGTTAGACAGTTTAAGCTCGTATCAAGGAGCATAATGCAGACAATTTTAGCTCGTGTCAAGGAGCTTTGACATTGGGGACTTTTAGATAGTTTAAGCTCGTATCAAGGAGCGTTGTGTAGACATTTTTAGCTCGTATCAAGGAGCCTTGTGTGGATAGTTTTAGCTCATATCAAGGAGCGTAATATGTAGAGAGTTTTGTCTCTTCTCAAGGAGATTTAATTTAAGTTAGATAGTTTAAGCTCGTATCAAGGAGCATAATGCAGACAGTTTTAGCTCATGCCGAGGAGCTTTGCATTTGAGTTGGTCAATAGTTTATTGCCCCCAATCTTGGGATGCGCCACTTTCTCTATCATTATTATCATCTTTAGTAAAGATGATTCTTCGCACCTTAGCTTTCAATACTCTTCCACTTGAGACAATCAAGATATTTTGCCGCTTGATGCGAGAAGGATTTTGACTTTGGAGTTTTCGTAGGTTAAGGGACTTGACATGATTTTGCCTCCTACACTTTCCTTTACAGGGTCCAAGCCTTTCGAAGACACTCCCAAGCCTTTCAAAAACAGATATTCTCTTGACTTCCCTACTACTTGCGTCAAACATATCCTCCGTGGATAAAGCTTCTCCCTCGGTGATATAATTTGTACTTGCTCTTCTAATTGTAATGCGGACTGGCTTTTGAGGGACATACCCCAAACCTGGCTTAGCCTTCTTGATAGTGTGACCACCATTTTTCAACATTTTCTGAGTAACATTGAGCCCATGTCCTGGTGGGTTGATAGTTTCTTGACACACCTTGCTCGTCATCGCTTTTTCCCTTGGCTCATAACCAGCCTTCATAAGGAGTTTATAAGCTTGTGGACTATACGACTTGGTTATTTCAGCTTCAAACACTTCACCGTGTTCGGTCTTTGGTCCTTCAATAGGACGTGTGAATCCTTTGAGTGGTGGAGAAGAAAGTTTACTAGCATCAATTTTTGTTAAAGGCAACGTTAACTCTTCCGAGGTCTCAAGCCCTTTGCCTTTGTTCTCCTTGAGAGTGGCAGATGATGTACTACCTTCCTCATCCTTTATTTGTTTACTGCCCCCATTATCTTGCACTGGGCTTCTTCACGCTTTACTTCCTTTGTACTCTTGAAGAAATATTTAGCATCGGCAAAGTAAGCTTCGCTTCAGTAAACGGCTTGTCGTCACCGAATACTCTTTTCACATTATCACCTTCACTATATTTGAAGCACTGGTGTAATGTGGAAGGAATCACACCATTCTCATGTAGCCATGGGCGCCCCAAAAGCATGTTGTACGAAGTTTTTGCATCGATAACATGGAAGAGGACTGTAGATTTCATCTCATCAATTAGCAAATCAAGAACTATTGTTCCGAGAGTTCTCTGCCCCTCATGGTTAAACCCTTGAATCATCAATTGGCTATGGTTGAGTTCATCCATTGGTATTTCTATCTTCTTCAACATTCTCAAGGACAAAATGTTCACTGCCGAACCTCCATCAACAAGTATGCGATTCACTCGCATCCCTTTAGTGTAACCAGTCACAAATAGAGGTCGATTATGAGATTGCATACCCAACAACATATCTTCATCCGTGAAGGTCACCTTCATGTAGTAAGCTTTACCCTTAGTTTCAAGTTGTTTGCTTTCGTTGTCCTCATTCACGACATGACATGAGCCTTCATTATGACTTTCTTTTACAGAAGTGAAGTTTGTGCCCGCCTCATCTTCTAACACGATTTTTCCTTCCTTAACCAGTTGCATGATCTTTTCCTTAAGAACGAAACAATCATGAATTGGATGACTCACCAACCTATGATACTTGCAGTATTTTGGGTCATTAGTTCGACCGGCTTCCTATGGACGCTTCATCTCAGGAAGATCAAGGAGTTTGTTCTTCATTAGATCATCGAATATGCCAGAAAGGTCTGAGTTCAGAAATGGATACTCTTTTTCTTGCATCTCTTTCAGAGTTAACCTTCTTTGCCCCCACTCTTTGGCAACTTGCCTCCCTTTGTCTTTCTTATCATTTTCATTCTTTCGAACCTTGACTGTCATAATATTTATGGCCATTGACTCTTTGTTGGAACTTTTAACATAGGACTTGCCCCCCTTTTTGAAATCTTGTTTATCTTTAGACTTGTAGGAGTCCGACATCGGTGAATGTTTGATTCCACTAGCAGCCATACTTAATTCCATGTCATGTGCCCTAGTAGCCAACTCTTCGAAAGTCTTAGGTTGAATTCCTTTGAGTATATAAAGGAGATTCCATTCCATCCCTTGGATACACATCTCAATAGCAGACTCTCCGGATAATCGGTCCTTGCAATTTAAACTCAAATTTCTCCATCGATTGATATAATCAATCACAGGTTCTTCCTTCAATTGACGAGTATTAGTTAACTCAGTCATGCTAACAGTTCTCCTCGTGCTGTAGAAACGATTAAGGAACTCATGTTCCATTTGTGCCCAACTATCAATGGATTCAGCTTGCAAGTCGATATACCAATCAAATGCATTTCCTTTGAGAGAGCGAACGAACTGCCTTATCATATGGTCTCCATAAGTACCAGTGTCATGGCAGGTCTCAATAAAGTGTGCTATATGCTGCCTCGGGTTTCCCTTGCCATCAAACTGTTGGAACTTGGGAGGCTGGTAGCCAGCTGGCAACTTTAAATTATCCACTCTTTTTGTGTATGGCTTGACATAAGTAACAGTAGGCTTGGAATTCTCCTCAAATCTTTCTTTTATTGTTCCAAGTATAATATCCTTCAATTGATCAACTTGGAGCATTCCATCAGCTGAAAGTGGCAACGTTCCTTGAGTTTGCTCATTTTCAATAGTTTGGCGCCTTGTGACCTCTTCTACTTCACTATCGTCCATGACTCCTTTTCCGTTTGCACGGCTAGTCTCTGCGACGTCTCTTTTTTCCATCAATTGGGAGATTTTTGAATCTTGAGCTTCTATATGTTTTGTGAGCCCTTCAATAGCTTTCATCATACTTGCTAACTGCTCCTCAATAGTTGAGGCACCTGCCATCATTACTGGAGCTGCAACGGAGTCAGATGAAGAGTTTGAAGATGCAGAATCTTCATCACTATCATCTTTCATAGGTAGTTGTTTTCTCGAAGCCTCCTCAACCGAAGGGTTGGATCCAGATGAGGCTTCCGAACGAGCTTTTTCTGACATGCTCCTTGTAACAACAGCAACATATTCAGTCAATGCCTCTGAGAGCTTAGAAGCAGCAGTCCTACCTACAGTAATCCTGACAGGAGTCATATCGTACTTCGAGCTTGTAGAGAGAAGAGATGAGAGGTAGAGATGGTCCCACTGGGCGTGCCAAAATTTGTAATAATAAATTTTTGTATTTATAATGAAATAAACACAAAAGAATTACAATGATAATCAGACGGATTAAACTTGAAAACTTAGGAAACAATCTCTATCAATCCTCTGATTCTTCTCTCGAACTAATTAGGACTTTGACTTGTTGTGTTGACCGCATGGATTGTGTGTGTTGAGTCGGATCTTCAGTTGAAGCTTGCTCGAACTCGAATTTGGGATCTTATAACGTTAATCTAGAGGCGTCGAGCCTTTGTTTGGATTAAACGTACTTGATCCTAAGAACACTCGATCTGGGGGGCTTAGCACCTTGATCCCGGGTCGTATGCTGTTCTTGGCGCGAAGAACACCGAAGAACTCAGTATATGAAGAACGCTTGATTTGGGTCGGATCTTCAGTTGAAGCTTGTCCGAACTCGGATTTGGGACCTTGTAACGTTAATCCAGAAGCGTCGAGCCTTTGTTTGGATTAAATGTACTTGATCCGAAGAACACTCGATCTGGGGGGCTTAGCACATTAATCCCGGGTCGTATGCTGTTCTTGGCGCGAAGAACACCGAAGAACTTAGTATATGAAGAACGCTTGATTTGGGGTGCTCGTGTTCTTGATCTCTTCAGAGCGTTTATGTCTTCAAGTATTTGAGCTTGAGTGTCTGTTTGAATGAATGGAGGAGGACCCTTTATATAGGTGAAAGATGAGCATGCCCCATAAATAACTTGCAATCTGATTGGTCCATGACAGATTTGACCTGGTTCTGCGGGCTTGGGTCGTTCCTAATATATCATAGCTTGATTGGTAAGTGCTTAATTTGACCTGATTCTGGGACCTTCCATGCTTTACTTAACTTGGGGGTCAAGTTTTACTTAATTTAAACCTTACTTAATTTGTTGGGTATTAAATTAATTATCAATTATTTATTAATCTATTTTACTAATTAATTTATTAAATCCCCAAAATAAAATATAATAAATTAAAATTGATGTTTAATCAATAAAATCCACGTGTCGCCATTTGATTGGCCCGTGAATTTTAATTGCTTACAGAGACATACTTGGTTTATCAAGATATGTTCAAATGTTTACAAGGATGATATCCCACACTGATTTATAAACTATTTTCATTGTTTTGGCCCTACTTCAATTATTTTACCAGAAAATATGAAAATTTCATTTGATAGATAGATGGATATATCCCCACAGCTTTTAAAAAAGAAAGAATTAAAATTATACATTGAGGGTATAGCCTCATGCTACTTTTTTATTGAATTTTCGATACCATGGATATTTAAATGGTCTCCAGAAGTAGGTAATACCGAAATAGGAATTCCATGTATATACAGGACATTTTATATTAAATTTTGGGATAAAAAGTTATGTATAGATCCCAAAACAAATCAGATTTATTGGACAAAGACAATGGATCTCCTAGAGAAAAAATTGAAATTATATAGTAATACTTATAGAGAAGTTCATACTCCTTCTCCATTCGATCATATTTTGAGAAAATCCAAAATAAAGTCAGAAAATCTGACAAGAGAGCAGATGATAGCCGCTTATATTGAGGAAATGAAGAAGAATTTGATATCTCAATTTGGAGATGATAATAAATCAGAGTCTACTATAATATCTGAAAAAATGCAAGATGCACAAGATCCAAATGATGTGGATCTAGATGAAATTTTTATGGCAATTCAAGATACTTTGATAGAAAAATTTACACCTGAAAAAGAAGCATCTTCATCATCATCAATTCATAAAGTAAAATAAAATACCTGAAGAAGATGATGTCATGGCTTATGACATCAACAGTAAGCAGCCAGACAGAATATTGTTCATAAACAGTAAAGCAGCCAGACAAATTACTGTTCATCAACAGTAAATTACTGTATACTTTTGACTTACAGTAGCACTTTATACTGTGCAGACTGAAAATTTTGACTTTTTACTATTTATTCACGCGATTTCTACTATTGGGACACGTTTTCTTATTGTATAAATAGGTTAGAAGTTTTCCATTTGAAGGGAACGATCAGAAAAACTCTCCTTTTTCTCTTCTGATCACCCTTGTAAGCTCATGTGTTGAGCATTCCCCTCTTTTGTAATATAAATTTGTATTAATAAAAGAAACATTTGGAGTATATACACATTGTAAGTATTTACAGTTTTTATTGTTTGTTTTTTTTCATGTTCATGTTTAGCCTAATAGGCTAAATTATCCATGTGTTGATTCATAACTTTTAATTGTGCTAGCATGGAACTTATATAGTTTATGGCTAGGATATTCTAATAAGAATCTAATGGGTTAGATATAATTAACTGGCCTTTTATCAAAATTATGCCTTAAATATGTTGCTCCTGTAAGTCCAAGTTTTAGCCATTTGAAAGGAGTTGTGATGGGCATGTTGGAGGTTTTATTTGGGTATGATTTTATTCAAAGATGCCGGTTTTATTTCCATTCTGTAAAATGTCCTCAATGATTCTGGTTAGCGATCTTGTCCTTAGATGGTATCAGAGCCATGATAGTTATAATTGATACGTTATGAATCAACACATGGTTTATCATGAATTTCATGAATATGATTAATAAGAATAATAATATTAAGAATATTAGAAATGAGGAATATGATATTCCTGAGAATTTAGTTCTGCTTAATAAGTGGACCATTCCTAAGATAGAAACTAGATTAATATATCAATTAGGTACTTTTGAAAAAATAGGTTTAAAACAAGTAGTCAAAACTACTGAAGAATCGATTTCATTAGATAGTAATGATATGATAATTAGATTATTATCTGAAAAGGATATAGGTACTTATAGCAACACTCATAAATTCCTTCATATAGGATTAGTGCAAATTGCATTTAAACCTTTGACTTTAAAAGGATTACCAGAGATTTTTATAGCAGCTTTAAGAGATGGTAGAAATTTAAATTGGAAGCAATCTTTAATGGGTATAATACAATCCAACTTAGCAAATGGACCAGTTTATTTTAATGTCTATCCTAATTTACAATTGTCTTTATCTGATGTCAATATACTTGATGCTTTAACATTAAATGTTAAAACACATGGTTATAATTATATTCCTAGAACAGAAGTGATATGTATCTGTTACAGAATATATTATAAACCATTATATACACTGAATCCTCAGTGTAAACGTATTGATAAAATGAAAAATGAAACAATAATAATTGAAACTAATTTTAGTAGGTCTAATATTACGACTAGAAGACCTATTAAATGGGAAGAAATTGACTTTCCAGAAAATTGGATTATTGAACAAGCAGTTCCTGTTCAAACACAGGTACAAAATCAGAATAATATTCCTGATATTTTTCAAAATACTGATGGAACAATTAATATACGATTTGAGAATAATAAGTCTCTCCAAAGATATAATTCAATGAGAAATTATATTTCTCCAATAGATTACAAAGTGGAATTGCCACGATCTTCAACTTCTCAGATAAGAGAAGATAGCTATTCTGAAATATTTACTCCTGTTACAGAGAGATTATATTAACAGAAATAATATTATTAGATAGGTAAATACTCGTAATATAGATGAGTTAGAACCGACAATGTCGGAATGGATTTTAAAATTTAATTTATGGATTTACATGAAAAAATAGATTTCAGTGCTGGTGTTTCAGCCAGAAAATTATTTCTGAAGAATTTAAAAGCCAAGGTTATACATCTTTTAGAAAATAGTTTTTTGAGAATTTTACTCAAAATGAAATTATAAGTTTTCAAGATGAGTTTTATAAAACTTGTAAAGAAAAAAATGAGTTAATACCTTTTGCAGCATGGTTTATGAATACCTATGTAAAAAATTATATTTCTATTTTAGAAAGAAATTATAATTTGCAAAATGGTACAGTTGTGACAGATATATATCCTCCACAACAATCTTTTCATATTGAAAAAAATGGAAAAATTTATAATTTTCTAGCTTTTGCTAAACTTATAGAAGATGATACTATACAAATTACTATTAAACATATTAATACTATGTTTGAAAATCAGAATAGTACAAATTTATTTTTGAATGTATTAGGAGAACAAATCCAGTCTATCCATAATAAACTGGATATGATTATATCAGTTACTAATAAAAATAGTCAACCCACCGTAATAGTTACAGAAAAAGAGAAAAAAGATTTACAAAATCTCCAGCCGGTAATAATTACAGAAAAGGAAAAAGAAGCTTTGTCAAGCTTCCAACCACCTCCAGTTATATCTAATTTTAAAATCAAGTCATTATATGAGCTTGAGAAATATCTTGAGAAAAAATTTAATAAACTTAGCATAAAAACTCTTGATAAAGAGTTATATGATAATATCATAGAAAATCCTAATTATAGGCAGGGTTTTCAAAATCAGATTAATAAGATCAATACTAAATGGGCTGATAAGCCAATTCAGAATAAGTTTTATTACAATAGACCAACACCCATGGATGTATTACATGAAGAATATACTGATACTATTGATATTAGTTATTCTGGTAATAAGATCTATGAGTGGAATATTGATGGCTATTCTAATAAACAGATTTATAATACAGTACATAGAATGCTTATGTAGTCAACTATTTGTAAAAATAGCAATAATTCTGATAAGGTTATTGCAGCAATAATAGTTGCTGGATTTACTGGACAGCTTAAAGGCTGGTGGGATAATTATTTATCTCAAAATGATAAAGATAATATTCTCAATATAGTTAAACATGAGGTAATAATACTACCAAAAATGCAGTTAATATAATTGAACACTTCACTGGAAGGTTCAGTTATAATAGTGATACTATTAGAATACTACTTCAAACATTGAGGTGCAGAACACTCTCAGATTTTAGGTGGTATAAGGATACTTTCCTAAGTAGAGTGATGGAATTACCAGAATGTAATAACATTCATTGGAAATCAAAATTTATTGATGGATTACCCAGCTTATTTGTTGAAAGGGTAAGAAAAACCCTAAAACGTAATCATATTACGATTCCATATGAAAGTTATACTTATGGTGCTCTAATAAACACTTGTATTCAAGAAGGATTAGCTTTATGCAATCAAATAAAGCTAAATCAACATATTAAAAGGCAAAATCTCGATGAGAAAAAACAATCGGGAAAATTTTGTCAACATTTTGGTTTGGATAATCATTCATCCAGTAAAACAAAAATTAATAGAGATAAAAAGGTTTATAAACCTAAATATAGGAGATATTCTCCTAGACAGATTGAGAAAAAGAATAAAAGAAAGGAGGAAAAGTTCCAAAGAAAGTCTTATAGACAAAGATATAATAAGAAAAAAGAAAGATATTGCAAAATATGTGGGAGAAAAGGTCATACTAAAGAATTTTGCTGGACGAAGAAAAAGATTAATAATCTTGTGATTCCTGATGATATCAAGGAAATTATAATACAGACTCTTGAAGAAAAATCTGAATTTGAGAAATCAGAACCAGAATTTTCATCCACTTCTGAATCAGAAGAAGAATTATGAATAATTTAGTTGATGAAGACATTTTTGAATCAGAAGAATGTGAGCCTTGTAAAGAATGATTAATATGTCCAAAAGAGATTAATAATCTTGATAATAATCAATCTGAGTTATACAAGATTATATCTCAATTCTCAGATATGTCGATTAATATTTTAACCTCTGATAATATCTTCGAGGTGCTAAAAATGATTAAAGATCCTTTATTAAGGAATCAAATTATTAATCAAATTGGTAATGAAAATGGAACTTCCTCTTCTAATAAAGAAGAAGAATTGACTCAGGACATTCTTAATAAGAATAAGTCTTATAACATGACAGAAGTCATGAACCAGCTAAGAACTAAATATCAGGTTCAAAGAGATATATCTCTACAAGATCTTCATAAAGAGGTTAATAATCTCAGAGAAGAAATAAAATTATTAAAGAATAAGAATCTTATTCGAGAATCTAGAATATCTAGATTGGAGGAAATTTCTAAGGGAAAAAATATTTCACATGAGAATATTTCTCAAAATATTGAGGGTTAATAAACCTAGTATGTTCAATGACACATTTCTTTCTACTATTGAGATGTTATATCCCAAAAATGGTATATAAAAATATCATTATTGATTGATAATCATTATACAAAAATATTTACTGCTCTTGTTGATAGTGGTGCAGATTTAAATGTTATACAGAAAAGGTTAATACTTACTAGATATTTTTATAAAACTAGTCATATATTATGGCATGCAGGAGGTGATAAACTCCAGATTAATTATAAGATTCCTAAAGCTTATGTGTGTTTTAATAACAAATGTATTTCACAAAGTTTTATACTTGCAAAAAATATTTCAAACCAAGTTATACTTGGTACTCCATTTTTGAATAATATTTACCCTATAAAAAAGATTGATAATAAAGGTATTATTGGTACTTTTAAAGTTGATGATATTTTCTTAGAATTTATTATTGAGTCTTTTACAAAAGTTTTGCATAGTCTTTATAATAATATTAAGGCAAAACAAGATCAAATTAGTTTTTTAAAACAGGAGATTAATATTATTACTCTTGATGATCAATTGAAAAATCCTAGATTACAGGATAAAATTAGTTTTTTGAAAAATTAATTTTCATTAGAAATTTGTAATGATCATCCTAATGTTTTTTGGGATAGAAAAAAACATATTATTTCGTTACCTTAGGAGGATTCTTTTGATGAAAAGAGTATTCCAACAAAGGTTAGACCTTGTCAAATGAATTCAGAGTATTTAGAATTATGTAAAAAAGAAATTTAATCATTATTACATAAAGGACTCATTAGTCATTCTCAATCTCCTTGGTCATGTACTGCATTTTATGTTAATAAACATTCTGAGATTGAAAGAGGTATACCAAGATTGGTTATTAATTATAAACCTCTAAATAAAGTTCTGAAATGGATCAGACATCCAATTCCTAATAAAAAGGATTTATTAGATAGACTTTATAATAGTCTGATATTTTCGAAATTCAATCTTAAGCCAGGATACTGGCAAATTCAGATTAATAAATCTGATAGATACAAGTCATCATTTAATGTTCCAATAGGACATTATGAATGGAATGTGATGCCATTTGGGTTAAAAAATGCTCCTTCTGAATTTCAGAAGATTATGAATGATATTTTTACTCTTGTAGTGAGTTTATAATTGTTTACATTGATGATATTTTGGTATATTCAAAAACCATTGAAATGCATTTTAAACATTTGCATATTTTTAAATCATTAATTATTCAAAATGGATTAGTAATTTCTAAACCAAAAATGGAATTATTTCAGACTAAAATTAGATTTCTAGGTCATATCATTAAAAAAGGAAATATTATTCCTATTAATGGAAGCATTGATTTTGCTGATAAATTTCCTGATGTAATAAATGATAAAACTCAGTTACAAAGATTTTTAGGAAGTCTTAATTATATTGCTCCTTATTATCATAATTTGGTTAAGGACACAGTTATTTTATATGATAGACATAAGAAGAATCCTAAACCATGGACTAATAGTCATACCGATGCTGTTAGAAAGATTAAATCCAGAGTATAAACTCTACCTTGTTTAATGATTAGCAATCCAAATTGGAAAAAGATTATAGAAACAGATGCCTCTAATATAGGATTTGGTGGTATATTAACCAGATTAATCCGGATAGTAAACAAACATATCTTGTTAGATTTAATTCTGGGAAATGGAATGATTCTCAGAAAAATTATGCTACTATTGCTAAAGAGATTCTTGCAATTGTTAAATGTGTTTTAAAATTTCAAGATGATTTATATAATCAGAAATTTACCATTGTAACAGACTGCAGTGCAGCTAAATTTATGTTTCAAAAAGATTTCAAATATGATGTTTCTAAGCAAATGTTTGCTAGATGACAGGCTCATTTAGCCCCATTTGATTTTGATATTGTGTATAAAAAAGGAGAAGATAATAATCTTCCTGATTTCTTAACTCAAGAATATTTTCAGGTATGAGTACACGAGGCAGAGGATCTTCCTCTTATAGAGGAAGAGGTGGCAGAGGAAAAATGCCTGAGATAATATCTCAACATGGCAATAAAAAGCTCGTAGCAATGAATAGAGCTGAAGAAGAAACATATCAAGAATTTCTTAAAAAAAGAAATAAACTGCATAAACCAAATGAAGAAAGTAATACTTCTTCATCATCATATGCTCAAGTGGTTGAGAAAGAAGAATCTGATAATATTGAATTCATTCAAAATGAATATAAAGAAATAATATTTCTTTTAGAAGAAAGAGATTTAAAGTGGATCAATGATCCTTGGACTCTAATTCAAAGATATATGGATAATAGTTCCATGCAAATGAGGACTTATAAGTCAAGATATCTGTATGAACATGTATTACTTCAAACTGATTCTTGTGATATTACACATTTTACATGAACTAGAAATGAAATTTATAATTTCAGTAAAATAATAATTAAAAAGGTAATATCCTTGTAAGATTGGGAAATTTCTCCATTGAGAGAAAAAGATGTTATGAATAATAAAGGAGTTCCAATGAAATATAATTATTGGGACTATTGTGATGCATTTATGAAGGTACTTAATTATGAAAATAATAAAAAGAAACATACTTGATTTATCAAGATATGTTCAAATGTTTACAAGGATGATATCCCACACTGGTTTATAAACTGGTTTCATTATTTTGGCCCCACTTCAATTATTTTACCAGAAAATATGAAAATTTCATTTGATAGATGGGTGGATATTTTTCCATAGCTTTTAAAAAAACAAGAAATAAAATTATACATTGAGGGTATAGCCTCATGCTACTTTTTTATCGAATTTTTGATACCATGGATATTTAAATGGTCTCCAGAAGTAGGTAATACCGAAACAGGAATTCCAAGTATATACAGGACATTTTATACTAAATTCTGGGATAAAATGTTATATATAGATCCCAAAATAAATCTGATTTATGGGATAGAGACAATGGATCTCCTGGAGAAAAATTAAAATTATATAGTAATACTTATAGAGAAGTTCATACTCCTTCTTCATTCGATCATATTTTGAGAAAATCCAAAATGAAGTCAGAAAATCTGACAAGAGAGCAGATGATAGCTGCTTATATTGAGGAAATGAAGAAGGATTTGATATCTCAATTTGGAGATGATAATAAATCAGAGTCTACTATGATCTCTGAACAAATGCAAGATGCACAAGATCCTAATGATGTGGATCTAGATGAAATTTTTATGGCAATTCAGGATACTTTGATAGAAAAATTTACACCTGAAAAATAAGCATCTTCATCATCATCAATTCATAAAGGAAAATAAAATACCTGAAGAAGATGATGTCATTGCTTACGACATCAACAGTAAGCAGCCAGACAGGATACTGTTCATAAACAGTAAAACAGCCGGACAAATTACTGTTCATCAACAGTAAATTACTGTATACTTTTGACTTATAGTAGCACTTTATAATGTGCAGACCGAAAATTTCGGCTTTTTACTATTTATTCACGTGGTTTCTACTGTTGGGACGCATTTTCTTATTGTATAAATAGGTTAGAAGTTTTCCATTTGAAGGCATCGATCAGAAAAACTCTCCTTTCTCTCTTCTGATCACCCTTGTAAGCTCATGTGTTGAGCATCCCCTCTTTTGTAATATAAATTTGTATTAATAAAAGAAACATTTGGAGTTTATACACATTGTAAGTATTTATAGTTTTTATTGTTTGTTTGTTTTTTTTTCATGTTCATGTTTAGCCTAATAGGCTAAATTATCCGTGTGTTGATTCATAACTTTTAATTGTCCTAGCATGGAACTTATATAGTTTATGGCTAGGATATTCTAATCAGAATCTAATGGGTTAGATAGAAATTAACTGGCCTTTTTATCAAAATTATGCCTTAAATATGTTGCTCTTGTAAGTCCCAGTTTTAGCCATTTGAAAGGCGTTGTGATGGGCATGTTGGAGGTTTTATTTGGGTATGATTTTATTCAAAGATGCCGGTTTTATTTCCATTCTGTAAAATGTCCTCAATGATTCTGGTTAGCGATATTGTCTCTAGATGGTATAATATTATTATTATTATTAATTATTGTTCACTAAATTGTTCAATTGTTTTATTATCATTATTTTTTATTCATCTTATTATTCATAAAGTAATTAAATTAAATGACTTTTTCTTTATTATGTATCACTTTTTATTAAATATGTTATCACTTTTTATTCCAATAAATTATTCATGAAATAAATTAATTAGACAGATGATACTTTTCTTTGATTATGAATAACTTTTTAATTGAATTTATTACTCCCTCCGTCCCGGGTATTTTTACCCGTTTGTACGGGCACAGAGATTAAGACGTTTTATTTTTTTAATATATAATGTAAGAAAAAGTAGGGATAAATTAGTAATTTAAAAAGAAAAAATGAATAAAGTGTAAAAAAGTAATTAAAGTTGTTGGAATTGTAAAAAGTAGGTAATAAAATAATATGTATTTTTGCCAAAAATAAAATGGGTAAAAATACGTGGGACACCCCAAAATAAAAAGTGGGTAAAAATACGTGGGACGGAGGGAGTATCATTATTTTTTATTCATCCTATAATTCATAAAGTAATTAAATTAAATGATTATCACTTTTTCTTTATCATGTATCACTTTTATTAAATATGTTATCACTTTTTATTCCAATAAATTATTCATAAAATAAATTAATTAAACGGATGATACTTTTCTTTGATTATGAATAACTTTTTTATTAAAATATTATCACTATATGAAATGCACTTTTTTAATTGGTTATCACTTTTTTATGAAAAATGTTATCACTTTATGAGTGTTTATTGGGTGCACCCGGGTGCAAAGTGTACCCATATGTGTATGACTTTTTATTCTATTTGGTATACATATTATTCTATTATGTATAAGTGTTTTGTAATAATTGTATATTTTTTCACATTAAGTTTTTCATTAAAAAAACTAATTCCATATGTGTATAACTTTTTATTCAATAGTGTATACATGTATTTTTAATAATTGTATATTTTTTTACACTTAATTTTTTATTAAAAAATTAACAATTAAATTGTATACATTATTGCTCATAATTGTATGTTTTTGGTTATATTTGTATATGGGTGCACCCTATCTTAGAGTGCAACCGGGTGCACACTATAATTAGCCTCACTTTATTTATACTATAAATTGTTCATGAAATATAATTCATAACAAAGTTATCACTTTTCATCAAATTGAGTATCATATTATACAAATTTATAAATTTTAAATTATAAAAAATAAATTAGATTAATAATAAATTTTAAATTAATAAAATTTAAATAATAAAAAATATAAATTAGAAGAAAGAAAAGTAATATATAAATATATATAATATAAAACAACTCATTAATCTAGTTTCATAATTAATTTTTTAATTTTCTAACTCAATTGCAATTAAATAGGACACTTTAAAATATATTTAATGAATTAATGAATAATCCATCGATCGCGATACGATTTCATCTTTAACAACAAATATTTGTACTCAATGTTTTGAGAAAGAATGGGTATGACACATGTACTCCTTAAAATTAATATTTAGTTACAAGGGTAAATATTACAATTACATAGGCAAAATAATTCATAAACTATATATAAAGACAACAAAAAGAGCTACTTCTCGTGAGACGAGTTGTGAGACGGGTCAATATATTATTACAAAATGTTTATTATATAGGTAAAATATATTTATTGATAGTTACACTATATTTATAGTAAATCATATTGTAACATATTGAAATGATACTTTAATGCATTATTATTATAATTTAGAAAAATATATTTTAACTATCAATAAACATATTTTAACTAAATAACATGTATACTTTAATACGTTTTATAAATTGACTCACATAAGTATCGTCTTATAAGAGACTTTATCAATAACGAAAGATAAAAATAATTTCATAAATGGAACAATTCCATACAATAATTTCTCTAATATAATAAAGATGTAGCGTGTGTTGATTTTTATTAATTAAAATAGTCATATATCTTATTCTTATTAATAGAAATATTGTTTTAATTTGTATAAAATATAAAAAGTCGTGTTTTATTAAAAAAAAAGTTTATATTAATTCAATTACACATAAACACTCTTTAGATACTTTGGGATTATTGATTTGAGAATATTAAGTACTCCCTCCATCCCATGCAAAGAGGATATTTTTTTCATTTTGGGCGTCTCACCCAAAGAATTTACTTTTCTTTTCTATACATATGAGACCCACACGTATTCACTAATACAATTAAAATATGGGGTCTACACACGTACTAATACAACTATCTACTAAGTACATATTAAATAATAATACTCTTTAATCAACATGCAAAAAACAAAAGACCCTTTTTGCATGGGACAGAGGGAGTAGTATATTGTATTTAAGTTTTTATCTCTAAATTTTGAATATAAATACAAGGTATGTGAATTAACGAGAGAGAGAGAGGAATGTGGGTAAGGAAGATATGAACCCATAAATTTTTAGGATATACTCTCTCTGTCCCATGAAAAGAGTTATATTTACTGTTTGCACGAAGATAAAAAAATATAGCATTTTAATGTTTAGTGGATTGAGAGATATAATAATTTAATTAATAGTAGGTAGTTGTATTAGTATTGTGTGTGGGCCTAATGAAGATAAAGTGACTGATTTATATAGGTCCTATCTACTAAAAAAGAAAATGTAACTCTTATAGCAGGACGTCCTAATTAGTAAAATATAACTCTTATTATGGGATAGAGGGAGTAATTATAATGAAATGTTCAATAACACGCAGGAGATACAGGTTTCAGAGGCTCACCTGCGTTAAGATGAATCGCTCCAGATGGATACATGGGTGGAGATGGAGGTCGTGAATCAGGTTACTGTTGAAGCACAAATGGAAAACCTGGGCACAAGAGAGGTTGGAGAAGTCAAACCTGCAGCCATCAATACATCCCTTAGGCATCAACCTGATGTCATGGTATCCCTTTGATAACTTCTTATTTAGTACAGTTGTATCTTTGATTGAATTCTCACAATTTTTTTTTAGTTGTCTAACTATGAAAAGTAAAATAATATGCAGGATGTAGAGGTCGTAAGAGCTGATCCGAACAAGGAATCATCGGTCCAGGTGGTAAAGAAGAAGCATGTTACGAAGAAGCGTGGTACGAAATTCGATCCTCTAACAAAGGATTCATGGACTGACCCCCTAACGAAATTGGTCAACAAGCATGCTAATGTGATTAATGGCGGGGTTGAACGAGTCGAGGGCTCACCTAGTGGAGAGAGTATGCAATATCCAATTGGGCACGTGGAGACATTTGAGCAATGGTTTAATGATGCAGATAACGAATCAGTCAGGTGGTTTAATGATGCAGATAAGGAATCAGCCAGACTTTCAGTGTCGATTGGTGGTCAAGATGTGGATCACGTTTTCTTTAGGACTCTCTATGCTCCGGCGATGTGGCTATCCGATCGGGTAAGGGATTTACTGCTTCTTAAATATGTATTGTTTATAGAATTTATGTTGATGTCTTTCAATCAGAATACTCTATTACACTATGAGCTATTAATCGAGTTGGGTTGAATGCAGCACATGGACATATTGCTCAATCTTGTCGCTTACAAGGATAGGAGATGGCATGACACGTACATTGATGGATGGACCACAGTGTCAATCTATTTCTGGGTGAATATCTAATCACTTATTTTCCCCATTTATTACTCTTAATTTTCAAATTCTGATAAAATCGTACAATCTCCAGGACAAGCACAAGGCTTTTAGAGGAGATTGGAAAAAAACCCTGAAAGCTGGCGAGGGGTGAAAGTGAGAAAAAAATTATCGGGGGTGTGAAGTTTGTTACAGGCGAGCAACCCGTAGGAGGAACTGGGCGTTCATGGAAGGAGGTGGAGGTTTTATATGGGATTGCACATGTCCGGAACAATCGTTGGGTACTTTATCAGGTGCACATCGGAAGTCACAAGGTGTACGTATATGATTCGCTCTCGCAAGCCACCAAGTTTAGATATGGGCAAGATTTCAAAGTATTTGCCGAACAGTTATCGAGCTTTCTTGAGGAGTACGAGGTTGGTCCAAAAGAAGGTGGAGGAAGAAAATAAAGATGGAGATGTTAAAGCACCCTCCTAAACAGGAGTATGGAAACGACTGCGGAGTGATGTGCTATATGTTCTTAGATCGATTGGTATGTGGTGATCATATGATGGGAGTTGATCCGACATCCACCACCTTATGTAGGAAGCGTTTATGTGCCGAGCTGTTTAGTGAAGATTTCATAGTTCCATGATGTGATGGTTGTGAGACTTTAGAAAAGTGGGTGGCTATTTGCACATAACCCGAATCTACTAAATAAATTCCTTTATTCTATATATTTAAAATATGTTAATGTGAAAAGATGTAAATACCCTTTTTAAAAATAATAAAATAAGATAGTCCAATCAGATTTTTTTTAAATGCACCCAATTAGATTTCTAAATTCACCTCATCTTTATAAACACTAAACCACGATGAACTCTAAGCCCTGTGAATTTTGCATCAGCGTAGTATTAATCATAATGAAACTGAGAATGATTCTGATTTAGTTTTGAGATCTAATTTGGTTTTACCTGATTTATGAATGCTCAATTGTTATTTAATTTGTTGTGAATCATTGATGAATTTTGCGACAAATCATTAATCTTAATTTTTTATTTTGAAAAATTTATTTTATTTGCATAATTTTTATTGGTAAGAATTCAAGGCCTGCTAGCAAAGCACTGTATAATGTGTTGGTGTCCATCATGCTGAGAATTTTTAGTACAATTTATGAAAACTCTAGGTTGCTTCTGAATGGTTTTATGTATATAATTATTTGAATGATCAGTCACGTATTTAAGTAAATTGTGAAAAAATGAGCAAGAATTTATCAATTTTCATTATTTTTGCTTGTTCCATGATACTATGCGAATACAAAATTCATAGTGTTTAGAGTTCATCGTGGTTTAGTGATTATAATGATGAGGTGCATTTAAAAATCTGATGCATTTAGAAATTTAATTGGGGTATTTTATTTTATTATTTATAAAATAGTATTTATGTCTTCTTACATAAACATATTTTAAATCTATAAATTAATGGGGTTCATTTAGTAGATTTGGAGGTGCAAATAGCCGCCACCTTTAGAAAATAGTTGACCATTTTTTGCAAGTATTTTCTATTTGTAACAGTAAAATTTCAAATGTGTGAAAATGACAAGTATTTGGTAAATATAACAGTAAAATCTCCAAATGTTTAAAAATTGTTTGCTGCAAAAGCCCAATTTGGGTGGGACTATCATTCAGTAAAATCCTCAAATGTATGAAAATTTGGGATGAAATGAAAATCTACCTCGAATAAGGTTGTCGGACCTATTACAATGTTATAGGAAAATATGGTGGTTTTAGTTGTGCATCATAGGAATAGTTGGTGGGATGAGCGGTGGGTTAATCGGTGTATTACCGATCACTCCATCGCGATCTCCCGATATTGAGAATGCATAATGTGGCCACATTTTAGGGTAATCAAGCATGTAGGATTTGATTTAGTACAATAGTGCTTGCCTAGTGGTTCATCAAAAAGATAGTTGGTGATATTTAGTGATATGATCGTTTGGTGGATCGATCTATCACCAATCACTCCGGCGCGATCTGTCGAAGTTGGAAATGCATAATAGTGCCTCATTTTGGGGGTAATCAAGCATGTAGGATTGGATTTTCAATGATAGGGTGGTTCTAGTGGTGCACCATAGGCATAGTCGGTTGGATGATAGGTGATATGATCTGTGGAGCAATCGCGCTACCACCAATCACTCCGTCGTGATCTCTTCAAGTTGGGAATGCATAATGGGGCCTCATTATGGGGTATACAAGCATGTAGGATTTGATTTGTGATGATATGGTGGTTCTAGTGGTGCATCAAAGGGGATAGTCTATGGGATGATCGGTGATATGATCTGTTGCGATCATGCTATCACCGATCACTTCGTCGCAATCTCTCCAGGTTGGGAATGCAAAATTGGGCCTTATTATGGGGTAAAAAGAATATTGGATTGGATTTGTGATGATAGGGTGGCTCTAGTGGGGTATCAAAAGGATAGTCGGTAGGATGATCGGTGTTATGATCGGGGGGCGATCGCACTATCACTAATAATTCCGTCGTGATCCCCCAATGCTGAGAATGCGTAATGGAGCCTATTAATAAAAAAAAGACAACTAAAAACAACACATTCTTTTAATACATTTCAATGAATAATAATTAGGGAGTTCTTTGTGTTATATTAATCTTCTTGTCATTTTGCATTTGAAATTTGAGTAAGAGGAGTGTTTAACTCCTAATTTTTTTATACCACCACAGTTTCAAAATATTTGCAAAACTTATATAATTGCAAGATTTTATTAAAATCGTAAGTTCAAACATGAAAGCAGAAGTCATAACACATTAGACTTCATACATTCATACATTACATAGCACATTATACTTCGTACACTGGACTTCCATTCTATCATTCATATGCAATACAAAATAGAAGGTCTATATTCTTCATTCATACATGAATAATCAAAGGATAATATTCTACATGACGAATAACCATCGGATAATGATAGCACCATTATCACAATGATGAGAAATATTTTTTCCAGAATTCGAATCTGACGAACATCTTCCTCTACCCGCTTAAGTTGTTTAGCAATGTCATTAACCAATTGTTCTGTGCCCTTTAATTTTGTTGCTAACTCCAAATTTTTAGAGACCAAATTATCAATCTTAGTAAGCATAATAGGAAATCGAGCATGACCAGCAATTTCATACTGATTTGCCTAAAGAAAAAATCACATCCACCTTTCATGGAGTTGGGACAGGTATGAAACAATTATCTACCAAAGCTCCCAATTATCTACCAAAGCTCCTTAGTTTTTGAGAAACGTATGTTTGGGTGGCTTTTCCACAATATATAGCAAAACCAAGTATTGCTTACTCTTTTGTGCGGATGATTCAAATGATGATGACATTTATTTGTCCAAGATTTTTCTCTTCTTCTCTTATGTCTCTGTGTATTGTTGTGTTGTGATGTTAGGGTTGGGTTTTAAGATTTTATAAGGAAAGAATATGATGAATGGGATAGTTTTCGCGCCCAATTTGCCCGCCAAAAGAGGGAGTACACAGGTGCATTGGGCCCATCAAATATAAGAATCTTGAATTTTTTTTTCGTAAGGAATTTTACATGTGATCTGATTTGATAACCTTTCATGATCTTCACAGTAAAATTGTTGGTTAAATAAGACTGTGCAGGATAATTGATGAGAATGGAAATTCATGTTTTTTGGTCCGATTTGATACCTCTTTGAGTGTTTAATTGCTATTATTTGAAAAAATCTTAATACTTTGAATGATTATTGACTAAAAGGTGCTTGATAGGTATTTTGTTGTATTTTGATAGGGAAAAGGATAAAAAATGCAAAGTTAGAATGAAGGGTGAACTTGTGCAATATGCAAGAAAACAGAGGATCACTTTGCGTAATTTTTCTATATTTTTCTGGAAGTCCAAACTGATCGTGTGATGTATGATTGGAAAGATACGTAAGAGAGGGTCGAGTGGGAGTAAGAATCTCTTAAATCAGAGTTTAGATGAAGAAGTTATACTCAAAATCGCGAGGTCGCGCAGTTGCCAGCGTGAATCCGAAAATTCATGAAAATACCCTTTTTTTCTTATTTTTTTGGTGGCAAAGTTATTTCCTAATCTCACACCTCTCCATATCTTCCATAATTATATTTTTCTTTATTTTCAAGATCTCATATTCTTCTACTCCTTATCTTATTTCATTCTCACACGTATATATACTCCATTCTCATTACCACATAAAAGTGTGGAGAAATCGCATAATCTACCACAACCACATCACCTAGGGTTTTTGTGATACCCGAGCTTCTCACTACTCATGTGCCAATATAATTTAATTTGTGTTATGTGCATTTTATAATTATATGATAATTATGTGGCAATTATGTGGTAATAATGTGACAATTATGTGGTAATTGTCTTTACATTTATTTATCTTTATATTTGTATTTGATACACTTGTGATAAAAATAGTGACAATATGTGTGCATAAATATTTACGTGCATTAATTTGGATATATAATTAAATTGTCTTATGTGTATACACTATTTTTTAATTATTAAGTATTACAGTGTTTTCGTAATAATAATAGTGATAAGAAAATATATACGTATGTGTATTAATTTGTGAATGTATCATATCTTAATCATTAAGTATTGTACGTATATTCGTAATGAATAATATATATATATATATATATATATATATATATATAATTAGAAAAATCTTCTATTGGTAGAAAGTTGCATTTTTCCTGCCCAAATTGATGCCTATTTTTAGAAAGTGTATTTTTTTAATTAAAAAATTATTAAAATAGGGTTGCAAACTTGCAGTAATTAACATGCTTGGTGAAAAGAAAAAGTTTTATGGAAAGTGATTGTATGTATACAGCCTGCTCACACGCCTTTTTATGTTGTTTTTTTTTTTTTTTAAACTTAAATATCACTGCAGGATTAATTATGTTTGCACATGATTTTAATTTTAAAAGATTTGGAAATGCCTCTCCCATTACCCAATCCAATAATAGATCACTTTGCCACTGCACATAAAAAATGTGTTACTCTTGTGCAGGAAGGAATCAATGAATCATTTATGTAAGTTATGGCTCACAATGCCCATTCTAAAAGACTAAAAAGTTTAGTGTCTTTGCCCACAAGCTCACATATATACATATCTGAAAGGACGGAAATAGTTCTGTTGCCAAGAAACTCCGATGGGCATGACTGCTTCTCTTCCGGCGGACGAGGCAACGAGGCGGTCAAAGCGTGGCCCTCCGATAGACGAGGCAACAGAAAACAACAGATATGAGATTCATGACTTAATTGTTCTGCTACTAAGAACTGCTTATCTGCATTTTATGTTCTCTTTGTTCTATTTTATGAAGGCCATAGCTACATTTCAAGAACAAAAAAGTGTGACAGTTGTTTATTACAAAAACTGCTTATACTGCATTTTATGTCCTCCTGCTTGATGGATTTTGTAATTTCTCTAATCCTCAAGTCAACATTTCTAACTACATTAATGGACTACATTCCAGCTGTCTCATTTGCAGGAGTAAGCATTTCATCTTTGGATTCATCATTGCGTGGGACTTTATAATTGGTATTATGACTAATACTGGAATAATTCTTGCACTGCTTTTAGTCCCTTCCATTCATTCCTCTTTTCCATCATTGGTTGATTGAAAATCATGATTTTCTTTAACTTCATATTTTGTCCATTGAAGCTGGGTAGGATATGTTTTAAAGTTAGTGTAGTGTGTTGGTTTATTTTTTTTTTAATTGTGGTACATGATCGAATTTAGTATGTTGAATTAATTACTCCATTAATGTTTTGATTTGATTTGATTTATTAATGGTGCTTAATTACATGTATGTATATATTGGATGACAGTAATTTATGTAGAGCTTGCTTAAAGCTGGTATATCAATGCTGTTAAAGCTGATTTATCAACTCTGTCTCTAATTCTCCATGGACTCCAGCTTCTACAACCTGCAGTGGGCATGGGATTACCTGTACTGTACTCCGTAAGATTATGATTTGATTTAATTTTATTCTTAGTTACCGGTAATAATGGTGTCTACATTTTTCTTTCCATCATCTTACTTTACTTAAAATCTAAACTTTTTTTTCCTGACTAGCTATTTATTTTTTATTTTGTTGAAGTGTCCAAAAAGATGAATTGGAAAAGGTCAGTTCTTCCTGAAGTTTATAGACATTATTAACAACTGGATAGCACCATTAATATGGTATTATTGTACGCACTGTGTGCAAATGTCTCTACGGAATTTTCATTTATTATTTCTCTTATTTTTTAATGGATTATTATTCCATTTCTACTTTATTAATTTTTTTTCCCTAGAGTTAATGTTTCAAATGAAGGTGCTTCTTGCTGTTGAACTTTTAACCACATTCATTTGGTATGTGAAACTTTTCATTTTAAAAGCTGATGAGAATACTTTGTTAAAACACCATTTTTATTTTCAAGTCTAAAACTCACTTTGGTGAAGGTAAATCTATGGGATTTGGCTCAATATATACTAATTTCATTTAGAATGCAAAGAGGGAGAAGCAATCTTCAATTTTTTGGAAAGTGGCGTCTATTGTTCGCTATTCTGATAAGTGAAGCGTTAGTATCTCTGTTTTGGGAAGGAGAAGCAATCTTCATTTTTTTTGGAGCAAAATACGTTATAAAGTTAAAAGTATTTGGAAGTGGAAGGAGAAAAACATTTGCTGGACGACTCATTGTCGAAAATCGGAAGAGTGGGATTATATTGGCACTAAAAGGGGTATTATGGTTTATTGATAGTTTGATACAGATCTATTGTGATTGGAAGAGGCTGTGAATTAATTACTCTGGGATGATCGATGCTATTATTATGTTGTTTTCGCTGCAAATTAAATCAAAGTTAAAGAGAATCCTTTTTACCGCTAAAGTAATAATCAAATCTTGGATTTTACGGATTTTAACATATTTGTCGTGGCCTAATGAATATACTATTAATAAGTTAATTCATATTCATAAATGTAATGAAATTGTGTGAATCGCAGTAATGAAGCAGGGCAATAATTATGCTATTATTTAAATTTTTAAAATCTACCTTTCAATTAAAGTATAAAACATTTATTAATTAAATAATTATATTTATTTTTAAAATTCGTCTATAATAAAATATTTAATTTATTAATTTGAAAATAAATTATGATTTTATGATAATTTTTATTTAAAGATTTATATAACATAAGTAAATTATAGAGTAATATAAATGCATAACAAGTTGCGCACATGTTTAGAAATTTTTTTATTTGTTTTTAGCATTGGACCTACTTAAATAAAAAAAAAACCTTGTGTAAAACTGTTTCATGTAAGAGGTTATGTGAAATGGATAAAAAGTGATAACATTTATAATGAAAAGTGATAATATTATTTTTTGAACAATTTATAATATAAATGAAAATTATAACATTTTAAAGCAAACGTGACAATATTTTATAGCGAAAATGATAACTAATTTAAAAGGTATAAAATGGTCCCAAACAAGACACACAAGACTTAAAAAAATACAATAAATATTTTGTGTACACTAAAATGGATATAGATAGTATCTTATGAGTGGTCAAATTAAGTAAATTAAAGTGATAATATTTTTAATGCTTTTTTTATTAATATTTTAGAAAATTGTATTACAACTATTTATTTAATTTAATACTTTCTTTATTCCAAAATAATAATTACATATTTTTAATTTGAACTTCTCACACCAGTAGTTATATTTCTTTTTTTTTTATGAAAATAAATAAAACAATTAATAAATCTTCATGGACCATACACAACACTGATAAAACCAATCACTTTAAATTAATATAATATTTTTCTATCCTTACATACATTAAAATATTATTATATTCCTTTATTTTCATACATAGCTATTATTACAAGACGAGTGATTACTTATTTATCATTATTATATATATATATATATATATAATTTTTATAATATTATATTAATATTTCTATCCATGCATCGCATGGGGTGAATTACTAGTAATAATAATAATAATAATAAATAAAAATTGGAAAGTTGCAGCAATGCCATTTCGTGGATAATTGGCAGTCACAACTTTATTAAGATTAATAATTGGACACTTATTATATTTAAAAAAAAAAATCAATTAGTATGGGCAGTCGGCGACTCACCCCACCATCTACCTATATATATGTACGGGTATTGAGTTGGTGATTACCTCACATCCAGAATCAATCAAACGAGAAAAAAACAAGAGAAGAGAGGGGGAGAAAGAAGAAGCGTGTCTGAACGGGAGATAGGTAGTTCAGTTCTTCACGAGATCTATAGTATTATTGCTATTTGGAGTCCAGGTAAGTAGAGATCCAACTACAATGCATAAACATGTTGTATGTGAATTATTTGTGATTAATCTGTGATACTAGCTATGGATTTATGTGATATGAGGTAAGTAGGTATTCATATTGCAACTAAATATTATTTTATAAATTAGTCGTGATGAATTTGTGATACAAGTTGCGTATTTATGTGATTTGAGATAATATTATTGTCTTTTATGGATCTGAGTAATCAAAACTGTGGAATATAAATCCGTGTGATATGAGAAGATATCGTTTATAAGGATCTGTGTGATGCGAGGTGAAGTTGTTATTCGAAAATGGATATGTATGATTTGGGTGAAGTTGTTGTTCTAGAAGTGGATCTGTGTGATTTGAAACTGATTTGTTGTTTTATTTTGATTAAATTATTATATTAGTATCGTAAATGAATTGTGGAGCATATTTAATTGCCATTGCTGCATACCATGTATAATCATGAAAAATATTTTTCCCAAAATTAATAAGATACTAATGGTATGTGCGTCCACTATATATGCACTCTTTCAGGGACCGTCAAAAATCGATCCGAGTCATGTGCTGACTCATCCCATCAAGAATTGCAGAGCGATTTGAGTCATGTGTTGACTCAATGAGTCACTTGTCGGTTCACTTTTATTCAGGGATCGCGGGACGATCTGAGTTATGTGTTGACTCAACGAGTCATTTATCGGCTCATCTTTATTCAGGGATCGGAAAAATTGATCCGACACTTTGTGTGTCACTTTATTCAAGGTCAAAAAAATTGATCCGATACTTTGTTGTCTATTGAGCTCATTTGGAGTGCATATCTTAAGTGTGTCGTGGGGATCCCGTAACGTGAACAGTTTTCAAAGTAAAAGAGACCAACTAGAAAGATTAGGAAATATGCGATAGAAAACTAAATGCATTTTCATGCACTGGCATACATGATTTCTACCTACTGAGATTTTTATCTCACTAGTTTATGCATTGTAGGTGTATGTGGTGTGTTGTGCCAGCTATGGAGCTCCTTCAGGGTTTGAGCAGATGTTCTTTCTCCTTTGTGATGTTTACCAAATGCCCTTGGAATTTCCTAGTTTCTGACAACACTTCGAACCACACAAACTTGTGACATTATTCATTACATGACATAATAGATAACAATCCATCAAATAAGGTGTCAATCATTAAGGATTTCCTTGACGTATTCCCTGAAAAACTACCTGAAGTACCTCCCGATCGCTAGATAGAATTCACCATCGATGTTATTCCAGGTGCTGCACCAGTTTCAAAGGCCCTATATAGAATGTCACCAAAGGAATTAAGTATGATACATACATAACATATTCTATATGCATTACTATGAAGGAAACGAGATAAAAATCTTAACCGAAACTAGAGTAAATAAGGGGGCCTTGAGGCCTCCCCCCCTTCCCAAACTCAATTAATTATGTATTCAGAGTGAAAACACCATTAAAAGCAGACCCACAAAATGCATGTATATATGAACCTTTTTTTACAATAGAGTTATCTTAGTCTTACCTCAAGTTAAAAAGTCGTGGAATGTTTTACAAGCCGGTTATTAATCCTTGGTTGGTCCATGAGTTCCAGGCGATCTCATGTGTGAACTGAAGCATCAGTGATAGCCTGTTAGCCCCACCGATCATATCAACGATCTTCCCATCGACTACCTTTTTGATGCACCACCATGACCATCCTATCTTAACAAATCCACCTCTACTAGCCTTTTTATCCCAAAATGACCCTCATGCATTCTCACCATCAAGAGATCTTGACGGAATGAGTCGGTAGGATAATTGGTGGGGCCTAACCTCTAATTTGTCATTCCAAGCATCCATTCATTAAAATAAAGAGGCTTATTGGCACTTGTAGGAATCGATAATGATCATGATCACTAGGATAATATATTTTTTAAAATATTGATTTAAGTTTGAAGTGAAACATAATTAAAACAAAAAAGTTATATATAATACATTTTTTGAAGGAACACCAAAGAACACACCCACAATATAAGATTTCTGGATGCCTTAGGGGTCGACTTCAAAAAACCTCATACACTATCTGATGTGCGGTTCACACTCATATTATTGTCCGCTTTGAGCCACCTACAGGCCCGCATGATGTTGCTCTCTAGGCTCACACCCAAAAGGCCCCATACTAGGGAGAGTTTATCCCACACTTATAAATTCATAGTCATCTCCACTTCTAATCGACATTTGTCCCTCAAATAAAATCCCACGACTAGACCACAGTTTGAGGCGAGAACATCCCACCAACCTCGCCGGTTAAGTCTGGGTTTGGCTCTGATACTACTACTGGGTTTATCGGCCTGCGGAGAGCCGAATCTACTCAATCCAATAGCATGATATTGTCCACTTTGGGCCACCCACAGGTCTGCACGGTTTTGCTCTTTGGGCTCAAATCAAATAAGACCACATGCAAGGGAGAGTCTATTCCACACTTATAAACTCATCGCTATCCCCACTTCTAACCGATATTAGACTTTGGTTGACACTCAACCAATATTTCTCCCTCAAATAAAGTCTCGTGGCTAGAGATCAGTTTGAGCCCTCCAGTTAAGTCTGAGGTCCGGCTCTGATACCACTGTTGGATTTATAGGCCTGTGGAGAGCCGTGTCCACTCAATCCAATAGTATGATATTGTCCACTTTGGGCCACCTACAAGTTCACATGGTTTTGTTCTTTGGGCTCACTCCCAAAAGGCCTCATATTAGGGAGAGTCTATCCCACACTTATAAACTCATCGCCATCCCCACTTCTAACTTATGTGGGACTTTGGTTGACACTCAATCATTATTTTTCCTTCAAACAAAGTCCCGTGGGCCGAGGATACATGTAGTTAATAAGGAATTGCAAGAATTGAAGGAATAGTTACAGGAACTTCTTGATAAAAAATTTATCATACCAGGTGTACCTTCTTGGGGGGGCTCCTGTACTGTTTGTAAAGAAAAAATATGGATCATTAAGAATGTGCATTGATTATCGGGAATTGAATCGCCTAACTATAACAAATAAATACCCTTTCCAAGTATCGAAGACCTTTTTGATCAATTGAGAAATGCATCTGTTTTCTAAAAAATTGAACTAAAGTCTGGATACCATCAACTAAAAGTCAAGGAAAGCGACATCTCCAAGACAGCGTTCAGGACTCGATATGGCCATTATGAATTCACTATAATACCATTTGGAGTAACCAAGGCGCCAACAGTCTTTATGGATCTAATCAATCGAGTCTTTCATCAGTACCTTGACTGTTTCGTCATTGTGTTTATTAATGATATTCTTGTCCACTTAGAAAATGAGAAACAACATGAGGAACATCTTAGAATCGTAATGGAATTAGAAGAATATTTGCATGCATTATATATGCAGTATTTATAAATTATTAATTAAATTTATGCACTTTACAGCAAAAAATATGTTTTTTTTAATGTTTATAGATTAATTCCTTCCAGATTGACTTAAAGGTAGAAAAATTACACGTTTTCATAGGTTTGGTTGGCACTCCTTAGAGCAAGTCTTTTGTGTAAATTTCTTGATATTCTCAACATTGTGGCTTAGTTTAATCTTCCTAATTTTATATGGATTTAACTGATATTAAATATTTATGATTTAGCATGTCAGTTTCCTTTGTGATTAAAATATGTGATAGGCTTTTCTTTTGTATTAGTTTCTGATAATTATGACATGTAATTATTATTATAATCTCATAAGGTTCTCTTGCGTAAATTAAGCACTATAATCTCATATGTTGCATAACAGTTGGATACAGGGGATCAGTCAGTTAAAATTTACTTATTCTAAGTAGGTTTAGTGTTAAGTGGTTGATATTGGGAATAAAAAAGTCTGTAAAAAAATAGGTTTGAGTTGTATGAATTCTAAGTAGGTTTAGCATTTAAGTGGTTGATAGTGGGAATAGCTTACTCTGTGAGTGACCGTCTTAATTTCAGGGGAAACAGAAAAGGAAGGGATGAATGAAGTTACAGTGTCCAAACTACCCTACCTACCTAAGGTATAAATTTATGTAATGTGAATGCAATCTCTCTTCTTTTATACGCACTTGGTACTATAAATTATGTGAATGCAATTTTATGGCAATAAAGTTGTGATAAGGATAAAATGTTCTGAGTTATGGGGGTGATAAAATTCTTTTATGCTTTTATTTTCTTTTATATTCACACACACATTCTATGTAATACCTATCCCAAGTCCAACTGAGTTATGGGGGTGATAAAATTCTTATATGCTTTTATTTTTTTTTATATTCACACACACATTATATGTTGCTTGTACACCTTTTTGTGTGCCCCAAGTGTAGGAAATCAATTGTAGCTCAGTGTGTGACTAAGTAAAAATTTCGAACCCAAGGGATTAGCGTTAAATAAGATGCACACTAACTAATTCGCACCATTAATAATTAAGACAAAGTAACCTTTTCTAATTTTGAAAATTATTAAACTAGTTATGCAGAAAAATAAATATTAAATAAAAATAAATACCACAAACAATCTCAAGTGTTTCAAGAGAGAGGACAAGATAGCTCTAGAAAATCCAGTTTAAATTAGTCAAATTAAATAACTAGACAATCGGTTATAATTCCTGCAGATTTTATGGAAGCAATCACATAACTATGTTAAATCCCTCTTTTAAAGTAAACTTAACACATAAATCTGGTTCAGACCCTCAGATGCAGAAGAATAATTCCTACTCCCTTTCTAGGTACTTTATGCAAAATTTCATTAAAGGCTAGAGCACTAGACTTTATTTTATAGGTACTTAAGAATTAAACCTCGGTTCCCACCTAATAATCTAAGAAACAAAATCCTCTAGAATGGTAATTAATAAATATATTAAGTGTCCAATATTAATTATTCTAATGAATAAAGGTTATATGGTTAGATCCCTTTTCACATAACAGATAGACAAAATATAATCCTCTTTATGGCACAACCAACAAGCATAAATATGAATAAGACAATGACATATCATGAATGAGGGCAGACCATATAAGACAAAAATATATGTCTCAAATTCAAAGCATTAATAAGGGAATAAGTATACTGCAGAAATCCAAAACTTGGTCTAGATCATCAATTCAACCCAATTCAACATTCAAAATCTAAAACTATCCAAAGAAGTACTAGTCCATGGTGTTACAAGCAACAACCATATCTATAGAATGAAACTTACCCATGAGTCTATAAATCAACAATAAGAAATTAAAGAATGAAGAAAAACCCTTTTTTGGAATAATTCCCCATCTTCTCTTTCCGTCTTGATGATTCTCCTCCGTTCTTTTTCTCAAGTAACAAACACCGTGATTGAGTGTGAGGGTGATCGGTGAAAGGAGGGTGAAGGGTAGAGATGGATGGCGGAAGGTGATGGCTTAAGATTGTGTAGCCCAAATGGTTCGGTAGAGAGTTGTGGAGAGTTATGCTTGGAATGCCCCAAGGGCTCCTTTTATAGTTGAGGACTGATAAAATTTGGATTTCACCTCTAAATAGGGCTTTTTCACGTCAAAAACACATACGGGCTGAAAACTGGGCCGCCGGGTCGTGCTACTCGTCAGCAGATTGCGCAACCTCACGATTTTGCTCATAGCTTCTTCTTCCGGACTGATTGAGGTGATTTTTACACTAACGCGATCCTCTCTTTCTCAGATTTCTATCCATATAAAGAAATCATAAAATATCCAACATTTGAAGGGTACGAGTCATGCAAAAGTGTCACGAGTGATGTTGGTCGGCATAGCTTGCGCGTCTTCACCGTTTTGATCATAACTCCCCCATCTGACCTCCAATTGAGGTGTTTCTTGAGCCAAATGACCTTCTCTTATGTAGCTTTCCAAACATATATTACATGACCAATTTAGATTTCCATTAAGATACAGAAAAATTATGCAAAAATGACATGCGTTTTTCAGCATTCTTTCACGATTTCACTTTTCATTCCAACTTTGCACTTTTAATCCATTTTCCACCTAAAAACACGAAATAATACCTCAAATACACCAATATATTAAATATAAAAAAACTATTCATTTAGTGCTAAAATACGAATATAAATTCCACAAAACGGTGCTAAATCGGACCCTAGAACATGCAGATTTTCACATAAACATATGTAATACCTATCCCAAGTCCAACTGCTTTTATACGGAGCTATTAGTTGGAATCATTCTCGAAAATTAATTGTTTTCAAGATATGTCAACTGCTTTTTCTTTCTTCCTTTTTATCTCATAAGTTATAACCGTGAGTTTGTGATTTAAGATATGGAATTTCGTTCTGATATTTTGTTCTAAAATTTGTGATTTGGAATTTCGTTCTATGAGTTAGTGATTAAGAAAAAGGAAAGTGGGTATGTTGTATAACCTAAAGAGTTTGAATTCTTAATAGTGTTGGCAGTGTTGATCTTTAAAGTATGGAGATGTATTAATTTAGTGGAGAAATTAGGAAAATGGTAAGTGGGTATGCTGTATAATCAAAAGAAGAACATTAGTATGTTTATGAACTGCCTAGTATTATTAGCACTCTAATTATTCAGCACTGTTCTTTATTTGCTTTGTTTTTATTGCATTGCTTGATATATATACGTACGGTGTAGCTTGTGTCGCTATCGGGTAGCAGGTATAACATTAATTTGTTCTAATTCATTGAATCTTTTCGTAGTTTACAATTGTTCCAGATTTACAATTGTTCCAGATTACAATATCAGGTACTAGAATAATGTTTAATACATTCCAAACTTTCATTACACGGTATTTTTTCTTAAATATTCAGTAGCCTCTGTATAAAAATTTCTAAATCTTGTCTCTACGTGGATGGAAAAGGAGAATCTCACTTAAAGAAATCCATATGCTGCATACATCTTATTAATATTGGAGGAAAAAATTCTCTTTATGAAAGAGTAGTATTATTATGCAAGTGAATTTTAATGATATTAAATTATTATCGGTAAAATATGAGATGCAAGTTGTTGGATTATTTTCACAATTTCATATTTATATCAAACATTTAGGTTTGCATAATCATTGAATATTGTCTAACTAATAAATAGAGAGAGAATCAAATGAAGGTGGAATCATTCACAACCCTGTAAACATATCAACTAAAACATAATGGGAAAAAGATAAGTGAGTTTCGTATGTTGGCGGGCAAGAAAATGTAAAAAAGTTATTTAGTGAGATATATTTTGTTTATCTTTTTAAAACAAGAATTCTTTGTTGTTGGATACTTAGATTTATACATTTTGTTTATTTGGAATTGGATTTGAATATTGATATTAGTTGTGTAATTGAATTAGTTGATGAATGAAACTTAATTTAGTTGGATTTGATGGATTTATTATAGAATTATGTATATATTTTTAAAATTATTATTTTGAATTGAATAAATTAAAAAAATAAATAAAGTAGAAAGATATCAGAGACTTTAAAGATAGATATCGGTGATATAATGATATCTATATAGGGATATATCAGTGATTCACCGATATCTAATATTTATTATCTTTAATATCAACTTTATTAATATCGGTGATTTATAAATACATACCGGTGGATTGTTGAAATCTATTTAGATAAAATATATCGGTGAATCAACGATATCTATTGTTCAATATCTCTAATATCACTTTCATAGATATCGGTGAATCTTTAAAAGATATCAGTGATTCACCGATATCTATTATGTAAATAAATATCGGTGGATAATTGATATCTATTTAGGGAAGCTTTAATAACACCTCCGTTAATAACAGTGAAAATACTAATAGATACCGGTAATTCACCGATATGGGACATTTAATAATACCTCTATTAATAACGGTGGAAATACTAATAGATATCTGTGAATCACCGATATTTATTTACTCAATAGATATCGGTAATTTTTCGATATCTATTTTGGGACCTTTAATAACACCTCCATTAATAATGATGGAAATACTAAATAGATAACGGTGAATCACCGATATCTACTCACAGTTTTGTAGTAGTGGCTAATTTCTTATACAGTTCTAGGGTTTGATGGTTTGGTTTGATTGATTTGGGGACTTAGACCAAAGATTGAGATTTTATACAGTTGATATTCTAGATTTTACTTAATTTATTCAGACTTGCTTATATACTTTGTAACGTCTTCATAGTAATTTCATGACATCCACTATAATGCTTAGATTAGCTATGTAGCTTGATTAGGATTGCTCGTTCATTCCTATAGCCATGTGAGATTTTTGAGCCTTTTGAAATTATGACAAGTTGCATGATTCAATTTATTCTTGTGAGTGTTGTTCATACACACGTATTCTAGAACTTGGCTTTACATCTTGCTTGAAGCTACGTGTTTGATTAGACAATAGGAGATGATCTTAGGCAATCTTTGCATTTATTAGTCACTAGCCAAATTATTATCCTACCTAATGAAGTTATCCGTAGTTACCTTTTGAGCCTAAAAGCCTTATTTATTGGAAGCCTACGTGATTAGCCAATTGATTCCTTTGCCAGCCTTAAAAATTTCTGCCTAGTAGAGAGTTGAAGAAATCAAGTTGGATCTTATGAAGAAGAATATGAGGAGAAATAATTTGGAAGTAATGAAAATGGTGGAATAAAATGGTTAAATTATTGCATGAAGGGGGTAGTGCCTGAAACTGGTACCTATCCCATGAAATAGGGTAGTGCCTGGAACTGGTACCCTTATTTGACAAAAAAGAAAAGAAAAAAAGGAATTCAAGTAAGGAAGTTGAGTTTGAAAGTGAAGGAGGAATCAAGTTGCAAAAAAAGAATTGAAGAGCGTTGAAGAATAAAGAAGAAAGTTAAGCTGTTTGTTAAAAAGCTGTAAGTTTTCTTTAATTCTATACTATTGAATTAATCACTTAATCCATATGTATCCTACCTTTTCCAAAGAGCCAACAATACAGCCTAATGCAAGACCTCTGTGATCCTATTATTGAAATTATTCCTTTAGTGGAGAATTGAGATGATTGCCAAGCTTATGGTTACGCGTGTGTTTGAATTGATTATGAGTGTAAACACCTTATACAAAAAGTGTATATCTCACACTTGAGCGTTGAACGTACATACAACCCGTGAGAATGGGTGGATGAACATTCCGAAAAAAAAAGCAAAGTAGTTGATTTGAATTGTATGTTTTTAGATGGATGGTTATCTTGTATTTTAAGTATGATTTTTGAATTGTTATATTGTCTTGGAAGTCTTCTGTTGTGAAATTTCCTCTCGGTTACCCTATTGGTTTACTATGCCGTTGCCTCGGGATGAGTAACAAGTAAGTTTGGGGGTTTGTTGAGAGTGGAATTTCACGCATTTTATGTGTTCACATTACACCATTTTGCTTAGAAAAGTTATTGTTTTTGCATGGAATTGTGTACGTTTAGATATTTACATGATTTTGAGGCTACTAAGGTGTTTTTGTGAGTTTTAAAGACAGAAAACAGGGGAAAACAGAGCAGGATCAGAAGCGGAGCGGAACAAAGATGGAATGGGCCAGCTCGGGACCCACTCGGCAGGCAGCTCGGGCTGAGCTGGGCCCGCTCGCCATCCCACTGGAGCCGAGTAGGGTCCAGGAAGGTCCCCGCTGACATGTCACGTGGCCCTACACCCGCTCGGATGCCGCTCAGCTAGGACAAGACCTAGCTCCAGCGGAGCTGGATGTCGAGCAGCCCAAATTTGAGCCTTGATGAGGCCTTTTCGATTGAGCATTGTATTTATACCTTCAGATCGCGTTTTGAAATAGAATTCATCGAAAAACAGCCCTACATCAATCCAAGACAAAAAAGGGGAGATCAAACACAAATTGGAGAGAATCCATCCATAATCCATAAAAAACACTCCAAATCAGATTTTCATCTGATTTTTCATCTTCCATCCATCTTCAAGTAGTTCTAAGTACTAATTGAGGGAGATCAGACGACCAGAGAGACGGAGAAGGAACACCCAACTACGCTTACGCTAGGATTCCCTTCCTTTTATCTTGATTTTTGGTATGAATTGCATAGTCATGAGTGTTGATTGTAATCTCATGGGCTAATTTCTTATACAGTTCTAGGGTTTGATGGTTTGATTTGGGAACTTAGACCAAAGATTGAGATTTTATGCAGTTGATATTCTAATTTTACTTAATTTATTCAGACTTGCTTATATGCTTCTTAACGTCTTCATAATAATTTCATGACATCTGCTATAATGCTTGGATTGTTATGTTAACTTGTGTCCGTTCATGATTGGTATTGTCTATCTGTTAGGGATTGAAGTAGTTCCGCTATAAACACTTTAATTCCATGAATTGGTGAATTAGATACTTGAATTGTTTAGTGGAACAATACAATTAGACATTCAAGTAGGAAGTAAATAGAACCTTGTAGTAATTCCAGAAAATATATTGTTAGTCGAACTTACCATCCGGAGGTATTGTTGTTTGCTTTGATTAGTATATAGGAATGAGGTTTGGTAATATTCACGCACCTTAGGATTTAAACCAGAATACACTATTAGCTTAAAATCGGATCATATCTAGTGGGTTAACAAGATTAAGTGGTGTATTTTCATTGAAACTGCATGAATGAACAATTGAAAGTCTAGGATCCCAAATTAATTGGTCTATACCTGATACCTTAGAACTGTTGTTATTATCTTGATTAAAACTTATTTATTTTCCTTTGCTTTAATTAATTCAGTAATTTAATATTTCATTCCTTAGTTAATTACATTCAAAACTTCAGAAATTGTTTACATAATTCTTTTTAATTAGTAATTTATAGTAAATAAATAATTAGCTGTCTCAGTAGGATCGATAATTTAACTTGGGTACTTGTCGCTACAATTGACATCCTTATACTTGAGGATTAAATTGGAGTGCGCAGAATACGCCTAACAAGTCTATGTGGCATCATAAACTTGTTAGGCGTTTTCTACGCACTCTAATTTAATCCTCAATTATAAGGATGTCAATTGTAGCAGCAAGTACCCAAGTTAAATTATCAATCCCACTGAGACAGTTAATTATTTATTTATTCTATATTACTATCTGATCAGAATTGTGTAACAAATTTCAAAGTTTGTTGTGGATTAATTAACTAAAATACTGAAATAATACATTACTGAATAATTAAAAAAGGAAAATAAGCAAGTTTTAATCAGGGGATAAACGACAGTTCTAAGGTATCAAGTATAGACTAATTAATTCGAGTTACTAGACCTTCAATTATTCATTCATGCAGTTTCAATGAAAAAACACCAGTTAACCCCCTTAACCCACCAGATATGATCCGATTTTAAGCTAACAGTAATCCTAAGGAGCCCAAATATTACCAAGTCTTATTCCTAAATACTAATCAAAGCAAACAACAATACACCCAGATGGTAAGTTCGACTAACAAGATATTCTCTGTAATTACTACAAGGTTCTTTGACAAGAATCTCTGAGAAAAAGGAATTGGTACCTTTGTAATCGGAAGTCCCAAACTATCTTTCTCAAATACAACTTTCGTTTCTCTCAATTTCTTAGCTTTCTGTCACTTTTTATCAGCGATTTCAAGATTAGATTGACTCTGTACAGAACTCGGATGCGCTGGAAAATCTGGAGAGCTGCTAAGCGGCTCGCTCGGCCCGAGCATATGACAAACAGTGCCGAGCTGGGGTTTGGCCGAATCAAAAGACACATTTGAACCGGCCTGCACCTCGCTCGGCTGCAACTCGACTACTTCAGGACCCAGCTCGGCTCGGGCTGGCTGCCTAGCTGTGCCCGAGCGGTTCTGTTCCATTCCTGTTTCGTCCTGCTTTTGTTCTGTTATGTCATGCATCAGTTCTGGACCTTTACACTGCTTTCATGATCTCAAAGTGATCGTCTTGCACTTCTTCAGATTGATTTCTGTGTCAGATGGAAACTTTCCTCACTGAATCTGCTGGTGCTGCTAATTGACCATAGTAGAGATCTGACCCATAGAATATGTGAGACTCTACAACTGCTTATTGACTTCTTCATTATGCTCTGTTAAATTCAAATCCATGAGTACAATGCAATTATTGATCTTGTCAATATCTCCAGCAGTCTTCTTCATAAACCTGGCCAACACTTCATCAATACAAGCTCTTCCTTCTTCAATCTTGGCCCCATGATCAAAGTTGGGAGAATATGAAACTGTATTATTTGGATTTGAATATGCAAAGTGTTGGATTGTATACTAAAAATCTAGCTTTAGTATGAACAATGTTATAACAATACTTGAAATGAGAATCATTGATCAAATGTTTGCATCTTATAATTTATTTATATGTTTGATGCAATAGTCCATTTATTTTATACTGTAGATAATATGTTGTGCGATAACATGCGAAAAATCATATTATCAGTTTTCTTATAAAGTATAAGCAGATGCTCACAATGGAGATAGACGGGGACTCTCTATCGGGATGGTTGTAGTATGGTTTGGTATTAGCTTGTCTTGGCTATAGAATCACATTAGTGCACTTGTGTGTATTGAGTAGGACCGCTTGAGATTGTTTGACTTATACTGACATATAGGAGAACTTGATCTTAGTTATTATGGATGTTCGTGCTCTTAATCCCTATACAATAACCTCGACACGTAGGACAATATATATTTCTTTGATTCATCAATGGGTGAGATTTACATGTATTAAATCAATAAACTCGGTGAGATGGGAAGTAGTGATGTCTCTATGGTGTGCTATTGATTGTAGAAGGAATCCATGTCTGACATAGGTTGATGATGTCCCCTTGAGGAGCTCATAAGGTTTATCATGTAAATCTTGCTAGTGGATTAATTCCGGCATGATAATAAGGTTGAGTGATACTACTCTCGGATGAAATATTAATTAATTTGAGTTGTCAGTAACTTAATTTATTAATGGGCATTGTATATCTTAAACATGGGGAGATTTTTGGGCTCATAATAAGAAGGAGCCCAGAACATAATTTTGGGATTGGATGGATAGTGCAGTAATAATATTTTAGTGGACTATATTATTATTGGATTTAATTATAAGCTTTGGGCTAAGCTTGGTTAATTAAATCCAATTGAGGCCCAATCCAATTTCTCCTCCTGGTCCCTGCTGTAGCCCAATATATAAGTCATCTCAACTTCGGGTAACCTAAAACTCTGTGCCATTTTTGACATGAGAAAAGGAGAGAAGCAGATTGAGAGAATCCTGCAGATTGTTGCCCACACAACATCAGGATTCGACTTGGGACATACAACAGAAGATCGAGAGGTGGTTGGCTGCTGTTAATCCTCTACATCAACCCAGAAGAAAGGTAAACTTTTATTTTGCTTCCGCTGTAATTATTTACTTTAATTCCTAATGGATCACGCTAAGCTAAACGATCCAATAGCCAATAATTGGTATTAGCGTTTGTTTCATGGTGAAACGTGAGACGTTAGATAGGGTTTGAACCATACGTGTGTTAATTATTAATTATCGAATTGATAACATGATATTTGGGTTTTATATGTGTGAATTATCCATATATCCAATGTGCTTTTTCGATAATTATTGGCGTGTGATTGTTATAACAAATTGTACACGCTGGACACACACACACAACTGTATGATGATTGTGTTTATGGGCGAGTGTATTTGGCACTTGTGCCGCTAACCATCTAACCATTGACGGTAAGAAGAAAGCAACCATCCTCATCGTGAGAACACACGACCTGTATGTACTGCAAGCGATTGTCAACGGCAAAGAGAACGGACTGCTTCACTAGCAGTCGGCTGTTGACAGTGGTGGCACGACATGGTAATGGCTGAATCTCGACAGCGCGACCTGGAGGTTCACGGATTGACAGCAGCAGGATCGACGCTGATGATGATTCTAGAAGAGAGAGTCGGGGCTCAACAAGGCGGCAAGGTTTATTGACCCTCTACTGCGTAGTACAGGGTAGCCGGCAGCGTGAGCCATGACGATTCCAGGTGAAATTGTGAGGGTTCCGGGTAGTTGAATCAGAAGCTGGTTTCGATCGACTCTGAAACTGCTTCAGTGTGAGCTTGACTCAGTCCCGATCGCGACTGCCATAGCTTCCGAGGTGGTCCATAAAGATTCCGGTCGAGTCCACTGCAGTTTCTGGATGTGTTTGATGTTGGTTCTTTGCGGGTCTGCTGTGATCTTCTACGGCGATGGACGATAACTGTCACTGGGCTGAGAGCGGCAGATGGCGAGAACGGCATGAATTTATTCAATGAGCGGATGTGTCTCGTGTATTGTAAAGAGTGACAGAAATGTGGTGGTATTTCTTATACTATACGTAGATAGTATATTGCTCATTGGAGACAATGCAAAAGTATTGTCGGGCTTATGGGGTATTGTTAATAAAGCGGTATGTAATGAAGGACTTAAGAGAAGCAATATATATCCATTTTGATCAGGGTAATACGGATCACAAAAAAGAGATGTTATGATTATCTCAAGCTTCATGAAATGATACATTCCTTACTCGTATAGTATGTAACTTTATCTAAGGAATTGTGTCTAAAGACACAAAAGAAAGATGAAGATGATGAAAGTGGTTCCTTATGTTTCTGCGAATAAGGAAGCTTAATATAAGGAATACAATGCATGTCAAAGGATATCTGTTTTGCCAAAGGCATGAACAGTGGGTATCAAGTTAATTCGAAATAAGAATTTTGAACTGTGGTAAGACATACATTTATGTACCTGAAAAGAATTAGAAATTATATGTAGGCTCATCGGACATATTTTGCTGCTTCTTATGAGTTACATAGATTCGAATTTTTCACATCAGATATGGACGGCAGTAAATCCACCTCAAAAGTTATGTGTTTAATATTAGGAAGTAGAGTCATAATGTGGAGGAGTGTTATATAGAAATATATTTCAAACTCCGAACTCCATCATGGATGATAAATTGGAGCCTATGAGGCAGCCAAAGTATCTATATGACTCTAGAAACTTCATGATGGACTTTGAAGTATTTCTAAGTTTGCCCAAGGTTATCACAATTTATATTGATGATATTGGTGCAGTTGCAAACTTGAAGGAATCACGAGTCCATAAGTCAATTAAACACATGGAGCGCAAGTACCACCTGTTACGAGAAATCGTATGATGAGGGAAAGGTTGTTGTCGTCTAGATTGTATCGGATGATAACCTAGTAAATCCATTAACATGGGCCTTAAAGTGAGAGCTTTTGACGATCCTGTAGTGGGAGTGGTAATCAGATGTATGGCGGAAGACATGACAGCATAGTCTTTTAGTATAAGTGGGAGATTGTTGGATTGTATACTAAAAATCTAGCTTTAGTATGAACAATATTATAACAATACTTGAAATGAGAATCATTGATCAAATGATTGCATCTTATAATTTATTTATATATTTGATGCAATAGTCCATTTATTTTATACTGTAGATAATATGTTGTGTGACAACACGCGAAAGATCGTATTATCGGTTTTCTTATAAAGTATAAACAGATGCTCACAACCGAGATAGACGGGGACTCTCTATCGGGATGGTTGTAGTGTGATTTGGTATTAGCTTGTCTTGCCTATAAAATCACATTAGTGCACTTGTGTGTATTGAGCAGGACCGCTTGAGATCGTTCGACTTATACTGACTTATAGGAGAGCTTGATCTTAGTTATTATGGATGTTCGTGCTCTTAATCCCTATACAATAACTTCGACACGTAGGGCAGTATTTATTTCTTTGATTTATCAATGGGTGAGATTTACATGTATTAAATTAACAAACTCGGTGAGTTGGGAAGTAGTGCTGTCTCTTTGGTGTGCTGTTAATTGTAGAAGGAATCCATGTTCGACATAGGTTGATGATGTCTCCTTGAGGAGCTCATAAGATTTATCATGTAAATCTTACAAGTGGATTAATTCTAGCATGATAATAAGGTTGAGTGGTACTACTCTCGGATGAGATCTTAATTAATTTGAGTTGTCAGTAACTTAATTAATTAATGGGCATTGTATATCTTAAACATGGGGAGATTTTCGAGCTCATAATAAGAAGGAGCCCAGAACAAAATTTGGGATTGGATGAGTAATGCAGTAATAATATTTTAGTAGACTATATTATTATTATTGGATTTAATTATAAGCTTTGGGCTAAGCTTTGTTAATTAAATCCAATTGAGGCTTAATCCAATTTCTCCTCCTGGTCCCTGCTGTAGCCCAATATATAAGTCATCTCAACTTCGGGTAACCTAACACTCTGCGCCGTTTTTGACGTGAGAAAAGGAGAGAAGCAGATTAAGAGAATCCTGCAGATTGTTGCCCACACAACATTAAGATTCGACTTGGGACATACAGCAGAAGATCGAGAGGTGGTTGTCTGATGTTCATCCTCTACATCAACCCAGAAGAAAGGTAAACTTTTATTTTGCTTCCGCTGTAATTATTTACTTGAATTCCTAATGGATCACGTTGAGCCAAACGATCTAATGGCTAACATAGTAGAGATCTGACCCATAGAATATGTGAGACTCTACAATTGCTTATTGACTTCTTCATTCTGCTCTGTCAAATTTGAATCCATGAGTACAAAGCAATTATTGATCTTGTCAATATCTCCATCAGTCTTCTTCATAAACCTGGCCAACACTTCATCAATACTAGCTCTTCCTTCTTCAGTTTTGGCCCCATGATCAAAGTTGGGAGAATATGAAACTACTTTATTTGGATTTGAATATGCAAAGTTCTAATTCCTCGCTTGATTTTTCCAATTGCCTCCTTGATTATTAGGACCTCCCCCTTGGTTATTCCTTTGGTTGGAATTTTCTTGAGGTTACCTATTCCCTTGCCAATTCTGGGGTGCTCTCGAACCTTGAAGACTCTGCCCCATTGCCCAATTAGTATCCTCAACCTCTTGAAGGTTCATTACCACATCATCACTTGCATGCCCTTGGTTGCCTCTCCCACTATTACCCGATATTAGAGTAACCAGATATTTGTTCATTTGATCCAATTGAGAGATAACCTTATAGTTTCTATCAGCTTCAAAAAACTTCTCTTTAATCTTTGCAATTTTTCCCAGTACATAAGTTCCCCGAATCCTTTCAGATGGCCAATCCCTTAAGTTCATAGAAATATCATCAAATAACTTTTCTATGACATTGGATGTTTTGCCAAAAATTGTTCCTCCGGTAGAAGCATCAACCAACACTCTTGCTTCGTTATCAGGACATTATAGAAGACACTGATGAGTTGAGAACTTTTTAAATCCATGTTGTAGGCATCTCCTTAACGCATCAGTAAACCTTTTCCAAGTCTCTCCAAACGACTCATCTCTCCGCTGCTTAAACTGATTGATTTCTTGCTTCAGTGGAAGAACCTTTCCAGGTGGCATAAAATGATCAACAAACAGCTGCTGCAACTCAGTCCAATTAGAGCAACTGCCCCCTTTCAACTTATCATGCCACTCCCTTGCCTTATCAACCAATGAAAATTGATAAAGCCTCATCTTCCATCTATCTTTAGTAGCATCAGCAACTTTCACTGTATCCATATAGTTGTTGAAACACTTAAGATGTCCGTAGGGCTCATTGATAATGCCTCTGGCGAAGGGATTTTTCTCTACCATATTAATTAGGGCTGGCCTTATGTCGTTCGCCTTATTAGCTTTAACGGATCCAACTACGCCTGATCCTCCAACATTGGTGGACTTGAATGTCTCCCGGATGACGATGTCATCCTCATGAGTTCTATCTCCCATGTCCGCTATTTCTGATTCTGAATCTGATTCAGCTTCTGATTCAACCTCTTTTGGGATAACTTGATTTTCTATCTGCTCTTTTTCCTCCCCTATGACTGTTTTAGGATCTGGTGTCTCCATTTTCTTCTTCGGAGGTAGTACCTTCACAGCTTTAGGAGGTGCTTTGATTTTCTTTGCTGCTCCTCTCCTTTTTCTCGCAGCTGCTTTAACCTCCGGATCAAATTCGAGATCTTGTGCTCCCTTCTTTGACCTAGTGTGCATGCAATCTTTAAAAAAATTCAAGTTAAAGACAATTAAATCTCAACAAAAATATTCTAATTAAATGAATACTGAAAGACAAAAAATAATTAAAATTGTCCTAGGCAAACGGTGCCATAAACTTGTTAGGCGTATTCTGCGCACTCCAATTTAATCCTCAAGTATAAGGATGTCAATTGTAGCGACAAGTACCCAAGTTAAATTATCAATCCTACTGAGACAGCTAATTATTTATTTACTATAAATTACTAACTAAAAAGAATTACGTAACCAATTTCTGAAGTTTTGAATGTAATTAACTAAATAACAAAATATTAAATTACTGAATTAATTAAAGCAAAAGAAAATAAATAAGTGTTAATCAAGAGAATAACAACAGTTCTAAGGTATTAGGTCACCAATTAATTTGGGATTCTAGTGTAACACCTCAATATTTCATAATCTATATTTTCGTAAATTCGGCTTTTAAATAAAATTATATAATTTATTTTAGTATATTATATCTTTTATAAAATAATATATATTTATATAATAATAATATAATATTAATCATAGTACATGCGTATATATGCAAGTGGAAGTTTTGGATAAAAATAAAATTGACATGTGTAGTATATCTTTTGATAAGGATTAAAGTTTTGGATAAGCTCCAAGTTTAGTAGAAATGTGAGTCACTTCTCCAACTTTAATTAATTAAGAATGTATTTATCTTGGTCATTATCTAAACTTGGTATCCACTTGGTATTATAATAATAATATTAGATAAACTTGACTTCCAAGTTGTCGTGTGTATATATATCCCTTCTCCTATACTTCACTTATATTAACTATCAGTGGTGATGGCTTGAAGAATTAAGAGAAAGATAGTTAGGGATGGAGAAAGAGGTGATAAAATAATATTTAAGGTGGGGTAACTTTCACTCTTTACCGAGTGCTACATTTTATGTCATGATTGCTATGTTAAGATGTGATATGTGTTACTGATATGTCATGTTATGTGCCATGTGTGCTTTTAGTTCGATGACAAATATTTCCTACTAACACTTGTACGGGGTGACGACTCGGTGCACATATACCAATTAACACAAGTTATTGGCTACGTCGGTTCAGTACTAAAATATATTTCAAAGTATGCTAACATCGTACTGGGGTGATGACCCGGTGCGCACAGACCAATTAACACAAGTTATCGGGTGACAGTTCGGTCTAAAATATTTCCAACGAGTTATCGAACGACGTGCAAATTATTTTATTAAAATTGGCATATGTTACATCTTATGGTATATTTGGCATGCATATTTATTTTTAATTATGCAATCATTTAAGTTAACCCACTGAGTGTATTTCTGACGCTCACCCCTTCTACTTCAAAATCCTCTTCAGGTTGAAGTTGAGACGGCGTACCGGGGGGATGCGTTTTAATTTAAAATGATATATATATATATATATTTGTAATTATTTTATTTATTTTATAAATTATTCACATTTCCCTTGAGGTTAATATTATCGAGAAAAATCTCCTCTTCTACTTAATGAAAATTGGGGCTTGACATCTAGACTTCCAATTGTTCATTCATGCAGTTTCAATGAAAATACACCACTTAATCCCATTAACCCACTAGATATGATCCGATTTTAAGCTAACAGTATATTCTGGTTTAAATCCTAAGGTGCGTGAACATTACCAAACCTCATTCCTAGATACTAATCAAAGCAAACAATAATACCTTCGAATGGTAAGTTCGACTAACAAGATATTTTTTTGAATTATTATAAGGTTCTATTCACTTCCTACTTGAATGTCTAATTGCATTGTTCTACTAAATAATTCAAGTATCTAATTCACCAGTTCATGGAATTAAAGTATTTATAGCGGAACTACTTCAATCCCTAACAGATAGTCAATACCAATCATGAACGCACACAAACTAACATAATAATTCAAGCATTATAGCGGATGTCATGAAATTACTATGAAGACGTTATGAAGCATATAAGCAAGTCTAAATAAATTAAGTAAAATTAGAATATCAACTGCATAAATCCCATTCTTTGGTCTAGGTTCCCAAATCAATCAAATCAAACCATCAAACCCTAGAACTGTATAAGAAATTAGCCCATGAGGTTACAATCAACACTCTTAGCTATGCAATTCATACAAAAAATCAAGATAAAAGGAAGGGAAAATTTAGAAACACGAAACCCTAGCGTAAGCGTAGTTAGGCGTTCCTTCTCCATCTCTCCGATCGTTCGATCTCCCTCAATTAGCACTTGGAACCACTTGAAGATGGATAGAAGATGAAAAATTAGATGCAAATCTGATTTGGAGTGTTTTTGGTGTGAGGAATCGATGGATTGTAGATGGGTTATCCCCAATTTATGTATTGATCTCCCATTTTTTTGTCTTGGACTGATGTAGGGATGTTTTAGATGAATTCTGCTTCAAAACACGATCTGAGGGTATATATACACTGCACAATCGAACAGGCCTCATCTAGGCCCAAATTTAGGTTGCTCGGCACCCAACTCGGCTCGAGCTGGGTCTTGTCCTGGCCGAGCGGCATTCGAGCGGGTGCAGGATCACATGACACATTAGCAGGGACCCTCCTGGACCCCACTCAACTCTATTGGGGTGTTGAACGGGCCCAGCTCGGCCCAAGCTACCTACCGAGTGGGTCCCGAGCTGGCCAGTTTTGCTTCTGTTCTGCTCCGCTTCCGATCCTGATCTGTTTTCCCCTATTTTCTACCTTCAAAACTCACAAAAATACCTTAGCAGCCTCAAAATCGTGTAAATATCTAAATGTACACAATTTCATGCAAAAATAATAACTTTCCTAAGCAAAATGGTGTAATGTGCACACATAAAATGCGTAAAATTCCACTCATAACAAGAGGCATTCTTTACAGCAGCGTTGAAGAGAGAGTACAAGGAGAACAAGACAAAAGATGCAAAAGCTTTGTCCTTCTTGCATCAAGGGGTAAGTCTATCCATTCTTCCGCATATTACTACTGCCAAAACTTCCAAAGGTGCTTGGGAGATTTTGAAAAATCAGTTTGGAGGACATGAGAAAGTGATTACGATCAAGCTGCAAAATTCATGGCGGGACTTCGATAATTTGATGATGAAAGAAAACGAAAGCATGCCAGATTTTCTTTCTAGAGTATCATCCATTGCACATCAAATTAAAGGCTTTGGAGACACTCCAGAAGACAAAAAAATTATTGAGAAGGTACTTCGTTGCTTGCTGATGAAGTTTGAACATGTGGTTGCTGCCATTGAAGAGTCTAAGGATTTATCGAAATTATCCTTAGAGGAGTTGATAGGTTCTCTTGAAGCACATGAGAAGAGATTAAGACCAAAATCTTGAGCAAGCCTTTCAAGGAAAAGTTCAAATTTTACATCAATATCATAAGAAAGATGGACAGCAAGACAACAAGAACAAACCACCGCAAAATTCTTCCCGAGGAAGAGGTCGAGGAAGACATCAGAATTTCCGTGGTCAAGGAGGACAAGGTAATAATGCTCCAAGAAATTTTCCCCAAAATTCTGATGATCAATTCTGCCGCATCTGTAGAAAGAATAATCACGACACAAGTGATTGTCGATTCAAGTGTAAAAGGTGCAGAAATGCTGTACACTCTCATAGAGATTGTTAGTACAAAGAAGATGGTGAAAAGAAGGAGGCAAACTTCACTGAAAAAGAAGAAGTGGAGCAGGTATTCTATTCTAGCTTGAGTTCACTACAAGAAACTGAAAATAGTTGTTTTGTGGATAGTGGTTGCAGTAATCACATGACAGGAAATAAGAAAATGTTCGTTGATCTTGGCGAGTCTTATTCATCCGAAATAAGACTCGGCACTGGCAAAAGGACATAAAATCACCGGAAAAGGAGAAATTACAATGAAGACAAAGGAAGGCAAAATCAGTGTTATCAAAGACATTTTCTACGTTCCGAATCTCGCTCAAAATTTATAGAGTGTTGGGCAGTTGCTTTAGAAAGATTACAAAGTGGAGTTCAATGATGGTCATCATGGCAAAGATCAAGATGACTCTAAACAAGATTTTTCCTCTTCGTTTGCCATCAACGAAGGAATGTGCTCTCCAAAGTGCAACTCGAACTGAACAAGAAATTTGGCATTTGAGGTATGGACATCTAAACTACAAAGGTTTGATTTTTCTTAAAAAGAAAAATATGGTTTTTGGTCTTCTTCATATTGATGAACATGATAGCCCATGTGAAGGATCCATTTTTGGAAAAATGCATAGCTTACCATTTTCGAAAACCTCGTATCGTGCAAAGGCTCCACTTGAACTTGTGCATGATGATATATGTGGGCCTACGCAAACTTCTTCTCTAAATAACAATAGATATTTTCTTCTATTTGTCGACGATTATACGGGGATGATGTGGGTGTATATTTTAAAGCAAAAGTCTGATGATTTCTGCAAGTTTCTTGAATTTAAGAAAATGGTGAAGAACCAAAGTGGCAAGAGTATCAAAACTCTTCGCACTGATCGTGGAGGAGAATTTATTGGAAAATTCTTCATGGATTATTTCAAAGAAAATAGAGTTCAAAGGCAGCTCACTATTCGGTACACTCCACAATAAAATGGAGTAGCCGAACACAAGAATCGAACTATTGTGGAGATGGGGCTCAGAATATAATGGCAGGAAAAGGACTTCCAAAAAGTTATTTGGCTGAAGCTATTTTGACAGCGGTGTACATCTTGAATCGATGTCCAACGAAAGCAGTTTTGGATAGAACTCCATATTAGGCATGGAATCAAAGAAAACCACAGGTTCATCATATGAAAGTTTTTGGTTCTATTGTTTATTCTCATATCCCATCCCAAAAGAGAGAAAAATTTGATGATAAAAGTGAGAATCTCATTTTCGTTGGTTATAGCGACGAGTTGAAAGGATATCATTTGCTAAATTAAAAAAATAATAGCTTGGTTATCTCACAAGATATGATTTTTGATGACCAGCAGTCATGGAATTTTGAAAAAGATCGTGTGAATTCTAAGGTTGTGCCATTGTTGTCTCTGAATTTAGTTCAAGAAAATCAATCAAGGACGGGAGAGACTTCTACGCATAATCCAAATTAGGTGGAAATTATTGGTGATGCATCTCAAAGTCCTGTAAGAAGATTCAGAAGCTTGGTGGACATATATGCTACTGCAAATGTGGCACTTTATACAGGTGAACCTGAAACATTTGAAGAAGCATTCAATGAGGATATTTGGCAAAAGGTAATGCATGAAGAAATTGCAAGTATTGAGAAGAACAATACTTGGGAGCTTGTTGATCTTCCGAAAGGGAAACATAAAATTGGAGTGAAATGGGTCTTCAAGACTAAGTTGAATGAAGATGGAACGATTCAAAAACATAAAGCTCGGTTAGTTACAAAGGGGTACTCGCAACAACCCGAAGTGGATTTCAACGAGACATTTGCACCTGTTATTCGGATGGAAACCATTCGAATTGTTCTTGCTCTTGCCGAACAATTCGAGCTGCCCGTATATCAATTGGATGTGAAGTCGGCATTTCTTAATGGAGATTTGGAAGAAGAAGTGTATATCCAACAACCTGATGGATTTATTGTTAAAGGAGAAGAAGACAAGGTCTATCGTCTCAAGAAAGCATTGTATGGGCTTAAGCAAGCACCTCATGCTTGGAACAACAAAATTGACGGCTATTTCAAAAGAAATGGTTTTCATCAAAGTCCAAGTGAGGCATCATTATACATAAAGAAAGGTGCGCATGTTTTTTCATTGTATGTCTTTATGTTGATGACTTAATCCACATAGGAACTAATTCTGCTATATGTTCAAGAATTCAAACAAGACATGATGAAAGTATTTGAAATGACTGACTTGGGATTCATGAAGTTCTTTCTTGGAATACAAGTTCGTCAATCGAAAGGAGAAATCTTTATTTCTCAAGAGAAATATCTTGGAGAATTGTTGAAGAAGTTTCATATGGATAATTGCAAATCAATTTCCACTCCACTTACTGCAAATGAAAAATTGAGTATGAATGATGGTGAAGAGAAAGTTGATGAAAATATATAGAAGCTTGGTTGGTTCATTTATTTATTTGACCAATACAAGACCTGATATTATTTATGCCATGAGTATGGTTTTGAGGTTCATGCACAATCCAAGCAAGTCACATTTAGCAGCAAAAAGAATCTTGCGCTACTTGCAAGGAACAAGGAAGTTCGGGATCAAGTATATCAAGGAGAAAAGAAGTGAGCTTGTCAGTTACACTGATAGCGATTGGGCTGGATCACTTGATGATCGTAGAAGTACGTCTGGATATGTACTTTCTTTGGGAACATAAATAATTTCTTGGTCCTCAAAGAAGCAGCAAACTGTCTCCCTTTCGTCTGCCGAAGCAGAGTACATTTCAGCGAATGAAACCGCATTGAAGCTGTGTGGTTGATAAAGATCCTCGCTGATGTTCTCAAGAAGCTCAAGAGTGAAACTACAATTTTCTATGATAACATGTCGGCCATTGCAATGACGAAGAATCCAGTTTTTCATGCAATGTCGAAGCATATTGAAATTTATCATCACTACATTAGAGAACTTGTTGGCAAACAAGAAATTCAGCTGATGTTTGTTGGAACTAAGGAGCAGCTTTCAGACAGCTTTACCAAAGCAGTAAGTTTCGAGTCGCTTGCAAACTTTCGAGATCACTTTCGGATTACAAATTAAGAAGGGGTGATGAAATGGAAAAGTTGTATCCAAAAGTGATGTTCAATCTTCATGGGTGGTCAATTCTCTCATTTACTAAGGTTCATGTATCTTCAATTATTTCTATTCAAAGTGTCTCTTTAATCATCTAGACTGTATCCAATAAATAGGATCATGTATTGTCATTTGATGTATGAGAGTGAACTTGAAATAAATAGAGAGATTCTAAATTCCTCCAAAATATCTAGTTCATCTTATCATCACCAAAACCCAACAATTTGAAGCCTAGCAATGCGTTGCTAGACGAAGATATGATTGCCCATGTAACTAATTTTGGGATCACGAAAATGTTAGGTAATGAGGAGAGCACAGTGCTTACCAAAACCTTGGCAACACTAGGCTACATGCTCCAGGTCATTCTTTTTTACTTTCTATTTATTGCATGCCGGTTTATTTTATTTGTGTGACATGTTGACTGTTGTTGTAATTGTAGAATATGGTTTGGAAGGGCTGGTGTCTACAAAGTGTGACGTGTACAGTTATGGTGTGATGTTGATGGAAATTTTCACAAGAAAGAGACCAAGTGATGATATGTTTGAGGGAGATTTGAGCTTAAAGAAATGGGTTGAAAGCCTACTTCCAAGATCACCACATGTGGTTATAGATTCCAACTTACTAAGTCCCAATGATATACACTTGGAAAAGGTAGTGTAATGTGTGTCATCAGTTCTGGAGTTGGCTTTCAGGTGCTCGGCAGAATCATCTAGAAACAGGATCGACATGACAGAAGCTGTATCAGAGCTGCAGAAGATCAAACGGGAATTCTGCCTACCTATGAGATGTTGAACATAGCTTTATGACCCTGCAAACTAGGACATTTCAATGGGTGTTAACTTGGAAAAGTCTCTCCCAATTGTGTTCCAATTTTATTCTCCCTTTTGTATCTGGTTGTATGTAGCATGAAATGAGTTGGTGAAATTTCATTAGTTTTGTTTGATTCTTTGCATTGTAGTTTATTGTATGCAACTAAAGATTAGTTTATTTGCATACCTATGCTAAAAGAATAAAAACTAAATGAGTTACTTTTTTAGTTCTGTAATTTAGAAATGATTGTGTGCTATATGTGTTAACTACATAAGAAAGTATTTAACAATGTGTAGTTCTGAAAATGTTACATGGAATTTTAAAATTATCAGTTAAGGAGAATATAAATAAAACATATCTAACTAAATATTTATTATCAAAATCATAAACTCATCATTTTCACCATTTCCATGCAATCGCGCAACTGATCTAATAACATGTATATGGTTGCTGTGTCGGCCAACAGTCCTTTTTCACGCATTTCCTTCGAATAAGGTATTGCTTTTGGAAGCTCGATTCTCTAGAATAAACTCAAGATAATTATATTATATACGTGGCTATTAGGTGAATAACCACATGCCTTCATTTTATCAAGTATATGCAGTGCCTCCTCCATGGACCCTTCTTCACAAAGCGAACCCACGATCATAGCATAAATTCGAGCATTTGGTTGCAGGCCTCTAGAAGGTAGTTCTTTAAAAAGATCTAATGGAGCTTTGAGTTTACCATCTTAATTTGCACAATCCATTAATGAGAGTGCTGTAGGTAATTGTATTGGGAATCATACCTTTTTCCTCCATTCGATGAAGAAAAGAAAGTGCTATTTCAATCTCTCGAGACTTGCACATGCCATCAGCATATCTACTTTTGCTTAATAATCCATGAATCATACTGTTATAGGTAAATGCATTGTGCTTTAAACCTTTACGAGGGACTTCAAGAAAAAGATTCAAAGCTTCATCTATTCTTCTCTTCTTGCAATACTGATTAATTACAGGTAAATGCATCATGCTTTAAACCTTTACGAGGGACTTCGAGGAAAAGATTCCAAGCTTCAGATAGCTTTCCGTTCTTGCAATACCCATCCATCAAAATGGTATAGGTGACAATAGACAGCTTAAGGTCCTTCTCAACTATAGAATCAAATACTTGTTTAGCTTTCTCCATATTCTAAACATAACCCTTCTATCAGCGCATTGTAAGTGAATATATCAGGACAAATATTTTGTTGCATCATACCTTCGAGAACACCCTCGACCTCTTTCATCCTTCCATGCTTGCAATATGCAATCAAAATTATACCGAAAGTTATTACATCCGAGAATATTTTATGACTGGTCATATCATTCAATAGGTTTTTGACGTCTTCAAACCGACCAACATCACACAATCCCTGAATCGTCGAGTTGTACGTGACAACATCGGGTGAAATGCCCTTGTTGACCATTTGAGAGAGGAACAGTAGAGCATCATTCACTAGTCCAACCTTACAAAAACCATCAATCACTGCATTATAAGACATAACATCCGACTTCCATTGGGTTTTTTCCATTGTTAGAAACAATTCAAAGGAAATTTAGGAAAGCATGAACTTTTCTTGGATCGTTTATCCATGGTGTACTGTGCCACTTACGGGAGGAGAGTTGTGGTTGACAAGAGAGAGGATACACTTAGGGTGATTGTTATAAAGGAATTAAATAGGAATGGAATTACTAATTTAATTCCTGATCCCATGGTGGGGTAAATGGAAATGAAGTCTCAATTCCATTTGAAATCATTATTTTTTCTCAATTCCATTTGAAATCATTATTTTTTAAATAAGCTCCCATTAAAATAAGCATCCATGTATTCTCATGTCTATAAAAATCACACTTGTAATTTTATTATTATTAAGATTAATTAAAATTTATATATATCTAAACTCGTAACACGTTAATTATTACTCTATTTTTATATAATAAATAATCAGTGTAATATAATTATATTATTATATTAATTTAATTATTACTCTATTATTATATAATAAATAATCCGTGTTATATAATTATATTATTATATTCCCTCCATCCCATAAAGAAGTTCACAGTTACTGTATATGCGGAGTTTAAGAAAAAGTTGCGTTTTGGGAGTAGTTTGATATTTTTAGGTAATAAATAAATTATGAAGTAAGTTTTGTGAGTTGTAAAGGGGTGACAATTTTGAAATTAAAGTGTATTGTGGGGTTATTAATTTGTGTTTATTTCCTTATTTGGGGGTGTGAACTTGTTTATGGGACGGACAAAAATAGAAATTGTGAATTTGTTTATGGGACGGAGGGATTAATTATTGAAAATTTTTTTATAGGTAGACAATTATGTTATTAATGTAAAAATTTACAGAAAATTATAACTTTTGTCTTTATAATGAAAAAAAAATCTAATATACAATATTATTGTTCATTTATTATTATTATTTATTTATTTTTCATTTATTACTAATTTAATCTTGAGTTCATTCTACTTCTATTAATACTTCGAATAATACAACAACTGTTAATCCAAAAACGATATAAAGGTTACCACTCCAACGGAATGTTATAGATATTATGTAGAATAATTATGAATATATTTACTTAATTGTAGGAATTGTTTCTTGATTTAGAGGATTTTCTTGATTCCCGGTGTATTGTGTACAGTGGCGGACGCAGGATTTCCGTTGAGGGGGACCCAATTTTTCTCATACAATAGTTCGTGTTTTTTGTTCTACAAATTTTAAGAAGAATTATTTTATTTACCAACTTTTATTAACATTTTTCTAAACATGTTTTAGTATTTTTAATTGTATTATGTAAGAGTAACAATTTTAAAACTAAAGTCATTAAAATTATTAAATAAATATGTTGTTGAGGGGGGCCCAATTTTTCTCATACAATAGTTCGTGTTTTTTGTTCTACAAATTTTATGAAGAATTATTTTATTTACCAACTTTTATTAACATTTTTCTAAAGATGTTTTAGTATTTTTAATTGTATTATGTAAGAGTAACAATTTTAAAACTAAAGTCATTAAAATTATTAAATAAATATGTTATTTAGAGGATAAATAAATAAATAAAAGAAATAGAAGAGGGAAAAAAATAACAGTACTGCATGAAACGAACACGGGACCTTTAAAACTAAAACATCCTCACTTCACCACTTGAACATGAAGATATTTCAACAAATATTTCTATATCTATACTAGTATTTTTTTATAAGTTCAGGGGGCCCAGTGCCCCCCTAACCCCTTAGTAAGTCCGCTTCTGATTGTGTATATATTAGGACAAAATGTACACAAGCAATAACGATATAATAATATTATATATACATCCTTGTAAGACAAATTTTTCTTAATTTTTTATTTTATTGTATTTAGAAACCATTCACATTTAATATGTCAAAAGCTTGTGTGTGACAGGGCATACGGGAGCACATTCCGTACGCCTTTAGAATTTTGTGCTAAATCGTATATCCTTTAATATAAAGATGTGTATCTTTTATTTTACAAGGCAAAAACTTGTGTGCACCCGGGCGCACGGAAGCACACTCCGTGTGCCTTTAAAATTTTGTGTTAAATTGTATATCCTTTAGTATAAAAATGTGTACCCTTTATTTTGTGAAGAAAAATAAAAAATATAATGAAAAGTGTATACCCTTTAAAAGAAAATGGTATACCCTTATTAATTAAAGTGTATACCCTTTAGAACAAAATACCCTTTATTTTGTGAAGAAAAATAAAAAATATAATGAAAAGTGTATACCCTTTAGAACAAAATGGTGTACCCTTATTAATTAAAGTGTCCTTTTAGAACAAAATAATGTACCCTTATCCATAATACTAAATTCTAAAGGCGTACGGCGTGCGCCCGGGCGGACGCAAGCATCACTCTTAATATATTTAGAAACCATTCCATTTTAAATATCATCGTTCATTTAATACTTTTGATCTTAGATGATATTTATGCCAATATAATTTTCTTATTTTTAAATTAACAATATAATTATTTTAATATGAAAGATATTTTCAGCATACAATATATCCATTAATGTATTTTAATTTAATTTATATAGGACATTTTGATACATTATTGAAGATACCCCTTTTGAATTCCTTCTCACAATTAAATTACAGTCCTTGTGCAGCTTATAGTGATCTGAAAATGGGGATTCATCGGAGAAAAATGGAAGATTTGGAGACAGTGGGAAGATAATGGTGGTCGCTATTGTTCTCCTCTTCTTTGTCGTTATATTCGTCTTTTGCCTTCATCTCTACGCCAAATGGTTCTGGTATCGCCGTCAAGATAACACCACCACAACCACAAGGCGCCGCCGCCACCTCGACTTCGCCGCCGGCCACGATGGCGCTGTGGCCTCGACCCGTCAGTCCTGAAAACCATACCCGTTGTAGTATTGGAGGCGAAAGGGTTGAAAGATGGGTTGGAATATGGTGTGTGTTTATGTGAGATTTGTGATGGTGAAAAGCCTAGGGTTTTGCCTAAATGCAATCATGGATTCTGTCGTGGGAATTGGCAGATTTCAGATCGAAGCAAGAACTTAAAGCATGAAGGATAAAGCCTAATCTATGGATGAAGAAACAAAACAAGAACACGAGAGTCTTTTAGAGTGGTTCGGCTCACTAACGAGCCTACGTCCACTCTGGAGAGAAACTCTTTATAGCTACATTGTGTATGAGGAGATTACCAGTGATTAAAGCTGTGAAACAGCTTTATATACACAACTTAGTTGAAACGGGACCAACTTGCTGAATCGACTTTGAGCCTTTGGTTGGTGTATCAAACGGTTATCAAAATGAGTAAAACTACTCCTAACTAACAGCTGAGGTGTCAAGCTTTTCATCCATATGCTCAACCGCTTCTAACTCCTTCGTTTAGCCACCAAACAAACCCCTCAAACTTCCCTGCTCACCTTATGCACCGGTTGTATCATATTGCTGTCATTTCGAGTATTTAACCCACTGATACATCCATTTCTTCCATGCATCATATCCATACTCAAACTAAGAGATTCTATGTAGAGTGCATAGATATGTGGTTTCTATCACATTCAACATGCCCTCTGTGTAGACACCCTGTATCTAATCAGAGCCAATCAAGTTCTAGTGATGAATCTACATTGGTGGAGAATGCAGGTGTTAATGCTCCCAATTTCCCAACCAATGTGTTGATTTGGGGAGATGAGACTCAAATCAGCACGTTTGGTCATTGTGGAGAACCATCAAGCTCATCATCATCATCAATTGTAGACCGGACGGGGCATCAGTGATCGATATTCCTCGACAGATCAACGAGGAGGATGATCAGAGATCTCCGGTGCCCATGAGGCTGAGAACACTGAAGAGGCACTTGAGTGGTAATAGAAGAGTCAATCCAAGAAATTTGGATGTTGAAAAGGGAGGTAGAAGCCAGAGTTGATTCCTTACAGGCTGTGGAATTAACGATTTTTCGAGCATATAAAAATTAAAGCAATGTGGAAGCAAAAGGCATTATTGATTTATTATTTGTTAAATGTTCTTTGATTCTTGATGAAGATGATAGGTTATTGCATACAGCATAAGAATTGAATATGCTGACTATTATTGTATAAAAATAGGTTGGCTTCTCTGTTTCAAGAGGAAGGAGATGTTAATATTGTTCACTAAGGAACTACAAAAATTAATCAAGTAATGAGTAATTAAAGCTAGCTAAAGTAAATTAAAAGAAGATTATGTAGAATTGATTTAAAATAACTCCAATGAAAAAAATTACACACTACAAAAAAATATTATTTTTTATCAACAGAATATTCTGTTGGTAAAAGTCTCTAATGTTAAATTATTATACTAGATGATTAATAACGAAATCTGTTGATAAAGTGATGGTTAAATTTTTTCCAATTCTGTTGCCAATAATTCCGTTGCTAATAATTCCGTTGGTAATTTATATAATGATTTCATTGGTAATCCGTTAGATCATAAATCCGTTAATATTCCTCTGCTAAAAGAAAAAAATAATTTTTGTTGTCGATCCGTTAGTAACTACCAATGGATTGAATTCATAATAATACCAAATTTACTAAATGGGTCAAATATAAAAGATTTACAACCCGGTGTGTCACTTCCATTCTTCATTCTTTCCCATCACTGCGAAAGCACAAGGTCCGTCTTCCTCCAAAATCCACTCTCTTCTCCACCTTCCACCTCACCACTGCTCACTATCTTTTCATACGAGAAAATTGCAAAAGCAGTCTCACCCGTCACAGTCCCATTTGGATTTGGTCCTAATAGTCTTGACTTCAGTCCCAAATATTTTTTCAGCAATAATGGTCCCACCATCAACTTTTTCGTTATTTCCGTTAGTAATTTTGGTCCCACTGGACTAAACCTTAAATACTGGGACCAAAATTACAAGATTTTGCAATTTTGGTCCTAAAGCATCTGTAAAAACCATTTTTGGCGGTGAAATTGGGTAACTTTTGGCGCCCAATCTAAACCCTAATACTCACCCTATTTTGTCTTATAAAACCTGTCAACCCACAACCCTACCTACCATCACAACACAAAAATACAGAGAGAAAGAAGAGAAAAGAGATGAAACACAAGATTTTTCATGCTTGTCCCGAGTCCATGAACGGTACTGGTTGCGATTTCTTTCTTTGGGCTGATCAGTATGAAGTGGCTGGCCATGCTCAATTCCCTCTTATGCTTACTAGGATTGACAATTTGGTGTCTGAAAAATTGAAGTTAGCAACTACGTTAAAGGGCACAGCACAAAGGATTGATGAAATGGCTAAACATCTGAAGTGGTTGGAGGAAGATGTTTATCAGATTCGAATGCTGAAAAAATTTCTTATCATATTCCTATTGGTGTCTTGGGCTCCTATCATTGTCCGAGGGTTATTCGCCAAGTAGAATATTATCTTATAATAATCATGTATGACCTTCTATTTTGTATTACGTATGAATGCTAATATGGAAGGCTAATGTATGAAGTATAATGTATTATGTAATGTATGAAGCCTAATGTTTTATGACCTTCTACTGTCATGGTTTAACAACATTATCCATCACAATACAATTTAACACCAATACTATCATGCAGATAAGATCATGTCATAAGCAGCATGAAGCAAGAAACATGTGAACATAGTTCTGGACAATCAGCCACAACCAACATAGTTCTTACCAACATCCTAAATTATAGTCTGAATCAACATAAATCAACAAACAGGTAAACATATTTCAACATTCATTAAAAAGTCTCCGTGAGAGTGTTAATAGCCACATGTTTCTTACCCTATTTTTCTATGACTTTCATACCCTCTCCCCTGCTACTTTCACCACCTACATTAACATTGCATCCAATGAATATATTTGGACTAAGAAGTGTTGTGTGTGTGCCTGACTTACTTGTGCTTATACCTCCGAAGTGCACCTGACCTCCAATGAAATTATGTGGATAAAAAGCCATTGGTGGAGGAACCCTAAACTTTACTCCAGATAGACCTTGGCTACAAGTGTCTTCTGCCATCTATTGCCAAAATTCACACATGTAAATAAGTAAAAAAAATCAATAGGATCAAACAAAATTATTGCTTTTAATTGAATATGTACCCAGTCATAGTTCCTTCAATCTCAGTAGATTTTTTTGCAGCAGCTTTTGGTCTTGCACTAGGAGCACTCAACTACCTCTTCCCCTTTATTAAAAAAGAATAACACGAATTTAAATATCTATATATGAACATAATGTATTATTTACGTAAATAGAAATATTATCAGAGCTTATCTTCTTTTTCTTGTTGTAGGTCTATCACTCGTAGCATGCGATTCAATCTAAACAATATTACAAAAATAACTATGTTGTATTCAACACTATAAGAAAATTAATATAAGAACATAAGTATAATATTACTTACATTGATGGGGTCTATATCAGACTGATGAACTTCATCATCCTGTGTCATTGGTGGACAATCATCATATTGTGTCATCTCTATTGGCTCAGTAGATGGTTCAGTTGATCGTTCTCGTGGTTCAGCTTCTCTTTCTTGTTCACAAACAGCCTCAACCTCATGATCAGATTCATCCAACTCATCTAATAAACTAGTAACAACCTTCTTCAACGAACAACCCTTTTGATTGTGTCCCTTTTCACCACAGTATTTGCAAGTAACTTTGAATGATTGTCTTGCCATTCTTTGGACACCTCTTGTCCTCTTCCCTCCAATTTCATCTGCTCCTGCTCTCTTTCTGCTCTCCGGTCTATCCTTCTTTTTCCTTTTCTCAAAATTTGGTGGCAAGGGTGGAATGTACCCTGTCTTAGACCATAACTCTTCTCCATTCATTGGGCTGATAGACATCTGATAAACTGCCATGTATGTGTCCACAGAATAGCATTTGTTGACATAATATTTCACATCATGACCATGTGGACATATTGCACTGATTGCATGCTTAAAAAGGATGCCGGACAACTCCCACAATCTACAATCACAAGTGTATGCTTTCAAGTCAACAACATACTTCGATCAAAAAAAACTTATTACCTCATAGTTGTACTCATTGGATTTGGTAGGGGTACAATCTTTTCTTCTCTTCATAGCATCATACACTAATGCTCTTATCAGTACAAATATTTTTTGGCCCTCCCATTTCCATTCACAAGCATATCTATTTTTTAAAGCCTTGACATCATGAATTCTATTATCCATTCTAGCATGGTCAAGATTGGCTTAGATCTTACTTCAACTAATACATTGTTAAATATCTCACACATGTTGTTCACAAGGGTATCACACTTGGAAAAGACACCAAAATTTAACCTCGACCACTGAGATTGAGGTTTTTCTTTTAGCCACTCTAAACATCTAGGATGCTGATCTCCAACTTTTTTCATTGTTCTGTCAAAGTCAGGGATAGTGGTACTCTTGTCTGCAGCCCACAAAAACTTTTTAAATGCATCACCCCTGTAGCAAACTTTCTTCATGTTACATGTAAATGCCTTACACAAAACCTATGTTCAACCCCAGGCAATACACTTTCATATGCTGGAATCAACCCCATCTGCTTGTCTGACATAAAAGTATAGAGACTTTGATTTTCCTCTAACAAATCTTCCTTCAACAGCTGCAGGAACCACTTCCAAGCTTCTTTAGTTTCACTCCCAACAACAGTATATGCTAAGGGATATGGATCATTGTTTGGATCCATGCCTACTGCAGTCATTAGAACTCCAGTGGTTGGACCTTTTAGGTAGCAAGCGTCCACACCAATCCATGGTCTGCACCCATTCTTGAATCTCTACTTTAGTGCACCCAAGCAAATGTAAACTTTGCTAAATCTATTGCCATCAGGTGTGTTGTCCACTTTCAAGACCACAGTTGAGTTGGGATTTTTATCAATCAGTGTTTTAGTATAGTCCCAGAGCTTTATGTATTGCTCACTGTTTTCACCGTCGATATTCTTCAAAGCCAACAATTTTGCTCGGTATGCTTGATAGGGAGAAACATAACACCCTATCTTCTTCGATGCTAAATGCTTAAAACCTTTGCTACTTTTCTTGGAATCAGCCCTGAATTGGGATCACGAAAATCTTTTCGCCAACCAAGCTAATTTTACATTATCAACAGTATACTGTCAAGCACATGCATGATTTGGATTGTATTCTCTAATTTGAAACCCTTCTTCACCAGCCATTTTCAATGCATTAATCCTCCAATCACAACCTTCTTGTTTACACCTTGCATAGATTCTTTGACCATCATTCTTTGAAAACCACAATGATAATACTATGGTGTATCACAACCTCCTTAAATAATATTTTGGTTGCAAAAATTTGCTCTAGGAAGAAAGTAGGATTTCTCACTTGAGATGCCTTGAAAACCATATTAGGATTCCTAGAGTTATCATCCTCTACAGCAGAATCCTCCTAAACACTATCGAAGTCTTCTTCATTGTCTAGGTACTCTTCTTCGCTGGAAGAAGATGCAACTGCATTATTAACGCAGCCTAAATCAGCCCACACTATTTCATTGTCAATGTTTTCATCAAGCATGATATCATCAAGAATGTCATCAACACTATCTTCCTTGTATACGTATTCATCATCCTCTCCTGAATCTGAAATGTCTAAAGCTCTATCATCATTAACATTTTTATCCATTGGCACTTTATCTCTTATTCTACAAAAATTTACCATTGGTTCTTTCTCATTTCTGTCTCCACCAATAACTTCAACCTCATTAATATTATCGTTATCCACCAACATTGGTTCTTCCACCATAGTTTGTCTCTACTAATTCTTGCATCTTCATATTACTCTGTCTCCCCCTCAATGTCACTGTCATCACCCATAAACTCTTCTGATCTTGTAGCATCAAGAAACCGAGTACGCAGCCTATTCTTTGCAGCATTAAAACACCTATCAATATCAAATACACAATCAACTATGTCTAGTTTTCCATATTTTCTCATTCCATAGTACTTTTTACTCCCAACATATCCTAATTGTTCACACATCCTGTCAAAATTCCCTAAATCCACCTTGGAGCAGTTAACAAAAATCATACGCACTTATTGTCCCTCCAATATACTCAAAATCATTTACGTTATTCCCAATTATCATTCCACCATGATGCAACTTAATAGTGTATAGATTCAGAGAATAACCTAAAACATATCATACCAACAATTTAGACGGAATGAGATAAGGTAGAAAAACGTTGAATTAAGTAGACAAAGGCTAAAAGATTCACTTATCGTAATCTGGAGCAGGGAATCAAACGAGAGATTTTTTTCGCCACATAGTGATGTCAGGTAAGGATTTACCAAAATGGCGAGGCGAGGGCGAGACAAGCAAATTCGACTTGGGAAGAAAATTATGGCGGGCTCAAATTTGGGGGAAAATTAGGGAGTAGGGTTCGTCTATGAATCGAACGAGGGATTTTTGCCACATTGTGATGTCGACATTCCAAAATGGCAGGACGAGCGAAGGATTTGACGGGAAGAAATTAATTTAGGAAGGAAAAATTAGGGTTCGACGGCGGACTCAATATTGGGGAGAAAATTAGGGATTAGGTTTGTTGACTCGTCTGGGTTCATTTTGGGCAGATAAACGACTTCCTATCGAACTAACGGCCACGTGATAAACACGTGACCCTTGCCGTTATATTTTTACGGCTATGGGATGAATATATAATTTAAATTTTTATGGGATCACAAGTGCAATTGAGTGGGACTAAATCTGCCGAATTTTAAACTTTTGGAAACAAATTTGCAAGAAAAAAAATCTTATGGGACTAAAAGAGCAAACAATGAGACCACAAAGTAGGCGTGCCCTATGGGACTTAAAAAACTGGTAAATTCTCTGCAGTTACTATTTCACAATTATTATCTATTTCCCTCACGTGGGGTTATTCTAGAAGGTCATGATTAATTGGATATAAATTAGGTGCAACAATAATTTGAGTATCATGATCACTTAAATATTATCGGAAAGGAATTAAGTATAGATTGGTGACATATTTTATTATTATTATTATTATTATAAAGAGAATTATTTATGAGTTGTAGAACTACCAAATCTAGACGACATAAAATTCGAGTTCTCGATTACAGAATCAACTCGTCCAAGACTAAGAATTATTAATACCTACTCTGGTGCGTTTCTTCATGAAAAATTTTTTCACTTGCAGAATCACAGGTAAAAATGAATAAAAATTTATACACATGCAAATATTTATTGAAAATTATACCCGAAAATTATACCCCCAAAGGATTTCACCAGATAATCCTCCAGTACAAGTTATTAGACTTAACAAGTTGAAATTAGAAACAAAGCATGAGTTTGAAAATGAAAATAAGCATCAAAGTCAAATCGCAGAGTCCTTACAACATCGACCTCTAATTTGTGAAGATGAGTGCGAGAAACGGCAATTGTTGCGCGAAATGCAGCGTCACCTTGTCCAGGTAAAAGAGATTTAACTGAGTCGACTTGTCAATACTAGTGAATCTTAATAAACAGTTTTTGTCTGAACTGATAGAGCAATATCTTTATTAACTTATTCAAACACACATGAAACCTCGGCTTAAGGTGCATCACGGGGCACCACTTTTCCTTGTTGCGCCATAACAATGGATTTGTACAAGTCCACAATCATCCTCTCATCGTACTCCTTAATCGGCCTCATTCCGAATCCGGATCCGCTCCCGTATGCGCCAACCATCCGCGAGTTGGCGATTTTCATCATCATATTCACATAGGCATCTCGGAATCTGAGCAGAAGTTTCTTCGGTGAGAAATGAAACTTGAATTTGAGGCGTGGCGTCAGCTTAATCCGCCAGAAACGCCGCCTCCGTGAACCTAGCTGAACTACTCGATTCCGGCCACCGGTGTTGAGGCGTTCGTAGCATTTCCGCCGCCAGTATCCTTTGGTGTGCCACTTACGGGAGGAGAGTTTGTTGAAAAGAGACAAGACACGCTTAGGCATAGGCATTTGATGTTTAGAATTTTCTGCTGGGTAGTCTAGGAAACTTTTCTTGGATTCTTCATCCATGGTTACGTTGTGGTTCACAAGAGAGAGGATACACTTGGGTTATTGTTATAAAGGAATTAAATAGATGGAATTAGTAATTTAATTCATTCCTGATTCCATGATTGGTGTGGTAAATGATAATGAAATCCCAATCACATTTAAAATCAACCCATCAAATATCACACCGATCTATTATGTATTCTCATCTTCTCTATAAAAATCACATTTGTAATTTTATTATTATTAAGATAAGATTAATTAAAATTTATTTATGGTATATAAAGGCTACCACATTAACAGAATGTTCAGATAATATGTACAATAATTATGAATGTTTGATTTATTTAATTTTAGGAATTGTTTCCTGATTTTAGGGGATGTTCTTGATTCGGAAAATTGCTGTATTGATGTACACAAGCAAAGACGATATAATATTGACATTGGATACTCTCCATTTTGTTGTTTGGTAATTTCATTCTATTTTAATTTTTTATTATTTTGTAAGCTTCATATTTTGTCATGTCATCATTTTAATAATTATTTTTAAAGGGCCTGACAAAATGACTAAACTTACCCTAAAAATATTTAAATTAAATCATCATTATTATGAAATTTATATCTGTTGTGTTGCAACAACAGAACAGTCATCAATCTTATTTGTTCGGATGTTGTAACCGAACAAAATAATGAATTCATATATCGGTTGTTGTAGAACAATATTTGTGAATTTTTTTAAATTCATATCTACATTACCAAATAGATTAGATACCAAACAAGTTTCATGGACATTATTGATCTTTAAATAAAGATTGTAATTCATCTTCCAGTGAAAGTAAGCAAGTTTTAGTTGTATCTATCAACGGAAGTGGTGGTTTTGGATCTATCCAAACTACAAAGTTAGGATGAGATCATCTGTTTCTATCCGTACTAATGTAAATAATTTGTGGAGATCACAAATCAACTAAAAGAATGATGTTGTACCACTCAAATATAACCAAATTTGGGTTTATCCAATGTGTATCTTCTGATTCTAATAAAGATGGTGGATTCCCTTGTATATATATTTATTTCTAAAAATATTTTATGGCATTGTAAATCTTGTATCATACTTGTGCAAGTCTTTTAGAATTATGACACAATAATATTTATGTTCGGTTGTTGCAATCAAACATATTAGATATATGAATTATGGTTTTGTTCGGTTATCGCAATCGAATAGATATAAATTTTATAAGTGTAATTATGTCTTATTATTCGATGCTAATTTAATTTAAATATTTTAAGGGTACGTTTAGTCATTTTAGAGTGCGAATAGCCGCGTCAATTTTTAAATTAACGATCAATTTTCTTTCTTATCTAGTTCACTGATTTTATCTTTTTGACAAAGTCTCTTGTGAGACGGGTTATTTGTGAGACGGGTCGATCCATCACTAAAGTATGCTTATTGTATAATTAAAGTATATTTAATGGTTGCTTAAATATATTTTTTAAAATATGCTGGATTATGCATTTAAGTATTATTTTAGCGTGTTATAATATGATTTATTATTAAGATATTTTAATTACAATTAAACATACTTTATTTATACAATAAACATACTTTAGTGATGGATCGACTCGTCTCACAAATAATCTGCCTCACAAGAGTGTCTCTTCTTCTAATATTTATTCGTAGAGTTTAATGGAGTATTAAATTTAAAAGTATTATTATATTTTGTCCTCAGTATGGTTTATGTTATATTTTACCCCTAGGGTTTAATATTTATTTTTAGGGTTTAGTGTTAATTTTTAGAATATAATTGTAATTTTACTTTTGTGATTTATGGTGTATTTTGTTCTTTGGATTTAATATTTAATTTTAGAGTTTAGTGTTAATTTTAAGGGAATAATTATAAGCAGGAATAATTAATTAATAAAAGAATTTAAAAAAAAAGAGTTTCGTATAAATCTAAAATTAATTAAATCTAGATAGGTGATGTGGCAAATTAATCATTAACGCAAGACTAGAAAAAGGAAGAAAATTTAAAAAAGAATTAGAATGTTAAATGAGTTAGAGGGTGGGATGGCTTTATAATAATTGTCAGATTTAGTAAGTGGTGCAATTTAAAGAAATGCACGAATTTATGAGATTTCAAATGGAGAGGACCGGGTCACATCATTGTGTAAGGCAAGTTTTTCAAGTCAATTATATGGGAATATTTGCTTGAGCTCGTTAGGCCTTATTATACTAAATTATATTAAATCCGTTCATAGTTATATTGGTAGATGAGTGGATTTCATATTTATACGTATTAGGGGCAGCTATTTGCACTTGAAAATACTAAATATATCCCAAAATTTTTTAACTAAACTAATAAGATTAAAATACCGTTATGAAAAATGTGTTTATAATATCTTTATATACATACCCTAAAACTTCTAAATATACCCCTCCATTAAACCCTAGCTTAATCAATTAAAATCTTGTGCATTATTGGTAGCTTTGAATCATTTTTTTTCTCACCCATTAACTAACAAAACCAGACAGCTTGGCAGTATATGAATGATCTAATGCTCCCTCCTTCCGGTTCTAAGGTATCCATTTACTTTTTGCACGTGGATTAAGGAATATTATTATTATATGTAAAATGGGTAGTTGAAATTGATACCTTAGAAGCAGACGGAGGGAGTACTATATTGCTCAACTTGACGTCTTTGTGGATAATCGGCGAAGAAGCTGCAGAGTGGAGATATGCAAGTGCACCAGCATCTTCAGTAGCGATCCTCAGCCGATCTTTCCATGGCAACATGCTTGACTCACTCGTGTTGTGGATATGATGGAGAAAAAGTATAACATCATTAACGAAAAGCGATACTCAATCAATGAAAAATGATAATGGTGATGCGAACTGTTTCATGAACAATTTATAATATATATAAAAAGTGATAGTGATTTTATTATTTTTTATCTGTCGTCCACTCAATCCAATAGCATCATATTGTCCTCTTTGAGCCATCCACAAGCCCGCATGGTTTGGGCTCATACCCAAAAAATCTCATGCTGATCAGGAGAGTCTATCCACTCTAATAAACTCATCGTCATCCCCACTTCTAATACTTGGTCACGGTTTAATGGGCAGTCCCAGCGTTTCATGGCAAGAAAATTATTATTACAAGTGATGAGGATGAATCTTATTAAATGATGACAATTGACTAGTTTTTTTTTTTCTTCTTCCGTAATATACTTTCAAATGTACTACAAATACTTTTCATTCTAGGTTAAAATCACACTGAATTTATGGCTTTAAATATGTGTAATTTGATCATGACATATAGAAACTGATTCCTACTTCTTTTTTTGACAGAAATATAAATTTCTATAAAATCAAGAAGCATCAGTGTTTACATATGAATGTGGTAATGAATAATAAAAAGCAGATAAAACACCATTGTAGGTGAAAGCTGTAGCCGCTAGGCTATGTGCTAGGGAATTAGCCTCCTGTCGGATCCAATTGAAGCAGACTTGATCAAAAGAAGATCGTAAAGAGGATATCTAAATGCAAACCTGTACATTTTTTTTTTATTTATCTTAGATAGATAACTTTGTAAATATTATAAGATATATAAATCACATTAATTTCTTAAAATCATCCAAGTGGATAAAAAATAAAGAAGTAGGAGAAGAAATTATATTTGAAACCTTTTTCCAAATAGCAGCATTTTAAAACCCTTTGATTGTTGAACATTCACCGATATAAAATCAGTTTTTTTGCTGATTGAATAACTAATTTGAAGAAAAAAAACTTCCATTCGATTTACTCTAACACCTAGTGAGCCTCAAGAACCCAATGCAGAGGCGCAAATGTTTTACGATATGCTAAAAGCTGCAAACAAGGAGTTGTATACTGGTAGCACTCGCTCACAATTATCGATGAACGCAAAGTTGTTAAGTATCAACTAGAGAATCAGATCTCAGATAGAGGTTATAATTAGATAACGGAATTGTGCAGTGAGAAATGTCCACCTAACAACTCTGTCCCTAAAAACTTTTATGAGAGCAAAATATTGATGAGCGGGATGGGACTTTCGGTGGAGATTATACACTGTTGCTTTTACGGTTGCATGATTTATTGGGCGAGGGATTTCTTGAGCATTGCAAGGTGTATTCGTACTCACGCGCAATACAAGGATTACCAGGGTAGTAGTAATGAAAAGATACCATATGAAAAATGTGGTAGTATTTACCTTTGATTTCTAGGTTACAGAGGTTGTATGCAACGTTCGCCACAGCGAATGACATGACATGCCATGCAAATTGTGCTAATAATACTTCGGGCGATCAAATTCACCCGACTGATTCACCAGCATGGAAAGAGTTGGAAACATCACACAAATCACAATATCAACACTTTTACAATTCTACAACTAGCATTTGAACCCGTGCGTTGCACGGGACAAAGGTATTCTAATATTATTTAAACCCGAAAGAGAAGTCTAAATCATGCCTTTGGGATAAATTATTCTATCTCTACCTGAAGGAGAAGCATAGTAATACCGTCCCATGCAATAGTAAGAATATAAAAAAACAGTGTCGTGTGTTGCATGGTCAGAGATTTTGTCATATAAATAGCTCTTAACTAAAATTATACCTTTATTTTTTATATAATATACTCCCTCCATAATACATGCTATGTAGTCTCTTGGGGTACAATATATCAAAAATCACTGGGATAAAATCTTAATTTCACCCTTTGAACAAACACTATTTCCTACCAATAAATGGTAAACCCTCGGTGTACCGTATGCCCTAAACTAATGGATAATAATATACCATAAATCACAGGAGTAAAGTCATAATGTTACAAATGGAACAAACACTAAACCCTGCCAATATATATTAAACCCTCGGGGGACATTATACCCTTAACCACTGAGAAAAATTATACCATAAATTATAGGAGTAAATTCGTCATTTCACTGCTGATAAATATTAAATCATCGGGGTACAGTATACCCTAAACTACTGGTTGATACTCGTAGACATCTCAAACATGTTTATCAATATATTCTAAAGTTATACCACTAATTATTTACATATAATATTCAATATTTATGTAATATCATATTAGGTAGTTGTATATTTATTAATTAGTATTTAGGTACCCGTAAGTACCATACCATATTTATTTAAATATCAACAGCTCATACTCAAATGTGTGTCGTTTAAAATTTTATTACTATATTTGTAACAACTCCAAAATTATTTATCAATATGCTTAGGGTAAAATAGGGTAGCATGAAATATAATTATTAGATATAATCAATATTGATGTTAGGAGTATCCGTAATTCGTATCCATTTAAATGTTCACCATCCATGATTGGACATGTCCAATTTAAAAAATTCATGATAATATCATCCCAAACTTATTATTGTATTGCATCCAGTATGCTTGGTTAATGTTTACCTAAGGGTGAAACGAATCGATATTAGGACCGATAAAAGAATTACTCACAGGTAATATATTTATTTCTCGGTTTCATTTCTATAAGAAAATTTATTTACACAGATTCTATTCATAAATTGAAAAAATAAAAAATTAATAGATCTTTCATTTAAAATTGTTATTATATTTTTTTTAAATGAAAATATTCTCTCATACATTTTTATTAATCACCTAAAAATTACATTTAAACCTAGGCATAATTTGATTATAGACATTTCAATTAATTATATTATAAGAGAGCTTCCATGTAACCTTTTATATATATTTTTCATAAATTAGTTGTAATCAAACCAATGATTAATTTTTCAAACCAAGTATTTGTTATACCAAGTAACCAAATCAAATATTAAAGAATATACTATTGTAATATATATTAGTTTGAGAGATATAATATTTTAATGTATAATCGTAGTTGTTTGGGATTATAGCGGGTAGGATATCCACTATAGGGGTATCCGTACGTACTCGTATCCATTTAAATATAAACTACTCATTTTCTTACACGTTTCATTAAAAAAAATATATTATGATACTCATACCCGTCCCAAACTCGTTTATCAATATCCGTAGATTACAAATACCCATTTAATGCTAATTTATTTTAGAAAAATATTTATATTTAAAATAAATATGATTAAATAAAAATTATAATTAGTAATATATATTTATAATATATTTATATTTTTAGTATTTAAATTAATGTATTAATTAATTTATATACATATATATTTTTTGTGTTAAAATTAATATTTTAATAAAAATTATATTATTGTTAATTAATTATGAATTAAATATAGTATGAACTTTATTATTTTTAATATGATCAAATAAAAGTTATAACTATTAATTAATTATATAATTATTTCATAACATATTATATAATATAGATAAAATATTTTGTATAATTTTAATATTTGTGAATACCTGATTCATACATGTACACAATTCAAATTCTAATGATATTTTTTTGAACTACCCGTGAAATTTATAATTATTAATATATTTATAATGCATTTATATGCTTATAACTAAAAATCGATAAACTACTATTCATTTTTTATATTTGGTTTATTGTAGTGCATATTGAATGCAAAAATATTATAATTTTTTATTTTAATTTCAAATTCTAATGATATTTTTTTGAAATACTCATACTCATTTTTTTAGGATGTTTATTAATTATGTAAGATACTTTCATATATTTCTTAATATTCATACCCGTGTATAAATAAATATGATTTAAAATTTATTATAATATTTGTATCCGTTCCAAAGTCTTTTAGTGGACGGTGGGTTCTGGCCACCCCCAAATTAGTCGGTCTATGGATCGGATACTGGTGCATAGAAAAATACTCGTAAATTACTCATACCCATTTAATACTATTTTTAAAGTAATTTTTTTATTGATTAAAATTAATATTTTAAATGAACTTATACTATTACTGATTAAATATAAAATAAATATAATATAATTCTATTACAAAAATATGACCTAAACCCTAATTTTATAAGTTATTATAATAATTAAATAATATTACCCTAAACCCTAAACCATATAATTAAAAATTAATTCAAATTGTTTAGGAATAATTAACATAATTTGAAAAAATTAATTCAAATTATTTAGGAATAATTAACATAATAATTTGAAATAATTAAAATTAGTAGTAGTTATGTATAATATTTAATGAAAAATAATATTAATCACACATATAAGGAATCTTTTTAAATAATGTATCATTTTAAATTAAATAAGGTATTATTATTATGACAAAAAAATCAATGGCCAAAGTCTAATATCATAATTGTGATGAATGGATGAGATTGAATAATGTAATGAACGGATGAGATTAAAAAAGGTTTAGTAATCAAAATAAATGGTATAGTTTAAAAATTGGTTCAATTTTTACTTTTAAATTGTATTTTATTGTATATATAAAGATATTACGAAAATGTCACATTTTTTTTTACACAAAATTTAATCAAAATTAAATACTCTCTCCGTCCCGCGTTAAGATTTACGCTTTCCATTTTGAGTTGTCCCAAGTTAAGGTTTATACTTCCTTTTTTGTCATATTGGGCCCACACAAAACAATTAATTATTCCATGTAGGCCACACACAACACTAATACAACTACATCTTACATTAAATATTATCTCTTTCACTTCACTACATATTAAAATATTATATCTCTTAAATTTCGTGCAAAAAACAAACGTCAACGTTAACGCGGGACGGAAGGAGTATATAATACACTTTATTCAATTAAATAAATTCAAAAACCTGCCTTTTTTTCTTACGCCATTACACCAAAAATTATTTTTTTTAAATACGTGTAAGGTAAAACGGGCAAGTCATTCCGATATTGAGGGAGTATTATATTTAAAAATAAAATTTCAAAATCCACGTAAATTTGGAACTAACATACTTTAAAAGCCAACAAGGTTTTAATGTGAAACGTACACACCAAAAGCCAAATAGTGATTAATAAGATACTCAAGCTCCCGCTACAGGAGAGGGGTTTAACAGAGAGAAGCCGGGTAGACTAACCGAGTTAGTCTTCATAATTGAAGGCTTAATAAGCAATCACTTATTAAGAAATTATTATTCTAATTATATTTTGTGACGATAAACTATGATTAATATCAACTAATACATTTTAAGTTTATGAATTAAATGATTACAATAATTCATATACATATACTTCATATTTTCAACATATATTAATTAAAGAAAATGCAGTCTAAATGATCCTCCAACTGTCTTTTTTTTCCCTTTTTTTACCCTCTTATTTTTATTAACAATTCAATTCAAATTAACTTAAATGACTTGAGTTAATAAATTAATGCCAAAATATTGTTATTATATTAGAAACAACTACTAAAATAGAGTATTCTTTGCAATCATGTCTTGAATACATGATATCACATGGTTTAATGTCTGATGTCACTAAAAAAAATTATGAATACATGATATCACACTGGTTTAATGTCTAATGTCACTAAAAAAATTTATTTTTTACCAGTGAAATTTACCAACGAAATTCAATTCGTTAGTAATTACCAACGAAATAGCAACAAAAAATGATATTTTTCCTTTAGTAATGGAATGCCAACGGATTTATTCTCTATTTTATCAACGGATTACCAACGAAATCATTATATAAATTACCAACGAAATAATTTACTAACGAAATTAAATTTTCGTTGCTAAAAATTTACCAACCACCACTTTACCAACTGAAATTTACCAACGAATTCCGTTATTAATCCGTTGGTAAGCCAATCTAATAATGGAATTGAGGCTTTTACCAACGAAATATTCAGTTGGTAAAAAATAATTTTTTGTTGTAGTGTGTTGAAACTTTTACATATATATGAAATTTGAAAAACATAATACAAAAATTTATTTTAGTTTCAATGCAAGTATATTTTTCCAAAACACAATCTAATTAATAGGACAGTTAAATAAAATAAAAACCACATAGTATTATACTAGTAAGATCTAAGAATCCTTCAAAGAGATAGAAACAGACTCCCAAAAAAGCTTATGTTTTGGCTCTTGCAAGGTTAATATGGTAATAAACATAGAGTTTGTCCCACTTGCATTCTAAATACCTCCAGTAAGCATTCCTCCATGACTTCTTTAACACAAATGTTGCCCAGAAAACTGAAAACCCCACAGCATAACCTAGTGATAACACCACATAAATCCATTCTACCTCTGATTTATGATCCTCTGTGGGTAGGTGGACTTCATTCTCATCATGGTTGCCACCAGAGCAATTTCTCGTTAATGGAGGACCACAAAGATTGTTCCCTATGAAGCTCGACGCATCCATGCCTCTGAGTTGTGTGCCTTCTGGTATTCTCCCTGTCAAGTTGTTGTATGACAAGTTGAGATAACTCAGTGAAGACATAACAGTGAAGCTATCTGGAATTTCACCGGATAAAATGTTTCTTGAGAAATCAAGAGATTCTAATTGCTTCAACTCTCCGATGCTCTTCGGAATTAACCCTGTCAGATGATTCCAGGACAGATCTAATGCTATGAGCTCCACCAGAGTTGTCAACTCCTCTGGAATTCCTCCGGACAAGTTGTTCTTGGATAGGTCGATAACATTAACCAACGAAAGAATTGAACCATACTCATAGTCTCTTCCTTTAGTTGTAATTGTGGCACTCTCCAGAAAGTTTCCAAAGACATAAGAAGAATAGTCTAAGTCTCCAGCAATATAATCAGTCATGTTTCTCCTTACAGCCATAGCAGTAAAATTGTTAACACATGTAGGAATTCTCCCAGAAAATGAATTGTTTGAGAGATCCAAGATTTGAAGAGAGCTTAGGTGGCATAGGGTTGAAGGAATTGTACCATGAAAGTTGTTGGAGTGCAGAATGAGAAATCTCAAGTTGGGTAAGCTTTGTCCTATCCACTTTGGCATGTTTCCAACAAGATTATTACTAGAGAGGTCCATCTTCACTAGTTGTGTGCAATTTCTCATTGTGACAGGTATTTTTCCAGACAGTGTGTTTTTGAATAGGTTCAAAGACAACATATCTGTTAGGAATCCCATGGAAGTTGGGATAGTACCAGAGAAGTTGTTATTGCCTAGATTCACTACTTTCAGGTAAGGCCATTTCATCCAACAATCTGGAATTTCTCCTGCCAACTGATTTCCTCCCAGATGGAGATTCTGCAATCTATATGTTTCATTTCTGGGGTCACAAAGAAAGTGAGATATACCTCCTGAAAATGAGTTGTTTGACAGATTTATCTCTTCCACACTATTTCCTACAAGAGGCAATAAACCACTGAACTGATTTGAATTTAAGTAAATCGATCGATGACCGGCTTGAATACCAGTTATGTCAGGAACCTTACCATAGAGATGGTTGTGGGAGAGATTCAAATTTGATATCTCCCACAACCATGCAGGAACAGTACCTGTGATACCAGTATTGGACAAATCAAGTTGAAACAGAGTATTCTTCTGTGTCTCAAGCCACAAAGGCATGGATGAACCTTCTCCCAAATTCCATGAACCTAATTCAAGAGTGGAAACCTTAAATGGTGGACTCCAATTCGGGCCTACTTTCAAAGTCAAATGGTTTCCAGAGGCTAAAATACCACGCAAATTTGTGAGATTGGCAAAGTGAGTCTCAGTCACTACCCCTGTCATGATGTTATTATTAATAGAAAGATATTCCAATTTAGAAAGTTCCCCTATGCTCACTGGAAGATTACCTAAAAACTTGTTATCTTCTAGCGATAAATCATTTATTTGAGATAAGTTTCCAAGATTTATTGGGATTTGACCAGTTATTAAGTTATGCTGAATTTGAAGTGCTTCTAGGTTTCGAAATTCTCCAAATTGATGAGTTAGATGGCCAGTAAGTTGGTTATAACACAAAAGTAGAGATTTCAAAGATCCTAAGAAGCAGTGTGACATATTTCCAAATGTATCAGATACTTCTCCTTGCAACATATTCCAACATAAGTCCAATGTTTCCAATTTGCACAAATTAGCAATGTGTGTTGGTATTTTCCCAGAAAGCTGATTATGAGATAAGTCAAGTGTGTGTAACCTGGAGAGATTCCCAATGGTAGTCGGAATCTTCCCGCGAAACCCAGCACGCGAGAGACTCAAATACTCGAGGCTGGTGAGAGATCCGATGAAGGCAGGGACTTCCGCATCAAAGTTGTTCCCACTCAGGTCCAAATGTTTCAGCTGTTTGAGGTTCAGCAAACAAGGATCTATCTTTCCATCCAAATTAGAAGAATTCAAATTGAGTTGATGGACGTTTCCCGTAAGGTTGCTGCAGACGACGCCATCCCACTTGCAGCAGTTCACTTCACGGCTGATATTCCAGGAAGACAGTTGATTCCATGGATCTTCCAATGACTGTTTGAAGCAAATAAGTGCCTGTTTTTCGATTTCAGGGCACTCACTCTTTGCATTACTCACTTCCAAAGAAATCAGTAACCACAACATTAAAACAAACATACTCTTTGCCCCACTCTTTTTCATCTCTCAAAACCACCTTCAAACCATTTTTTGGGTGTCTTAACTCCAACTTTAAAACTGATTTTCAAGTTAAAAAAAAAAAAAAAGGAAATTTCAAGGAAGACGGCTCCGACAGATTGTCCGTGTATGGTCCTACACTTTAGGTAGTGATTGTCTACGAAATTGTTTTCATTTTTTCACTTTCTATAAAAAAAATAATTGGATTGCTAGCTTCGTCTAATAAATTCAAGTTCATAAAAAAAATTTATCTGAATAATCATCACTTTAGTTCATGGATAACACTTTTCAACTTACCATATAGTGCAAGTTTTTATGTAGTATATGTTTTGGATTAAGCTTAATTTGATTTTTGACTTATGCATTATAAAGAAAAATTCAGTATGTAAAAGTTGTAAACAAACAGACCCTAACTGAATCAACACGTATCACTAAACAAACATGGCCTAACTGAATTAGAACGTATCACTTTTATTCATTAATTATATAATACTCCTTGACTAAAGAAGAGACACAGATGAAGACGTTAGTCTTAATTAAATCACGAGCGGAAAAATTGACGAAAATATCCTACGCTTGCTTCACGGAAAAAGATGACACGCTGACTTGATAGTTGACGGAAAAATCGATCTACTGAAAATAAGTGAGTGAGTATAGTGTGAATAGTGTTTATTTGTAAACTTTATTTTTAAATATTACTCCTTAATTAAAAAAAAAAAACATTGTTAAATACACCCATTTTTTATTGAATATACACCGTTTATTAAATACACACCCCTTTTAATATTTTACTTCTCTTAATTTTATTATATATACACATCCCCCAAAATTCCAAAATTACCCTTTTAAAATTAAAATTATTCAATCCCCCAGTAATAGTTACCGACAACATCTCTCCCTCTCTCTTCAATATTTCTTCTCTCCAGTTCCTCGATCTGCAAATTCTCTAGTTTCGACATTTCCTCTCTTCAACATTTTCTCTCCCTGGAAACTTTCATCTCTTCGATTTCTCTCTAGTTGGGAATCTTCTAGAGGGCCCAATTCCGAACTCTCTCTCCAATTGCGCAACCCTAACCACCTCAATCCATCGGGAAACTACTTCTCCGGCATTTTGATTTTTTTCCAGCGGGTTGTGGCTACTCACGAGGCTTCGGACGTTGGATCATTCCGACAACGTGTTTTTAGGATCCATACTCGTGGGTATCTCTACTGTACATAACTTGAAAGAGATGGTCTTCAATGTTAATGAGTTTTCATATTCCTTACCAGCCAGCCCACATTGGTCTCTTTCCATATCTAACCATGGTAGACTTCAGCGACAACCATTTCACTGGCACAGTTCCTATATCACACTTGAAAGAAGTCCGATTGAGTTTATATAGCAATCTCATCACTGGAGATTTGCCTCAGTGGATTAACCAGTTCACCACCCTTGAGTACCTGGATTTCTCGGACAATGGCTTCACTGGATCCCTTCCCACATCAATGGAAGACATGAGATCATTAAAGTTTCTTAGTATATCAATCAATAAGTTAACCAAAAGGTTTGTTAGACATGAAACTGGAAGAAGTTGATCGGGCAATAGAAGTGTATAAAGTAAGGATGATTATTTAATGAAAGAATGATATTTTAGAGTTTTTAAAAATATTAATTTTAATTATATAATAATGGGGTGTGTATTTAATACAAAGGGGTGTGCATTTAGTGGAACCCTAAAAAAAATTACTCTTAAAAAATGACAAATACTTGTGTGAGACCGTCTCATGTAAGGGCTTACGTGAGATGGTCAGAAAGTGATAACTTTTATAATGAAAAGTGATAATAAATTAATAAAAAGTGATAATGTAATTTCATGAACAATTTATAGTATAAATGAAAAGTGATAATATTTTATAGCGAAAGTGATAACTATTTTAAAAAATGTAAAATGATCTTACGTGAGACGGTTTCACGCAACACCTACCCTAAAAAAATTACTCTTAACAAAAAAAATTACTCTTTAAAGGGTAATAACTTTTATTCACAATAGTAATAGTTTATGTCTCTACAAAATCTTTTTTCATGTACAGTTGTACGAAAGAATATTGTGAACTCGATTCAGATAAGTGTTTACCAAAAACCAACTTATATATCAACGCGTGCTTGTATTATTAATTAATGTATTACACATTTATTTAAAGTGAAATTTCAATACAAAGTACTCTCTCAATATACCCTATTTTCGTGACTTTCTAATCTGAGGTAGTAATAGGTGGAACCGTTCCATCCTATGGAACCGGTTTCCCACCCCCTTTTATTATTTTTTATTTATTAGCAAAGAGTTGTGTGAGACTATTCCCCGTAAATCTTTACGCGAGACGAATAAAAATTAATAATATCATTAATAAAATAATAATAATTAATTAATAAAAAGTGATAATAATGCAGTGAACTATTTCATGAATAATTTATAGTATAAATAAAAAGTGATAACATCTTATAGTGAGAGTCAAATGAAGTTTTACATTCATGAAGATCATCATTTTCTTAGTGTCACCACCTTCTTGAAAGCCCATAAAATTCTAAGCTAAGAAGGAAAATTACATAAAATAACTAAAAGAATTCCTCCTCTAAAAGGGGGAGAACTCCACTAGTGGAGTTCTCTTTTTAAAGAGCTCTCTCAAATGTGATGTAGAGTATGAAAAGTAAATCATGAAACTTGAATGGTATGGCTTTCATGAAAGATAATATTTATTGTAGTAGGGTGAGAGGAATTTGTAGTAAATATTTAATGAGAGATAATTTGATTCATGGGCAAAAATGAGGAAAAAATGGGAATTATGTGCTTTTTGAATAATGAATTCAAGTGGGCCTTTTTATTAGTCATCTTCTATGGACTTCATAACTTAAATTGTTGCAAATTGATAGCACATGAAAAGATTTGAAAAGGGGCAACAAATTACATGGCCCCATATTTTCTCATTTCAACTCCAAATCGAGTTGTTTCCTCTCGTATCTTTCTTTTCTTCTCTAGAATCCCTTTTTGCCTCAAAATCACAAATTTCCTGCAATAATTAACAAAAATGACCTCTTTCGAAATAATCAAGTAATTAGTTATATTTTTCATGAGAACCATACTTAATTATTATTGAAATAAAGCCATGAAATTTATCTAATTTTTGAGTGAATTTAACGCCAATCAATTACGCCGTTTGTTTACTCTTTTATTCTCTCACAAAAGAGTTTTACCCTCTCAAGTATCAAAGGATCAATTGTAGCATGACATGTAACTAAGTTAAATTATCGAATTCACATGATTAGTGTTAAACATTATACGCATCAAATAATTTGCATCACTCATGTTCAACACGAAAATTCTCATTTTACACAATTTGTTTACATATGATTATTGCATGATTTTAGCTTTATTTGTGAAATTTATTACTTACTTTTATTTTTTCTATGATTTCATAAGAATTATTGAGATTTTGTAGATTTAAAATTCATTTTGGAGTGAAATTAATAAAATATACTCCCTCCGTCCCATTCAAAAATGGTCTTTTTTTCATTTTGGTCGTCTCACCCCAAAGGTCCCCTTTCTTTTTTTACATACATGGGACCCACACACCCCCTCTAATACAATTAAAATATGGGGCCCACACTCCCAGTAATACAATCTTTAAAGTAGCCAGCCACACCCATTCCTAGTCCAGAGTCGGATATCTATTATTCGTCAAAAGAAGAGGAAGTTGAAGAAACTGAGACTAGAGAGATGGCTGACGATGCCCCAACCCCCATGCGGGACCAGTATAAGTTGAAGCATACCATGAACGCTAGATTAAATGGACCCGCAATCACTGCGGAGACTTTTGAGTTGCCGTTTGGTCTGATCCGAATGGTACAAGCACAGCAGTTTAGTGGTAATCCTTTGGAGAATCCTAGTGAGCATCTGCAGTTATTGGATGAGTATGCGAGGACGTAGAAGTATAGGAATATTTCGGAGGATGCTATCAGAATGTGGCATTTCCCATTCTCACTAACAGGGAAAGCCAAAGAGTGGTACAATAACCTTCCTGCAGGATGTTGTACTGCATGGGAGCAGTTGGTAGATAAGTTCTTGAATAAGTACTTCCCTCCCTCCAAGAGTTTTAAAGTGAAGCAAAAGATTACATAATTTAAACAAGGAGGCTTGGAGAGTTTTTATGATGCGTGGGAAAGGTTCAAAGAGCTGTTGCGATGTGGTCCACAACATGGATTTACAAAAAACACTTACTTAGGCTTCTTCTATCAAGGTCTAAGGGGTGATTCAAGAGTGTTCGTGGATGCAAAAACTGGTGGATCGGTCTTCAAAAAGTCAACAGATGAGAAGAGATCTTTGAGGAGATGGCAGCTAACACATATGATTGGCCTATGGAGAGAAACGAAGGAGGAGCTGCTTTTGATAAAGTGACAAAAGCAGAAGTACAAGTCAACATCAGTGAGATGTTAGAACTAAAAAGTCAACTCAGTGAGCTGCATAAGAAGATGGATCACATCACACTAGGAAACTGAGGAGAGGATGCTAGTATGGATCAAGATGAAGATCAGATGGAGGAAGCGAATTATGTTATGGGTCAGAACTTTCAAGGGGATTACAGAAATAGACAGAATTTCAAACCTAGTAATCAGCAATGGGGAATGAATGATCAAGGAAATTCCAACTTCAACAATCAGAGAAGGAATGAGAATCTGTCATATGCTAACCCAAGTAATGTCGTTGGGCCTCCTCCAGGAATTAATCCATCCTATAAGCCGATTGAAGGAAAAGCACCCATAGATGATGAGATGATAATGTTAACGAAGCAGCAAGGGGACCTTATGAAGCAGTAAGGGGACCAGATAAAGCAGCAAGGGGACCAGATAAAGCAGCAAGGGGAACATTTGAACTTGATGGTCAAGCTGATGATGACTACCAATGAGAAATCAGAAATCAGGCAGAAAGAGAATGAGAAAAAACATAAAGAAACTGATGTTTCTCTTGGACAATTACATGCTGTAGTTGGGAGATTAGAGCAATAAGGTATGTTTTCATATCAAATGGTGACGAATCCAAAAGAACAAGTTATGGTTGTCATCTGAGGAGTGAAAAGCATTACAATGGCCCAAAAATGCCATTGGAACTTGAATGGTATGAAAAGTAAATCATGAAACTTGAATGGTATGGCTTTCATGAAAGATAATATTTATTGTAGTAGGGTGAGAGGAATTTGTAGTAAATATTTAATGAGAGATAATTTGATTCATGGGCAAAAATGAGGAAAAAATGGGAATTATGTGCTTTTTGAATAATGAATTCAAGTGGGCCTTTTTATTAGTCATCTTCTATGGACTTCATAACTTAAATTGTTGCAAATTGATAGCACATGAAAAGATTTGAAAAGGGGCAACAAATTACATGGCCCCATATTTTCTCATTTCAAATCCAAATCGAGTTGTTTCCTCTCGTATCTTTCTTTTCTTCTCTAGAATCCCTTTTTGCCTCAAAATCACAAATTTCCTGCAATAATTAACAAAAATGACCTCTTTCGAAATAATCAAGTAATTAGTTATATTTTTCATGAGAACCATACTTAATTATTATTGAAATAAAGCCATGAAATTTATCTAATTTTTGAGTGAATTTAACGCCAATCAATTACGCCGTTTGTTTACTCTTTTATTCTCTCACAAAAGAGTTTTACCCTCTCAAGTATCAAAGGATCAATTGTAGCATGACATGTAACTAAGTTAAATTATCGAATTCACATGATTAGTGTTAAACATTATACGCATCAAATAATTTGCATCACTCATGTTCAACACGAAAATTCTCATTTTACACAATTTGTTTACATATGATTATTGCATGATTTTAGCTTTATTTGTGAAATTTATTACTTACTTTTATTTTTTCTATGATTTCATAAGAATTATTGAGATTTTGTAGATTTAAAATTCATTTTGGAGTGAAATTAATAAAATATACTCCCTCCGTCCCATTCAAAAATGGTCTTTTTTTCATTTTGGTCGTCTCACCCCAAAGGTCCCCTTTCTTTTTTTACATACATGGGACCCACACACCCCCTCTAATACAATTAAAATATGGGGCCCACACTCCCAGTAATACAATCTTTAAAGTAGCCAGCCACACCCATTCCTAGTCCAGAGTCGGATATCTATTATTCGTCAAAAGAAGAGGAAGTTGAAGAAACTGAGACTAGAGAGATGGCTGACGATGCCCCAACCCCCATGCGGGACCAGTATAAGTTGAAGCATACCATGAACGCTAGATTAAATGGACCCGCAATCACTGCGGAGACTTTTGAGTTGCCGTTTGGTCTGATCCGAATGGTACAAGCACAGCAGTTTAGTGGTAATCCTTTGGAGAATCCTAGTGAGCATCTGCAGTTATTGGATGAGTATGCGAGGACGTAGAAGTATAGGAATATTTCGGAGGATGCTATCAGAATGTGGCATTTCCCATTCTCACTAACAGGGAAAGCCAAAGAGTGGTACAATAACCTTCCTGCAGGATGTTGTACTGCATGGGAGCAGTTGGTAGATAAGTTCTTGAATAAGTACTTCCCTCCCTCCAAGAGTTTTAAAGTGAAGCAAAAGATTACATAATTTAAACAAGGAGGCTTGGAGAGTTTTTATGATGCGTGGGAAAGGTTCAAAGAGCTGTTGCGATGTGGTCCACAACATGGATTTACAAAAAACACTTACTTAGGCTTCTTCTATCAAGGTCTAAGGGGTGATTCAAGAGTGTTCGTGGATGCAAAAACTGGTGGATCGGTCTTCAAAAAGTCAACAGATGAGAAGAGATCTTTGAGGAGATGGCAGCTAACACATATGATTGGCCTATGGAGAGAAACGAAGGAGGAGCTGCTTTTGATAAAGTGACAAAAGCAGAAGTACAAGTCAACATCAGTGAGATGTTAGAACTAAAAAGTCAACTCAGTGAGCTGCATAAGAAGATGGATCACATCACACTAGGAAACTGAGGAGAGGATGCTAGTATGGATCAAGATGAAGATCAGATGGAGGAAGCGAATTATGTTATGGGTCAGAACTTTCAAGGGGATTACAGAAATAGACAGAATTTCAAACCTAGTAATCAGCAATGGGGAATGAATGATCAAGGAAATTCCAACTTCAACAATCAGAGAAGGAATGAGAATCTGTCATATGCTAACCCAAGTAATGTCGTTGGGCCTCCTCCAGGAATTAATCCATCCTATAAGCCGATTGAAGGAAAAGCACCCATAGATGATGAGATGATAATGTTAACGAAGCAGCAAGGGGACCTTATGAAGCAGTAAGGGGACCAGATAAAGCAGCAAGGGGACCAGATAAAGCAGCAAGGGGAACATTTGAACTTGATGGTCAAGCTGATGATGACTACCAATGAGAAATCAGAAATCAGGCAGAAAGAGAATGAGAAAAAACATAAAGAAACTGATGTTTCTCTTGGACAATTACATGCTGTAGTTGGGAGATTAGAGCAATAAGGTATGTTTTCATATCAAATGGTGACGAATCCAAAAGAACAAGTTATGGTTGTCATCTGAGGAGTGAAAAGCATTACAATGGCCCAAAAATGCCATTGGAACTTGAATGGTATGAAAAGTAAATCATGAAACTTGAATGGTATGGCTTTCATGAAAGATAATATTTATTGTAGTAGGGTGAGAGGAATTTGTAGTAAATATTTAATGAGAGATAATTTGATTCATGGGCAAAAATGAGGAAAAAATGGGAATTATGTGCTTTTTGAATAATGAATTCAAGTGGGCCTTTTTATTAGTCATCTTCTATGGACTTCATAACTTAAATTGTTGCAAATTGATAGCACATGAAAAGATTTGAAAAGGGGCAACAAATTACATGGCCCCATATTTTCTCATTTCAAATCCAAATCGAGTTGTTTCCTCTCGTATCTTTCTTTTCTTCTCTAGAATCCCTTTTTGCCTCAAAATCACAAATTTCCTGCAATAATTAACAAAAATGACCTCTTTCGAAATAATCAAGTAATTAGTTATATTTTTCATGAGAACCATACTTAATTATTATTGAAATAAAGCCATGAAATTTATCTAATTTTTGAGTGAATTTAACGCCAATCAATTACGCCGTTTGTTTACTCTTTTATTCTCTCACAAAAGAGTTTTACCCTCTCAAGTATCAAAGGATCAATTGTAGCATGACATGTAACTAAGTTAAATTATCGAATTCACATGATTAGTGTTAAACATTATACGCATCAAATAATTTGCATCACTCATGTTCAACACGAAAATTCTCATTTTACACAATTTGTTTACATATGATTATTGCATGATTTTAGCTTTATTTGTGAAATTTATTACTTACTTTTATTTTTTCTATGATTTCATAAGAATTATTGAGATTTTGTAGATTTAAAATTCATTTTGGAGTGAAATTAATAAAATATACTCCCTCCGTCCCATTCAAAAATGGTCTTTTTTTCATTTTGGTCGTCTCACCCCAAAGGTCCCCTTTCTTTTTTTACATACATGGGACCCACACACCCCCTCTAATACAATTAAAATATGGGGCCCACACTCCCAGTAATACAATCTTTAAAGTAGCCAGCCACACCCATTCCTAGTCCAGAGTCGGATATCTATTATTCGTCAAAAGAAGAGGAAGTTGAAGAAACTGAGACTAGAGAGATGGCTGACGATGCCCCAACCCCCATGCGGGACCAGTATAAGTTGAAGCATACCATGAACGCTAGATTAAATGGACCCGCAATCACTGCGGAGACTTTTGAGTTGCCGTTTGGTCTGATCCGAATGGTACAAGCACAGCAGTTTAGTGGTAATCCTTTGGAGAATCCTAGTGAGCATCTGCAGTTATTGGATGAGTATGCGAGGACGTAGAAGTATAGGAATATTTCGGAGGATGCTATCAGAATGTGGCATTTCCCATTCTCACTAACAGGGAAAGCCAAAGAGTGGTACAATAACCTTCCTGCAGGATGTTGTACTGCATGGGAGCAGTTGGTAGATAAGTTCTTGAATAAGTACTTCCCTCCCTCCAAGAGTTTTAAAGTGAAGCAAAAGATTACATAATTTAAACAAGGAGGCTTGGAGAGTTTTTATGATGCGTGGGAAAGGTTCAAAGAGCTGTTGCGATGTGGTCCACAACATGGATTTACAAAAAACACTTACTTAGGCTTCTTCTATCAAGGTCTAAGGGGTGATTCAAGAGTGTTCGTGGATGCAAAAACTGGTGGATCGGTCTTCAAAAAGTCAACAGATGAGAAGAGATCTTTGAGGAGATGGCAGCTAACACATATGATTGGCCTATGGAGAGAAACGAAGGAGGAGCTGCTTTTGATAAAGTGACAAAAGCAGAAGTACAAGTCAACATCAGTGAGATGTTAGAACTAAAAAGTCAACTCAGTGAGCTGCATAAGAAGATGGATCACATCACACTAGGAAACTGAGGAGAGGATGCTAGTATGGATCAAGATGAAGATCAGATGGAGGAAGCGAATTATGTTATGGGTCAGAACTTTCAAGGGGATTACAGAAATAGACAGAATTTCAAACCTAGTAATCAGCAATGGGGAATGAATGATCAAGGAAATTCCAACTTCAACAATCAGAGAAGGAATGAGAATCTGTCATATGCTAACCCAAGTAATGTCGTTGGGCCTCCTCCAGGAATTAATCCATCCTATAAGCCGATTGAAGGAAAAGCACCCATAGATGATGAGATGATAATGTTAACGAAGCAGCAAGGGGACCTTATGAAGCAGTAAGGGGACCAGATAAAGCAGCAAGGGGACCAGATAAAGCAGCAAGGGGAACATTTGAACTTGATGGTCAAGCTGATGATGACTACCAATGAGAAATCAGAAATCAGGCAGAAAGAGAATGAGAAAAAACATAAAGAAACTGATGTTTCTCTTGGACAATTACATGCTGTAGTTGGGAGATTAGAGCAATAAGGTATGTTTTCATATCAAATGGTGACGAATCCAAAAGAACAAGTTATGGTTGTCATCTGAGGAGTGAAAAGCATTACAATGGCCCAAAAATGCCATTGGAACTTGAATGGTATGAAAAGTAAATCATGAAACTTGAATGGTATGGCTTTCATGAAAGATAATATTTATTGTAGTAGGGTGAGAGGAATTTGTAGTAAATATTTAATGAGAGATAATTTGATTCATGGGCAAAAATGAGGAAAAAATGGGAATTATGTGCTTTTTGAATAATGAATTCAAGTGGGCCTTTTTATTAGTCATCTTCTATGGACTTCATAACTTAAATTGTTGCAAATTGATAGCACATGAAAAGATTTGAAAAGGGGCAACAAATTACATGGCCCCATATTTTCTCATTTCAAATCCAAATCGAGTTGTTTCCTCTCGTATCTTTCTTTTCTTCTCTAGAATCCCTTTTTGCCTCAAAATCACAAATTTCCTGCAATAATTAACAAAAATGACCTCTTTCGAAATAATCAAGTAATTAGTTATATTTTTCATGAGAACCATACTTAATTATTATTGAAATAAAGCCATGAAATTTATCTAATTTTTGAGTGAATTTAACGCCAATCAATTACGCCGTTTGTTTACTCTTTTATTCTCTCACAAAAGAGTTTTACCCTCTCAAGTATCAAAGGATCAATTGTAGCATGACATGTAACTAAGTTAAATTATCGAATTCACATGATTAGTGTTAAACATTATACGCATCAAATAATTTGCATCACTCATGTTCAACACGAAAATTCTCATTTTACACAATTTGTTTACATATGATTATTGCATGATTTTAGCTTTATTTGTGAAATTTATTACTTACTTTTATTTTTTCTATGATTTCATAAGAATTATTGAGATTTTGTAGATTTAAAATTCATTTTGGAGTGAAATTAATAAAATATACTCCCTCCGTCCCATTCAAAAATGGTCTTTTTTTCATTTTGGTCGTCTCACCCCAAAGGTCCCCTTTCTTTTTTTACATACATGGGACCCACACACCCCCTCTAATACAATTAAAATATGGGGCCCACACTCCCAGTAATACAATCTTTAAAGTAGCCAGCCACACCCATTCCTAGTCCAGAGTCGGATATCTATTATTCGTCAAAAGAAGAGGAAGTTGAAGAAACTGAGACTAGAGAGATGGCTGACGATGCCCCAACCCCCATGCGGGACCAGTATAAGTTGAAGCATACCATGAACGCTAGATTAAATGGACCCGCAATCACTGCGGAGACTTTTGAGTTGCCGTTTGGTCTGATCCGAATGGTACAAGCACAGCAGTTTAGTGGTAATCCTTTGGAGAATCCTAGTGAGCATCTGCAGTTATTGGATGAGTATGCGAGGACGTAGAAGTATAGGAATATTTCGGAGGATGCTATCAGAATGTGGCATTTCCCATTCTCACTAACAGGGAAAGCCAAAGAGTGGTACAATAACCTTCCTGCAGGATGTTGTACTGCATGGGAGCAGTTGGTAGATAAGTTCTTGAATAAGTACTTCCCTCCCTCCAAGAGTTTTAAAGTGAAGCAAAAGATTACATAATTTAAACAAGGAGGCTTGGAGAGTTTTTATGATGCGTGGGAAAGGTTCAAAGAGCTGTTGCGATGTGGTCCACAACATGGATTTACAAAAAACACTTACTTAGGCTTCTTCTATCAAGGTCTAAGGGGTGATTCAAGAGTGTTCGTGGATGCAAAAACTGGTGGATCGGTCTTCAAAAAGTCAACAGATGAGAAGAGATCTTTGAGGAGATGGCAGCTAACACATATGATTGGCCTATGGAGAGAAACGAAGGAGGAGCTGCTTTTGATAAAGTGACAAAAGCAGAAGTACAAGTCAACATCAGTGAGATGTTAGAACTAAAAAGTCAACTCAGTGAGCTGCATAAGAAGATGGATCACATCACACTAGGAAACTGAGGAGAGGATGCTAGTATGGATCAAGATGAAGATCAGATGGAGGAAGCGAATTATGTTATGGGTCAGAACTTTCAAGGGGATTACAGAAATAGACAGAATTTCAAACCTAGTAATCAGCAATGGGGAATGAATGATCAAGGAAATTCCAACTTCAACAATCAGAGAAGGAATGAGAATCTGTCATATGCTAACCCAAGTAATGTCGTTGGGCCTCCTCCAGGAATTAATCCATCCTATAAGCCGATTGAAGGAAAAGCACCCATAGATGATGAGATGATAATGTTAACGAAGCAGCAAGGGGACCTTATGAAGCAGTAAGGGGACCAGATAAAGCAGCAAGGGGACCAGATAAAGCAGCAAGGGGAACATTTGAACTTGATGGTCAAGCTGATGATGACTACCAATGAGAAATCAGAAATCAGGCAGAAAGAGAATGAGAAAAAACATAAAGAAACTGATGTTTCTCTTGGACAATTACATGCTGTAGTTGGGAGATTAGAGCAATAAGGTATGTTTTCATATCAAATGGTGACGAATCCAAAAGAACAAGTTATGGTTGTCATCTGAGGAGTGAAAAGCATTACAATGGCCCAAAAATGCCATTGGAACTTGAATGGTATGAAAAGTAAATCATGAAACTTGAATGGTATGGCTTTCATGAAAGATAATATTTATTGTAGTAGGGTGAGAGGAATTTGTAGTAAATATTTAATGAGAGATAATTTGATTCATGGGCAAAAATGAGGAAAAAATGGGAATTATGTGCTTTTTGAATAATGAATTCAAGTGGGCCTTTTTATTAGTCATCTTCTATGGACTTCATAACTTAAATTGTTGCAAATTGATAGCACATGAAAAGATTTGAAAAGGGGCAACAAATTACATGGCCCCATATTTTCTCATTTCAAATCCAAATCGAGTTGTTTCCTCTCGTATCTTTCTTTTCTTCTCTAGAATCCCTTTTTGCCTCAAAATCACAAATTTCCTGCAATAATTAACAAAAATGACCTCTTTCGAAATAATCAAGTAATTAGTTATATTTTTCATGAGAACCATACTTAATTATTATTGAAATAAAGCCATGAAATTTATCTAATTTTTGAGTGAATTTAACGCCAATCAATTACGCCGTTTGTTTACTCTTTTATTCTCTCACAAAAGAGTTTTACCCTCTCAAGTATCAAAGGATCAATTGTAGCATGACATGTAACTAAGTTAAATTATCGAATTCACATGATTAGTGTTAAACATTATACGCATCAAATAATTTGCATCACTCATGTTCAACACGAAAATTCTCATTTTACACAATTTGTTTACATATGATTATTGCATGATTTTAGCTTTATTTGTGAAATTTATTACTTACTTTTATTTTTTCTATGATTTCATAAGAATTATTGAGATTTTGTAGATTTAAAATTCATTTTGGAGTGAAATTAATAAAATATACTCCCTCCGTCCCATTCAAAAATGGTCTTTTTTTCATTTTGGTCGTCTCACCCCAAAGGTCCCCTTTCTTTTTTTACATACATGGGACCCACACACCCCCTCTAATACAATTAAAATATGGGGCCCACACTCCCAGTAATACAATCTTTAAAGTAGCCAGCCACACCCATTCCTAGTCCAGAGTCGGATATCTATTATTCGTCAAAAGAAGAGGAAGTTGAAGAAACTGAGACTAGAGAGATGGCTGACGATGCCCCAACCCCCATGCGGGACCAGTATAAGTTGAAGCATACCATGAACGCTAGATTAAATGGACCCGCAATCACTGCGGAGACTTTTGAGTTGCCGTTTGGTCTGATCCGAATGGTACAAGCACAGCAGTTTAGTGGTAATCCTTTGGAGAATCCTAGTGAGCATCTGCAGTTATTGGATGAGTATGCGAGGACGTAGAAGTATAGGAATATTTCGGAGGATGCTATCAGAATGTGGCATTTCCCATTCTCACTAACAGGGAAAGCCAAAGAGTGGTACAATAACCTTCCTGCAGGATGTTGTACTGCATGGGAGCAGTTGGTAGATAAGTTCTTGAATAAGTACTTCCCTCCCTCCAAGAGTTTTAAAGTGAAGCAAAAGATTACATAATTTAAACAAGGAGGCTTGGAGAGTTTTTATGATGCGTGGGAAAGGTTCAAAGAGCTGTTGCGATGTGGTCCACAACATGGATTTACAAAAAACACTTACTTAGGCTTCTTCTATCAAGGTCTAAGGGGTGATTCAAGAGTGTTCGTGGATGCAAAAACTGGTGGATCGGTCTTCAAAAAGTCAACAGATGAGAAGAGATCTTTGAGGAGATGGCAGCTAACACATATGATTGGCCTATGGAGAGAAACGAAGGAGGAGCTGCTTTTGATAAAGTGACAAAAGCAGAAGTACAAGTCAACATCAGTGAGATGTTAGAACTAAAAAGTCAACTCAGTGAGCTGCATAAGAAGATGGATCACATCACACTAGGAAACAGAGGAGAGGATGCTAGTATGGATCAAGATGAAGATCAGATGGAGGAAGCGAATTATGTTATGGGTCAGAACTTTCAAGGGGATTACAGAAATAGACAGAATTTCAAACCTAGTAATCAGCAATGGGGAATGAATGATCAAGGAAATTCCAACTTCAACAATCAGAGAAGGAATGAGAATCTGTCATATGCTAACCCAAGTAATGTCGTTGGGCCTCCTCCAGGAATTAATCCATCCTATAAGCCGATTGAAGGAAAAGCACCCATAGATGATGAGATGATAATGTTAACGAAGCAGCAAGGGGACCTTATGAAGCAGTAAGGGGACCAGATAAAGCAGCAAGGGGACCAGATAAAGCAGCAAGGGGAACATTTGAACTTGATGGTCAAGCTGATGATGACTACCAATGAGAAATCAGAAATCAGGCAGAAAGAGAATGAGAAAAAACATAAAGAAACTGATGTTTCTCTTGGACAATTACATGCTGTAGTTGGGAGATTAGAGCAATAAGGTATGTTTTCATATCAAATGGTGACGAATCCAAAAGAACAAGTTATGGTTGTCATCTGAGGAGTGAAAAGCATTACAATGGCCCAAAAATGCCATTGGAACAAGCTAGAAGTCGAAACAGAGGTCGAAAAGTTGAACGAGCACAATCATATTGGCACAGACACACGACACGACTCGTACAAGGAGCAGCACGACTCGTGCAGCCCTTCATCCAGCACAACCAACGAGCCATGCCAACAAACTATCAACTAGATTAGCATCACGAAAATTCATGATGACCGACACGACCAAAGGTACGACTCGTGCCTTACCAAAAATACTGCCAAGGCTGGCCGGCACGAGTCAGGTGAAAATCGGCACAACTCGTGCCCTTCTCCGGTGGAAACATCAGAAATTCGTCTAGATCCTTGTGCTGCTGATCTCGTTCAAAATAATTTTTAGGTCCCTAAAACTGATAAAAAGTCGAAAGAACCTGAAGTTAAGTTGAAAAAGTGCCAAAAAGCTAAGGCAGAAAGAGCTGAAAGAGAAAAAAAAGAGGTGTTTGAGAGGGATATTTTAGGGATTCCAAAGACAAAGTATCCAATCCCGTTTCCACAGCAATTATTTAAGAAAGGATTGGATGAGAAGTTTAAAAGTTTTTGGAGATGTTCAAAAAAATTCATATTTATATTCCCTTTGCAGAAGCCTTAGAGGAGATGCCTAACTAAGCAAGATTTTTCAAGGACATCATGTCTAAGAAGAGGAGTCTAACAGGAGCTGAGAAAATCAATTTGACAGAAAGCTGCAGTTTAGTGATACAAAAGAAGCTTCCAGCAAAGTTGAAAGATCCGGGTAGCTTCACCATACTATGTGAGATTGGACGAGGGGAATCAAAGATAGCCCTATGTGATTTGGGAGCTAGCATTAATTTGATGTCTTATGCATTATTTAAGAAGCTTAGTTTGGGGGAAGCAAAGCCGACATCGATTGCACTGCAGCTTGCTGATAGATCCATAACATACCCTAGGGGGGTGATTGAAGATGTCTTGGTGAAGGTTGAAAAGATATTCCCAGTGGACTTCCTTGTGATTGACATGGAAGAGGTTGATGAAGATAAAGTTCCTTTGATTTTGGGAAGGCCGTTCTTAGCAACTGCAGGAGCCATGATTGATGTTAAGAAAGGTGAGATCAGATTGAGTGTCAATGATAAAGAAGTAGTCTTTTCTTTGGAGAAAGCTATGAGGTGGCCTTCGGAGAAAGAAGATTGCAAGAGCATTGAAGTAGTAGAAGAGATCGTTGAAGAGTGCCTGCCTTTCATCCTGTCTAAGGATCCACTTGAAACTTGCATAAGTGTTTAGTGTGAAAATCTGCATGTTTTAGGGTCTGATTTAGCACCGTTTTGTAGAATTTATATTCGTATTTTAGCACTAAATGGTTAATTTATATTTAAGATATTGGTTCATTTGAGTGTTATTTCATATTTTTAGGTGGAAACAGATTAAAAGTGCAAAGTTGGAATGAAGAGTGAAATAGTGAAAGAATGTTGAAAAACGCATGTCCAATTTGTATAATTTTTCTATATTTGTGTTGAAGTTCATATTGATAATGTGATATATGGTTGAAAAGCTACGAAGAGAAGGTCATTTTGGCTAAAGAAACACATCAATTGGAGGTCAGATGAGGGAGTCATGCTCAAAACGGTGAAGACGCGCAAGCTGTGTCGACCAACAAGACTCGTGCCACTTCTGCACGATTCGTGCCTTTAAAATGTTGTTTTTTGTATTTTTTTTATATAGATAAAAGCTTAGGAAGAGAGAATCGTGTGAGCATAAAAATCACTTTAATCGAAGCACGGATGAAGAAGTTATGAGAAAAACAGTGAGGTCGCGCAGGCTGCCGACGAGTGGCACGATCTGGCGGCCCAATTTTCAGCCCGTTCATGTTTTTGACGTAAGAAAGCCCTATTTTGAGGTGGAATCCTAATTTTAGCAGCCCTCAACTATAAAAGGACCCCTTGGGTATTTCAAATCCTAACTCTCCACAACCCTACATACTTTTCGATACCCTTTCACCGCACCATCCCATCCACTCATCCCGGGGAGTTCATCAGTGTTGCTTACTTGAGAAGGAGAACAAGAAGGTTCAGAATCATGGAAGAGAGAATAGAGAATCACACCACATCTAGGGTTTTTCTAATTCTTTCTTTTAAGCTTTTGAATTATAGACTTATGAGATTGTTTTCATATCTAACCATGGGTGTTGCTTGTAACACCATGGGCTAGTACTTCTTGGATAGTACTAGGTTCTGAAGGTTGAATTGTTTTGAATTGATGATCTAGTGATGAGCATTTTCTCAACACACAAAATTAATCTTAAAGTATAAGGATATCAATTGTAGTTTTGAAAGGTGACCAAGTAATTATCGAATCCAAGGGACGGATTATTATCAATTCAATTATATCCTATTTAACTAAGATTATGGTGGCAAAATTGATTTAGTTTGTTTATTAAACTAAATAACATAAATTAAAATAGCACAGTAATTAAACAAACAATAGAGAAACTTCGGTGGTGATCAAGTAATTAATAGAGTTGTTCGTCAGGTAATCCAGTTTTACTTATTAATTTTCGTTCCATGTGTTGTAGTCCAACTCTGCCTTATGGTTTATGGACACATCACTAAACCATGCAAGCGTACTCTATAGACACAAGTAAGAAGCGTATGACACGTGTGAATATCCTTGGAGCAAGAGGTATACTTTACCCCCTTTTCTAGGTACTATCATAATCAATTATTTCCCGTGCACTTAGTACTCTAACCCTATTTGATCTCCCTTTTTAGGTACTATAAAGTTATACTATTTATCCTACTTATTAACTCGAATATGATTTAATTAGCAAGTATCTATATAAGACAGTTCTAATAAGACTTCGGAATCCCTTCACTTAGAATTATAACATACAATCCTGCTCAGCGGTGAACGCACTCAATCAATAACCATGAGATGTATTCAGACTCTAGATAATAGTTAAAGATGCACAAAATGACCGTGAGTATGAATTAAAAGGCACAATCTTATATAGAATAAACCACAAGTAGTGTTGTACGGAGTGTATACATGGAAATTCAATTAACTCATAAAACTTTCGTAACCCTAGAACTACTAGAGTGGTTCTTGCCCATGATTGATCTAGGAACAATCATGGCTAGTTGGTATGATCTTACTTGACTCGCCAGACGAACCACTCCTCACGACTCCTTCGGATGATGGTAGGGCTTGATGAATAATGGATGATGAATCCTTCTTTTTGTTATATATTTTTCTTCTCCTGCGAAAGCTCTTCTTTTATACTTGTAAACTCTCCTTACGGGCCTTGGATGGGATTTTTGAGCGAACACACGCACTGAAGGTGTAAAAATACGAATTTGATAAGTTTCAGAATGTCAATTCGACCAAAGCAGTTGGTCGAACTCCTTCATGCAGGTCGAATCCCTGATCGAATCCATCTGTAACTTGGCTTCTGATCCCAGATTCGACTAGGATGTTGGTCAAATGGAATACTTTTTGGTCGAACCAGAACTGCTTCTGTTTAGGCTTCGAGTTCAACCACGGTTCGACCAAGTAGTTTGGTCAAACTCGACTATTGTGGTCGAACTCAACTTTTTTTAGCTCAGTTCGACCAGAGATGCTAGTCGATCTCTCTTCTTCTTAGTCGAATCCACTCCCTGCGTGGTCGAATTCATCCCTGTTTCTTCCTTTTTTCTAATCCGATCACTTCCAACTCGTTTTCCATCGAAAATCAACTCAAATAGCCTTGTAAACTCCCGATTCGTGACTTTCCACCAAGTATAGCAATTCATATTGAATTACCATCATTAATTACACCATAAGTACACGAATCTGGGCTCAAAACTAGTGAATATACACACTCATCAAACCTCCAAACTTACATGTTGCTCCTCCCGAGGCAACAAAATCAAAACTAAGGAGTAGTGTAAAATTCACAAACCACCAATACAATTCATACTCACACATGCAATCCATCAATTGAACATAAGTATTACAAGCATCATATGCATCATTCATGTAAAACATCACTCGATTACATTACCTTTTGGAGTACAAAATCATCTAGCTCACAAGATAAATATTTACTCTCTCTCTCAAGTATAAAAGATGTACACTCTAGCAGGTTAGTATTTACGCTCATATTCAATTCATACTTCCGCGTAACCATAAGCTTGGTAAGGGTCTCAAAACTCAACTTATAATCGATTCCTTACTAGGATCACAAAGGACATGTTTTTGGGTAATGTTGGCTCTTTGGTACAGGTAGGAGAATTTAGGTAAATTGACTAATTCACTAGTACATAATTACCTTGGAAGTTTCGCTTTTCGTCATGTAGCTTCATCTGTTTCTCCATCTTCTTCTCATACATTTCATAGTTCAAATCTCCTTCTTTCTTCAAGCATCAACATCATCTTTCTTCAATGAGCAAGGGTTCCAATTTCGGGCACTAACCTTCTGCACAGTTGGGGTACCAGTTTTAGGCACTACCTCTAAACAAGATTTAACCATACTTCTTTCTTTTTCATAATTCTCAACCAAGCTTCTACCTCCTCATTCTTTCAAGTACTTATGCTCCTCAACTCTCTACTAATGAATATGATATTCAACAAGGCTCAAGTAAGGTTTAATAAGGCTTTTTATCAAGGCTTGCCAAAGAAAAATCTTTTTAAGGCTCAAAAGGGCTTACAATGATATACATATATTCACAGGTAAGGTAAAATTTTGGATAAGTAACTTGATTGCACAATAATGACCTAAGATCATGTCCTAGCAATTCCTCAATCATAAATTTCACACAAGACGCCAAGCCAAGTTCTAGAATATGGTCATACGAATGATTCTCTCAAGAATAAATAACCATGAACTAGCATGGTTCAAATTCTCACATAGGTAAATAGATTCCTAAGTACTTCTCAGATAAATAATCAAGATCAATTTCATAATAAATTCACATACTTATCAAGCATACATTCTAATAAATAAAAATTAACACATGTAACATATGAATGCATCTTACTAACCAAGAACCCTTTTAACAAACCATCCATATAAGTATCAATCATCATCTCTCAATCCACATTAAATCAATATAAGTACATGCCACTCACACCAAATACCCATTCTATAAAGAGAAAAAGAGAAGGGAGATGAGATGAATCTGACAAAGACAAAAACCTAGTGCATCCTACTCTTCTGGAGCATCATCATCATCACTCGCACCCTCTTCATCACCATTTATCTCCAAGTGCAACCTATCCAAATCTTTATGTAAAGCATTCAAATTCCTATCCATCAAACGCTCATGAGCAAACAACCTCTGCAATCTCTAATCCATCTCCACATAATTTTTCTACAGCGTATTAAACTTCCCATCCAGTGTTGTGTAATTTGCATTTGCCAACTCCAGCTGCCTATTCGTATCTTGCTAGTTCACATTCAGTGTAGCGAACTGCTCATGAATCATTCTAAACTGCTCCAGCAAATAGGCATCCGGACCAGCCCACTGCTGCTGCTGTGGCACCGCTGGAATGGGTCGTGGTGGCCTCTCATGCAGTTGTGGATCTCCCATCTCCAGATCAACGTGCTCCTCTCTAAGCTCCTGTTGCTGCTGCTGTTCCTGAAAATGTAGCTCCTCCACAATTCTCTGTAGCTCCTCAATTATTTTTTCTTTATACATCTGAGCTACAGTCCTCCAATCACCCTTAGTCAAGCAAGTGGTATAGATAGCAGTGTGCCAGAGGGTGTTTATCAACACGTTCCCCTCATTCCGAATAATAGTCAACACACCCAAATCATAAGGGAACATGAAGGTGAAAGGCTTCAATCCCCTAGTAAAGAACCAATCTCCATTCCTCAGATGGGCGAATCCTCCCTTCACGCAAGTGCTCATCACCAAATCGGGATTCTCCAGGATAGGTAAAATGGCGGTAAAGTCCATATAACAGTACTCAGCTATCGAGGTTAGCAACCCTCCTATGTTCACTCTCTGAAACGGAGAACACATGAACTTATTAAGTTGATAAATGAGATATGATCCCATATTGAACTGCACTCTGTTAAGCATACACCAAAGGACATATAACTCTCCCCTCGATACACAACTTCCCTTCGATCGAGCAAACATTGTGTTTCTCAACACTCGATCTATGTATCGGAGTACTGGGTTCTGAATCAACGAAGCTCGAGCACTGCTAGTCTTGTAATCCACATCCTCACCAGAAATTTCTCTCCAGAATCTGTTAGCATTAAAGTACCCATTCTCCGCTCTCGAAATTCCCCTAGGAGTCTGAAACAGAATATTAAATCCTCAGCTAACCATGTCCTCCGCTTACCTCCAAGCTGAAATGAACACTCGTACGGAAGATTACTTAACCCTTTCTTCACAGTAATCGAACATAATACCTCCGCAGTCACATGGAAGTAAGTAGGCTTCTTCAGCTCCATAAAGTGGCGAATACCAACTTGATCAAACATCCAAAAGATATCGTCTCGGATGTTCATAGTAATCATTGCTTCATCATCTTGATACCTTGTTCGAACAATCTTATGTGACACGTCCACCCACTTCTCCTTGATCTCATCCCATTCATTCATCCGAATCTTAAAATTCTTGGGCAACCACTCTTGTTGCCTTAGTTTCTTTGTCACTGCATCCTTACAAGACAGTCTATCTTGCCTCTTCTTAGAACGAAGCTCGACCTCCTTTCCTTTTCTTTATGAACCGGCCATGGCTTAGAATGAACAAGTGTGAAATTCTTCCAAAAATCGCGACGAACCCTAGTTTTTCAACTAGATTGCTCCAAAAATGCGATGAATTGAGTGGAATATGGTTAGAATTGATCAAAATCCACTAGTTTTAGAGTTTGAAATGCAATGTTTTCGATTCGTAATGAATTCGGGTGGAGGTGGTGTGCGAAGTGCTCGAATAAAAATGAAAAATAGGGTTTAAAATCACTTACCTGGGCTCAATTCAACCAATCCAGGTGGTCGAATCAGATTGACGTGGTTGAATCCATGGTCGAACTCTTCTACTGGACACCCCCTCGTCGTGATTTGCCCACCGTTCGACCAAATGCTCTGGTCAAACTATTCCGTCGTGGTCGAACTCGACTGTTCAAAACTTTTAGGTCCACAATTCGATCTCAATTCGACCAAGCTGCTTAGTCGAACTGATCATGCCTTGGTCGAACCCATCTGTACAACTCTCTGATTGCCAGTTCGACTTGCCCCCTTGGTCAAACTCCTAGTCGAACTCACTACTGCTCGGTCGAATCGACCTGTAACAAACTCTCTGATCTTTAATTCAACCAGGGCTCTCGCGTTCGGCCTGCATGTCTGGTCAAACTCGACTCTTGATGCTTCAAACTCAAAATTGCATCCCCTACACACTTTAAGCTAAAAAATGAACATTCGGTACCAAAATAGATCAAAACTAGCTCGCGAATCAATCTTAAACTTGACATCTATGAGTAACTCCACATAACATACTCAAAAATAACACCAAACACCACAAAACATTAGGCAAATTACAAAAAATTAACACACCGCAACTGATAAAAGTTTTAATATGCCGCAAAAAATCAACTCCCCTAACAAATAGTACAAAGAAAAGATTATACTCTCAATGCTTCAATAAGGAAAGTACATCACATCCCCCCAAAATTAGTAGAAACTATAGTGAAACTAAGTTTTCAAAGAGATGTAATTGCCGATAAATAAGCCCATCAAATATAAAAATTTCTTACTCACATGAAAGAAATAAAGTAATAAAATTGGAGGGAAAGCCCCCAACAGGTGCTCATGTTTAACGTCGAAAAGTGACGACGGTACCAATTTAACGTAAGGTATCCTCAAAGAAGATACAAGCATCATCCGGTGACTTGTAAGGCTTCAATCGATGCCCATTTGCCGCGATAATGTCTCCATCTTTGTCCATATATTCAAATCCCCCCTCCACAGGTTCTATGGATGCTGAACGGCCCCGTCCACTTTGATTTTGCCCCTTCGATTTTAATTTTCCTGTGAAAAGCTTCAAATGAGAGTTAAAAATCAATACCTCATCACATTCCTTGAACTCCTTGTAAGAGATCTTTGAATCATGCCATTTCTTCATTCTCTCCTTGTATATCTTCGAGTTCTTGTAAGCTCGATTCCTGAAATCATCCAATTGATTTATATGAATCATCCTCAACTCCTTGTGATCCTTTAAAGACAAGTTCAAACTCCTTAATACCCAAAAAGCTTTATACTAAATCTCTACGGGTAAGTGGCACGACTTCCCATAGATAATTTGATACGGTGACATATCCAACACCATCTTGTAAGCAGTATGGAACCCCGATACAACATCATAGAGCTTCATAGCCCAATCCTTTCTATTGGTTCCTACTATGTTCTCCAAGATTTGCTTCACTTGTTGGTTGGAAACTTCAGCCTGCCCATTTGCTTGAGGATGATAGAGTGTAGTGACCCTATGCTTAACTCCATAATCCTTAAGCACCTTCTCAAGAAGCTTGTTGACGAAGTGAGATCCTCCATCACTCACTAGTGTTCTAGGAACTCCATAGCGGACAAAGATATGATTCTTCAAGAAAGATAAAACAGTCCTTGAATCATTCACGCGAGTGAGAATGACTTCCACCCAATTAGAAACATAATCCACAACTAAAAGGATGTAAAGAAATCCATTAGATGGGGGAAAAGGCCCCATAAAATCGATCCCCCTTTCATCAAAGATCTCGACAACAATGCTCGGCTGAAGTGGCATTTCATCTCGTTGACTTATATTTCTCATCCTTTGACATCTATCGCATGTCGCCACATAGGATTCACAATCTTTAAACAAAGTGCGCCAATAAAGAGCAGATTGAAGTACCTTCGCTGCTGTCTTTGAGCTCCGAAGTGCCCCCCGTTAGGTTGTGCATGGCAAAAATCGAGTACACTCTCCATCTCCATCTCGAGCACACACATACGGATAATGGAATTTGTACATATCTTATAGACAAACGAATCATACCATATAAAAGTTTCAACATCCCCCTTGAACTTTGCAAGTTGATATCGGTTGAGATCTCTTGGAATTTCCCATACGGCAATATAATTCACATAATCCGCATATCATGGATCCATTTCTTGTGCAGCTACTACACATGCTCTTTCAGCTACTTCAACAAGCACTGCAATAATCTTCTCATCAGGAAACATCTGTTTCGAAAGAATCATCACAATGTTCCCTTGTCTCCAACCTTGATAGATGATCCGCCAAAACATTCTCAGTACCCTTCTTATCTCGGATCTCCATATCAAATTCCTGCAGAAGAAGAATCCATCTAATAATTTTTGGCTTTGTTTCCTTCTTCTCCATCAAGTATCGGATCGTAGAATGATCCTTATACACTATCGTCTTCATGCCAACCAAATACTATCGAAACTTGTTCAACGCATACACCACAGCTAGAAATTCCTTTTTAGTCACCGTGTAGTTCTTTTGTGCATCATCAAAAGTTTTACTCGCATAGTAAATGGTGCAGAACTTCTTTTCCCTCAACTGCCCAAGCACCACTCCAAGTGCTAAATCACTTGCATCACACATAAGTACAAACGGTTGAGTCCAATCCGGTATGATCAAGATAGATGCAGTAATAAGCGCCTCTTTAGAAACCTAAAAAGCTGTTAGACGTTCTTCATAAAAAACAAAAGGAACATCCTTTTCAAGTAAATGAGATAAGGGCTTGAAGTATTTCGAAAAGTCTTTTATGAATCTTCTATAGAATCCGGCATGTCCAAGGAAGGACCACACTCCTCTTTCATTAGTAGGTGGAGGAAGCTTCTCAATTGCCACTACTTTTGCTCTACCCATCTGCAATCCCTTGGCCGAAATATGATGGCCAAGAATAATCTCATCCCTTACCATGAAGTGACACTTTTCTCAATTCAAGACAAGATTAGTATCTTGGCATCTCTTCACAACAGTAGCAAGGTTAGATAAATAAATATCAAGAGAGGAACCAAATACAGAAAAATCATCCATAAACACCTCCATGATCTTTTCTATCAACCCATCAAATATGGTCATCATGCAATGCTGAAATGTAGCAAGCGAATTACATAATCCAAAAGGCATCTTCCTAAAGGCAAAAGTTCCATAAGGGCAAGTAAAAGTAGTCTTTTCTTGATCTTCGAGTGCAATCATAATTTCATTATAACCCGAGTACCCATCCAAGAAACAATAAAACTCATAACCTGCAAGATGATCAAGCATTTGATCCATGAAAGGAAGGGAAAAATGGTCTTTGCATGTATTTTCATTCAGTTTCCTATAATCCGTACACACACGCCATCCCGTAGGAATCCTAGTGGCTAAAGTCTCACCATCTTCGGCTTTCACTATAATCATACCCCCCTTTTTAGCAACAACATGCAATGGACTCACATGGGGACTATCACTAATAGGATAAATAATACATGCATCTAGCCACGTTAAGATCTGCTTCCTAATCACTTCTTGAATAGCGGGATTCACCCGCTGATTTTGAATGCTATTCTTGGCCTCATCTAACAATCTTATTCTATGCATACAATAGGAAGGACTAATACCATTTAAATCATCAAGAGACCAACCAATCGCAGATTTATACTTTCTAAGCACATCTAACAATTCCTCAAGTTGATCATCATCAAGGGAAGAAGATACAAGTACCAGATATTTTTCATTGTCACCTAGGTAGGCATACTTCAAGTGGGTAGGCATACTTCAAGTGCTCCAGTAACGATTTCAACTCCTCTTTCTTCTCTTCCTAAGGTGCACTCTCTCGATCCAATGGCAAGTACTTCCTAGTCCACTTGACCTCTTCAACATTGGTCCTTGTTGACTCATACCTGTCATCACCCAAAGCAAGTAAGTTTTCAAGAAATTAAATATATACCTTATTGGAGAGTTTATCTAGCTCAGTAGTGGGAAAAGTAAGAGACTCCACCAAGCATGTCTCAAAAGGATCCTTCGACAGAATCAAAGACATGTCTTCATTCACAATCTCCTCCACTATATCAACACTGTGACATTGCATCTCCATTGGCATCTTCATTGCTTTATCAAGGTTGAATAGGACTTCTTCTTTATATATCCTTAGCCTCAACTCACCCTTCTGCACATCGATCATGGCTCCCGTAGTAGCAAGGAAAGGTCTCCCTAATATAAGAGGAACATTATCCTTGTCATCTTCCATCTCCAGTACCAGAAAATCCACATTAAATACTAACTTCTCTACTTTGACAAGAACGTCTTCGATCACACCCTTCGGAAAAGTCATGGACCTATCTGCTAGTTGTAGAGCAACTATCGTGGGAGTCAACTCCCCCAAACCAAGCCTTTGAAAGGTAGACAACAATATAAAATTGATGCTTGCCCCAAGATCACGCATAGCTTGACATGCCGGCCCCTTTCCAATTTCACATAAGATTGTGAAGCTTACCAGATCCTTAAGTTTAGCTGGCAGCTTCCTCTGAATGATCGAGCTGCAGTTTTCAGACAAATTAACCATTTCAATTCCATTCAAGCTTCTCTTCTTCAAAAGAATATCCTTCAGAAAGCGGGCATAATATGGCATCTCCAAAATTGCTTCAGAGAAAGGAATGTTCGAGTTAATTTTGTTTATGGTTTTTGAAAACTTCTTGAACTTCTCTTCCAATCCCTATTTGACTAGCTTGAGAGGAAAGGGCGGAGGTATCTTTATTTTGGGAATACCCCATTCATCACGTTTAGCCTTCTCCGCTTTATCTTTTTCGGCTCTCAATCTCTTAGCTCTTTTCCACTTCTTCTCAGCTATAATCTCTGTACTCTGCTCTTTGGAAGGCACTGAAGTAGTTTCAAAATCATGTGGAGCATTCAGCATGGAAAAAATCACAGAATAGGTAAGTTCGACCTGAGTTCGACCTGGGTAGGTGGTCGAACTCAGTGAGTAATGGTCGAACTGCACACCTAAAAGTTCGTTCTCCCTCTTACAGTCGGATTCGACCACGGTTCAACCAATGGGTTTGGTCAAACTGTGGTGATCGTGGTCGAATCGGGCATCAGAAAAAATAGTGTGCTCTAGACAGTAGAGTTCGACCAGCGGTTCTGGTCGAACTTATCTGATTTTGGTCGAACTGACCTTCTGACTCCCCCAGACATCACCCAGGTGCAGAGTTCGACCTCTCCTGTTGAGTTCGACCTGGTTGTCTGTCTAATCGGGGTCGAATTGGGCTTCTGTCACTTCAGACTTTAATTCCTACTTCATCGGTCCCTCATACTGCTTTCCAGACCTCAGTGTAATGGCGTGATAAGACTTTGAATTCTCAATACTCTGAGATGGAAGCTTCCCTTTCTCTATAGTTTGAGTCAATTTGTTCACATTTCCTGCCATCTTCCTGTTGGATTGTATACTAAAAGTCTAGCTTTAGTATGAACAATGTCATAACAATATTTGAAATGAGAATCGTTGATCAAATGATTGTATCTTATAATTTATTTTATATGCATGATGCAATAGTCCATTTACTTTATACTGTAGATAATATGTTGTGTGACAACACGCAGAAGATCATATTATCGGTTTCCTTATAAAGTATAAACAGATGCTCACAACTGAGATAGACGGGGACTCTCTATCGGTATGGTTGTAGTGTGGTTTGGTATTAGCTTGTCTTGGCTATAGAATCACATTAGTGCACTTGTGTGTATTGAGCAGGACCGTCTGAGATCGTTCTTCTTATACTGACTATATAGTACTTGATCTCTGTTATTATGGAAGTTCGTGCTCTTAATCCCTATACAATAACCTCGACACGTAGGGCAGTATGTATTTCTTTGATTCATCAATGAGTGAGATTTATCAGTATTAAATCAACAAACTCGGTGAGTTGGGAAGTAGTGATGTATCTATGGTGTGCTGTTGATTGTAGAAGGAATCCATGTCCGTTATAGGTTGATGATGTCCCCTTGAGGAGCTCATAAGGTTTATCATGTAAATCTTGCAAGTGGATTAATTTCCGGCATGATAATAAGGTTGAGTGGTACTACTCTCGGATGAGTTATTAATTAATTTGAGTTGTCAGTAACTTAATTAATTAATGGACATTGTATATCTTAAACATGGGGAGACTATCGGAGGTAGTTCTCTGCAGTTCATCCTCTACACCAACCCAGAAGTACGGTAAACGATTTAATTATGCTTTCGCTGATTTTTGTTTACTCGTTGTCCTAACAGATCACGTTGAACCGCACGATCCAATTACCAACAATTGGTATCAGAGCGTTGGTTTCGTGGTGATACGTGAATCGTAAGGTTGGGTGATTATGTGATTATGTGAAATAATCTGATTATAATTGCCTGAGAATAAGGGGTTTGTTATTATTATTATTTTATGCAAAAATCCCATCTGCTGTTCATGTAATTTTGCGATCCCTGTTCTTGGTTGTTCATTGGTGGCTGCACGAGTCAAAAAGTATACTTGGAATTTTTCTCATCGAGAAATCAGAATATCTACGACCCAGAAACGTACGTGTTGATTGCACACACGATTGGACCAACACAACTGCTGCTGTGCGATATTGTTGGGCAATTCGATCGATCACATACACACTTACACCATGAACGACAAAGGAGAAAAAGAAATCAGAATCTATCAGCCTGAAGGAGCGGCGGTTTTCCGGCGACGTTGAACGCCCTTGGTGACAATCTGTGAAATCGATTGCTGGGATCGATGGCCGGTGATTGTTGAAGCCTTGAGCGAGAAACAACGACTGGATAGAAAGGATGGATGAAGGTGTCAGCCATATCGCGATTGAGACAAATTGCGAGGAGATCACCGGCGAGTACCTTGTTGACTAGGGTGTGTCGAAGCAGGCTAGAGAGCTAGGGTTGATGGTCGACGACTTGTGACTAAGTAGTCGACGGGAAGCATCTGACCTGGACGGCGCGCGACAGACGTATCGACGGAGAGGGTGAATGCAGGTGTCGTTCGCCGGTGGGATCGTGGCGGAACTGTCGGGCCTTGATGGCGCTAGGCGAACTCCGATCACGCCCAGCAGCTTCCGAGCGAGTCATCTTCTTTCCGGCAGAGTCAGTGATGACACCAGGAGCGGCTTCGGCTGACGTCTCGGTCCCGTCGGTTGCTACTGGCACGGCCGCCGGCAGCAGTGGCGGCTGGTGGCGCCGGTACAGCTGCGTGTGAGGACAGATCTTGCGGCTGGTGCTTTTAGGGCAGGGGAGCTGGGCTTATGGGCTTGGTGGCTCATTTCATTGGTTTTGGGCTTGGTTTGCTGGGCCCAATTATTAATTGAGATGTTCATTGGGCTTATTTCTTATAATTGGTTTTGGGCTGCTGGCCCAATTTTATTAAGGAGTTTATGGGCCCAATTCAGTAATTAAATAAAAGGCTGCTCAATTTTTAATTTGGTTTTGGGCTGTTGGGCCCAAATTTTATTAAAATGGAAATGGGCTGCTAGGCTATTATTTTATTGCTGATTTTTAATTAATTGTGAGTAATGGGCCAAGCATGATAAATTAATTTTATTAATGGACTAATTTTGTGCTAGTGGGCTTGGTGGACTTAATTTAATTTTGGGTTAAGATTATGGGCCATGGATAATGAGCTTGATTAATTATTTAATCTGCTGCTCATTTTGTGCTTATTTGTTGCTCTTGGGCCCAAATTGATTGATCCACTAATTATGCAATTAATTAATGTTATATAACTGATTAATTGATTTAATTGTCAATTATTGTTGTATATGTGACAGGCATGTTCTATGTGATTTATTTATTTAAATTGCTGTTAATAGAAGCATGTCTAAGTTGTATATTTTATTCTGGAATATTATATGCATGTTAAAAACCCTCGGTAATTAAATAACTAAGTGGGAGAGGGGATTGGTAATTAATTCCCGCGGCCTCCATTATTGGTTTGTAAGTGATGTGAGTAAACTTGCGCGTTGGCAATAGAGCCTTCCTCCCTAACGGTTGAGTTTATTCACGGATCACTGGTACAAACTTCTTTAAATAATTATTGTTTGTAATGTGATGCATATGGACTTGCGCGTTGGCTATAGTGCCTTCCTCCATAACGGATGAGCTTATATGCGGTTCACTAGTACAAACTTATATAATTGATGGTTGTAGAAAGTTATCTGAGCGCGTGTGTACTTCTCCAACAGTAAGGCACACAAGCTTGGGCAGCGGACTTGGGATCAAATAATGGTGTACACTTAGATGTGAATAATTAGTATCCTCCCCAACGGAGTCACTGCTATTATTTACATGGTTAAAGAGGAACCGACTATTAATTATTTTGTCATAAAGTTAGGTTGACAAATGAAATTAATGGGTAAAACCTTCTCTTGTAAATGTTCGGGTTTGTAAACGTCCACCCTAACGTGGCTTGCAGACTCACGGTGCTTGAGATGTCGGTGAATTTTAATTTTATATTGTTTTGAGGGAATCAATATAAAAGGATAAAATTCGAAGTTTTGATCGGTAAATTTATTTGTGATTCTCTGAATTTTGAATGGTTTTATTTCACTAATTATTAACTAAAAGACATTATATTTACTTGTCCAAATTAGATGATTAGAAAGAATCTTGGTTTTGAAAATTACTGCTTAAGAAAATACATGTGTATTCTCACAAAGGACGTCTCATGATGCCTATTAAAGTCTCTAGTGAAGAGATGAGAGGTTCATAGAAATATGATGGTCTCATGTAACTCTTCGGATACTTGAGTAAATTAAAAGACAGAAGATCATGGTTCAATTGATGAATGAATTGGAAAAGCTTGGAATAGAAATTGAAAGGGAAACCTAAATCAATTTATTCTTCACAATTTGCCTGGATGTTTTGAGCAAGTTCTACCTGAAATACGAGAGATTGTATATGGTGGGAAACTTCTAACAAAACATGTGGCAAAAGAAAGCCATTTTTCATCATGATGTGAACAAGTTTAATATCTTATTTACTAATGGTTTAAACATGATTAGTGATGGCATCTACTGACTTGAAGTATGTAGATACTGGAATCACTAAATGTTTATCACTAAGTAAGAATAAGATTTTTAACAACATGGGTAAAACTACAAAGGTAGTGGCTATTGCAGTGGGAGTTGTTTATTTATCTCATGATAAGAATAAACGATTGATTATGAGAAATTGTCTTTACGTACGTTTCATAGAAAGAATTTAATTTCGGTTTCTATGCATTAACGGATGGATACTTCATTTCATTTAAATGACATGGTCATAGTAATGAGGAATGAGGCTATAATCCGTTAAAGTATGTTTATGGATAAAAAGTATACTCTTGAATCATGTACATCCCACAGATGCAATAAATAGTAATTAAATAATGCATCTTCTAATATTAAGAGAAAGGAACCTTCGGAAATGAACTAAACATACATTTGGCGTCTATGACTAATTCATTTTACTTAAGTATGATTCAAAAGTTGATAGCCGATAGACCGTAAGGTTTATCTGAAGTGGAAACTATCGGACTTGCGAGTCTTGCTTGGAAGTAAAAATGATTAACTGCCTTTTCAAGGCTGTGGGGTGTAGAGCCAAAGATATATATGTTGGAATTAGTTCATTCTGATTCAAGCGAACCTAATATTATCCAGGCGAGAGATGGTTACGAATATTCGAAAATTATTCTGGAAACCAATATATTTATATGATGCACTGCATGTCTAAGTTCTTTGATTAATTCAAGAATTGTAAGGCTGGTACAGTGAAGCGTCATGGAAAATATGTTAAGTCATTACGATTCAATCATGATGGCGAATACCTCTTAGGATAGTTAGGAACTAATAATCAGAAGTTGAGATTAAATCTCAAGTTGACTACACCGGGCATGCCCCAGCTGAATGGTGTGGTGGGTAGAAGGTATTAGGCTCTTATGGTTATGATTAGATAGATGATGAATTATTTAGAATAATTAAAGTCATTTTATGGATATGCCCTAGATACAGTAATTCGTGAAACGTTTGTCTTTATATGGGATATCCTAGAAAAATGGAGAGTGATTTATTTAGTCCAAAAGATCGAAGGATAATTGTTAACTCAATAACTAGATTTTTTGAAAAGGACTATGTAATAAATCACAAACCCATGTATAAGTTGTTCTAAAGGAAGTGAGAGGAAAACACTAAGTATAAGTACCAAGTGTACAAAAGGATATACAACAAGGTAAACTGCAACGCGTGTCACGTCTGATACACAATTACATGTAGTGCCTTGTCATAGTGGGAGGGTTGTATGACAACCCATAAATATATGTTTTGGGAGAGTCGTGAGACTTGATCCCTAGTGAACATGGTATTATCCCACGGATACGACGTAGCACTACAAGATGAAAATGCGGAATCTTAGTAAGTTGCTATTAAGTCTGGGAACTTGTATGACCACTAAATGGTGTAAAAGCCATTGCAAGGGTCAAAGGAAATAAAAGAGGATCATATGGAAAGGTGAAAACCTTGGAAGCAGAGCTTGTTGCGAAAAGATGTACTCAGAAAGAAATGGTTCGATTATGAGGGAACATATTCGCTGGTAGCTATGCTTAAATTGATCCGGATTCTTTTATTTATTGCTGCTCATATTGAATTATGAGGGACAGTAAATAGATGTCAAGACAGCTTTCCTGATTGGAAGTCTTGAGGAAAACATCTATGTGAAGCAACCAGAGTGATTCACTGCAAAGTACTAATAGCATTTTAATAGTAAGCTTAAAATTGTCCAGCGATGGACTAAAGCAAGCTTTAAGATCGTGAAGCATCTGTTTTGATTAGGTAATCCAGTGGCATGGATTTAAATCAATGAGCGGATGAGCCTTGTGTATTGTAAAGAGTGACGGAAACGTGGTGGTAATTCTTGGACTATATGTAGATAGTATCTTGCTCATTGGAGACAATGAAAGAGTATTATCGGGCGTATGGGTATGGTAAATAAAGCGGTAGAAATTAAGGACTTAAGAAAGGCAAAATACATCCTTTTGATCACGGTAATACGGATCACAAGAAAGGATGTTATGCTTATCTCAAGTTTCATAAAATGATACAGTCCATACTCGTTTAGCATGTAAATTTATCTAAGTGAATGTGTCTTTGAGACACAAGAAGAAGATATAGTAGATGAAAGCGGTTCTTTATGCTTCGGCGAATAAGGAAGCTTAATCTAAAGAATGCTATGAACGAAGTTGGATATCTGTGTTGCTGAACGCATGAACAGAAGGTATCAACGTAACCCGGAACAAGAATGATGAACTGTAGTAAGACATATATAAAGTGCCTGAGAAGGACTGGAAATTATATGTGGATTTACTAAACAGATTCACTGCTTCTTGTGGATTACGTAGATTCGGATTTTTTAGTCAGATTGGATGGTAGTAAATTCTCCTCAAAGGTTATGTGTTTAATCTTAGGAAGTAGAGTCATAATGTGGAGGAGTGTTATATAGAAATATATTTCAGACTCCGGACTCCATCATGGAAAGATGATGAATTGGAGCCTATGAGGCAGCCAAAGTATCTATATGACTCTAGAGACTTCATGATGGACTTTGAAGTGTTTCTAAGTTTGCCCAAGGTAATCACAATTTACATTAATGTTATTGGTGCAGTTGCAAAATTGAAGAAATCACAAGTCCATAAGGCAATTAAACACATGGAGCGCGAGTACCACCTGTTACGAGAAATCGTATGATGAGGGGAAGGTTGTTGTCGCCTAGATTGCATCGGATGATGACCTAGTAAACCATTTACAAGGACCTTAAGGCGAGAGCTTTTAATGATCGTGTAGTGGGAGTAGGAATCAGATGTATGGCAGAAGACATGACAGCATAGTCTTTTAGTATAAGTGGGAGATTGTTGGATTGTATACTAAAAGTCTAGCTTTAGTATGAACAATGTCATAACAATATTTGAAATGAGAATCGTTGATCAAATGATTGTATCTTATAATTTATTTTATATGCATGATGCAATAGTCCATTTACTTTATACTGTAGATAATATGTTGTGCGACAACACGCAGAAGATCATATTATCGGTTTCCTTATAAAGTATAAACAGATGCTCACAACTGAGATAGACGGGGACTCTCTATAGGTATGGTTGTAGTGTGGTTTGGTATTAGCTTGTCTTGGCTATAGAATCACATTAGTACACTTGTGTGTATTGAGCAGGACCGTCTGAGATCGTTCTTCTTATACTGACTATATAGTAGAACTTGATCTTTGTTATTATGGAAGTTCATGCTCTTAATCCCTATACAATAACCTCGACACGTAGGGCAGTATGTATTTCTTTGATTCATCAATGGGTGAGATTTATCAGTATTAAATCAACAAACTCGGTGAGTTGGGAAGTAGTACTGTATCTATGGTGTGCTGTTGATTGTAGAAGGAATCCATGTCCGTTATAGGTTGATGATGTCCCCTTGAGGAGCTCATAAGGTTTATCATGTAAATCTTGGAAGTGGATTAATTTCCGGCATGATAATAAGGTTGAGTGGTACTACTCTCGGATGAGTTATTAATTAATTTGAGTTGTCAGTAACTTAATTAATTAATGGACATTGTATATCTTAAACATGGGGAGACTATCGGGCTTATAATAAGAAGGAGCCCAGAACATAATTTTGGGATTGGACGGGTAGTGCAGTAATAATATTTTAGTGGACTATATTATTATTATTGGATTTAATTAAAAGCTTTGGGCTAAGCTTGGTTAATTAAAATTCAATTGAGGCCCAGCCCAATTTCTCCTCCTGGTCCCTACTGTAGCCCAATATATAAGTGAACTCAGCTTCCTGGAACCCTCAGATTATTCCTGCGCCTCTTTTGGTGAGAGAAAGGAAGAGAAGCAGATTGAGAGATCCTGCAGACTGTTGCCCACACAACAGCAGGATCACACTTGGGACATACAGTAGAAGATCAGAGGTAGTTCTCTGCAGTTCATCCTCTACACCAACCCAGAAGTACGGTAAACGATTTAATTATGCTTCCGCTGATTTTTGTTTACTCGTTGTCCTAACGGATCACGTTGAACCGCACGATCCAATTGCCAACACTTCCCTATTAACAACGTAAGGTCCTTCACTTATGTAGTCAAATCCTTATAATGATCATCAATCTTCTTCTCTAATTTGGCCTCAAGACGTTCTACTCTTGCATCATTCCTCGCCATGAACCTATTCACAGTATCCTCAAAACCCGGCTTTCCTTCTTCTACTTTAGGTCCCGGATCAATGCTGATAGGAGGTTGCATCGTATTATTCGGATTGCTCCATGAAAACTCCGGCCTTCTTAGTTGTTGATAACCACCCAGGGGACCACGATTGTTGTAGTTCCCTTGATAGTTTTAGTTTTCTTGATTCGGATACCTAGTTCCTTGAATACTCTATCCCATGGCGTAATTTACCTCCTCGATCTCCTCTTAGCTAGCTCCTTCATAGCCACCATCCTGCTGTATCATTAGCACTCTCTACGATAAATCCATGATCTGCTTTTGTTGGGACTCTAGTAGCTTGCTAATGTTAGTCAAGCAAGAGACAATCTCATCATCTCTTCCCGACTTCACCATAGTATGCTCAACCTATTCTACTTTTCCAAGGACATAAGTGCCTCTCACTCTATCAGTCGGCCAATCTCTTGAATTCATCGAAATATTTTCAAATAGCTTCTCGGCCTCATTGGGTGACTTAGTAAGCAGTGCTCCATTCAAAGAAGCATTAAGTAAAACACGAGAATCGCAGTCCAACCCATGTAGAAAATACTGATATATTGAGCTTTAGATAGCCCATGTAGAGGACACTTCCGAAGCATGTCCTTGAATCTATCCCAAGCTTCATGAAACTTTTCATTGGCATGGATAGAAAATTCATTGATTTTCTACTTCATCTTGAACACCTTTGAAGGTGGCATGTATCGCTCCAGGAATTTCACTTTCAATTTCTCCCATGTATCACATTCAGCAGCATCCAGATTATCATACCAATCTCTTGCTTTTTCATTCAGCGATAACTTAAATAGTATAATCTTCCTCGCATCCTCATGAGCTCCTACATCTTTTTGTGTGCTTGCATAACCAAGGAACGGGCATTGTTCCCTCTTGTTCCCTCTTGCATAACCAAGAGAAGGGACTCCTTTCTATTATAGTGATAAGAGCAGGGTGTAAATCAAAATCAGCTCCAGACCCTCTTGCGCCTAGCAACCCAGCATTGCCCGTTCCGTTGTTCTTAAAAACTTCCCGGATGGCAAGTATATTCGGGTCCACTTCCATGTTGATTGCTTCTACTTTCAAATTAACTTCGGTTGCAGTTTCAATCGTTTGCAGATTTAGCACGTCAACTTCAACTCCTAAATCAAGAGCTTTAGTTGGTTCCACTTTCTTGTTCTTATTCTTCTTCTTCTTCCCCGACGATGCTCCGATCTCTGGATTATATGGCTCTAATTCACCTTTCTTTGATCTTATGAGCATACACCTAAGAAAAATAAATATTAGAAATCAAAAAAAGAATAATAATCTCAATTAAACTAGATATAATCAAAAGATATTTAATGTCGTCCCCTGTAACGACGCCAGAAACTTGATGAGCATTTTCTCAATACACAAAATTAATCCTCAAGTATAAGGATATCAATTGTAGTTTCGAAAGGTGACCAAGTAATTATCGAATCCAAGGGACAGATTATTATCAATTCAATTATGTCCTATTTAACTAAGATTATGGTGGCAAAATTGATTTTGTTTGTTTATTAAACTAAATAACATAAATTAAAATAGCACAGTAATTAAACAAACAATAGAAAAACTTCGGTGGTGATCAAGTAATTAATAGAGTAATTCGTCAAGTAATCTAATTTTACTTATTAATTTCCTTTCCATGTGTTGTTGTCCGACTCTGCCTTGTGGTTTATGGATGCATTACTAAACCATGCAAGCGTACTCTATAGACACAAGTAAGCAAGCATATGACACATGTGAATATCCTTGGAGCCAGAGGTATACTTTACCCCACTTTCTAGGTACTATCATAATCAATTATTTCTCGTGCACTTAGTACTCTAACCCGATTTGATCTCCCTTCTTAGGTACTATAAAGTTATACTCTTTCTCCTACTTATTAATCCGAATATGATTCAATTAACAAGTATCTATATAAAATATTCTAATAAGACTTTGGAATCCCTTCACTTAGAATTATAACATACAATCCTACTCAGCGGTGAACGCACGCAATCAATAACCAAGAGATGTATTCAGACTCTACATAACAGTTAAAGATGCACAAAACGACTGTGAATATGAATTAAAAAGACACAATCTTATATAGAATAAACCATAAGTAGTGTTGTACGGTGTTTGCACATAGAAATTCAATTAACTCATAAAACTTTCATAACCCTAGAACTACCGGAGCGGTTCTAGCCCATGATTGATCTAGGAACAATCATGGCTTATTGGTATGATCTTACTTGACTCGCCAGACGAACCTCTCCTCACGACTCCTTCAGATGATGGTAGGGCTTGGTGAATAATGGATGATGAATCCTTCTTTTTGTTATATATTTTTCTTCTCCTGCGAAAGCTCTTCTTTTATACTTGTAAACTCTCCTTACGGGACTTGAATGGACTTTTTGAACGAACACATACACTTAAGGTGTAAAAATACGAATTTGGTAAGTTTCCAAATGTCAATTCGACCAATGCAGTTGGTCGAACTCCTTCATGCAGGTCGAATCCCTGGTCGAATCCGTCTGTAACTTGGCTTTTGATCCCGAATTCAACCAGGATGTTGGTCGAATGGAATACTTTCTGGTCGAACCGGAACTGCTTCTGTTTAGGCTTCGAGTTCAACCACAGTTCGACCAAGTAGTTAAGTCGAACTCGACTGTCGTGGTCGAACTATACTTTTTCGAGCTCAGTTTGACCAGAGGTGCTGGTCGAACTCTCTTCTTTTTGGTTGAATCCACTCCCTGCATGGTCGAATTCATCCCTGTTTCTTCCTTTTTCCGAATCCGATCATTTCCAACTCATTTTCCATTGAAAATCAACTCAAATAGCCTTGTAAACTCCCGATTCGTGACTTTCCACCAAGTATAGCAATTCACATCGAATTACCATCATTAATTACACCTTAAGTACATGAATCCGGGCTCAAAACTAGTGAATTTACACACTCATCATCTAGAATAGGTTGGATACCTGCAATATTCTTATTCCCTTATTAATGCTTTGAGTTTAGACTTATATATTTGTCTTATATGATCTGTCCTAATAAATGTATATGTCGTTGTCTTATGCATATTTATGCTTGTTGCTTGTGTTATATAAGAATTATATTTGTCAACCCGTTATGGGTAAAGGGGATCTAACAATATAACTTTTATTCATTAGAATAATTAATATTGGATACTTAATATATCTATTAATTACCATTATAGAGGATTTGGTTTCTTAGATTGTTAGGTGGGAATTGGGGATTAATTCTTAAGTACGTATAAAGGGAAGTCTAGTGCTCTAGCCTTTAATGGAATTTTGCATGAAATACATAGAAAGGGAGTATGAATTATTCTTCTGCATCTGAGGGTTTAAACCAGGTTTTTGTACTTAGTTTACTTTAAAAGAGGAATTTAACATAATTAAGTTATTGCTTTCATAAGAATTGTAGGGATTCTAACCGATTGTCTAGTAATTTGATTTGACCGATTTAACTGGATTACCTTATGCTATCTATCTTCTCTCTTGAACACTTCATCCTTATTTTTATTTGCTATTTTATTATTTTAAGTACTTATTTTCTGCTTTCTTAGGTTTATTTAAATTTACTTATAAATCTAGATTTGTCTTAGGTTAGAGTTGTCATAAATAGATTAAATAGTAAATTTAGAATTATCCTTTGGTTTCGATAATAGACTTGGTCACATGCTGAACTGCAATTGATTCCCTACACTTGGGAATATACAAAATTGTGAACAAGCAAATGGCGCTATTTCCGGGGATAATTCCCTAGGCTTTACTATTTAACTCTTTTGTGATTTATTTTAATTTAGGACGTTAAATTTTTTATTGCTTTTATTTTTATTCTTATTTTTATTTTATTTGGATCCAAACTATTCTAATCAGCTGCATGAGCATAGGTAAAAGCAGCTAAGATGGCTGACGATCAGGCCCCAATTCCCATGAGGGAACAGTATAAGTTGAAGCATACCATGAACACTGGATTGAATGGTCCTGCAATCACTGCAGAGAGTTTTGAGTTGCCGTTTGGACTGATTCGAATGGTACAAGCACAACAGTTTAGTGGTAATCCTATGGAAAATCCTAGCGAGCATCTGTAGTTATTTGATGAGTATGTGAGGACGCAGAAGCATAGGAATGTTCTGAAAGATGCTATTTGAATGAAACTTTTCCATTCTCACTAACGGGGAAAGCCAAATATTGGTACAATAACCTTTCTGCAAGATGTTGTACTACATGGGAGCAATTGGCAAATAAGTTCTTGAATAAGTACTTCCCTTCCTCCAAGAGTTTTAAGGTGAAGCAAAAGATTACACTATTTAAACAAGGAGGCTTGGAGAGTTTCTATGAAGCGTGGGAAGATTTATGGAGCTGTTGCGATGTGGTCCACATCATGGATTTAAAAAAGACACCTACTTAGGCTTTTTGTATGAAGGCCTAAGAGGTGAATCAAGAGTATTAGTGGAAGCAACAGCTGGTTGATCGATCTTCAAAAATTAAGCATATGAAGCAGAAGATATCTTTGAGGAGATGACAGCTAACACATATAATTGGCCGATGGAGAGATCAGAAGGAGGAGCCGTTTTTTATAAAGTGGCAAAAGTAGAAGTTCAGGTCAACATTAGTAAGATGTCAGAATTAAAGAGTAAACTTAGTGAGTTGCATAAGAAGATAGATCGTCACGAATTAGGAAACGGAGGAGAGAAAGGTATGATGGTTGGATATGAAGATCAGATGGAGGAAGCGAATTATGCTGTGGGTTAGAATTTTCAAGGGGATTACAGAAATAGACAGAATTTCAGACCTAATAATCAAGGAAATTCCAACTTCAACAATCAGAGAAGGAATGAGAATCTTTCCTATAAAAACCCAAGTAATGCAGTAGCACCTCCTCTCGTTGTGGATCCAACCCATAAGCCTGTTGAAGGAAGAACATCCATGGATGATGAGATGAAACTGTGAATGAAGCAGCAAGGAGAACAGTTGAAATTGATGGTCAAGCTGATGATGACAACTAAAGAGCAATCTGAAAGCAAGCAGAAAGAAACTGATGTTTCTATTGGAAAGTAGCAAGCTGCAGTTGGAAGATTAGAGCAGCAAGGTAAGTTCCCTTCTCAAACAGTGACAAACATAAAAAAGCAAGTTATGGCACCTTAAGAAGTGGAACACAGTATGAGGGTCTAAAATTTCCATCGGATCGAGCTGGACATGAAATGGAGGTCGAAAAGTCAGACGAACATGATCATGCCGAGGCTAAATATGGCACGACTCGTGCTAGCATAGGCACAACTCGTGCTGCTCTGAAGTCAGCCAACCAGACGCGTCGTGCCATCCGATGGGAGCAACAATGAGAGGCACGACTGACGATGATAGTTGACATGACCCATCAATCATTCGGCATGGCTCGTGCACTGGCAAAGAAATTACTGATACTCAGTGGCATGGCTGCCGGTATGACTCTGAAGCTGGCCGACATGACCCGTGTGCTTTTCCATCAAAAAAATTAGAAATTCATCTCGTTTCTCGCGCTGCTGAACTCATCCAGAATGATTTTCAGGTGCCTGAAACTGAGGAAAAGTCGAAAGAACCTGAAGTTAGATTAAAAAAGTGGCAGGTAGCTAAGGCAGCAAGAAAAGATAAAGAAAAATAAGTGGAATTTGAGAGTATATTTCGGGGATTCCAAAGACAAAGAATCCTATTCCGTTTCCATAATAATTTTTGAAGAGATGATTAGATGAAAATTTTAAGAAGTCTGTGGAGATGTTTAAGAAGATCCATATCAATATTCCTTTTGCAGAAGCTTTAGAAGAGATGCCCAATTATGCAAGGTTCTTGAAAGACATCATGTCTAAGTAGAGGAGTTTGACCAAAAATGATTCAGTGAATAAGATAGAGAGCTGCGGTTCTGTGATACAAAAGAAACTTCCTATGAAGTTGAAAGATCTGGGAAGCTTTACCATACCTTGTGATATTGGAAAAAGACAAGCTAAGAGAGCCTTATGTGATTTGAGGGCTAGTATAAATTTGATGCCTTATTCTGTATTCATTAAGCTTAGTTTGGGGGAGCTGAAGCCGACATCTGTAGCATTGCAGCTTGCTGATAGATCCCTGACCTATCCAAGGGGGGTAGTTGAAGATGTCCTAGTAAAAGTGGGGAAGTTCATATTTCCAGTGGACTTCATTGTGCTAGACATGGAAAAAGAAGAAGATGACAAAGTTCCTCTAATTTTGGGAAGGCCATTTCTTGCGACTACAGGAGCACACATTGATATAAAGAAGGGGGAACTGAAGTTGCAAGTTAATGATAAAGAAGTCGTCTTTTCACTAAAGAGAGTTATGAAGGCCAGGAAGTGGCCTACTTATATGCAAGAGTGTAGAAGCATCATTGAAGTAGAGGGAGCCGCGGAGGAGAGCTTGCCTTTGATCCGGTCTATTGATCCTGTTGAAAAATGCCAAAGCGAACTTCTAGCTTTTATTTCTAATGATTTTGATGACAGGTATGATGAGCTTTCTAATGGATACATTGAATACTTACAAAAATATAATTGCAGGGATTTAGCGAGAAAGCTTAAGCCGACAACTGCAAGCCTCAAGGTTGCAAGTGCAAGAGGAACACCGCTTATAAAGGTTGTGGATGATATAGTAGTTAAGGTTGAGAAGAAGGATGTAGACAAAGGAAGAGGAGATGATGCCTACTTGAAGCCTCCTAACTTACCACCGGATGCCCACAAATTTGAAAGTCATTTCTCTCTTTCTTTGTTTTGTGATCAATTTTATCTTGAGTTTGATCTTAATTGTGATAGGAATATTTCTGAAATTGAGTGGAAGATTGACAGGAATGAGATGAGAAATCTTGAGAAGGGAGATTCTACTGATCATATGGTGCCTAAGAAAGGTAAGGTGGTAAGTGAGGATGATAAGAGGGGGAGAAAGTATTGGAAGGTAAAGATGAAAGAAGATCGCCCTCTTAATTAGTAGTCTACAAAAATTCTACATTCCATTGTGACTCTTCGACGTTAAACATGAGCGCCTATTGGGGGCTTACCCTCCTGTTTTATTGCTTTTATGTGTGTGTGGTGTAGAAAATTTTATTAGGTGCTTCTTCGTATATGGTATTCACTTTTTATAAACTTAGTTTCTCACTTAGTTTGAACTATGTTTGGGGGGGTGGACGTGCATTCCAATATCTTGAAGCACCGAGG